>OX104063.1:210920384-210998121 GCA_944474145.2 Dicrocoelium dendriticum | reverse complement strand
TGTGGGGCGAATTACGAAAATAGTTCCCTGCCCTACACCAGTAAGTAATTTTGCCCTCGATTTTGGACAGAAGACAGTTGGTATGAATTAAGTTTGAGAAGAGTAAAACCGCATAGGAGGTATCATTAAAGAATAGCATAAGAAGCGGTTGTAACAGCTCATCCTAGATGATCATGTTTGCTCTGGTGCATTTGTTGGGTATGTTTCGAGTCGATGTTCTCCGGTATCATACATGCATGATCCGGCCCTTCTTCATACAGCTTTTCATCACCAACTTTAATTTTTAAGATCCATTACACTTTGTTATTTGACAGATAAAGCTTTCTCATGTGCTTCAACATGCACAAATATTCAATACATCCAAGCTCTTTTGGCAGCTTATTCCATATGGAGCCATACCTAACAAGGAAGGAATTTCTCCTTAGGCTGGTCTTGAATTTAGATAAAAAGGATACACATTCACTATTTCGCAGTTCATAAATATTATTATCCCGAAAGCGCAATTGGTAAATTCCAGCATATGCTTTCCGCCACGCGAGTTTGTGGAGGAAGCACAGATTTACTTGCATTATTTGTAACCGCAAAGGTTCAATATTCAGCTCCTTGCACCTATCTCTCTATGAAAGAGCGGTTGAATGACCAAAAATTAGCTTCGTAAAGGCGCTTTAAACTTTTTAATGACTCTCAAGTCACACTTTCGCAACTTACTGAACGTAACATTGCAAAATTCAAACAAAGGTCTGACACTAATTTTGAAAGCAATTAGTCTGGCTTCTTTCAAGTGTAACAGTTGGCAAATGAGCCTGACCGACTGCTTAGCCTTTTTCACGATATGATTTGTATGTTCGCTAAAGTTTAACGAACCAGAGTATCTCAAACCTAAGTCACGAACAGACTGGCTGATGGGAATGAGTTCGTCATGAAGCCTGAACAATTCTGCTGCAATCTGACATCCATACGCCAGAATACTACACTTCGATGTTGCAAACGTCATCTGCCACACAGCAGCCCATCTCTCAATGGCTTTCAAGTCGCTTTGGATATTGCTAAGTTCAGAGGCATGTTGAGAACCTTGGAACGTGTAAAACACCTTTAGATCATCAGCAAACAAATAAGGCTTCCCAAATTGTATAACAGAAACGAGGTCATTTATGTACAGTAGGAAGAGTAACGGACCCAAAACACTGCCCTGTACCAATCCACTGGTGACCAGACGAGGTGAAGAGTTGTAACCATTGAGATCCACAACTTGTCACCGTCCAACTAGGTACGATTGGATCCAAGCTTGAAGCGGATTCGTGACACAGTACTTACTTAATTTATACAGCGGCTTCTTGTGTGGGACTCTGTCAAACGCCTTTTGCATGTCGAGGAAGATGACAATGTACTGAAGACTGGAGTCAGTTGCTTCAGTTAGATGGTTAAGGAAGTCAAGCTGACAGGTAACACACGAGCAGGACTTGAGAACTTCATGTTGTGAAGGTGCGAGAAGTTAGTTCAATAACAGGAACCAAACCAAATGTTCCTTAAGAATTCCTCTAGCATGCATGAGAGAATGGCAGTGTGGCTAATGGGGCAGTAGTTCCGCATGTCAGTTTTCGACCCGGACATGTGTCTCGGTACGACCGTAGTCAGTTTTCAACTTCCGGAATATTGATCAAACTGGAGAGACAAAGAGAAGATATGCAATAATATAAGAGGGATATCATCTCCACCGTGTTTGACCAAAGCAGAAGAGATCCCATTGTGGCCAGTTCTGTAGGATGATTGTAGACACGTAATCATATGTGTTGTCGTAGTGACACTAAACTCGATCGCTGAGACTTGCTCAGTGAAGTTACACGAGGTTGGCAATTCCAGGGATTGTGTTACAAGATTAAAGAATTTATCAAAGTATGAGTTAAAGTCTTCTGCCATATCAATTGGGGAATCAATGCATTCTCCTTAGGCATAACGATGTGGGAGGGTAAGTCAGATTTGTCGCCTCTCCTTCTTCGCGATAATGCCGTCAACAGTTGACTTGTATTGCTACTATTTACAGCCCGTTGTTCTTGCTGCATGAGACGGGTTTGGGGTTTCATGTCCATCTCAATTATAAGGCGTTGGAGTCTCAGTAACACGCAGATGTGGTGAGTACGTTCATATGTTCGAATTAGCACTCGGATGTTCCGCTTGTTCTTTGCGTTGTTAGAGTACATAGAAGAGGCTCTCGTATTACCACGGGTGGCAAGTTTGCTTAAGCACATAGTCACATTGTCATAGAAGATGTTAGAGGCTCCATTAATATCAGACGAAAGAAAGAAATGGTCTCAATTTTAGACCCTAAGCATAGCGGAGAAACTTACTCAATTGACCGTTTGCAGGAAGTATGGAACCACCGCTAACTCATTTGCGACGACTCAGCTATAATTATACATCCGACTATTTTGTGATCACATCCAGGGAGACCGTCAATTACATCAGTAGCTATTGGGGAGGTGTCTGAGGTAAAAAGTAGGTCTAGTATAATTTTACCCCTGGTATCCACGAGAATATGTTGCTCCCAACCACCAGTGATGACGGAGGTTATGAACCTAGCATGTTTCGCGTTTGTTACTAAGTTTGACCAACAGTTATCTGTAGGTTTAAATCACCTACGACTTGATCAAAAGAACTAAGTTCCGATATGTAATTGAAGATGTCAACCAAATGGTTCTCATCACTGAAGCTGGTCCCGGGTGTGCGATGTATACAGCCTAAAAGGGTTCACTAAGCACCGAAGGACAAAAGTAACCAAGCGGAATCATTATTGGGGTATATAAGTGGAAGTGTGAATTCAGAGACAAGAAGGTTCTGTGAGTAGTAAATTATGCAACCACCTCCACTGCCTTGCTTTCGATTACTTCTAATAAGCTTGGAACCTTCGATAGAAAGCAGCCCGCTGGGCATAGAATCATGACACCAGGTTCCAGTGAGTACAATCATTTCAGCTCTATTCAGACATATAAAGGTGAGAAGTAAATGAAGCTTATTCAACAGAGAACGGATATTAAGTAACATCAGTCTTAAAAAGTCATGGCGGTGTTCATCATTCCATCCAGTATTTACTTTTGCAATCACATTAGTTCTAGAGCCATCCGAGCAAATCCCTTACCGTGAGATTCATCAGTCCTATCGGGATTAGAGAGGGTGGGGGAGTGGGTGGGGGAATGCGAAAAGAATACTATGGTAATTTGGGGTGATTGAGTTTAAGTGGATAAGGTGTTACTGCCGAAGGGCTCGCAGAAGGCATTGTGAGGGCAGGAGCTGGAAGATAGTGGGGAGAGGGGCATAAATAAGTGATTTGTGTTTCAGCAAAGCTATATGCAGGGCTGCCAGGAAATCAGCTTTGGCACATCGCCGGAACAATGGGGAAGTGTGGCTTGCCACTCTGTGTAGCAGCATTATTATTCACGACTATCATTGGGACACGGGGAGTCACTATTCCAGCATAAATGCCCCTGTTTGATCTAATAAGTTTAGAGCGTGAGTCATGACCACTGCTGCTATGTGTAGTCATAATAGCAATGGGCCGTAATACACATGGACTGAAGCTATCGCTAGTCCTATTGGATGTTTTGGGACTTGTATCCGTTTCAATCGCGGGGTGGGGATTGATACCAATCCCTACTGGTTTGTCAGAACGTGGTGCATCGAATGAAGCTACACTATTTCCTCTGTCCACAAGACTGATGTGGTGTGGAGGCGTGAGCATCTCAAATTCCGCTACGCTGTCGCCAATGTTAGCATCGTTTGTGTGGAGAGTGGCCTTGACAACATTATCTGTGTTTTTAGAGGGGGAGAAACAAACACTGTTGATGACCTCCTTCTTGGCACTCCAGGAGGCGCGCATAGGGGATGACTCTGCTTGGGCTCAGGCGAGACATTAGTTGCTTTCATGCGTTGAAGTTCACGTTGCAAAGGTGACCTGTCTTCGAATAGGAGCAGTAAATGACCGCAACTAAGCAGGTATCCTCGCCTTCTAAACGTAGACGGCACCAGAGGAAATCCTGTACCGTGTTGACCGAGTCCTCTACGTGCTCAAATTGGTCACTGCGGAAGTGCAGAGCCACCCTCCACCTTTGTTTGGTCGGTAGTGCCGAACAATGGACACGCATCTTAGTTCGATCTCAATGTTACTTATGTCAGGGCGTAACCATGTCTCCGTTGTAGCGATGAGGTCGCAGACATTTGATCCTTGACGCAGGGCCATTTCGGGAAGTTTGTTCAGTAAGCCTTGAACGCTAGTGTACATACAGGAAAGCTTCTCCCATGTCAAAGACTGTTGACTAGGAGTACATGAATGATGTGGATTTGTGCCGACCAGTGAGAGGCCAACATCAAATCCTTTTTTGCGGAATGGCGAAAGCTTTATATGTATACAATCCGTTTTTGGTTTTACTTGCATCTGCTGTTTGTAGTCCATCTGTAGCTTTCTCGATAGCTACGGGTCTTTGCGCACAGATTCCTGAATCGTCGTTGCAGTTATATTGAGTCACGTGTGGTATCGTTTCCGCGAGAACAGCGAGTGCCTGCAGCTGTCTAACTACTGATTTCAGTAGTAACTACGGAGTAACTTCGCGACCATCGATTGTGACTGCACTGTTAGTTTCAGGATCCTCGGGCCACTGCCACCGCAGTATGGCGACATGGGTAACCGTGTAATCGACTGAAATATGATGTCGCTCGCACAGAGTGTTCACGGAGGAAACGTCATACTTCCAGGTCATAAACATGAACTTTTATTGTTGCTGTTCGTCGGTAGCTCGGGCACGCCATGGACGGAAATAATTCTTTTGCTACCCATGGTGTGGTGGTTTCTCGAATTATTTTCGTCCTGCTGACGTTCTATTCAGGGAAGATCTGGAAATATGCAAATTACACTGTGTTCACTTTGCAGGCGGTATGCCAGCAAAAGAACCGTCGCGACATCAAGGCTAGGTGGGTAGTTCTTCGGTGGTGTTGAAAAAATGGTTATCGAGTGATTTAGTGACGTCTGTGCTGGTTGCACCTGGTCCTTCACTCCTTTTGTGGCTGTACTGGGTTAGGCTACTGAGGTTGCACTTTGCTTATACCGAACAGCAACGGTTGCTTGGGTGCATCGGCCTTTAGAGTGCTTCGGATTTCGTTGGTCAATCGGAAGGGTGGGTGTTACCGATGTTACATCAGTCGATACATTGGATAAGAGGATGTGGGCGGTGGGGCTAGGCATGCTTCTATCGATCGCGATGACAACTTGATTCGTGGTTCCCAAGGTTTTTAGTGCTGTGCAGCCGTGTTAACGCCTGGCCCTTTTCCTTGACTCCGAGGCAGTAATTGTGGGAGACGGATGAGGTGCAAGGTGCTCTATCGTCGATTCGATCGAAGCCATTTTTGCTTTCAAACGATGTTCAGTTTCAACGACCAGGCTGTCATATTTTCGTAGCAACGCTAATACACACTTTCCTAGTGGAACCGTCGTGCACCTCGGACAGAACCAAAGTGAACCCGGTGCATTATATTTCTTTATGGTGGTTCTACAGACCTTGGCGTACTTCGAATGGCACCGGTCAATGCAATTTATACGATTCAACCCTACTTTTATTACGTTAGCATAAGTTTCCTTAGCACAAAATATTTCGTTCCGGCTTACCTGTGTTGTGGTCCTGATTGCCAAATGGCTGCTGCTTGTTTTTCATTTAACTGTCGGGTCTCTGTCGGTCAGCGTTTGGTTCCCGATCGTCATGTCAAGATCAAATGACTGAATCATCGTGCTTGGTGTGTTCCGTCCGTGCGTCCTAGGATCGCGTATAAGAAGCTTGGTGTAGACAATTATCCTGCTGTACAGGCTGCTTGATGGCACCGGCTGAAATCAGGGGCGGCAAAATTTGACAGTTGCTTCACTGAAAGGGTTTCACGGGGGAATGTGTTCTTCCCTATAGCTATTACACACATTGATGTAATAAGACGCGGGAAAATTTGATGGAAAGCTTGAGGGCTCCTCTTTCCAAAGAGGTCAAAATCGTGGGTGTGTGATTACAACGGCGCGAAATTACACAAATGAATAAAGGCGAAAATTGCCCAAATTTGTACATCCGATGGAAATAATCCTCGATGGGAATATTCTAGTGAAAATGTCTTCAGTAGCTGGAGCTCTTCAAACCGAGTTGAATAAGTGTAATTAAGGCTATGTGCGAAAAAAAATGTCACGCGGAAAATGTGGAAATAGTCGTGCACAATTTGGAGCGGGATTACTGTAGGCGGTAAAGCTCATAACGCTGACATAAGTTAGGCATACAATCGTGTAGAAACTTGGAGGTTCACTAAAGTATCATAAAACATAGTGGTACATGTTAACATTAATTTTAGTCCAAACTAAACAGATGATTCCCTGAAGACAAGATAGAAAAGCTATTCGCTGCAACAAGAACAATCCACATTTTAAAACTGACTTACGTGGAGGAATATAACTGATTATTTAGTATTTGATGCTCAAATTTCGTCGGTTTGTTACACTTGCTCAATAACCCCCGCCAACGAGTCCATCAATGTCTACGGCGGATAACTAATTCGCTCTCAGACACCAACGAAAATTGGTACCATCAGCCTGCACCACACTGATATCTACTTCATCCTGATCAGCAATGAGTTGATGAAGGTATTGACTTAAATTAAGCATTACGAATTTCGTTAAATGATCTATGGGAAATAAGTGCTCGATGAGGACGGATATTCTGAGACTCCCAAGCCACTCGCCAGCAGTCGTTGTCCCCGTAGATGCTTAACGAGATTGGACAATAAACAGTTCTGGGATATTTTTTGACCAGGCAGCAAAGAGCGAGTTTTGGAGGCTGTCCAACTCAATGCTACTTTCGGTAGCATAAACCATATGGTGGCGGACGTTTACATTTTTAATCTAGTAAGCAATTTACTCCGTCAGATTTTGGGCACCGACCATCATTTATGTAAAAAAAAATGTGCATCCTGAAAGGTTTTCACTTGGGGAGAAAGCAACGACTAACCAGAACCTTTTGCTCCCTTGTCTCAGATCAGAAATAAGAAATTCATTTTTTTTCTACATCTTGGGTGTAGACGGCTAATCGATGGAGCATGGAGTGTCAGATGACACGTCTGCATCTGTGCGGGATATATAATTACTGATTTTGGATCCCTTGGTGTATTCGCAATGTTGCCTCAGGATGTTGTTCTGAATTAATAGGTGAATGAAGTCTATCAAGCATAATTATAACAACGGAGTTATCCCTGAGCATTCACACTGCGGAAATATCAGGCTAGTTCTGGTCTCGGTTTCGATGTGAAAATTGGTGGCAACACTTTCTGTCAAGATCAATGTGTAGATTAAAAGTCTGAAAAAAAACTTGGTCAACCCTCCGTGTTTATTTTGGCAGCTCAAAAGTGGTTTGTATTTCACATATATTCAGTCTTTACTCCAACCAAGAATCGTGCACCACATCATGACTCGCGGAGTTCATAAAAACCTCTGTCGGCTAGACATAGAATAAAGGGTATGCGAAAGTGGTTTGTTCCTCTTCACTCTATTAAAATACCCATTCGTCAATGGTTTCTACGCAGCGCGGTCGGAAAATGTTGAAATTACTCTACCAATAAATTTGAGAATCTATCACTGAAATAAAACAGTCCAAGGACCCATTAATTCTGTTAGCAACCATTCAACCACATTAGCCAATAATCATCTTTTAATGTAGCTAGTAACGTTCTAATTTAGATTGGTACCAGGACACCATTACAGTTGTACTGTACAATTTTGGGGTTAAAATGACGGTTTTTTGCTTCTGGATTTAATTATCGTTTCACATCTTCATACGAAATGCATAAAAAGTTACATTAATGACATCTGCATTACTTTAGTATGCTACGGGCAACTTCATGTCAAGATTCCTTGTAAACATCCGCTTGGGCTTGCCAAATGGGTCGGTTGAATGACTAATAATGGAATCAAATTACTAAGTTGACAAATCCAAAGGAAGCTGAACTTAGTAACTTAATGCCATTAGCAGTATCAATACGTAAATAATGATGAAACAAACAGCTTTGTTTCTGGCTTGGTAAGCAAGCAAGACAGTTAGATGTTTTCATTGAAAAGAAAAATTTTGATGCTAGTAAAATTTGATAAGTGCATGGAACTTTTACTGTGGGGTGATTAGCTCCAACCGATTAGGGGAAACTTGTTTCGATTCCGTTGTAGAATGAGAACGCTTGCCTTGGTAGAGTGGCTTTGCCTATGTGGACCACCTTGTTAGCTAACGCGCAGGTCAACAAAAGCGACAAATGAAGTCCAAAATGCGAATCGTTAATAAAAATCTGGTGCTAACTGGGTTAGGTGCTACTGTCTGTAATACCTTTCACTTTATTGGCCTGGGTCAGTGATTCCGGTAGGCCGACAAGCAGATTGCTTCTAGGGTGCTAATGAAAAACCTCACACAAGAAGGCTTGTGAACAAGGTATGTGTGTGCCAGACAGAGCTCCTGACTATTCAGATCAAAAGTAAAAGTAAAAACGCCTCTGTACTAAAAAATGCCAAATAGACTGAAGCCACTTTTGCAGCGTTTATTGAATGTGTGATACCAGGTGCTTTCCAGGTGGTCCCAGGAAGGCGAAACAAATGAGTTGGAACTTTAAATTTCGTAGATGTACTTTTCCGTTGGTCATTCCTATGATGGTTCTTTGTCTAAGTGCACGAAGCGGTTCAAGTTTCTCCGTTGAGGGTAAACCACGCTCGACTGCAGTGTACTTTAATCAAAAGGACACTGAACTGAGCTCCTGATTGTACGGTCACAATAAACTTGCTCTTTGAGGAAGTTGCTGTTTCAACAAGAACGGAGATTCATAGAGTAGTTAGTTGATACTCATATAGCTACGCGCGATATATCCACATATTCACTTCTCAATAGCCGTGATCCAACTAATTGCTTGTTGGCGCATAAAGTGTTGCTTTGCACATTTGTTGCACCTTGGGTCTCCCCAATTGCAAAGGAGCTTGTAAGGAAGGAAAACGGACAAATGATTAACAGCTAGTCTAGTACGACTTTATAAAGTATAGTTGTTCTCTGGATGATTACTTATATTACTCGCCATTTCATCCTTAGTACCTTTATTTTCCACCTCAGGGCTGATCCGATTGCGCCGTGCAAGCTGCAGGTGCCTTAGTTGCTATGGCGACAATATTGACTACCTAATATTTTGATGCGCGAAGACCATCGGCAACTTATATTTTAGATAGGATAGGATTCAGGAGTAAACCAAACGTTGAAAAAAGGAGAATTTTCTAGTCCAACTAGTTACATATGCCTCACAGCTGCTTACACATCAATTAGATTAGACCTACATGGCGAGTTGAGGTGCACTATAAAATGTTTCACTGTAAGATGTCGACGGAATGAAACCAATAATACAGGTCTGATTTTCAAATGGTAACACACTTTCTACACACCAGTCGCTCATAATTAGTAATCAATAAGTGAAATGTCAAAATGCGGAACCAAACAGCTGAGCCTATCCCTCTTCACGTAACAGGCAAGTAGATATGTTAGCTACTTTCTGTACTGTGATCCGCTTTACCTGTCGGTAACGGCTCAGAAAAGACAATTGGTGTTTTTACTTTGTGGGGTGCTTATCGATAATGACAGCTAAGTTACAGATAGAGGAACCGGTAACCTATGAGGCACAAACCCAATTTCGGCTGGTGTAAGGCGGTATGCTTATCCTCAGATTCGCTTCAATGCTTTGAGGCTATCGCATCGAGGATTGCCGAATGTACCTCGGTTTTCAGGACGGTGGGTGATGGCGAGTCGATTCATTGAAGTTACCCTAGGTAACGGGGAAAAACCTTAGATCAAAATTCCTGCATCCAATTAGAATGGAAAGAAGTTGACCCGTGTAAACAGAAACCCTACTGTTGAAGAAATCGCGACCTTAGGATCAACTAATCACACAAAAAGGGAGGATACCAGCAAATTGGAGAAAGTAGTGAAGCAATTAGCAAATTACTTTGGCGCTTGTTGACTTTTTCAATCAGAACTTGTTTATAGTTTGTACAATTTTAAACCCAACGCATTAAAGATCAGTGAGATGCGGATGCTGGTTACTTATAAAACTGACCTGACTGATAATTTCCTTCGAAATTGTGAAGTGCGTTTACAGCAATTGTAGTGGGTGAGAAATCGAACAAGGACAGTGTTTCGCTAGTGACACCACGGTGACAGTCCCACTAGTGATTAGAACGAGATTGACAGTTACGAAACATGAACAAGAGATAACAACCTCTATATGAGAGTGTGTACGTGGGGTTAAGGCACGGGCTATTGTTGAATTATCAAAGGAGGATTGCAGCCAGATGAATATATTCAGTGGGGTGACCCAAAACGCTTAAATACACAAGATGTTTTTGGTCGACCGAATACTCATTTCACTGTAGTTCATTTATTAGATGTAAGTCACAGCATGAGTGCCTCCCATTACGCTTTACTGTGTTACTAAAACACCAAGTAGATCCCCGACGTAGACCAAACGAAAATTCTGATGAATTGCTGAATTACGATGACCCAGCAGGATTCCATAGGTTTTAGACTGCCAACATTTTTAAGCAGACAAAACGGCAACATCTCACAACAACGAAAGTGGTGAATGAAATAGTTCTCGGAGAGTTTTGATCGTACGGACCGCAGCTAATGTTGACTCAGGGTCAAATAACTATACATATAAACGCGCTCATTAGCTGAATTGCAACATGCTTGGCAGATCTCCAAGTCAGGCATAACTTACCAACAATTTTTCTTACTTACGCTAGTGTATACATTTGAGCCGCTAGCTGGATTAAGCCTACGGTTCGAACGTCGCAGAGAAATGTCTAATCGCATTGACTGGGGTCGGATCAGGATAATTGAGGCCTGAAACGGGGAAAATGTTTAAAAGATTCGATTCTAATGTGAGCGAATTGAACCCATCATGACGCTTCTCTAATGCCAACGGTGGAAGGGAAAGCTAAAGATGCTCTTCCACAAAAGAAACAAGCTGAATAGAGCCAATCAGAAATGCCTAGTTCAGTGTCCTATATTAAAAAATCTGACAAGCCATTGTGTGCAGTTGTTTACTGCATCAAACCGAATTTGAATGGCGGTAGGTGGCTAAAAGAGTCTACGTCTAAGAGAAGCTTGGACTACATTGTGAAAGCGCTCTCGGTCTAAAGTAAAGCCCGACCATGCTAATCGAGAATTGATCAGTCCTTCTCTCCTCTAAAGTACTTGGACATTTGACCTTTTATGCTGGCAAACGAACACACCGTATTAGCTAGCCAGTTAGGCGCGTCAACTCAGTATGCACCCAGATTACTAACCTGGGCCCATCTTACAGTAAAGAGGAGAGGTTGATTAGGCAACTCACTTGCACAGAGGTCTACCTGCGCTTGCCTGTACACCGCCTGATCTGCTGGGCTATCTACAAGCATGAAACTGAACACCTCCGTGAGATAACCCACTAACGTTGTCAAATGAAAGTACATAGTGTGGAAGATACTTACTATGTTTGGAGTTTTGACGGCGTTCCGCGGTCGCAGTCCACTGGGTCTGGCTTGGATTTGGAAAAACCATGTCTCCATAACAAATACACAAGTCACAAAAATCCATTAGCTTAATGGAATTAATTAGTTTCACTAGTTGTCCTCATTTGTAATCATCTGGTGCGGTTGTCGGGTTTCGCAGTGATAAATGCACCCATCGAGGTAATTAAATTAACCCTTAAAAGGATATTTAATTTAAATGATATCAATCTACTTACAATGTTTTAGTAGTCCACAATTTATAATGCCTTACCCCCAAAGCACTGAGAAAAGCTATTCAGTAAAACAGATTAGTGAATCCCAGAATGTTTATTCCTAGCTCCTCAGTTGTTGTATAATTATTATTGACAATATTTAATGTTGCGTGTGATTTTTGTCTTAATGAGTTACATCTACCGGATCCCTGTATTCTATACAACGAACCGAACCATACCTGTAGTGCGAGTAGTAAGTCCCCCTTAAGCAACTAGTATTACTATCAACAGCCACTTACAAAACAGTCAAAGCAGCAAAATTTCGTTTGCTTCACGGCCTGAGTTGTCTTTGCTCAACTCACGCGTTTAGTTCTGCGGATCAGCTTGTCGCCACTTTCTGTGAGAATGCAGATGGTAGTTGACACATTAACAAAATATTAATTGTATTAGTAGAAAACAGATCTCTGAAACTGCCCGCGTAAATGCTAGTATCGAAAAGACAGATGGTTTGCAGTTCCATGCTTTCGGATTAGCATCACACTTCGCATCTTAATGAAAACGTTAAGTTGGAGTACCAAACATTCCAACAAGACGAACAGTAACATATATGCACTGTCACCTATCAAGAAAACTTGGTAAGCCTGGCAAATGGGTGTTTTTCGACTTTCTTACAAAGCTCAATATAATGAGTTGGGGTATGTATTCGACAGTGCAGACTCGAAGGTAACGAATACAGAAGTATGCTTCTATTCACTATTACCGCGCCAAGGCCATAATTATTGATGATCATGAGGCATTCGTTCTCACTGGATGCAGAGTAGCCGCTGGAATTTTCAAAGGTAAGAAAAGAGTGACATAAGTCAAAGTGTTAGGCTTCATGTAATGGCGATAATTGTATCTCACTTCATGAGACTCTCACTATGTCACTGGGCATTGTTATCATCCCTGTACCTATGATCATGAACCCATCTAATGGTCGGCAGTTCAGTTGACCAGAAACAAAAGATTACATGCAAAGTGCCTTCGGAGTTCGTACCAAAAGACGGTTACGTGATGTACATCTATGACTGATGCGCATGCAATTGGCAGTGGGCCACAAGCAACACCGGAAAGTGATAAAATAACTTCGTTAAATGGTCGAGCACAATTAACTATATTGTTTGGTTTACTTGATTCATCGCAATTACAAGTCACATTGGTGAGCTACCAATCCGGAAAAGAACCAGACCACCCTTTCTTCCTATTGGGACTCGTCAGTGCTACGCTTTCCTTCGGTAGATTGCTGGGGATCGAACACATAACCTCCAGTGGCTTGCACCAGTAGCCAGCAGCTTATATCACTGAGTCATGGAAGAAGTAGCCGAACAATAGGAACTGAAATCTAACTGCGATATAGTTCGACCCATCCTTCACTGCCATGCAGGTTACTGTCCGTGCAGAGGACAGGGTTTGACTATAGGGTATCAGGACTTCCCTTGTCAGTACCGTGAATCCACATAGCATTTTTGATGACTGATAGGTTTAGATTCTGATTACTTATGTGTAGACGGATTTGTATGATTTGTGAATTCTTGTTGCGATGAACTGAATAACTTTGTCTGCTCATAAGTAATCTTCTGTTTCAATGGGGAATTGCTCTACACAACTGTGATTGGCTCTTTCTCCGTGCCGCTATGTCAACACTGTGGTGAGTCCACCAAAACGATTTTCATTTTATCCCTTTGTTTTATATACACCAGCTGGTGGTTCTCTTTTGCGCCATCATACGGGACATGCTATGCATCCACTTTTTTGTGCGTAATATACCAATGTTCCATTGTTCCATTGTACTTTAAAGCATCTAACAACTGGACCACTTTATTTATGCGGTCGTAGAGTAGTAATACAGGCAAGTTGAGCCACCGGTAAAATCACAGAGGTTAGAAGATGATTATGAAATCATCTGCTTTGTGACGATGTTTCAAAGCCATGCAACAAATTTTAGTATGTTCATAAGAAGGCTTGGGGAAGTCCAAAATATCCCTCCAATATAAGAGGCATCGGACTGGCATTGAGCATATAGAAAGTCCTGGAAATTGGTTGCACTGCTATGGCTCTCAAAAGTAGTAACAGCTGCCTCAGAACAATTGGACTCGTGGCAGAAGGTGTGACTATACTGTTAGCCACAACAAAGCGCGACTTTTCCAGTGCAATTGTTATTGCTGGCACCTTGCAGGGACTTTCCTTGTGACTTAACTGCGCGGATTCCCTCATTAAGATGTCAGTCATGGTATAGCCATTTAAGGTAACCCGGAAACTGGGATAGTTGTACGAAGCACTTCAAACTTTTACAGAGGAATTCCTGTGAGCAGAAGTACGCTAGTGCCAACCGGCTAAGCAGGAGTAGGACACTCATAGTTCTTACACAGCCAAGTGCAGCCCTAACTCCCGTGCAGTCGGCAGTTTTCCATCGGCGTCACCGCTATTCTTTTAACAAATGGAATCTGGGGGATCGATAAAACTGGCTCTCAGGAATTACCATCTCAATGCTTTTCTTCAGCGACCATGTTCCTATCTGACCGCTCATCACTGAGGAATGGCTGAATCCACGTTTCATAGTATGATAAGTCGCTCAATGAGTACCAACCTGTCACATTCTACTTGCAACAGATTCATACAGGGCGGGGTGAAAGATTAGCTAACTCGACAGAGAATTGAACGATGAAAGGAGGATTTTTTACTTTCGAAAACATAAACGTACGATAAATCCTGTGGAAAAAGCGCAAAAAGTGAACGATACATGCGTTGGCAAATATTTCGTTTGTTAGTGAGCTCACCGTGATGCATCTTGACACTCTAGTAGTCGACTGTCAGTTCGTACAGCCTATTTTAATGCAATGTGTTTCAGTTAAGTGATGAAAACCCACAAACTTGGTAGTCCTTATTGAGCCCAACCATTTACTTTCCGAACAGATTTTGTAACTCTTCAGAATATGCCAACTATATATATCACGATCCGGTCTAACATTTTTTGCTCAATGGCCATCTCCTCGATAAAATTAGGAGTAAATGCTTCAATCCCAGAGACCGAGGTGACCAATGCGCAGTTTGAAGTGAATCGCCCTTCCAGAGAAGATTGTGTCGACTGCTTCAATTAAAACAACAACGATTTTATCCCGCTATTCTCATTCCACATCAAAAGGGTCACTCGTGTAAATTTGATGTAATTAGCTGCTTCATGTCAATGACGGGGAGTACGGGGATATAATCGTGTCCGAACAGCCCTGCGCGTGTCTAACCACTCATCAGCACTACAAAGCATGGAGAATGTGAAATCGTATCATCTAACCAACTCTGACGTTGTTGTCCGCCGCGGTTCATTGTTACAACTGTCAGCTCAGCAGATCAACAAACCGAGTTGACATGGCGCTGGCCGAAGCCATTGTCGGTAAAAGGCCGACAATTAACAAGTACTGTTGGCAAGAGTCAGACAAACATTTTAAACATTATCACTCGGGGGCTGATAAACATGTCCACTTCACTCCCAAGCTAGGAGCAAGGCGAAATAACCGTCACAACATACTCACAAAGAGATCACCATCCCTGTGTTAGTGCACAAGATGGGTGGGATCATTCGTGCATTTCGATTGCATTGCAAGTGAATGAATCATTCATACGACTTAGCTGGTGGAAGTTGCGCGTCATGGGCCTTTGATAACCCAACCGGATACCAAGATTGTGATGAATTGAATCAGAGAATTCACTGTACTCACGTTGTTAAGAAGTGCCAAGTGTGCAAGATCTTCGATAGCTGACTACTTTAGGAGGAGAAAATTTGGCTCTTTACTTGCGTTATTAACAGCGACACATGACAATTTGATGTTGCTGCGCTGTAAAGTTTGTTGTTAAGGTTATGAACGATAGATAGATCAACGGAGTGGAAGTGATATAGAGAAACAGATGCCTCATGGGACTGGTCAAATGCAAGTGATTGGGTGCACATAGTGAAGCAGATGAAAGTCGGATATACGTGTAGACATGTAGCTACAAAATAGAGATGTATGCTTGCTCCTGTAGTTCTAAATAATAATGCTACTCAAGACGGTAGTCAGAGGTACTTTGATTCGGTCACGGGCTTTCCTTTATGCCCAATCCCCTTGGCAGCCTTCTGGTATAAGGTCACGTAAACGCGTTTCCAGACAGCAAAATAATGACAACATATTCCTTGTGATACAAGTTTACACAATTGTCTGTGGTTTTCAGTAAGAGTGAAACGAACTCAATGCGTTCAGTGAAACTACTTAGACTGGACAGACCCCGACGTTACTCCCTTTGTGGGGCTCGATCATCTCACTGATTCAGGTGTTAAGCATTACCACGACACATAAAGCCACCACTATTCAAGAAGCTCGCAGCATTCGTGAAATGCAGAATATGTCATCGCACGGGAACTGTGTACCTCAAAGAAAACCTGAAGCGAGCCATTAATTTCCAATGCTTTCTGACAGTGACTTCTAACGTTTCACCAAATGAAGCTTCGCAAAAATCATTGCGGATATTAATACCATGCTGAGGACTGTTAGTGGATATCTGATAAGAATGTATTGCATTTGAAGTTAATGCGCTAGCACGACTAATATTTGATTCCTAAGGTTGGACTGCTATTAGGGCACAAAGGTAACCCCCAAGTAAATAGCTACAGTGATAACCAGTGAATAGATGCGCATGTAGTGAAAACTCGCATCAGCTGTTACTCAGTCAGTTTCTTGACCACTGTCAAGGAACTAGTCGGTGACAGCCTTTGTCACCGGGCTCCCACTCGAGTACCAAATGCTAGGTTATCCAAGAGTCACATGTTGTCACTCGCCTAAGCTCAGTCATAACACCAACCTAGGAAGCAAAGCCCAGATAATGAGTAAGAAAATTTGACAGTCTGGAGTGTCAACATAATTACTTTGGGTTTACGTACCATGGAATGCTCTTCCCTCTTCAAAAACTGTTGCACATCTTTCTTAACCCTTTGTCCTTTGTTACATGAACGCTAATTTTCTGCAACTTATACGGCCGTATACTTCATACGGGTACATATAACTATTATATGAGGTTGGTGTTTTAGTTTTCACACAAGAAACGTTAACGGTAACCTCACTATCTAATAAGATTCATTTCCTGGCTACCCACACTCATCCTGCATTTCTGCATTTGGAAAATTCGGTTCTATTGCAACTATAACATCACTGTTACATTGGTAAGCGCTTAACGTAATGACATGTATAACATTTGAGTTCGAAATATTTTTACTTTGCTTACTATACTCAACTTGTTAAATGTTGGGAATTTCCCCTCCTTGTGAAATCATTGTTCATTATTTAGTAAACCTGTTTCAAGATTGTCATTATTTCAATCCATTAACTACCTTCTCTTACGCCCCATTTATAATGAACCGGAAGCACAATTAACTCAATATACGATGATAAATTGGTTCAAAATTAAAACCTTAATACTTCGCGTGCTGGTCACGAAAAGGCGGTGTAGCAAACCAGCTTGTGTTCAGTGTTTCCTTATTAGACTACGTGCAACACGTTCACATATATGTAGTGAATTGGGAGGGATTAATTATCTTAAAGAATAAAGCGAATTAAAATAGACTCAGTGGTGTGATGGGGTCCCTTTCATATGCAGTTACTACCTACACCCTTGTTCATGCTTTCAGTTGGGTTAAACCAACCTTTACACGATTCCATTCGCTTTCAACAGTTTATAATATTTTGTGCATTGTGCTACTAAGCGTCCAGATTCTCATTAGGCAATATGGCATTATTTACATAACTACACAGTTCCGTAATCTCTGGGCACTGACGACTGACATACAGCACGAGGTTTCACAACGCATATAGGGGTGTCGAAGCCATACATCATTCGTTCAGCAGAAAGTAGTCCGTGCAAATGAACAAACAAGTATTACACTACTACGAGCTGTATCACCTAGGATAATTAATTCCCGTGGTAATTGGGAGTGCTGACGTCCACTTCCCCATCGATTGTGCCACACACCCCCCAAGAATGGGGATTACCACCTCGAGCTACGTCGTCACAACAAGGCCGAGTAAAGGTGATCTTGCGGAGGTTGTGGACACTTTGTGAGGCATGGAAACAACTGAGTGACGTGCGGCTTATTTCTTCCCGACTACCGAACGTCACCATGTTTGGATGTTCACTTGATGGTTAACACCGCATCGGAACGGACCACATCACCAACATCTGAGTCAGGAACAGTTTAGCGCAACTT
Organism: Dicrocoelium dendriticum; assembly: GCA_944474145.2. Taxonomy (NCBI): domain Eukaryota; kingdom Metazoa; phylum Platyhelminthes; class Trematoda; order Plagiorchiida; family Dicrocoeliidae; genus Dicrocoelium; species Dicrocoelium dendriticum. The sequence goes on along the minus strand of OX104063.1, from coordinate 210,980,066 downwards.
TACAACAAAATTAACTCTGTATTCGAACTATTAGAACACACTTGAAATCGACAAACAGCCCTGTTTTCATATAGGTTCGGAAACAAGTATTTGGTGCATTGTTGGGCAGCTGATCACATTTGATACAAAGCTTTTTCAAGTCACATGAATGGGTAGAGAATTGGATTGGTAACCTATAGCAAACCGGGGCCATAATCACGTTAGCTGTCTATTAGCGTTATTTGGTTTGCAACTAGTATCAGGATCAGCATTTGTAAGATATCAATACAAAATTATCATCGTTATTATCGTTTACGAAATTACAACAAAAGTGAAGTATTTATCTCGTGTTCTAACTTAAGTCAACTAGGTGTAAACTAAGTCTAAAGTAAATTTCTCCTCCAAATGGTTTGTACCATCAAAGCAATCCCGTCTGATTGGAGTCTCACGGATATCGTGAAAGTCTTCAGAAATGGTGCCCGGACGGACTGTGCTAACCACAGAGATTAGTGTCATCTGCCTTACCTCTAAACTGCTCACCGCTCTGCTTTTAAAGTGTCTCAGCCAGGTACGCGAACAAAACATACGAGAAGATCAAGCTGAGTTCAGCTCCGGCCGGAGTTACATCGATCACATGTTAAACTCCACCAAATAATCGAGCGTCGTCAAACGTACGGCCGGCCAGCTGTTGTCGTCTTAGACATACGAGTCACGTTTGATTTACTTGACCGAGTTGCTCTCTGGAGCTCTCTCTTGAGAAGGGGAGTGCCTGAAATGTACGTCAACATCCTTCTAGCCATCTTTTCTCAAACCTCGCGCCGAGTGTAGGTGTAGGGCAAACTTTCGCCGCCCTTTTATATCACCAGTGGTAGGAGACAAGGCTGTCTTGCATTACCCTTCTTGTTCAATTTTGCTATCGATGACATCGTGAAGAGGGCTTTGGAGCATCGCAGACCCAGCGGCGTTGAACTGCTTCCGGGGGGCGGACTTCGTGATTTGGAGCATGCAGACGACATCGCCATAATTTGCGATTCCTCACAGGCTGTCCAAAATGTGCTGTGCAGCTTGGCGGTATCTGCCAAGTTTAAGGTCTTCGTACAGGACTGTGCAGGATCTGCCTTAACCTTGACACTTTCAGGTCAATCTCTGGAAGTGGCAGACAAGCTTCTTTTTATCTCGGAAGCTACATCAGCTTTGATGGTTTAACGGATGAGGTTACCTTGCGCTTCTCTAAGGCCCGGGTTGCGTTTGCTGATCTCCGCTATTTCTGGCGTCGTCGTGACCTGAGTCTATGCTTGAAGGGCAGAGTCTACAATACCACGGTGAGAGCGATTCTGCTCTACGGTTACGAGATTTGGCCTGTTTGCCGAACGACATCCGGAGGCTGTCTGTCTTTGATTACCGCTGCCTTCGGAACAGTGCTCGTGTACGATGCCAACACCACATTAGTAATGAGGATGTTCACCGAAGGATTTCCAAACCGTACATACTTTTTCGGCCTTTGAGTCGTATAATTTCACTGCATAGGCTTCGGTGGCTTAGGCAGGTGCTTCGCATGCTTACTGAGCGTTTGCCTCACTGTGCCCTGGTTGCTCACAGAAGTCGACTGGAAGCGCAGACAAGTTGGTCAACCAACGACTTGGGTCAAAGATATAAGGATGTTGACTTTTGGCTGCGGTCAGGCGCTCTTGACTCCCCGGTTGGGGGCCCAAGGACTATGAACACACCTGGTTAGAACCCTATCGGATGTGTCAAGGAACGGTGAGCGGTGTCGAACATGTTGTGAGACTCTGCCTCCATGACTCCAGTTTTGAACATTCTTACCCTCTCTATTCCTTATTGTTGTATTATTATTTTTGGCCATACGTTGTAGCACTCTGCCAATTGTACTGTTGGCTGTGTTTAATATATCAATATATAAGTCCAGTGAAGGCTTAGTAACGATGTAAGGATGGAGCAGAGGTAAGTGCATCGAGACTTCTTCCCCGGTTATCCTGTTGTGGTGTAGAGTTGTACAACATTATTCCCGTCTATGGCATAAAGAGTATACCTGAATCGTCGTGATGACCGTGATAGATGGATGTAAATTATTCCGGTGTAACTGACAAAAACTTGCAACTCCGAGAAAGGTGTCAGTAGTTTAGAGGGCTAAGGACCGAAATTTGTCGCGGATATAGTAGGAATATCCCAGTAGTTCCACCACACTTCGCATCGGCAGCGTATTCGTTGGTGGCAATGATGCGAGTGTCGATTTTCACCATCCAACTGGACTAGCCGGAATAAGATTGTCCACCACGCACTTATGAGTTTTATCTCCATTCTGCTCAAATGTACTTTGGATTTGGCGATCTGCATCTCCTCGGTAAGCAATCTCTGGGGGATGGGGGTGCGCATAATTCCCCCATAATGATCGCGACCTAATCAAATCGATTGCCTAATCGGGATCCAGCGCATATGCCGCTACGGGAGAAATTTCCTAACAACTTCGTTTTCCAACTCATCCTTCTGTGGTAGCAGAATGCGTTTTGCATGTTCGGAGTTCCGTGCACCAAGCTGACTTTCTGTTTCGCGTACGCTTGCAGGTACGCAATTGCTAAGTCGCATTTATGCCCACCTTTGGTTATCCTATCTGTTAGTAATGGGTTCTTAAATGCACCAGAGCTGAAGCTAGATTTTGTCTCCTCTGGTAGATGGTCCTCATGAATTTTTTATCCAGTACTCATGGAATCACTTCCGATTTTACATTCTGCTATAGAATCCATACCGTCCCTATGCAGTGCATGGTGATCGTGACTGTGGCTATAACAGTTTTACAATTTCCTTTTAGCTAATCACTACAAATAACCAGTGTCTAACAGCTGCGTTGGCACGTATATAACATTATCGACAAGTTAACATTCAAGGCCTAGCTGCGCTTGATCCTAACTTTGACAAGCTGTCTACCGGTCCATTGCCACCAACTCCAGTGCCTGCCCAAGGGACCTAGTAGTTACTGCGTAGGCAGCGTGTACCAATTTTTGGATGACCCTACTCCCAGCGCTTCAGAAAGACTACATCTTATTGGTGCAATATATAAAGCACATTCCCAAATGCAGTGGCTTGTCTAGAGATACTTTAGTTGCTTTGATCAGTTCTAGACAGCTTGATGCCTGCAACAATTTTTCTTCTAAGATACTAACTGATCGATTTCATCCACTTCACAATGATCCTACCAAAACGCTCTTTTTCGCTGCTACTCATACGAAAATCAGAATTTTATTCTTCCGCAAGTCATCTTAATGAAATACTGCTTGCCTTATCTCTCACGTTTGCTTTTTGATACAGCAAATTCACTAACATTCTGCGCGAGAGCTTGTTAGAGTAACAGTACTGCTTTTTTCCCATTTTTCTACCCAAGCATGTATATTTATCTTATCATCCAGCTGTCCGCAGTGGTGGTGTGAACGCTGAAAATGAACCCATTAGGGTACTTAAAGCTTATCGTGACTTGACTTGACTCGACTTGATTGGTCCCATTAAGTGTAGAATGGGCTCCAGCTCTTCCACCGCTTTGTGTATATCTGTTATTCATGTTTCTATCCGTGCAAATTGATGACGTGTACGTTGAACTGGTGTGGGCGCGTTCTGAATCGAGTATGGCTCCCATCTACATGCTTCCACGTCTTATTCCTTTATACAAGGAGTGGTAGGAAGAGTTGGATGGGATACCTTGAAGTTCATCACGTGTAGACTCAGACAGTCAAAGCATATCCGGAAAATGGAATGTTGCAAATTTCTTTATAAACAAAGGACCGCATACATGTTGTTCCTGATTACCGAAAGTATACTGAATACTGTATTATAGAGCAAGTAGAACTGAATTCTGTACAGCTCTTTCGAAATATCGTGAAAAAGGTTATACAAGTTGTCAACCGTGAATAGCGTTGTCGTTCTCACGTAACATTTAAAATGTCTAACTTACGATATTTCGGGATTCACAAATGTGATATGTCATCGCAAGTGTGCAATCGTTCTCTGAATCGAAAAGTGGTAAAATATAAATCTAACAACATTTTGAACTGCTACACATATGTTGCTTCAATCGCGTGTTCAGGTAAACTGTTCCAAATGTTTACCACTCTTCGTTCGAAGCACAGTGGGTAGGGAACACATTTCATATCCGGCACGACAAGTTTGGATCTATGATCGCGTGTGCAGCATGGCCCTCGTAAGTGCAGCATTGGCCTCAGGAGGAAGAAGTCACCGAGATATAAAATACAGTATGTCATAATCAGGTCGACTCACCTGACGGTAGGACAAGGTGTAGAGTCCTATTTTCTCGCACCAGTCTTCATACCACATGCCATGTAAATTCGGGATCAGCCTGGTACCAATGTGTTGGACCCGCTCGATCTTTTGTGCATCGCCTTGGGTAATCGGAAAGTAGGCGGGCGAATTGTACTCTAGCTTTGGTCTAATGTTGGGAAAGAAAAGGCGAGTGGCAACCTCTTCAGACCATGTGCCGAAGCTACGTTTGAGCGCCCAAAGCATGCGCAGTCCGTTACGATATAGCCTGTTCGTGTTGCCCACGGACTTCAAATCGTAGCGTGAGAGTACACCTAGGTCCTTCACGGAGGCTGTGGGATATGGCGGTTGGCCGTCAAGCGTGTAGGTTCGGCCGTCAGCATCCTTCCCCAGGCTCATAAATACAGACTTGGCTTGGTTGACCGAGAGTAGAACTTCTGCAGGCCATGTGGATAGGCGGTTGATGTCTGGCTGAAGAAGGCCACAGTAGTCGGGAGCGCCAATTTCTCTCCAAATTTTCATGTCGCCCGCAAACAAGGCACACGGTGACCGGAGAAGCTGCGGTAGGTTGTTGATGTGGATCAGGAACAGAGTGGGCCCCAGCACAGTGCCTTGAGACACGCCACTTGTAGAGGAGTATCAATCAGTTAGGTGGTCGTCGACCTGTACCCTACACTTTCGTCCAACAAGAAAGTCTCGGATTCACCGGTGCAGTGAGTCACCGAAATCACACATGCTGAGTTTGTGGAGGAGAACCTCCTGGCTGACCTTGTCGAACGCCTTACTGAAATAGATAGATAACACGTCGACGAACTTTCCCTTGCTTATTGCCTACATTCACTCATGCCTCGTCATAAGCACTTTCGTATAGCATGAGCGACCTTGCATAAAACCGTGTTGTGCTTGCGTCAGGACCTTGTTTGACTGTAGCAACTGCAGCAATCTCTTCTTCACGATTTTCTCAGCAACTTTTGCCAATATTGGTATCTGACAAATTGGCCTTTATTTGTCTACTTTGCTAGGGTCGCCGCCTTTCGGAATAGGCTTCACCATCGAGCATTTCCAGTCAACCGGCAACTAACCATCGGACAGCGACCTGTTGAAAAGGTCAGTCACGACAGGAGAGAGGATGGTCGAAAGTGACTTGAGAACCAGTGGGTAAAGCCCATCAGGTCCGGTACGTTTGGTGCCGTCAAGATTGGCGAGTAGTTTATCTACCTCTCCAACGCCGCAATGCAGACCATCGAATTCGGTAAAAGCGGTACACGTCGAACTCGGAACAAACACCTGGTTATTCGCAAATACAGAAGCAAAGTGTGCCGCCAAGGCGGACGCATGCTCAGTGCTGGAGGTTAGGGGCTGTCCATCAGGGACATCCAGCACTGGCACATCACCTGCTGGCTTCAGGCGTCGCTTCACTTATGCAAAGATTCTCTTTGGGGCGGTCTTCGCGGCTAATGCGAGCTGCTCTTCGAAATGTCGGCGTTTATTCTTTTTTGCACCGTTGCAGAGGTTCCGCTGACATTTATACCCTTCGTAATCATTGGCAGAGCCAGAGAGGAGGAATTCGTCCCGCAGTCTGCGCCGTCTCCGAGCCAGGTTTCCATCCTCTTTGTCAAACCAATGAGGCTTAATCAGTCCAACGTTCAAACATTTCAATGACACAAATTTGGAACACAATGATGTCAATCTCCCTTTTATAAATGTCCAACAATCTTTCATAGATGCAGCTTGTGACAGAGATCAATCCAGATGGCTAGCGGTTGGAGCTAGACAATCTAATTCCTTTTTCCAGTAGTTGCGAACTGGTTCCAGCGGACGTGAATACGGCAAAAATAATTCCATGTCAGCTATGAGCACTGAATGGTCGCTTGTAGCCATGGGCTCCAGGATCCTAACGTCACGCACTCGTTGTCCGTAGATAATTAACATCAGGTCGAGACAGGACGAGGTTGAACGTGTTGATATGCGTGTTGGCTGGCATTTGTGTTGCGACGCACCAGTTTCAAGTACCAAATCCACGAACTTCGCTGCAAACATAATATGTCCAGGCGTCAAATGCACATCAAGCCATCGTATTCGAGGACAGTTAAAATCGCCCATAAGTAGAAAGTGTGGACGACTCATGTGGGTCCGATTAATGGGCAGCCAATCCAAACAACGACTCAGAGGACTGCGATAAACGGCGCCCACAAGCAGTTCTCCGCGCCTGAGACGGATGGAGCACCACAGTAGCTCACACAAACCATCTTCACTTCGGTAGGTGCTCACAAGTCTCCCACGCAGGGAAGACCGGAGGTAAAGTAAAACACCACGGTGGACATTTTTTTAGTCTATCACATCGGAAGCACGAGTAACCGTTGAGTTCAAGTTCTTGGGTGTATAACTCTGCATACAGCCATGTTTCTGCGTGTCCCACTACGTCTGGCCGCTCAGCCGCAAAAAACAACAAAGCTCATCGCGCTTATTCATAACACTGCAAACGTTTGTGAAGGCTACTAGTAGGCCGCAGCAGGAGCCGCCGGGCATGCTTGAAGTGTGAGCAGCCTGTTTATCCTGATTCGCAGATTGTTGGAAACCACCCGAAAATTTACGATATGAAGATTTGTTTCCTCCTCACCAGGGCGTCTTTTCAGCTCAATGATGGCAGACTTAAGCGGCTCCCTGTCTTCCGGGTCCAGGTCTGGACGAACATGGATATGCAAATTTTTCAACCTACTTAGGCGGGACATGATCAGTCCTGGACTGGCTTCGTCCACAAAAGTGATTCTCATATGACGATTTCGTTCATCATCTTGTTTTCCAAGAAGGGTAATTTCTCTCACGTTTACCGAGTCCTCACCAGCGTCAAGGAGTCTGTCAAGTAGACCCTGTAAAAACTAGACATCGTGATCGTAGCGCGCTTAGGGTGATGGAACACTGGACTCCGGTGCGTGGAAGATCACGAGATTATAACGCCTCTGGTCGGACAAGGTTGACCTTGCAGGGCGATGTATACTACCAGCCTCACGTGGTCTGACTAACTGTTGACTTACAGAACTTAAACGCCCAACGTCCCTTCGTAATTTCGTTATTTGTTCTTTCCACTGGCCTTCAGCACTCAGACTTTCACCTGCTGGGACATCAGTGTCCGTTGGACAAAATAAAGGTAAACAATTTATGCCAGGTGCAACTGGGCTTCTCACAACGGTTGGACTTCGATCCGGTGAGGTTGCACTGGTAGAGGAGGAAGACTGAGCTGAAACCTGAAAGCTCTTCAGGCTGTATTGTTGGGCCAAACACACGGAGCTGTTCGCTTAGGGTATTTCTCACTATCTTTGCTCATGCAATGGTAAATTATATTTGGCGCTTGGTTTACCTAGATGGGAGGCCACATGACTTCAAATCCATCATAGTACACGTGGATGAGCTCCATTCGAGGCACTCTTTCTCTACAATGCTGCATATAGGTAGGGTGCACTTGCATGCAGCAGGTTTTATGCATTATCCACGTTCACGTAGACACTGTAAGAGCCAAATAATGAGACGCCGAAACGAGGTGTGAAGCAGTTCAGGGCTCCGATATCATTCCCAATTAACTCTGTGTTAGTCAGCTAGTAAGGAGTTTCGTCGTACTGGTTTCTCAGTAGGAGTGCAGAACACATTTATTTTACTCGATCCAGCGCCTATTTGGTTGGACCATCAATTACAAATGTATCCGGATGTTGGCTTAAATACCAACTTAATGGGGAGGAATTTCTCTGTGGACAAATCCAAAAAACCAGCTACTTTAATTTGTTACCATTGTGTCTAATGAAACTCAAGTCATGTCATAGTCAGAATAAGCTGTATCCACCCAAATGAGGGCATTTTAACACTTCGGAATAACACTGCAGGTTACTAAACAAAAACGCAACAATAAGAGAAGGTAAATTTGACCGCCGTAAAACGGAAAACGTGAAAATTCAGTCAAGTGTACGGTCACGAAACCGGCGTTTCCTTCCGATGGGTCGATTAGTAAGGGCGATAGATAAAACTAGGTGGAATTACACACACACGCAAAACTTTATATTTCAACCGTATGAAAGAAGTAGTTATAGTAGTGGCTAAAATGGTATGTAAAGGATAAAAATAGTCGTTAAAATTCTAGATGCAAAGTTGTTGCATGGATGGAAATAGCTGTGAACAAGAAAATCAATGAACAGTTCTTCCCTTAGGCTAGAGCAACAAGAAATAACTTTTAGGGAACAGCCAAGGAGGATATTATCTTTCTGAAGACGTCCAGAACAAATAAAAGGGGAACAGTATAAGCAGTGAAGTGATATACCTACGGTTACTAACTATAGAGTTAAAGCACGGGTAACGAAAAGCATTTTGGGCCTGAACGCATAAAACAAGCACCTTGAAATGTTTAAATGTTTCACTAAGTTGCGTAGACCAGGATAAATTGTGACATAAGTGTTGTATCAGCCACAATAATATGACAACTCCAGGATAATTTAGGATAAAGGGATGAGGTATGTTTTGATCGCTCACCGGCGAACGCAGACTATTGGGATGTAGAAAATATTATGTTACGTCACAACACTTGGAAGGGTGCAGAGAGAGGGATCCGGAGCTCAACCGATTCTTTACTTCATGTAAGTCTTGTTGGAGTTTCAAAGAGTCCTCGACGATTGGGGTTATGCAACCCAGGACGACGTCATCAGCCTATTTACAGCCTATGAATTTTGCTGGAAAATGGAGCCTTCGACTTAGGCGGAGAATGGAAAGGGCGATCGGATGACTCCCTGCAACAAACCACTATTGGCTGGAAGTGCACAAGACTTTCCGCTACCTAGTTGCGGGAAGTGTGTGCTTTTTGTGAATTAATCCCGCATCGCACTACACACAAACGGGTGAGAATATTTTCGAGCAAATTGTTAAGCAATAATGAACTGTCCATGCTCCCAAAAGCCCTACGCTCTTTCATCTATTATCTAACTCGAAGGAAATAGAATGCACCAGATAAAAAACGGTATCCAACATAGAGCGCCCCGATTTAGAGGCAAACGGTTTGGCATCATCAATATGATTGCGTGTGAAAAGGCGGAGAATCCATTGTTACTGCAATTGGCCGACACACAAGATATCATCTCCTAGCGACTAAGGTTATTCTGGATAAGTTACAGATGTCAGCGGTGGTACCATTCGTTATACTCTGATTTAAATAAATAAATACATTTCTTATTCTCGGACAATGTAAGGCACGCCTGTATTGGCATTACCATAGTAAATATACCACCAAAAGTCTGCCAACGTATACAAATGCTTCAGATTTGCCAGTAACATTGGAGCTGTGAGATTGTACGATTGTGTGGGTGTGCATATGTGCAGCTGTTCTTCGAGCTTGAATACGTGCCGCTGCACTTGTGATTGATCGTGTGGGTAGTGTGAGAAGGGATGAATGACGTCGGTGAAGGGTATGGGATTGGCTGGGTTGGCTGGAGCCGTGATTTTAATTGGATGCGAGTCACATCCGCCTCGTCGCAGAACTGTGAAACAGACATTAGTGGCTTTTTGTAGGGAGAGCACTTGCCAGTCGAAAACCAGCCACGTCTTGGAGAGGCTGTTGAAACATCTATACATTCTTTCGGAATGACTGCTGATAGAGCCTTCGGTCCATTAACATTGTTTAATTTCAGTCATGTAAAGTCCTTGTAAACAACTGTAGGAGCAAATAAGGTAAAAGGTTCGTTAGTGGCGAGGAAAGGTAGGGAGGAGTGTGTTAGATGATGAGGAGCTGAACTAGATTTTGAGTTCGTCTACATCTCTGTTGCTGAGCGTTTCGCAGAGACGCCTCCCAGAGAATTGTTTTAGACGTCGCCACAGGTCACGGCAACTATGGTTACCCAAAACGGTCTGAATGTGTATACTGTTTAACTTTCTTACTTCAGAGTTTATAGCCACTGACAGACGTTTGACTAGGACAATTAGCATATGCCTATTAGCCTTTTCTATTTTTCTCTGCAGTTGCTGAAGCAACGAAGATGAAAATCTGTTGTTTCGCAAATTGATTGTCTCAAGGGGACAACACAGATCAGAACGGTCATTAATGTAGTCTGGGATGCTCGTATTAAACTGACACGTCTTCATTAGAAATAATCGAAAAAATACAGTTGGACAAAGTATTGCTTTAATTGTTTGATATCATCTGCTGTGCAGTTAATCGCAGATCGTTATGTCTGGCCCAATAGGCGCGCGGACATCCGGCAATGGGCTAAGCGCTATCTTGACTCTGAGAGGTAAAAGGCATTGACACACTAGCACAGTTCCACAATTTGCTCAGTCACTGAAGCACGTTTCAGACATGTTAACTTTGGCGTAGGTGGACCGCTCCTTCCATCTAACGGTTGCAACTTTCTTCTGACCTGCATGGATCATTTTGCTCGCTATCCACACACGGTTTCCTTACGTGACACAACTTCAGAAAGCGTGGCCAGTGACTTTTTGTATCATGGATATGTCTTCTCTACGCACAAGCCACGATCACCACCGATAAAAGATCACAATTCAGCACAACCTTGTTCCGTGACTTGAATCGTTTCTTGGGTTGTACTCACATGCGGACAAATGCTTATCCATGTCGTAAATGGCTCCGTTGGACGCTTCCACAGACACCTAAAAGCCGTCATTGCAGCCAGCTCAGCTGATATATGTTGGCCTGAACGCATTCCGGTAGTCATACTTCGTATCCACAATACATTCAAAGAAGATTTTGCATGCTGCCATGTTGAACTCCTCTTTGGTACGACAGTAAGTCTAGCAGGTAAGTGATGTTGGATTCTCAAGTCACTGGAGAAGTGCATCATGTTTCTTATGCTGAACACCAGAAACAGTACTTTCGAGCCGACCGATCTATTTCTCCTCAAACAACTGTACGCTGACAACGAATTCATCCGTATTTGTAAACTTGCCCGTTTGTTTTCATTCGCCTCAATGAGGTTCGAAAGTATTTAACACCTCCCTAAGAAGGCCCCAAGACTTCATCCTGGAGAAGAGCAAATCAAAGGAATCCATGAGTATTGACTACCTTAAATCTACCTATATTTCGCCGTTAGTAGAAAGTTCAGACAAAGTTGTTGTGACTGATTCTAATTCGTTGGACTATCTGGAAAAATGCAACATCTTGGCACCGAAGCAACATGGTTTCCGTCAACACCGGTCATTCACCACCAACCTACTGGTTGCACGAGGAAGTTGGACGGAACTGGCTGATGACGGGGTCGGAGTTGACGTCATCCATCTGGACTGCTCCAAAGCTTTCAATCACGTGGCTCACTGCATCTTACTACACCAGCTACAGAGCTACGGAATTGGAGATCCTCTCCTTGATTGGACTGGCAACTTTCTTCACCTACGGAAGCTTCCACCCGAGTGAGGTGGAACGTGGTATCCCACAAGGCTCAGTGTTGGGAGCGCGCTTATTCCTGCTGTATATCAACGACCTGGCAAGATTTATATCCTCAACTTTCTGCTTTTCAACGTTGACGTCAACATATATCGGGAGATTAATAACATTGAAGATTACCATCTACTCCAACGTGACCCAGATTGCATTTATGAAAGCCCAAGAGGAACCTGCTTTATTTGAACATACCTAAGTGCAACATGATACATCTGCGTCACCAACCGGTGATGGTTTACACGCATGGAGACAACACCTTGCAAAAAGCTTCTCAGGAGCGTGACCTAAGTGTACTGATACAGGAGGATCTCGGGTGTTTAAAACAAGCAGGGAATGTGACGAGCACCTCCAGTCAACACTTCGCCCTGTTTTGCAGATCCTTCGATCGGTTTGAACTCTCAATCTTTCCTTAAATGCTGAATGATTATGTGCGACTGCATGTGAACTTTGCTATCCAGGCTTGGCAGACGTGGCAGAAACAGGATCCCGTTGCTCTCGAGACTCCTCAACGAAGGGTACACAAGAACATCAGAGGCCTCTTTCATCTACCCTATCAGCTTAGACTGAAATCTCTAAGAAAGTACAGCTGTCGATATCGGCTTTTGTAGGGGATCTCATAATGGTTTGCCAGATTCTAAGAAACCAAAACCACATTTGCCGTCCGCTGCTGGAATTGAACCACAACACTAACTTAAGAGGTCATCCGCTGAAACGGAAAATACTGTATTGCCGTCTTGAATACCGCATAAATTTTTTCCTTCCACGTGTGCCAGCCTTGAAACACCCTCCCTAATTATATCGTCTCTGCTCCCAATCTGGTGGTACTTAAAAAACGAGTTGACGATGCGTTGTCTCATTTGCACTTCATTTGCTGACATGTTAGCCAAGGGCTACAAAACGTAATCAAAAGGTGTCTTAGCAAACTTCCATTCAATGGAACTATGGATTAAGATTTTTAATATGCGAACATCGCTGCTATTCTACATGTCTATTGTGAGTCCAGCAAAATGCTTTTCACTTTATCATGCAACTTAATTTTCACAATAATTGCCATCCCTCGGGACTTCTTAAGCACTGCATTTCTACCCTGATACGCCGTTGTTCCTTTGTTCCATAGTCAACAGGTAGATGCATGTACATACGTACCTTCATGCACTCGCACAACGATTGATTCTAGACAAACACGTTTGGGGAAGTCCGTTCCTTTCGCCACAAAACTCGCTGAATTGTTTACTTTAATCAGTTTTAGGGAGAGATTACCATCATACAAGTTCTACGGAGGAAGTTATATAAGGGTTTGTAAATGCTGGTTTTTGGTTGATGCTGCTTCTACGTGTGTACCAAGCCATCCAGTATGCCTGAAAGCTAAATAGCAACTGTGAGGCGCTTGCTTCCATTGCCTCTGATGTGTACGATAAGTATTGGAACTTACCTGTTATTTGACTCCGAGGTGGATTTCTTGAAGATTTGCATTTCTTGTGGAGATGAAACCTTTCGTATCTTGTATACCACTACAGTTCCGGCGGTCTTTTTTCAGCACAATATAGTTGGCCTTACTGTAAATCTGAAGTTATATCTTCACTATACAATGGTCAGAATCATCAAGCGGAGCACGTTTTTGTATATAAAACGGGTTAAGTTTGTGTGAATACAAATCTTGATGCACTTTGAGCTTGGTGGCGAATTTCGCTAAAATGGCTAAGCGCAAATTGTTGAGGAAACTGGTGTCACTCCTACTGATGTCACCGAGAACACAAATGGAATCTACTAGCTTGCAGATCCGAAGCAACGTGACCCGAGAACTTTTGCAGCTCAAACAGCTCTGTGTCCGGAGCTACCTACACGTCTTCAACTAGGAGAGTTAGGATGCCGCTGAGATTAGTTTTTGCAATTTACTAGGTGGCAGCTTACAGATGTTTTGAACCAGATTTACACGAATCTTTGCTGATGTAGGTCATGACACCTCATCCGCAATGCCAGGGCTCTCTTGGCGGTCGGATCTAATGTGGCAGCAGCCATTAAAATTATGGACTTAAACATAGATGTCAGAATGCAACCAACTATCCTGCAAAGTCACTTCACGTGCATTCATAAATTCGCTTTGCTATACAATAAATGAAATATTGTCAATATTTCCGAAGAGTTATCGGATATTGTTGGACGGGTTTAGAGGAGTTTGTGCTTGTTAAATAGTTAGCGCTTACGCTCCACTTGTCAGCCAACACAATGTTTTATCTTTTTTCCTAAACCTTTTTGCCAATTCATTTAAATGTTTTTTCGTCTCGTGGTAGTACCCAAGCAGAGGCCATTTTGCTAAGTCGTCTCGAGGATAATATACATCATCTAGAGCTTATAATATTAGCGACTATGGAGTTAATAAGAGGACCGAACACGGAAAATCAATAAACGTGCTGGATATAATTACCAATGAAGAAACAGGATATGGTGTGATGGTGAAGAGGTCTGTCGTTATAAAATCCTGATGCTGTCAGCGAGATCGGACCTCAAATAGCAGAGGCGTCAGTGGTCCTAAACCTCTCAGAGAGCAATAGTGGTGTCCGACCTGACTAAGATCCTGACAGGCTATACCAGATGGTTTTCGAAACAAAATGTAATGGGTAAGTATGAGGGCCATGATGAAGAGTAAAGAACACTAATATTGTAAGGCAAGACAGAAGGGAAATTAATCGTACAAAACGAAATTATGGTATCGCTTAAAGAGAGGCTAATCTCTCAATAATCTTCAGTGGTTTAAAACATGTCAAAAGGCATGAGACTGGTCTGATTTGAGCAGGGCTTCTACAGACATAAACGTCAATGGCCGACTTTGAAGGACCGCACCACTTTGATATGCGGAAATATGTTTATTTACAACAAATAACCTGACCAGGTAGTATGCTGGTCTAATACTCAAAGCAATTGGTAAGTCACTACTACATCATCAAAATGATTTTCGAGGTACCTCTTCAGCATGTACACCTAACGCTTACTGGCAGAAAAAGATTTACATTTGCTTAACTTTGATAACTTTTTCCTGAGACGCAGTTGCCATGACATGCAAACATGATGATGCTTCTAAACCGCTAGTTGAATTCTGGATATCGCTTCTAGACTGCCTGTATACCGTGCATCAGATGCCGATGGGACGGTCGAAGCGAAGTAAATACTGGATGCATGAGCGCTATGTTTAATAGCGCAAAGGTGCTTGGAAGATAAGGATGTATATGGTCAGTGGATACAAATTACGACCCAGACGTTGTCCGTCATTCCTCAATTAGTGCGACACTAAAGCGACAATAAGTGCAGTGCTGAGGTCACTGTTGATAAAAAAAAGTATCAAAGGCACGATAAATAACTGGGCTACAGTTCGTACTCTATGGTCCTAAGCTATCTGATAATCCCACAGAACATTTAATGATGTTGGCGCAATTGTTTGTCCAAGCCTTTATCTATTGGTTAACAGTAGCATCAGGAAAGTACGCGCTTAAGTGCATTGTTTGATTGAGTTTAGATGCAATTTCCGCTCACCCATGGCGAACCGGACGCGTAAACGAAAACATTTTGTTTATCCGCTGACAACTACGGGTATGATAACCTTCGGAGTGACCCTAGATTTATAGGCT
Organism: Dicrocoelium dendriticum; assembly: GCA_944474145.2. NCBI lineage: Eukaryota > Metazoa > Platyhelminthes > Trematoda > Plagiorchiida > Dicrocoeliidae > Dicrocoelium > Dicrocoelium dendriticum. The sequence goes on along the minus strand of OX104063.1, from coordinate 210,964,754 downwards.
AACAAGCACGCATACATGTTTCTTAATCGCTAGGTTATCTAAGGTCAAGCCCTTCCGTTCGACGTTCCTCGCGCAATACGTATTTGGTGGAAAAATTGGTTGCTAATTGATCGCAGCACTGTGCGCCACGACAGTTTTCGTATCGATGTATACTCATTAGGCAGAGGTCGCATAATTTCGACACGAACACTGAACGCAGACAGCATCCACCGACGCCTTCAGCTGAAGGTGACTTAATCTTGGAAAATTACTGTCATTGCGGTTAACAACTTGTGGATTCGTCTGCAGCACCGGCTGTGTGATTGCATTACAATATGGACAGCAGTTGCCTCAACTGAACCCATGCGAATATAACGGGTGTATTTCAACATAATGTTAAAAGCCTGTTTGCTCAATAACTAACAATTTAAAACGCAAATTTTCTTAATTAACTCAATGCTTTAACATCACCAATGAAAATCGAATTCACTTACAGTGTTTTGATGTGAACAGCTACAAGTCTTTAGCACACCTGATACTGATACCAGGTATCCCGCAAAAATTATGCGCAGGGAGACCTACAGCCGAGCAAGCTGAGTTTGGATTTTTTGAGAAGTTGCGAATAATATGATGTGGCTTTGAATGGAATACTCGAGCAACCTTGCCGATTGAGGCACTCTCGGTAAAATCGGTTGCAACAGTACTATGCGTCCGCACACACAAACTGACAATCAAAGGCACGGGCTAGAATAAATGGAACAGGCTGGTAATATGCTAAACCCACGATGCATAGGGTAACCCAAACACAATTGCGGCCAAATCATCAATGGGTTGATTCATCGTGGCATACTTTGCAACAAGTGGTAGGCTTGTTATTGTATGTTGACTACCCTATCAATGCTCGAACTCACCTTGTCCAGCGTACTTGGTCACATACTTCTAAATAATCACCTTCATACGAAGTTTCAGTTGCACAATTTTTCTGTAGTTTGAAGGTTAGATGACAAACCTTATCATAAGCAAAGCAAGCGGTGTAGTCAATAAAAGATGTCCCATCAGCAGAATATGCCACAGTGGCTTGCCACATTTCCACGTGTCAAAGGTGACGCACGAGTGACAGAGAAGCACCGCACTCCTAATGGGGCTACTAGTAGTATACCACAAAATGGTCTCATAAGGGTATGGCGCCATTCAAGGCCAAAGCAGAGAACAATCGCTCCCTAAGAGATGAGAATTTACCCGACCTCACGTTAGCCAGTCTGAGATCACGGGACGTTCAGGGTTTCTCATTTAATTACCCATTCCGGATAAATTCAACAAAAACCTCCGTTTTCGCAAACTGATACAATTTCAGAAGCAAAACCAACGCAATCCAGACCAGACCCCTTATGCTTAATAACATACCAATGTCAAAAACCGTACCAATAACATGCTGATTCGGCCGCTGTTGGTTACTGCTAACTGAGCCACACAGCGTGAGTGAATCCTGTAGGAAAATTAACTCCTTTTCGGTATGACATGTAATACGTTACAGACGCTAGTGCATGCTCGGGCACATGTTCTGCTTCTAGGTTGTTAGCCGAAACCCACGATGGAAGCGCATGAAAATAGTAGAAACCTTTTTGAGACAAGCGGCGAAATGAAGTTACGGATGAATACAGCAAAACCTCAGTAAGTTAACCACTCAATTGACTAGAACATAGTGATCAACATAGAGTGATGGTCAGCATGTGGTGGTCTCATACAACATCTTGATGTGTCCTGATTTCCAGTTGTGAGTAGTAGAGTATAACTTTGTATTCATCTACATATTGCTTCCCGTACGTTAGACAAGCTCTCATATCATACAACATCAAAATAAATCCAAACGCAAATGCGGTTTAATATGAATACTGTACGAGCAGTGTTAATCTCAATACAGTCTTTACATAGCGTCTGAAAATACTGGAGGTTCGGCGACATATTCCGCCTGGAAGCGAACGTAAACGAATTCATACAGTAACCTCAGAGCGAAAATGCGTGCTAGCCTGAAGAGGGACCCCGAAAAATTAGTGGGCTCACCGTACGTAGTAGTTGGAAGCAGTCGCAGCCCTTGGTAACCATCGGAACTTATTCCGTCTGATAAACGAAACGAACAAGTCAATGAGTGCTTGGCGGACTCTACAGCATGACAGTGGACCGCTTATCCATAACAGGTCAACACGCTCAGAGCGCTTATCCGAACACTTACGAAAACAGGTTGATCAGCCTGAGTTACCAGTTTCCTTCTCGGTCAATTTCTGCCTTCTCCCTGCGCCGTCCCCCTACAGGCTACTGCATTCGCAGACGTAAAAGCTGAGATAAATGTCCAAATGGAATAAGGTCGCAGAAACACATTAGCTTCCTTCAGCTTTCAATGTACAATGAACAGTGATATATCACGGGATAAAAGCAAGTGCTTGACACGTTAAGTAGGATGGTTGGGGTGAATACGATAAAATGAATATATGTGGGTCATCTACCGAACATCTGCCTAGATGAATACCTCGATAAATTACATCAGAAAAATTTTAAAATAAAATAGAGCGTAAACGTTCAGAAGGACACTGGGGTACAGTGATCTTTGATACAAGGTGTGAGGAAAGTAAAATATGGTCGCTCACTTGCGTCCGTTTGATACATAAATCCTGTAGAAAAGCATGCTCGTCGTAATCCACAATGGAGGAGTTTAGGTAACCAAATGCTTGGAGTTAAGAGCAACATCTAATCGTTTTTTGAAAACATCCAAGGTAAGAGAGGATACAAATGAGTCTGGGAGTGGATTCCAGGGTTGGCAAACCCGAAGGGAAAGGTAATTCCGTCGACGCTCTAGACGGCTACATTGTTCCTTCAATTTTAAGCAGTTACCCCTGAGCTGCGTGTTGTGGCTAAGTTTCATCAAATGGCGGCATACGTGGTTGGGGTCATTCAGTAGCTGATAATCTAATATGAGATCACCGCGCAGCCTTCGATAGCGTCCACTAAAAACTCCCAGCAACTTCAACCTTCGGTGGTAAGAGTGATAGCACAGGCCCTTTATTTTCTTCGTCGCTCTTCGTTGAGGTGCCTCTAACGCATCTACGTCGCTCTTCAACCAAGGTTGCCAAGCTTGGATAGCGTATTCAACATGCGGGCGCATGTAGGAATTGTGCATCGCTGGAAAGATGGACGGGTCAAATCTCCCGAAAGCCCTTCGCAACATGCCGACGTGCTGGTTTCCACTTTTCGCAGCTACCTCAGCCAGTTTGGAGCAGTTGAATTCGCCCTGTATGAGCACACCAAGGTCACGTTCCTGGGAACTGGTCTGCAATCCGTTTATCCCAAGTAAATAGGTATAGTTATGTCTATGGAGTAATTGTACACCGCAATACTTGGCAACATTGAATGATAGGGCGTTCTGAACTGACCAGTTCCACACCGTGTTAACATCGCACTGGATCCATTTGTGGTCGTCCGGTCCTCCGATCCTTCGCCATATCTTGATATCATCAGCGAAAAATAGAAAATCGGAAGCAACTGATCGCGTCAAATCGTTAATGAACACCAAGGATAGACGTGGTCCAAGAACCGAGCCTTGTGGTACTCCACATGCCACATCGCTTACATCAGACAATCATTCTCGGACTCTCACCGTTAGCCGTGGTTCCTGCAGAAAGTTGCTAATCCAACTCAGGATGGGGTCGCCAATGCCCATATTCCGAAGTTTCTGAAGGAGAATGCGACGGTCTAAGCGATCAAATGCTTTTGAAAAGCCCAGGTAGGTGACATGGACTCCTGCTCCATCATCAACAGCTTCAGTCCTGCTATTACGTGCAATTAATAGCTTAGTATTACATGAACGCTTTTGACGAAAGCCATGTTGCTCTGGAGCTATTAAGTTGTGGCTTTTCAGATCCTGCATCAGTGCATCTGTGATGATTGATTCCATCACTTTGGATAGTACAGGATGCAGTGTTATTGGACGGTAGTTGGCAGGATTAGTGCGGCTACCTCCTTTATGGATAGGAGTGATGACCCCTCGCTTCCATACTTGTGGAATACGGTTCTCTTGTTGACATCGCTGATAGAAAACAGTCAGTGGTTTTGCTAGGTCACCAGCAACCGCCTGCATAGTTTTTGTTCGGATGTTGTCGGCTCCTGGATAACTGTGGATATGCAAGGATAACAACTTCTTCAACACAGCTTCCGCAGAGAAGCTGATGTTTTTTTAACCCGACGGTGACGCAATAGGAACGAGGAGAATATTTCGATTCGCTGCCTGCAGGACAGTTTGGAAGTAATGAAGCCGTAGGAGATTGGCTGCTTCCATTGCTGATCGCGCGCACTTATCAGCCGTGACTAGTGCTGGAACACCCTGTTTCAACTTTCGAAGGCCGTTAACGAGCCTGTACAGGAGTTTGCGGTGCATGCAGAATCGCTTCATTAAATTCCGCTGATGTGTTACCTTGTCTTCGCGTATCAGTTTCACTCGGAAGTTACAATGTGTCACGTATGCAGTCCAGGTTTCGGCATTCAAGCAGTCCTGGTGATCTCGCCAAACCAAATCCCTCCGGGACATAAATTTGCGTGTTCTGCTCCTCAGAAATGAGTTATGCTTGTTGTTGGATTGGAAGGACTTCTGTTCCGATGCGTGCGCCACCAATGTACTGAACGTCCTTGTAAAGGGTTTCCCAGGCAACATCTGTGAGGCATTCGTTTAAGAACGTCCAAGATGTATCCTTAACAAGCTTAGATAGCACCTTGTAGTGCTTGACACTATGCACTTTATCATCCTCCTTTTCAGGGTACTCCGCATAACATATATAGTCAAAGAGTAGAGTAACATGATCAATACGACCCAGTAGTGTGCCTGTAACTATTCCGTTAACCATGAGTTTTTTGTTAGTTAGCACAAGATCCAGGATCGACGGCTTGTTTGCAGTTAGAAATCTCGTGGATGTTACGTAGTTGTACAGAGGGTGGCTAGCTCTTGCAAGTAGCCTATAAACTGCGTACCGTCGGTTGCCGGCGTTTCTGTGTCGTGCACGTTAAAGTCTCCAGCGATAAGAATGTGGGTGTAAGACTTTTTCAAAGCAAACTGAAACACGCGGTTCAGTTTCGAGTCCATTTCCGACGTTGAGTTTGGTGGGCGATAAATCACGGCCAACAGACATGTGTCCTTGTTTCGCAACCATAGGCGACACCAAAGCGAATCAGGAGCTCGGATTTCCGGGTGATCGTTAACTTCACATCGGAGGTTTGTATTATATGAAAGAATCACACCGCTATCCTTTCCGTTTCTATTGGTCCGAAGCAGCGAAATACCAGATAAATTAATCTCAGCGTCGGTTATCTCAAGGTTTAACCATGTCTCTGTAATCGTGACCAGGTCCAGCGGTTGTGAGGCATGGATTTCTCGAAGTTCGGCCAACTTACTTAGAAGGCTTTGGGCGTCTGTGTACATGCAAGATAGGGCTTTTGTTGTCAGGAGTGCGTTGACGGAAGTCAACTTTGTGTTAGGTTTTGTGCCGGCCGTTAGGTGGCCTGCCGTTAATCGTTTTTTGGTTTGTGTATTTCAGTTATGTTCGTGGCATTGTAGAGCGTTCCTTAACAGGCGTTCCACTCGTGCTGTGCTCTGTCCTGTTGTATGCCGTGGGCGCTGTTTTGTCGGTCTCCCTGCAGGACTGTGCAGATAAAGAATTTGTAGCGTTTGCAAGTTCCATCGAATTGCTTACAACTTCTGGCCGTTCGCCTTCTGGTTTTTGTCGGATCCCTGTTGGCAACCTAGCTCGAAACTATAACCACCTATCCAACAGAACTTCCGTCATTCCTTCAGAGTGTAACATAACTTTCATTAGTCTTGGACTGCAGCCCTTGTAGTTAGGTGATGACGGAACTCTTGTCAGGGATTTGGCAATAACATTGTCTACAGAGAGTGCTTCGCGGATGTAGCACCACTGCTCTCGGTCATGTGTTTGTGCACCGTGATCAGAAAAATGCAGAAGCTCGAGAACACCATGAACAAGTATTGTTTACTTGCTATCCCTATTAGGAGTGCCGCGTTGGTCAACTGCTTCTTTTGGGTGATCTATCCAAGGTAGATCGGGTAATATGTGCACTCCGCTCGGTGAGTTGCGAAGACGAACTGCTGAGAGCAGGACAGCTTCTGTCTCATCTGCTGAGTCTAGTGTTACACGTAGAATTCGAGGTTCACCAGAGTGCACTGAAGTCTGGTGACGCGCTACGCGTTGCAGCATTGCAGGCTCAAGCCGAATACCCATAGCCTAGTAGGTGGAACTCCACTGATTGCAATCGTCTTGCAACTAGCCTTTTATTGTGCCAAATTTGGATTCGGGAACAATGATGTACACGAGAGTTAACGCAGCGCGGTTTTGTCTGGCGAGTGTTAGCTTTATAGATTTTACTGGCAATTTGGGTTGTTTAGAATGCACCACTGGAGTTGACGGTGAAAACTGCGTTGCTAGACGTGTGCTCGGTACAGAAGATGGACCTATGTGTGTCGATCCCGGTATGTTGGTCGAGGTAATCGATGCGTACGTTACCTGCTTGTTATCTGTACCGGATTACCTTCAGCTCTGAGCTGTCGGCATCAGCGTTTGTGGATGAATTGCACAATTTACTAATGAAGCTGTGGGTGAAAGTGGCTGTCTCAACAGACTGGATTAGCTCTGTTATATCTAACTTTCCAAAGAAGGGTCACATTATGACTGCGGCATTCATAGAGTGAACAGTATGATCCCAACTGATGCTAAGTCATTCTCCCTAAACCGGCTGGCACTCGTGAAAGCAAATTTGTCAGGAGCAAGTCGACTTTCGTTAAACTTGGGGTTATTATCCCCGTCTTCAGTTTATGTTAATTGTTGGAGGACCACCATAGTTACTGACGGCCACCGGTAATTTTGTTCCTCGCCATCGAAAGCGTCTTCGACTCTGTAGAACGATCCATCTTTAGCATAAGCAGAGCGCTTTACGAGGGCAGTTCGGACAGAGTGACGGCACATGACTAATCGTCACCGTGATTTAATATCTGCAACGGTGTAAGACATGGTTGCCCGCCGTCGCCTTTCCTCTTCTAATTCGCCATCACCGAGGTCATGGAAACTGCGTACACTGCACAAGACCTACAATATGTGGAGCTGCTATCAGGTGATCGATTTCTCGACTTGGACTACGACCATGACATTGCATTATTCTATGACATCTCCCAAGAGGGCTCAGCATCACTGGACAAATAAGTTGTGGTTGCTAGTCGTTGCCGGTTATGGCTCGCACCCATAAAATGAGCATTTTTGTACAAACATAGCAGGGGTCCAATCCTGCGCTGAGCAACTCAGGTGATCAGCTAGATTTCGTCGAGCAGTTCAGTATTTAGACAGCTATTTAAGCGCACTTGGAATAAGGGATGATATTATGAACCGTATAGTGAAATCTCAAGGTGCTTTGTGTGATTTTTGTACATACGATATTCCATGACTGATCCCTGTTGTCAATTTTCATCAAATGAAATGGACTATACACCAATGAAATTCGACTTCGAAATCCGCTGTACTTATTAACAGTCAAGAGTAGCTTGGTTACAGAAAATTATATTCCGATTCGGCACCAACCACAATAGGCGTCGTGGTCTTCGTTTACATAAAGGTGAATACAACTAACGAAATTATACATGTAAACGCTTCTCCATGGGAGTTAAAAGAATACATGGAAAGCATCCACTAATCGTAGCTCAACAAATGTCACCTACACGAACATCAAAAAATGCTCAGAAGCTAAACGTCGTTGGAATAGCACAAAAAACTTTTGAAAAAAATGGCATATACACAGCAGAAGCCAAAGATATGATAAGGGGTTAAAAGAAATTATTATTCTCCGGAAAATCTCTTGGTAAAAGAAACCGCAAAGTTCAATTTAGTGATGCGTCAAAACAATCTGTTTGTGAATTCATATTCCAACGTCACTTTCAAGTTTCATCTTGTGCATTTGGAATACGCTTGATGAATACCTCAGAGATCAACTAATTTCTGACATAAATAATCCCGATTTATATCCTCAGCTCTTCTCACTTCCAGCATAAGCTTATAATCAAGTGAAGTTCATCTGTCTACACTATCAAAATGTTTCTGACATTACAAGAACCAAGAGAACCATTATCGCTCAGCAAGTATTGTTTGGCTCAAGCAACCGCCGAGATCATGCTGAAAAGCGAAAACAGTGACAATATGACGCGTTTAAACCTCAAGGGATTTCTTACTCACACGCACAGAAAACTTCGGACAGTGTAAAGTGTGGTCAAGTCGACAAAAAGATTGGACAATGTGTTTCTTGTGGATAGCTGCACTTCGCGATATACTTGTTCACATCGAAATTCTAAATGCCATCAGTTTGAAAATCTCGGGCATATCCACCGTGTGTGCCATAAACTCAAACGTCGTAATATAGTGAAACAAATTGATAATGTTCTGGAAATTCAAAAAGGGATTTCCATTCATTATCATTGACTGTGAATACAAGTGATCACTTATGCAATACTTAACGCTTCGGAAATGGTGCGTCACACCGTTTCATCGTTAATACTAGGGCGGACGCCGTTCATTTCTAAAATGAGTCGCAATCACATATTTCCTGATGTTCAGCTTGATTCTATTTCCATCACTAATAAAGATATTACTGGACATACCCTTCCGTTGATAGCACCGTGAACTTTACCTGCGTTAGATAAACATTCTAACTCAGTTGGATGTAAATTTGTTGGCATTCGTCAAGGCCCGTCTATTCTCGGTCTTAAAGTTTTGCAGACGCTAAAAATAAGTATCACTTTTCTGTCACATACTGATAGTGACATTCAAATTCGCGATTTACTGCAAGGTTGTTCAGTACCATCCGGTGGAATGAAAATCTCGCCTGTTAATTTAGAAGTATCCGGTGCTCCTGTTTCTGTAAAGGTCGTATATTTCCAGTTGAACTAAACGAACCTGTTAACAAGGTACTTGTGTCTCTCTGTGAAGCAGGGATTATTGTCCCAGTGCAAAATTGAGGATGGGTTGCACCTATTGTTACACCGTTAACGCCGGATAGACAAACACCAAGAGTTCGCGGCGATTGCAGCATTACCCTTAATACGCATTTACTGCAGCGTAGTTGTGCCACAGGAGAACCTGATGCTATTCTCCCTCGTTTGCATGGATCCAAGATTTTCTCGAAGCTAGACTTAAAAGATGCACATTTTCCGATATCACTCACTGATGTTTCTAGTGAACTGACCACCATCAATACACCTTTTGGGTTGTAACAGTATAGATCTTTCCCTTCGGTCTTAGTTTGTCGCTAGCCATATTCCAAGACGTGATAAACACCATTGTGAAAGGCCTGGATGGTGCTGTGGTCTATCAGGAAAATGGGTTTGTGCATGTTGCCGATAAACACACGTATGTTTCCCCATTGCTTGCACTTTTAATCTGCTTCAAGGATGTTACTGTGAACACGGACCCAAAGAAGTGACTAATTGCTGTCCAAGCAATTAATTGTCTTGCTTAGCCTGTTAAATCTGAAGGATACAAAACCAGATCCTGATCAGATAAAGCCATTGCTTGATGTGAAGTCGCCCACCAATGTTCATTGGCTTTGATCACCGATGGAAGCCTTACAGTATTATTCCAAATTCATTCATAATTTTGCATCCATTGATGATCCTTCATTCACCTTCATGAATGACAAGAGTTTCATTTAGCTAGTCAAACGTAGACCTGCTTTTCGAAAGCTTTTGAAAATACTTAAATCTGGTTGTGTTTTTTGTACATTCACTCCGAAAGTACAAACCGTGCTTTTCACAGATGCCACACCAACCGGTATATGTGCTGTGTTATAGCAAGATTGGCACCGTGTTCTGTGCATATCTCGTCCAATCAGCAATGCTGGATAAGGGTATGCTCAGACTTATCGAGAAGATTTGGCTGTATACTGGGAAGTCACTAGACTTCACAAATATTTGTTTGGTCTCAGCTTTACTATTGTGACAGATCATGAAACTCTAAACTTCATTTACAACACAGCCAGTTCTTTAGCTAAATCTTCAGCAGCTATGGTCCAAAGGTGGAGTGTTGCTCTTAGCGCGTACAACTATGTGGTTGAGCACAGAAGTGCAACGGTAACGGTATTCGAAGCCGATTCTGAGATGAGTCGTTTACTCACCCAGCCGCTCCCAATCTCTCGTTCAGTCCACATGGATTACTGTGGACTATTTCTACAGAAGTACTATGCACTTGTGGTAGTGTATTCTTACTCAAAGTGGCCGGAAGTATTCCCGACTGATAAACTAAATGCTGATTTTACGGTCGCTGCCTTGAGCAAAGTGTTTAGTAGGGAAGGAGTCCCAGTAACTGTTGTAATTGATATTGGCTCACTTTTTAAAGCTTCCATTGTTACCAATTGACTGCAGATTCTTGGGTGTCGTCACCTTTGTACTGCTCCACGACATCCATGCTTTGATGGACTAGCTGAAAACTTTGTTGCAACATTAAAGCGCTCTTTTACCTCATGTGCTAATACTTCTTTTGATGAACTTGATCGCTGTGTTGATAACTTGCTTCTTCAATACCGTAACTGTGTGCACTCCAGCACTGGTGATACACCCGCTAAACTGTGTAAATCCAGACCATTGATGTCGAACATGCTTGGTTTAGGAACCGCTGAAGTATCTTATTTTACAGGCAATGATGTACGTTTTTCATTCCGGAATCATTGGTAACAAACTTCAAGTCGTGTGGTTCAAATTCTGGATCTCGATGATTTCATTGTGCATAAACGGCATGTTGATCAAGTGCGATACAAGCATTCCGATCAGTCGTTATTTGATTCTGCGCGCACTGCAAATAGTAATGACAATTCCGTTTCGGATTCTCATGAGAGTTCTGAGCAGTCAGTCTAAAGGAAGATCCATCAGACTGTAACAGAACTCCCAACCGAATTACAGAAAGATGGTGTTGCCTTCAAGCTGCAGGGGATTTTGCCAATTCCCGATACCTGTGGCATCGACGTAACACCATTCTCCCTCTAAAGGGCAGAGTTTACAATGCATCAGCAATGCATTTTACATTGTATTTTACAATGCAATAGTAGTTTACAATACGAAACCTAACCCATCAATTCGACAAAAAGAAGGAAGATGTTTACGTTCATGCGTCACTTCCTTCGCAGCTGAGCTCATGCCTGATGGGAACACCGTGTGAGCACTGAGCGTGTTTGGCGCCCCGTATTCCATATAAGAAAAGGGAATGAACCGCTCAGCACCGTTACTTTACGCACCAGGCTCCGATGGGTTGACCACGAGTGGCGCACGCTAGCATACCGACTACCGCGACGTGCATTGTTTGAGCGTCAGGAGGTGTGGATGGATGAAAAGTAGGGGAGGCCAACCGATGACTTGGTCAAAAGGAATAAAGACTCACTGCGAAATTGCCGTCGGTTGGCGTCTCTTGACTGCTGGTTATGTTATTTGATATGGCAAAGAGCCGACCTTATTGGAGTGAGTATTGTGATTTTTCTTGTCCCTCCCAATTTCGCTTGTAGTTTCCTCCAAATACGATCTCACTACTGAAGCATATTTTTATACTAAGCATCATATCACCTATGTTTGTTTCTATTTCGCATCTATAATGTTTTATATCACTATTTATTTCACACCTCAGTTTTGGTATTGCGGCACAATAGTTGAGGATTTCTCATCTATAGTTAAAGAGTAAGGATTGTAATGAAGATGGTAGACAAGTATTAGTAAAATTGGTTAAGCGAAGAACAGTTCCTATTAGCAAAGGGATATGACGCTCGAAAACTGAGCAATACCGCAATTGGCCAAATTGGGACGAATGCCCCGACATAATCTTAGGTCAAATGCTCTATAAAAGCTCGAGGAAGCTGGTCTAGGGATCACACGCATAGTACTTCTCAGTTTTATGTTATTATAGCGGCTGTGTTTGCTAGACTGCACCACGCAAACAACAACACGAACCCGTATGGATCCTCGGATGGGGGGAATAAAAGATCGAAAATATCGAAGGTCGAAACTCCAAATGGCAACATGAGTTTTGGAAACGAGGAATGGATATAAACTCCATTGTTTAAGAAGTGCGGCTACCTTGCGTTCAGTCGGGTAGAAGAGGGCAGATGACTGCATTCTAGACTGCGAAACATGGTCCATGGACGCACCGTGGCTCGCTTATGATGAATGCCGGTGATTTACGATCGGTGTCCCCACTATCCAATAGCCTTACAATGTTTAGGAGAAGTGCGCAAACTGACTTAATGCGTACGATGCGCGCATGTATACCCATGAAGTGCCCCCTAACCTAACTGGTGAGAACAGACGGCATCCTCAGCAGACGAGTTCGGGATCAGCCGAGTGCAACCGTAAAGATGGCGATGGACAGACCGGTAAGCCACATTAGGACATTATGTCGTCGAGCGAGATGAGTACAGACAGCCCTAATACGCTTCAGGCGATGGTTAACTGTCCGCTAACTTCGCAATAAGTGTTGTAGACCATGGCCAACTGGGCACTGTAGCGGTCGATGACTATCAGTGTGCCTCACTGGGCAAAGCAAAACAGCCATGCCAAGTAGGCTTAGGCAACCTGAAACGCACTACCACAATTGCGGCGTGGCTGTGCGCGCTTGACAGTATCTCGGCGAACCGGATGTTTTGGATTAGGTGTGGGTGACACTAGCCAGCGCAAGTTGCGTCACTGTCATTGAACCACTGCCACAAACAGACTCTCCCTTTAAGTAGGTATCTGCAATCAGGATCACGTAACGTGCCTGTTAATCAGCGTGGGCTTACGATTCGGCTGTATGGTGAGTTCGGTTTAACGCTGCATCAACTGCACGTAGACATAATGCTATGAACGAAGTAATGCGTCCTCTCACCGCCCAATACGTGCTTAAACTGATGATGAAGTTTGAGCAAACTGGGAGCGTGTTCGATATGAAGGAAACCGGACCGCTTCGCATCACCACGGACAACTGTTCAGCTTGCGCTGAAATCAGCGTAGCCTCGGATAGTCCTGATCTCAGCATTCGTTGGATTGCACAGCACTGTGACAAGACCCGCTACGTCACACACCAGATATTAAAGGAACGAAAATTTTTAAGATTAAGTGTACTTCAAGTGCATGTTTTAAGCCCTTGCGGTCCGGAGAAGCGGCACGCATTTTGCCGTTGGTTTGTGGACTATAGGGACATTCATTCCGTCCGCTTTACCGGTTTGGGCACTGTTTCAGTTTCATGGAACAATGAAACCGCATTCATGGCTTATCAGTAACCCACAACATTATACCGCATTACGTATGCACCGCAGTATGCAACTAATGATTTGCACATTTTCACTTCACTTTGCACCAAAACATTAAACTCAATGTTTTTCTACTATCCCAGCAAAGCAATATTATTGCTTGAATGCCATCACGACATTTTGTGGCTCGGATGTATCGGTCTGGTGGAATTTAAATAAAGAATCCATGCTTTAGACATTAGACTGCGTACATAGCTCAGCGCACATATTCAGGACACTTGTGCGGTATTGTACGAATTTATAGAAATCGACCTAGTTCGGAATAGTCGGAATTGTAATAGGCTTGGCTCAGACCCAGAGCCGGCCGCAACACGAAAGTAATAACGCACAGCGAGCGCAAGTGCAATGGTATTAACCAATTAGAAATTGCGCTAACTAATAAGGTACACTAACAAATGTACAGCAAAATACCATTAACGAACAATCATCACAAGTTGGTTTGTAAAGACAAATGATCATACCAACAAGGTCTAGCGAAACGATTCTGTTCAATCCACAAGCTATTTACAGACACATGAATGAACTTCGAGAGGTTCAGCGAGGAATCCCACCATGCACTACGATTGGTGAGTATGCACACACAACAAAATAGGCGGCCAACGCTTTAACGGCCCAGTACTTGCCTACTGTCCCAGGCTTACTTGCCTAAACATTGTACTTGCTTCTGGCATCACAATATCAGTATTATCCAGCATCACCTTTGCAGCAAAAATGGTTCTGAAAATACTACTAACCTTGCTACACAAATCTCCCCTGGAGTAGATAGCATTCACTCTAAAGCACTGCAGGTAGCAGCCATTTACCCTAGGCCAACCACTTGCTGGATTCTATCGGCTTTGTGTAGACATAGTTCCGTCAACTTGGAAACGAGGTAAAAGCTCCATTCACGAGAGAAGAACTCCGTCTGATCCTGCAAATTACTATCCGGTAAAAATTCTCCCTGTGGTCGTCAAAGTCATGGAAGCGATTATCGCGGACCTACTGATGGGCTACTTGGAAAGCTCCGGCAACAAAGCGACGGAGCAGCATGAATTACGCAAACCTCGAATATGCAAAGCAGGTTTGGCACCCTTGGCTAAAGCGTTACCTTGCAGTGCTCGAAACTCCACAACGTCGCGCAACCAAATTTGTCAAGAGATTATGCAACCTACCGTACCAGCGGCGACTGAAGGCACACGGAGTATTCAGTGGACGCTACAGACGGCTTCGTGTAGACATTATATTTGTCTACCATATACTGACCGACCCCATTGACCCATGCCGCTGTCTACTGAAAACCCGAGCATTAACCTTGGATGCAATATCTTGAAACAGTCAACAACACAGTTAACTTTAATGAAGGCGCGACGAACCTCTACTCATAGCCACTCAGTGGTTTTGCTATAAGTAACTATCGAGCGTTACAGTGTCTACACAGTAATGGGCTCCAAGACAGCCTAGATTTTAAGAACTCTAACCGACCGGACGCATTATTGGCAATATTTTCCAATAGACCAATTTAGTCCTTAACACATTTATAGTTACAGAAATGCGTTAGAAAGAGCATCCATGTTATTACAGATTTTGTTCAAAACATCTGCCGGCATTCCACTTGCAGTGCAGAAACCGCTTGATGCAGTTAGCGAGCACTTTATACAGCGTATTTGCAAGATCGCGTGGCATTCTTTCACAATGTCTTCTTTTAGCTGGTCCAGTGTACGCATCCTTGTATTGTACACACGTCGCTTCAGATAGCTCCACACAGAAAGAAATTTAGGGGTTCAAAACTGGTGATGGTGCAGGCCACACTATTGCTCCACCGCGTCCGATCTAAGGGTAAGCACATTTTTCAGTGTGGTAAGCACACACCACATAGCAGAATAGGCTGCTACACCAGCTTGCTGTCATCAAATGCACTTACATGCACTTTCCACCTCCAGGTGTGAAAGCATAAATGATTGGAGCATTTCCAAGAGAAGGACGCTGGGGAAAGAGCAGACATTTGTACTTCAAAACAAGAAACTAGGGGTCAAGTTAAAGAAAAGAAATATAGGTTCAAGATTTGCTGTAATGAGAATCAAGTCCGAAATATTAGTTGCACACTGCGGTGCATACGTAATGCGGTATAATGTTGTGGGTTACTGATAAGCCATGAATACGGTTTCATTGTTCTATGAAACTGAAAAAGTGCCCCATCTGTGAAGCCGACGGAATGAATGTCCCTGTAGTTCAGAAACCAGCGGCAAAATTCATGCCGCTTCTCCGGACCGCAAGGACTTAAAACATGCACTTGAAGTACACTGAATCTTAAAAATTTTCGTTCCTTTAATATCTGGTGTGTGACGTAGCGGGTCTTGTCACAGTGCTGTGCAATCCAACGAATGCTGAGATCAGGACTATCCGAGGCTACGCTGATTTCAGCGCAAGCTGAACAGTTGTCCGTGGTGATGCGAAGCGGTCCGGTTTCCTTCATATCGAACACGCTCCCAGTTTGCTCAAACTTCCTCATTAGTTTAATCACGTATTGGGCGGTGACAGGACGCATTACTTCGTTCATAGCATTATGTCTACGTGCAGTTGATGCGGCGTTAAACCGAATTCACCATACAGCCGAATAGTAAGCCCACGCTGATTAACAGGCACGTTATGTGATCCTGATTGCAGATACCTACTTAAAGGGAGAGTCTGTTTGTGGCAGTGGTTCAATGACAGTGACACAACTTGCGCTGGCTAGTGTCACCCACACCTAATCCAAAACATCCGGTTCGCCGAGATACTGTCAAGCGCGCACAGCCACGCCGCAGTTGTGGTAGTGCGTCTCAGTTTGCCTAAGCCTACTTGGCATGGCTGTTTTGCTTTGCTCAGTGAGGCACACTGATAGTCATCGATCGCTACAGTGCCCAGTTAGCCATGGTCTACAACACTTATTGCGAAGTGAGCTGACAGCTAACCTTCGCCGGAAGCGTATTATGGCTGCCTGTACTCATCTCGCTCGACGACATAATATCCTAATGTGGCTTGCCGGTCTGTCCATCACCATCTTTATGGTAGCACTCGGCTGATCCCGAACTCGTCTGCTGAGGATGCCGTCTGTTCTCACCAGTTAGGTTAGGGGGCACTTCATGGGTATACATGCGCGCATCGTACGCATTAGGTCAGTTTGCGCACTTCTCCTAAACATTGTAAGGCTATTGGATAGTGGGGATCCCGATCGTAAATCACCGACATTCATCATAAGCGAGCCACGGTGAGTCCATGGACCATGTTTTGCATTCTAGAATGCAGTCAGCCGCCCTCTTCCACCGGACTGACCTTAAGGTAGCCGCACTTCTTAAACAATAGAGTTCATATCCATCCCTCGTTTTCAAAACTCTTGTTGTCATTTGGAGTTTCGACCTTCGATATTTTCGATCTTTTATTCCCCCCATCCGAGGATCCATACGGGTTCGTGTTGTTGTTTGCGTGGTGCAGTCTAGCAAACACAGTCGCTATAATAACATAAAACTGACAAGTACTATGCGTGTGATCCCTAGACCAACTTCCTCGAGCTTTTATAGAGCATTTGACCTAAGATTATGTCGGGACATTCGTCCCAATTTGGCCAATTGCAGTATTGCTCACTTTTCGAGCGTCATATCCCTTTGCTAATAGGAACTGTTATTCGCTTAACCAATTTTACTAATACTTGTCCACCATCATCATTACAATCCTTATTCTTTGACTATAGATGGGAAATCCTCAACTATTATGCCGCAATACCAAAACTGAGGTGTGAAATAAATCGTGATATAAAACATTATGGATGCGAAATAGAAACAAACATAGGTGATATGGTGCTTAGTATAAAAATATGCTTCAGTAGTGAGATCGTATTTGGAAGAAACTATAAGCGAAATTGGGAGGGACAAGAAAAATCACAATACTGACTCCAATCAGGTCGGCTCTTTGCCATGTCTAATAGCATAATCAGCAGTCAGGAGACGCCAACCGATGGCAATTTCGCAGTGAGTCTTTATTCCTTTTGACCAAGTCATCGGTTGGCCTCCCCTACTTTTCATCCATCCACACCTCCTGACGCTCAAACAATGCACGTCGCGGTAGTCGGTATGCTGGCGTGCGCCACTCGTGGTCAACCCATCGGAGTCTGGTGCGTAAAGTAACGGTGCTGAGCGGTTCATTCCCTTTTCTTATATGGAATACGGGGCGCCAAACACGCTCAGTGCTCACGCGGTGTTCCCATCAGGCATGAGCTAAGCTGCGAAGGAAGTGACGCATGAACGTAACCATCTTCCTTCTTTTTGTCGACTTGATGGGTTAGGTTTCGCATTGTAAACTGCATTGTAAAATGCATTGCTGGTGCATTGTAAACTCTGCCCTTTAGAGGGAGAATGGTGTTACGTCGATGTCAAAGGTATCGGGGATGGGCAAAATCCCCTGCAGCTTGAAGGCAACACCATCTTTCTGTAATTCGGTTGGGAGTTCTTTTACAGTCTGATGGATCTTCCTTTAGATTGACTGCTCAGAACTCTCATGAGAATCCGAAACGGAATTGTCATTACTATTTGCAGTGCGCGCAGAATCAAATAACGACTGATCGGAATGCTTGTATCGTACCTGATCAACAGGCCGTTTATGCACAATGAAATCATCGAGATCCAGAATTTGAACCATACGGCTTCAAGCGTGTTAACAATGATTCCGGAATGAAAAACGTAAATCATTGCCTCTAAAATAAGATACTTCAGCGGTTCCCAAACCAAGCATGTTCGACCTCAATGGTCTGGATTTACACAGTTTAGCGGGTGTATCTCCAGTGGTGGAATGCACACAGTTACGGTATTGAAGAAGGAAGTTATCAACACAGCGATCAAGTTCATCAAAAGAAGTAGGAGCACATGAGGTAAAAGAGCGCTTTAATGTTGCAACAAAGTTTTCAGCTAGTCCATCAAAGCATGGATGTCGTGGAGCAGTACAAAGGTGACGACACCCAAGAATCTGCAGTCAATTGTTAACAATGGAAGCTGCAAAATGTGAGCCAATGTCAATTACAACAGCTATTGGGACTCCTTCCCTACTAAACACTTTGCTCAAGGCAGCGACCGTAAAAGCAGCATTTAGTTTATCAGTCAGGAATAGTTCCGGCCACTTTGAGTAAGAATACACTACCACAAGTGCATAGTACTTCTGTAGAAATAGTCCACAGTAATCCATGTGGACTGAACGAGAGATTGGAAGCGGCTGGGTGAGTAAACGACTCATCTCAGAATCGGCTTCGAATACCGTTACCGTTGCACTTCTGTGCTCAATCACATGGTTGTACGCGCTAAGAGCGACACTCCACTTACGAAGCGTAGCTTCCGAAGATTTAGCTAAAGAACTGGCAGGGTTGTAAATGAACTTTAGAGCTTCATGATCTGTCACAATAGTAAAGCTGAGACCAAACAAATATTTGTGAAGTCTAGTGACTGCCCAGTATACAGCCAAAGCTTCTCGATGAGTCTGAGCATACCTTTTCCAGCATTGCTAATTCGACGAGATATACAGAGAACACGGTGCCCGTCTTGCTATCACACAGCACCTATACCGCTTGGTATCGAATCCGTGAAAAAACACGGTTTGTACTTTCAGAGTGAATGTACGAAGAACACAACCAGATTTAAGTATTTTCAAATGCTTTCGAAAAGCAGGTCCACGTTTGACTAGCTAAATGAAACTCTTGTCATTCATCAAGGTGAATGAAGAATCATCAAGGGATGCAAAATTATGAATGAATTTGGAATAATACTGTAAGGCTTCCATCAGTGATTGAAGCTAATGAACATTGGTTGGCGACTTCACATCAACCCATGGCTTTGTCCAATCAGGATCTGGTTTGAATCCTTCAGATTTAACATGATAAACCAAACAATTGATAGCTTGGATACAAATAATGCAGTTCTTTGGGTTGATGTTCACATTAACCCACTTGAAGCGGGTTAAAAGTGCAAGCAATGGGGAAACATGCTGGTGTTTATCGGCAGCATGCACAAACACATCGTTCTGATAGACCACAACACCCTCCAGGCCTTTCGCAATGGAGCTTATCATGTCTTGAAATATGACTGGCGACACATTAAAATTGGAAGGAAGCAATGTAGATCAGCCCAACCCAAAATGTGTATTGATGGTGGTCAGTTCACTAGAATCATCCATAACTGGTATCTGCAGATGTGCATTTTTTAAGTCTAGCTTCTAGAAAATCGTGGATCCATGCAGACCAGAGAGAATAGAATCAGGTTCTCCTGTGGCACAACTACGCTGCAGTAGCTGCGTATTAAGGGTAATGCTGCAATCGCCGCAAACTCTCGGTGTTTGTCCATCCGGCTTTAACGGTGTAACAATAGGTGTGACCCATCGTGAACTTTGTACTGGGACAATAATCCCTGCTTCACAGAGAGACACAAGTGCCTTGTTAACAGGTTCCCTTAGTCCAACTGGAAATATACGACGTTTACAGAAAACAGGAGCACCGGCTACTTCTAAATCAACAGCAGGGTTTTCATTCCACCGGATATCACTGAACAATCGTGCAGGAAACCACGAATTTGAGTGTCACTATCAGTGTGTGACAGGAGAGTGACACTTAATTTTAACGCCTGCAGAACCTCAACACCGAGAATAGATGGGCCTTGACGAATGCGAACAAATTTACATTCAACAGGGTTAGAATGCTTATCAAACACAGGTAAAATACACGGTGCTATCACCGGAAGGGTATGTCCAGTAATACCTTTGAAAGTGATGGATGTAGAATCAAGATGAACATCAGGATATAGGTGATTGAGACTCATTTTCGAAATGAACGACCCCACGCCACCAGTATCAACAATGAAAAGGTGTGATGCACCATTTTCGAAGCGTTAAGTATTGCATAAGTGATCACTTGTATTCACAGTAAATGATAATGAATGGAAATCCTTTAATGAGTTTCCAGAGACATTATCAACTTGTTTCACTATATTACAACGTTCGAGTTGAGGACATACACGGCGGATATGTCCGACATTTTCAAACTGATGGCATTTAGAATTTCGATGTGAACAAGTATATCACGAAGTGCAGCTATCCACAAGAAACACATTGTCCAATCTTTTTGTCGACTTGACCACACTTTACACTGTCCGAAGTTTTCTGTGCGTGTGACTAAGAAGTCCCTTGCGGCGTAAATGCGTCATATTGTCACTGTTTTCGCTTTTCAGCATGATCTCGGCGGTTGGTTGAGCCAAACAATACTTGTTGAGCAATAAGGGTTCTCTTGGATTTTGTAATGTCAGAAACATCTTGATATTGTAAACAGATGAACTTCACTTGATTATAAGCCTATGCTGGAAGTGAGAAGAGCTGAGGATATAAATCGGGATTATTTATGTCAGAAATTAGTTGATCTCTGAGGTATTCATCAAGCGTATTCCAAATGCACAAGATGAAACTTGAAAGTGACGTTGGAATAAGAATTCACAAACAGATTGTTTTGACGCACCACTAAATTGAACTTTACCCTTTCGGCAATCACACTTGTGCGCAGCGAATTTTGCGTAACTTTTTCGGCACTCGACCTTCTCCGAAACGAGGAGTTTGCTCGGTCTTGATCCACCCTTGCTTAATCAGAAATTTGCGCACGCGAAATCCATTTTCATGATTGGTAGCGGTGAGGGAGTGGGGTGCGGCAACAGAAAAGTTTAGATGAATTTCGTTACGTGTTGTGGAATCCATTTTTCAAAACATGTCCCTTGTGACCCCCTAAAACGCCTTCTCCCCCATGGTCTCCTGGAATTCTCTACGAGCGGAGTGGCCAACCGCAGAGCAGGCATTGATAAATCAGCCTAGCGTGTGCTCTTTCTTGCCTAGGCTGAGTGCGCGCCGTCTATCTTATGGTGTTCGACATGGACGAACTGCGCATGCGCGCGTTGCTTCTTCCGCCACAGCTCATGCGCTGCGTACTATGACCAGACACAATGGCTCAGTACGAGAGCATGGTACCCATCGCGAGCCTGTTGAACGATAGCACGACAACGAAACCGCTGGTGAACCAGTACTATCGATCACTTCAGTTGGTAGTTTACCCGTTTGTCCTCACTCGTAGGCGAGTAAACTTTCGGATGCTCTGGACCACATTGCTCCTCTGCGTATCACGCGATGCACTTTGCGGTGGAGCCTGGGGCCACATCAAAGGGAAGACAAACAAGTGTGACGCTGTGCGCGTCTGCAGTCGTATGGATCCTTTCGGTCATGTCGTTTGGACCGTCTGACTTCAGAAAGAACGCCTCGGCTTTCCTTCAGGCGTGCATTGGTGCGGCACAGAATGTTAGTAGTTTTAAACAAAAGCATATTTTGGAACCATTGTCTTGTTTAAAACTACCTGCAGGCTGTTGTAGGCTTGCGGGTTAGCAGTACAATTGGCTCAGTTGGTCGGTGGCCTATCCGTTGATCGCAATCGGCGTACCAACACACTTCTATGGTGTCGAGCGTGATCAGCCAATCGGAGACATAAGACGTGATTGGTCATGCTGCCAATCTGGCGTAAGGTTTCACTACCACGCGAGCGAGATGACATCTAACTGAGCAGTGATAAGAAGCGGATTGGTTGTTTTTGTTGAGGCAGCAACGCTTGCAGGCTGTTGGAAGAGAAGCTTTGAAGGCTTATGGGTGGACTGTACAACGGTTACCTTCCTCGCTCGCTTGCTTATCTGGCCACACGTAATACGATATGCATGGTGCAATGGTGCCACTGCAAACAATTTGAAGTATCGATACGTGTGCGATTTCGGTTAGGAAATGCGTGTGATTGTTAAGGCAGTGTGAGGTAATCGGAAACAATGCAATAATTCTTATGAAGGAGGTAAAGCTAGGACTTGTTCGCAAATAGAAATTTTAAAGCCTTTACAGCTACAAATTTCCTGTGCTATGTTGATTCAGTTGGCCATACACTCATGGGAATAGCGTAGCTAGGTACTGCTGATGTACTCGGCGCTGGGTAGGTAAGACCATCAGTGGATCTATAGCCATTGTTCAAAAGAGGAGGGTTCTTAGTGTGGCGGTGACACGACATTAATGAGTGTTCGTTCGTCTCCACACCTGTGGGCCACTACTGTAATTAGTGACGGCTTCAGTACCCATGGATCTGTGGTTATTTGAAGGTCGTAGATGCATGTCAATCTTGTGTTTCAACATGATATTTACGGCTCACTTTCATGTGATTGATGAGCTTGAAATACCAGGTGACCGTACGGCCCTGACATGACCTTCCAACAAGCACCGCATACGCAGTGTAGGCTTAAGATTTGGAGCAAATCTCCTCTTGCAACAATGCCTCCGGAATTACCTACTTTCCAATGGCACAATGTTTCCAAGTAGTTGCTAACACGATAACAACGTGTGTCACGGCATGCACACATAAGTGCTTCTAAGCGGCTGCAACAGTGGCCCATGGCAGGATAAGTGGGCGCGGTCGCCATTGTAAATGATTGCAAACATGATGTAGGAACGCGCGTGGGTGAGACAACAGTGTTTGTCTATTCCAAGTACTCACCTGAATTAGCAGAAAGTGCGTGCCTCGTTACTAATTATCAGCCTTGCGTTTTATCTAGCAGGAGGATGTACCATGTATAAGTACGGTAGTCATTGTAGCCCCTTTAGGTGTTTCTTTGTTGAGAAATGCTGATTTCATGAGGATAGCATTCCAATCCATGGAGGTAACTGACTGGTTCCGTTTGCATTTACTGTGCTTCTAATGGTGCCATTCAGAGATCCACTTGTCAAAGCGTCTCAACAAAGACCTGCGACCATATGGAAGTAAAACCTAATTATCCTATGAATACATAGGTTCCTTTGATCTTTGAATAACGCCATACATGGAGACACTGAAGTGATAACTGCTTAACAAGGTCGCCCACGGCTGTGATGACGAACGAACACTCACGGACGTCTTGTCACTGCCACGCTTGAAATCCTTAGTTTGTGTTTAGTCATCAACCGTGATAGAAGTAAGCACCCACAGAACTTTCGTTGTTCAGCTTCAGGTTAGTTTACCAACTTCAGTGGGAACAATGTCCCCCATGGTCGTCGCAATATCAATCGCACAACATTGGCTAACCGCCTAGCAGCCATTGTTGATTCAGGTTTGGGTGTGGTGTCCAAGCCACGGCACATGCCTGACCAACCGCAATTCCAGGCCTGCCTCACTCCCTCAGACCTAAGGGACTGCGGAATACAAGTTAGAAGATTGCCTGTCTACGCCACCATGGTTACGCCGCTAAAAAATGCCACCACCAGGTAGCCGCTAGCGATCACTAACTATAGACCGCTTCATGTGCTGGTTAGTATGTCTCTTCCTACTGGTTACAGCCTAAGCTTAGGACATGCATCACAAGTTGCCCATTGGACGGTTTCAGATTGGAGACCAATCAGTGAGGTTTACTTCAGATAGGCATCAAGACAGAACAGATGGTGATGCTCGACCACTTTCATTAGACTGTTCGTCGCTTATGCTCGGGGCTTCCAACCGGTGTCCCATTGACTAACATCCAATGACCAATGAATGTCAACGACGCCAAGCGTTCTTAGGCTAGCAAACTTGAAAACACGGCTCGCGATTTCGAAAAGGTGTCACGCTAAAAGCTTGGTACAATGCGCTAACATGCCTGTGAAATTGTGAAGTAGTAGTTTTCAGCTGTTTGAATTCCTTCTTTGTGATAAGATTTGCTCGCATCATTCGCCTGAGGCAGCTGGTTAGCTGTTTCTCAAATTCCTCTTTGTTGGCTTTCCATGTTATGAGCTTCTGGGACTTACACTCATCACTAAAGATATGTTGCATCTTGCATATATAGTCACTCTCATCTATTAACACAATAGCCGAGCATTTGCCTGATCCAGAGATTATTAAATCTTTAGTTGACCTTAGCTCCTTAAATGACTGCAATTGCTCCCTTGTAATAATACCACTACTGGATGATTTGGTCATAAAGCATTCAAAACTAGTAGTTATTAGGCTAGACTTTAGGTTTTCAACATCACTAGATTCTTTTGGAAACTAATCTTCATTTTGTGACAGTATGCTTTCAAACTGCACCTAGAAAGCTGCTTGTTCTATTTTATTACATGAAATACAAAATATGGGGTCCGACTGGAGTTTACTCGAAACGAATTCTTAACCCATCATTCATATGAATTGTTGGTTGAAAAATTCAGTAACATGGCCGGAGCGCATTAGCAACGAAACTATTTCCCTTCACTTAGTTACTGTAACTACTCAGTAAATGATTCGTGTATGCATGGCAATAAGGAAAGCAGCGTTGCATGGCTGGAGACCAACCGGTTTTCCGAAATTTCGTACACTTTCTTGACTCACACAATCATTGCACGACGACCATTAGAACAAAGTTATCTATCAACAGTGCCTAACCGAAACGTTTCAAGTCAAAAACAAGCTACTGTGTAATCATGTCAACAGACGTAGTACAGTAAAGCATGGTATCCCCCAAGTTTTCATGCTAAACGATTAAGTGACGAATGCCCTGCGGCTACAAAACGCTCCGAGGTTGGAATATGCAACCAGTAAAGCATTCGACCGTCCATCCATCCAACCAGGATGTACGCATTTAAATCTAGCAATTTAGCTGAAACGGTTATTTTCACTGCTTACTGACAGTTCTCTGTGATCCGAAAATTTTTGCTGAGAAGCAGTGGAGGCTAATGCTACTGGGCTAGACAAGCCACCGTCACGCTTCTTCTAAAAATGCTTCGATGAACAAGTTTCGACAATGTGGAACCAGCGTACTTTTTACCCCAAATGTTAGACGCGGCAGCGCTTCACACTCTGCAGCCCATCACCCAATAACTCTCCTCCCTGTGTCTTCGAAGGCAATGCAAGCAGTTATCGATAAGCACTACTTGGTAAATGGAACTTCAGGGAGTGTGTACAGCATGACTTTAGCAGCTCCTCTTTTCGCTCAACATTCGACAATAGTTTCTCCAGAACGAACTGAATCAGATTAAGGAATGGATACAGATGAACTAGCTCCAAATGAAACCTGAAAAGTTCTACCTGCTAAAGCTGTGTTGCAACCTAACAACATATTGCTTTTTGAGCAGCACGTTCTGCAACATGCGATCAGTGAGCGATACTTGAGTATCAGTTTAGAACTTTTGGGCGATTAGCTCTAATGTTCGAAGACAGTAAATGCGGAGAACTTGAACTGGGGGCTTTTGAGGCGAGCTCTTGGTGCCATTGGGCGACCGCTAATAACCTTTTTGACAAACTCGTATATTTGTTCGCAAGTTGAGTAAGCGGTTCAGAGCTGGCGTCCATAGTTAAAACCAGACATTCGTTTCCTGCAGCAGATCGAGAAAAGAGTCACCAAGGCAACACATGGACTATCCGGTCTCAAAGATAGAGAATTAATAAAAGGGAGTAACATTCTCTGATAATGTGTACCCTCTCCGGGAAGAATCCAATCGTTCACACTGGGGCCGCAACTGTAAAGCGGCCAAACAACAATTGCGATTCTCTATTATTCACGAGCCGAGCATGAACCCAACCGATGACTATAGGAAAAAAACAATATGTGTAATATCCACGAAGAAACTACAACAACATTGAGCTGTTATTACACTTGCTTTAATAATTAAAACAGTCGAATAAAGTCTATGATTAATATCTAATCTAGATTAGTTAGTTACTCCACCATCTTTTTGGGATTTCTTAGCGCCGAGTCCTCAGAGGGAGTAACATGGTCCGACATCTTCTTACAAAACTCATTCAGATCCATCTTGCCGTGTTGATCTGGTTGGAAACAGGATTTGATCTTCTCCTTGTCCATGGAAATTTTCTTTCTATCAACGTAATCGTTCAGTTCATCCAGGGTGTACCGCTGATCGCTACCACTACCACCCATTCCTTGGAACATACTCTTCACGTAATCCATGCCACCTCTGAAAATTAAGCCAACGATAAGAAGTATTTTGTAGTATATGCATCACGAAGTGCTAAATTACGTCGGTAATCCATCAGAAAAGTAACACGCTTATCAGCAGCTACCAGTAAGGCAGATAATCGGACAACCTACTAAAATGCAGCATGAAAATCTAGTCGTTTTCTCAGTGTGAACCAATGCTAAACCCAAACCAGTAATTCCTGCAACACGTGGTGGTCTGTGATTGCTGTTGGGTGTGTAATATCGAGCAGACGCAAAAATGCACTCCGTAGACTGGATTCCGCTGGACATGTTTGTCTAAATATGGATGCCCTGGTGAAAAAAGTGAGACTCAACATGATTGACACAGCAGGACTAGTGTACGGACAATTCATCCCAGCGGTTTTCTAGTAACTCCTGAACAGCACTCAGGGATTCATTGATAGTTTGATAGCTTAAACCATGTGAGCTGGGACACACAGTTTCACTCAGCGGCGTAAATGTAAACTAAATCCTAGTCACCGCGATCACTGGGGAGCTGTGAATCCGGATCAGTCAACACTACCTCATCATACAAAATGCGCCACTAAAAGGTAGTGCCCGTCACTGCCGAAGTCCCCATACGGTGTTACACTTCAAACACAGTCACCAGTCAAAAAGCCGCAAATGTTGTTACAGTGCCGCACATGTACTCAGCTCTGACAGTTAACCAGTGGATTCGGATAAAAGCTGATACTTTACCGGCTTAAAAATGGACAAACAAACTTAAATGAATATGTCAAGAAACTGGTCTTGGGGTGTCCATGTCACTAAGACCTCTGTACTTTGGACTAAAGTCAGTAACAAAAGGCCGTGATTAACCAACGCAAGCCATTTCAGAAATTGCTTATTGCAATACGGATGCGCATCAGAATCTACAACAATAGTAATTGGAAAAGCCAATTTCCAGTGCAGATGCCCGTTACCTGGAAGGAGACTCACTAATCAGACTCCGCAACATGTTTGATCCGCACAGGATGAGTCCATATAAGGGAGAATCCGACCGTTGAAATCAAGATACTAGCCGAATCGGATGTCCCCCTCGTCAGCAAAGCTCGATTAGTGTCCAATGTGTGTTTGGAAGTTGTCCCAACCGAGCGTTTTTCGGTTACCAATCGCTCACTCAGGCCACCGTCCACTAAGGTTCCTCATACACACTCCTTCGTAAAAAAGCTCATATTCACCATTAATAGCGCATCTAATTGGTAGGACAAGGTGTATAGGATTAAATGGCTGTCATCTTGAGTACCAAATTTT
This sequence comes from Dicrocoelium dendriticum, assembly GCA_944474145.2. NCBI lineage: Eukaryota > Metazoa > Platyhelminthes > Trematoda > Plagiorchiida > Dicrocoeliidae > Dicrocoelium > Dicrocoelium dendriticum. The sequence continues at coordinate 210,937,191 of OX104063.1, read as the reverse complement.
CATCTACCCATTCCAAGAACAAACTGAATTCAAGGGAATCGCAGTTCACGACCATACAGGCTTAATCACTGATATGGATGCATGGTCTGTATACTCGGCGCAACAGAACATTCTGAATGCGATTTACTCTACTATACTCAAAATGATCAGGGGTATAATTTTCACAGCATTAATACTAACTAGTCTTAGATTATAAGTAGTGTTAGCAGGGATGTGGCAAACGTTTCACGACTAACGGTTTTAATGACCAATTTTCACAACAATGTACTATTTATTGTGGAGTTGACGTACTTGAGTTTATCGGTCACTTTGCTTGTGTCCATTCCTTTAGTGGTCTGCAAGGAACAATACACATATGATCTTTGGCAGTCCGTATTTGAAAAAAGGCAAATAACAAGAGTAGAAATACTCACTTGTGAGACGCAACGAAAGACCTCAGCCACAGGGGTTTTTCCTCCGTTATTATACCGCACGCAGGTTTGCCGAATCGCTGCCATCCAATGAACTGACAAAAGTGAGGTGTGTGTACAACCTACTTAAATCTACCACGCGCACTGATGATCACGGAATGTGTCCTCAGCTTGACCTTAAATGCCCCATTCATCCAAGCCAGCGTTTCATAAGCAGCTACGATCTCAGGACATGGGGCCTGCAAGGATGAACTTTAATTCGCAATGTACTGGTCTGATTTTGCTCCTTCGGTTAACATCATGTGATCACTGTACTGGAGATAATGAACATGAAGTTCATGGACCAAAGCTTTTGATGTACTGGTTGTTTTAGCATTTTGATTGGGTTAGAACTGCGGGCTGAACGGTTAGCAGGATCCTACTCGAACACATGATGCGTGTGGACGTGAGCACTGAGGACGACCGTGTTCAAAAGCAAACGTTATTCTATTTATCTAGTTTTGAATTAGACCATATTAATGGAAATGTATGAAAAAGCTGTATTGACCAGTTTACTTCAAGCAGTTACTGGTATACCGCCATAGATCAACAAATCTACACTATTTTTACATCAATAGCTTCGTAAGGAATGTACATAAGATACATCTTGATGCAGTCTAAAACCCTCGCCGTTCAGAAGGCCTGTCGAGGGTCCCTCTTCTGGCATACAGGAAAGGTTTTTATAAGTGTGACATGTCATTTGAAACCTGACACAGATTAGTGTCTATCCGAAGGATCAGTTCCCACTACTGATAGGAAATCTTGCACCAGAAGCATGTTGTATCTGTGCTAAGTATTTGCTTCTTGCGAGGATTAGGCAATGCTCAAAGTATTGGTTGCTTTTACTCAGAGACGAAGACGTGAAGTGTGTAATTTACAATCAGTACATGTCCTTATATCAATCATCACGCCTGTATCCCCAACAATAGAAAGCGACGTCCACCAAAAAGTTACAGCCTTGGGATCATCTTTATCCTGGTTGTATGTTAGCGCGTTACAATGGTACCGAACGACTCTACCTCTTACAGTGGTTTAGCTTGTGGTTCGTTAGTGTCGCATAAAACATGCTCCTAGATTATTTGCAAAGCATGTGACGAATAGTATATAGGATAAACTAGAAAGAAACTTTCAGCAAAGATCATGGAACACGTGGCCATATGGAGACATCACATACTTTCTTGCTTGCATAAATACCAAGAGGGAAACCAGTGGACTTTAGCAATGCAATGATGCTAGCAAGTGGAAATTCGAAGCAGGCGAGAGAATGCATGGAAGCTTGGTACTCTGCAGTCACTTCAATCAACTGACAATGAACTTGATATGGTATATGCAACACCGGGTAAAAGACCGCTGGCTAAATCAACTAAAGCTAGCGGAGCAGAACGCAGGCAAGCGCGTCAGACGGCGATATCAAGCGTAGAGGCACACGTGCTAACGTTTTGAGGACGAATCGGAGAGGCCGGTCTCGATGGTCACTGGCCGTCGAACAGAATGATGGCTCGTCAGCTTAGCCGACCAATCACGCACACGATTACCCGACGCACGTGTGCTAACGGCTTTTATTGCTCCGCTCCGAAACAGAATAGCGCACTGATGATTTCACCTAGGTTGGGGACGAAACGTTTAAAGCAAAACTACTGTTCAGCGAACACTTTGACCAGCGACAATCTATTGTGAACAACGTATATGAAGTCCATTAACCCGTTTTCTATATACAGGACAGCTAGGTAGAGATAGATACTTGCTGTACACAAGCAATCGCATGATCCGGCCCCATATTCATAGCTGATCCCAAGCTATGTGACGTAATGCTTTCGCGGGGGCAGTCATGAGCATTCCAGAGATCTCAAACAGCACAAATTTTACAACGAAAATAAAATTAGAATAAACCAATTTGGGTAATAGTAGTCTAAACTAACAAATTCTCAGGATTTCTGTGATAGAAACAAGACGCAATATTCGATATTACTTAGCTCACTTACTTTTGGCAAATTTTAGCTTATCATCCTTCCGCTAAGAAAAGAGTGCCATGCAACCACGGTAGGTTGTCAAACGCGTGTAGTTGAAACTTAAGCAATATTTGCAAAATATATTTTAGGGCTACTGTAAAAAGCAATCAGAGTGAATAAGATGAACTTATAAATAAACCTTTATTCTCGGCATTGCGACACGCGCCCATCAAAGCATAATCAGATAATTACTGCCTTGGAAAAAATCAGCGTGACCAGGAAAAAATCTAACTACTCAATCTTTTGTATATGGGTTGAAGGAGAGACATCACATAAGATTTCGAATACGGTCTAAATAGCACAGACGATCGGCAGCCGTTTTGTGATACAGCTAAGCGGTACTGCCGAATGTGATTAATGTCAACGGTTTTCAGTAAAATCCCAACCACTAGAAAAATTGTCTGCAGTGATTCACGTTCGAAGTCCTCAAAATGGGCTGCAGATGTAGGCCATGGATCAAGTTACAATAAGAAGTTTATGTCAGAATTATAACATACTAATAATAAGACTGTTCTCAACTCCTGTTATAACGCGTCCTAGTTACTTCGGCTCTTTGTCGGAATAGCCGAACGTAATTCACCGATAGTACCCCACGGAGGCAGAATAGCTAAACGAATTCGGGACCTTGCGGGCTAACAAGACCTAACCGCCAGATGTACACGCGAGCTGAGACTGGAGACGAAAACGCGTAACCTACCACGACTACACTGATACCCGAACAAGTAAGGCTGGTCGTTAGCAAGAGTTCATTTACTGACCCATCCAGTGCGACGCATGCCTTCTACAAGTTCGTGTTTATAGCTCGATATAAAAGCAGGGTAATACATAAACTGTAAAAAAAATTTGGATGTTGACAAAGCATATGAGTTGTTACCCAGTGGTAGTGTCATGAAGCAGACTCAGTATCATTGTGGGTTTGTGCGGTAACTGCCACAATGTGCTGAGGCAAACTAATACGGTTCACTGCGGCATGACACGATAGATAGATTAGTGACATGAGGATAGTTCACTGGGTTTACTGCAACTGATATAATAGATGCATCAGTGTTTTGAGTAGAGCTCATTAAGTTCTTTGTGGATTGGCACTCACATCCCAGAGGCGGCTCCGTTGTTACTTGCGCTGTCTGAGTCATTGCATCTTGGGTGTATGTCTGAGATAAGTCCGCCGAAATCTGCGCTATAGAAGCTTTGCAATAACTCCACAGCTCTGTTCCTTAAGCGGTGATTAGGTTGTTAAAAATGGGTGATTTCGGTAATAGGAAGACAGAAATGCAAAAGACAAGGAACAAGAGTTTTAAGGAATTCAAGGTAAAGTATCGTAAGAAAGATCCAACGAAGTAATTAGGTCATCCGTGGAACCGCCACCTTTGGACCTGCTTCTGTGTACAGTATTCCCTGAAGGCATTTCAACCATATCTTCACGCCTCATATGGTTGTGTGCCGGGGTGAGTTAGAAGCACGCATCCCATTACCGCTTTTACTTACCATTTGGGCAATCTTCATATGCTGGTCACTCCAGCCAGTCAGCCCGTTTACCACACATTTCTAGGTATATCACACGTTTTGATATTTACCAGTGGGTCTCTGGTTATCCGTTTGGTAGATGACCCACATATATTTTCCTGTCATAATATTCACCCCAACCATCCTACGGGAAGTGTCAAGCACTTGATTTTATCCCGTGATAAATCATTGTTCATGTAGGGGCAAAGATTTGGCCTGTAGGACTCAATACATCTCCTCAGATCGGCTCAGCCGTAACCAACGAGAAAGTAAACGGAAGAACAGAAATGAGATACAATGAGTGAATATAAATAATAATGAAATAAATAAACAAATAGCATATCTCGTGACAGTGTGACACCAGCATGCTGGTTGGTGGGACAGATCATGTATAATTTAATAAAACCGAGGGTTTCAAAGTATATGCGACAGTTTCCAAACAACGTATCACAACGATCCAATATTTCTGGATACAAGGAGCGGAGAATGTGATCATCTGAATGTGTTGAACACCCCAGGTTATTCGATGGAGATGTGGGCGATAACTTTTCAGGCAATGTTCTGAAAGAACATGACATGCTGTAGAATATTAAATGAGACGGAACATCTTCAACTCTGGTCTCGGACTGTGCTACACACTGCAATATGTGTTGCTTAGAGTGCGAATGTCAAGAGGTCACAGGTGTGGTACAATACAGTGCACTTGATAGTGGCAAATCGCAGCTTCCAGGACATTCCCCAGTTCTCTAATGTGGTCAAATCGACCGAACGCAGGGTACCATGGGTCTACCTTGACAAAGAGTAAAGCAGTACATAAATCCAATATCATCAACGAAGAGGAACAGTTTTCCGAATATTTTTGTCAGCATTATCGTTAACGTAGATTAGGAATAAAAGCGAACCCAGCACATTAACCTAAATCACGCAGCTAGATATTAAATTGTCTTCTGATGTACACTTTCTAATTCTGACTACTTGTTTTCTGCCCTCGAGGTAGAAAAACAACCAGCTCAGAAGCAGATTTGATATGCCATAGATCCAACGCGTCTGTAGCAATACATTTTGTGGGACACGGTCAAATGTTTTCTTGATATCAAGAACTATCGCGACGACAGCACTTTCGGTTTTTCTTGCTGCAGTTATATAACCAAGATAATCTATCTCGCAGCTGCTGCATAAGTTTCCTTTCAAGCAACCGTAGCCCATAGAACCCCGTTATTTCATGATGCATTCTTTAACTCACCGCTTCAGGATTCTAGAGATAATGGATATATGGTGGATTGGGCGGTGACATTTTACATCTTACACAGACCCGTTTTTGATGTGATATGATAGTGGATTGTTTCCCGCGCAAAAGATACTCTGCACTGATCATGCAATGGGTAAATAGATTAAGCGGAAAGAGGGTGATGTCTGAACCCGCGTGTTGGACTAAAATTGGTGGAGTGTTGTTAAAGACTGGTATGCCTGATGGCCGAATTAACCTGATTGGGCGAAATATGACAATAGGTGAATCCAACAGTTAGGAGTATATTGCTGAGTTCATTAATCATCTCTGGATCAAGCTCCCCTTCCGCACTACCACTGTAGGTATACATGAAATAGTCTTTCAAGATCGAACGTATGATGGTGCGATCAGGTATGACGGTTCAGTCGGAATTTACGATCGAGACAAAGTGACTTGACTTCGTTTTCTGCCTACGATTCAATTGTTTTAAAATCCAGCCTATCATATTTGAGCTCTTCAATACTATTACTTTCTCGGAGCACAGCGTTTTGTGATCAGCGCAGTCTAATATCATTGAAATTTTCGGTCGAGCTATAGTAAGGTGAAATAATTCACTTTCCTAGAATTATTTATTATTTTTATGAAGTGTGGTGGCCGCCGTTCTCAAGGTATCTGCAAGCTCAGTAATCCATTACAATCACTTAGTGCGTTCTGAGCCTATAGTTTCTATGCGAATTTGAGTACCGCAGTAGAATTTATTTCGAGCAGGTTGTATTTTCTGAGCCAAAAAATGCATCCTAGTTTAGACATGTGATCTGAGAGGACTAGCAAATTCAGAGAAAAAATGGTCGGTATTTAATCACTTATTCTATAGGTTTAGAAAGTATTTGGAAAAGACAATGGACAAATGTGTTGCAAGAATCTTCGAGTGTTAGAGGTCACACTAGCAATTTCCACTCCTATTAGGAAAATAAGTCTTATTGTAAAAAATAGCATTCACAATGAATTGCATGTCGTTCCTCTTACATTTGCCTACTGATACGATTGTCATGGCTTCACCCAGGGGTGCTAGGATACTGATACTAAAACAGCCCGAAATTGGCCGTTAACGCGACTATCCACAAACCTTATGTGTATCCGAAGGATTAAGAATCGAACAACGAATTCTCATCGATTGACTAGAATCACAGTGATACCACCGAAAGTAACGGAACAACAAAGATTTTCGAGTACACATTCCTCTCCGCCTACGTAGCTGCTATGGTCGGCCCACCACCATAACCTTTCGACGTTGTAAAAACACTTAGGGACTTAAATATACAAAAAAACTGACAGTATGCGCTCATGTTGCAAGATTTCCGAAATCCCAATAGGGTGAGTCTCCTAAATGAAAGCAGGCACATGAACGAAACCATACGACTTCGAATGCCAAAACGCAACCGTGTACTCCTTGAAGAGTTGCTGTGACGTCCTACCATAGTCCACTTGAAGGTACACTTACTCCCTCGGAACCGACCATAGGCACTCTTTCTTGTTTGGGTTCGTCGGACCCAAACAGACACTTGTAGTTTAAAGGAATTGAGCAGACTTATTTGTGCCCGTTAAAAATGGGGCTTAATTTTCATCATAAACTCATAGAATGTAGCAGCAGTTTTTCATCATTTTTGACCATTTGTGACTAATCGGAGCGCCAGGTCGCGACAGGCGAAAATTTTATTTTTCGCTTACACGAGTATGCACCTGTTAGGATATGTAAAATTCAGTCTGTTACTGAACAAGTTGGGTTAAGAAAAATTCAACAGATTTCTTCATTATTATTACTATTGTACATTCGTTGATCTCTAGGAGAAAAACTTTTGGTGCATAGAGCTGAACCAAATCATAAGTGTCCAAGTGTTATAGAGGAGCAAGGAAAACTTTAACTAGTCTAGATGACATCAAGGATCCAATCACGACCAAATGAAGTGCATGAGGATTTGGCGGTTTATCATTGTGCTGCTAAAGGGTGGATTGTGAAAAGCGACGAAACTAGAATGCCTATGGTGTACACTTTTCCTGTCTGTGGGGTGACGTAGAAAGTGATGGTTGTTTGTCTATACTATCCAAAGTCACTCATAATTTCTCCCACTGCTAACCTCTACAATATTGTTGCATTCTCATCAGGTGAAGCAAAAACTTGTAGCGTGTTTTATACTGAGCTATCCTCTTTTGGCAGGATTTTGAACATAACAAAGTTTGCGTGCATTCCGTGAGCCTGCTGATTTGCAATCCTACCCAGTTTTCAATAAAGGCTCAGTAAGAAATACAACAAACAAATAGCTTATACGTAACCACGAAAGGCGTTGAATATAACAGATTCACGAAGTGCTTTTTCAATTAACCCGCAAATACCTAGGCTGCGCTGTAGTCGATCATGTTTCGATGAAACCAAAGAAACGAAAGGTACTGTTGTCATCCATTGAAAACAGCGTTAATTTGAATTGGCACCTAGAAATGGAGTTATGCGGACAGTACAGGTGACTTTGCATGACGCATACGAGAAAATGACTTTTAACTACCTTTCTGTGCATGCGAGGTCAGTCTGTGGGACATTTGCTCTATACATTGCTATTTGAGCGTCTATCATTAAACCTGATATATTCCAGGCACAACACAACAACCCAATTGTTCTCGAGCCTTGTAAGACTAAGCTTACTTTTTATCTAATGGGCAATTTCAAGGTCTACTGAACCGCATTATATTCATTCCAGTCGCTGGCTGTAAAGGTTAGCCGGTGCTAAGTGCTTGGACATCAGTCGCTATTACCGCTGTCTGGGATCTGCTCGCAAACCAGTCGAAACGGTTACGTTCCGAAGTTAGATTTGGGGTACCAGCTGTGTGGTTTGGTTGCGACACGCAGTATCTCCTTAAACCTCGGTTATGGGGTGTCAGAGTTTTGAGAAGCAACAGTAAACCACTTGCAACCCAGTTACAACCTGTTCATAGTGTTCAGCCGCCGTTTATCGATCTATATGCCTTTTGTTCAACACGTGAAATCGAGTTTGACATTTTATTCGCGGACGTTGATAACAGACCTTTGTCCACCTTGTAGCAGATCTGAGTGTGACCTTATAGTGGTTCCCAAGATAAGAAGATCGTTGTACTTCGGTTCGATGGCTATGGCTTTTTCCACATTTTTACCTTCACATTTGGTTTGTTATAGTCTCTTATTACATGTTTAATAAATGAGCATCCAGGCGCCTAGGAAGTATTCGTTTTGTATTGCAGCTTTTCTGGTCTATTCCGACTTACGCATGTGGTGATCACGAAAACCCTCGGAATCCTCAACAGCACGCATACTACACACCTGGCCCAGATATTCTTGCCTGGTCTGAAAGTTCCAGCCTTTAGATCGATAGCTGATTGAAAATGTCATTTTCACTCCGTTCAAAATATTAACATTGGTCGTTGGGAAGCAGACAAATTACTACTTACATGTAACCGTCATGTCTCTGGTTATTCTTGTTTTAATCTCGTTCAGCTGAAACGTTGACTTTTTACTCGTCTGCAAATGGTGAGAAAAAATTATCATCTCATGACAGCCGTAAACTCGAGCTGCATGAGGTAGAACAGTGTCTGCAGTCAAGTTACCGCGATAAACAATATCACAATGGTTAGAGTAAGCGCTACTAATCCTATTTCCTCCAACAAACTGAGTAACAAAGAATTCTATGGTTCACAAGGTAGAATAAACGTGTTTGAAAGTGCCTTGAGAAATTTGACAGAATGGCTGATTGCTATTGGGCCCGTGGCTTCTGCCATAGAATCAACTTTCCACTTGACTAATCCGCTATCCACTCCGTCGTCCGACTAGTTAGTTTTCTTTCGTAACTTCATTTCTGTGGTTTCCACTGAAGTGACCGAATGGACCGTCCATCCCCTTATTGCTATACTGTTTGATGTCTTAAATAGACTATATAGTAAGAAGCTAAAGCGCATAGATTAAACCTACGTAGATGACCACCTAGATAAGTTGACCGTTTGATTTTTTTTTGCTTAACCGTTCGCGGTATAAACCACTTGGATCGAGACCTCTGTATGCTGATCCCTTTGGTCCAGTCCTTTGAGAGATCAACGTACGGGAGTTTTACTACATGTTACTAAAAGGCAGTGGGTTTCAACAGGAGAAGTGCTTTGTGTTACGTATAAAACAGCAATCGAACTGTACCTACCCAATACTAGTTAAAACTGAGAAAATTGAAGGCGAAAAATTATTACTATGGAATGTGTTTATTCTAGAGCAATAACTGAACTCAAGAATGTAAGTAAAAGGTCGGAGTAAACGCCACTTGAGCGGATACATGCGCTTGTTCAACAAAAACAAAAGACCGCAGCTGACTCGCCGCCAACTACCTTACGCACTGCATAAGATGACGATATCCACCCGAAGGTTTACTGCTCAGCTGCTCTAGATGATTCTGCGGCCACCACCGTGTGCCTACCAACACAACCGAACTTCAGTAGCAATGGCACCCGTATCAAAGCATCCAGTACTATCTGAAATAGTTTTACCTCAAGGAAATTCGTCCTAACTCCGACACTGTTCACTGAACAGTCTAGGCATAACACAAGATCTCAGCCTGTTATCACTACAAAGAGTGCCAAACAAGATCAGCCTTAGTGGCACACATGATTCGACCTTGAAGGTGATGAATATAGAGAAAATTCGAACCTATGGGGACCAGCCCTGCAGTTTTCCCAACGAGAGCAAACCCACTCCGATGAAACTGAGGAATTTGGCAAGTCACAGCACACGCAGTGCTTAACATTCCCGGTAATGTCCTAATTTTGGGGTGTGCTCACAGTCCAACGTGTTTTGGAGACCACTTGTCTATGGCGACCAGCCAAAATATCCCTAAAGTTTTCTCCTATAAATAATGTCCCTATGCATGAATCTGTCCATGGGGACCACCTGTCCAAGGCGACAACCTTTTGTCCGTTCCTTGATAGATCGTCTTAGACAGATCTGACAGTATTATCAACCATCAGACTAATACAAAAGCATACCCACTGGCCCCTCCCTGTAACGCTCTTTCTTTCAAATCCGTCTGTGGTAAATAACTTGCTTACACAGTATACTCAAGTCAAGTAAATGACAACGTGTAAGGAATTAACGTTCAAATAGCCATCCCTCTTCTGGCTGCTTAGGTTAACCAACTACTATGTTTGCTACAATACCGCCAATCACAGACCCGAAGGCAGAAGCTACAAATAATGTCCCAAATGAAGTTCAAGTTTTCGACTCCATTCGGTAAGAAGTAGTTTGGACTTATATCGGCGGTCACAACGCCGCCAATCACAATAAATAAAAAAGAATTGCAGATTTTCCAACAGCTTATCAACTTAGTCCAAATAGGCCTGAACCCAGCAAAGTGTGTCCCGAATGTACTCACGCAATTTCTTCCACTACGGGGGAAGATGCAATTTGTCTCACCATATGCAAAGTGACAGTAAATCTACCGCCAAACTATGACTATGTTAGGTTACTTCTCTTAACAACAAAAGTCACCTACTACGTTCTTTAGAGTTGCTATTTGTCTCCATAGTATACATATCACGGAGACTTGGGAAGGCGAATATTCATTTGATGTTCATTTTCACATCAAAAGGTTACAAAAAGTTAGAAAGAGTCGCGGTGGCGGTTGCCGTATATTTGTGCCTCCGTCTAACTGACCCATTTCTAATGATCCCTAATGACTCTAACATCCAAATAAAAAGCAAGGCCATCCTTTGGATGTGCCTACAACTCACCACACTGTCTGGACACGGATAAAGATCGTCTCGCGTAAGTCTCTTCATATGCTCTGAGCAGCAAGCGAGTCGAAAGATAATTGGAAGAGATTTTAATTTGCTTGAGATTCCCTGTTGCTCGCCACGATCGGTACTCAAATATCTGCATTTCGTATCAACAATCAATTACTTTGATTGAAATCAACAAAGTTCATCTGACAAGTTAATCTGACAATGGAGAAAAACGAAATAATATCATCGTTGCAAATGAAAAGATCCACAAAATGTCGCAGAGCTTAGGCTAATGTCATGCCTGCCGTAAAAATCCAAAAGAAATCACCGGATTATTACAGCTCAGGAGCAACTTCTAGAATAACGTGATACCTTAGGTTATACTGCCTAAAAAAAGCATTTCCGAAAATCCGGCTCAGATTTGTAAAGTGTTCAATGAACACTGCACATGGTTTTCACGTAACCGATAGCTGACATCCGTGCTAAAACCACTGTATCCACCAATCGTATTGACTTTGAGCAGTCCGACATAAGGCATCTGAACAACTCAATAATATCGAATTTTCATCCTCGCCCAAAGGGTTTGCCTCAAGCTATGCTCAAATTCGGAGGCTGTGATAGTCCATGCTGCAGTAAAACACATGTTACCTCGACGTCTGGGATTGTACCAGATGTGTAGAGTTATGCACTGGTTACACCGATACGCAAAAGTGTTTCGCGTCACATACAAATTAATTTCAGTCCATCGACCATACCTCCATTCTTTGTGGGACAATGAAAAGGTCAACAAAAGATAAAATAACCGAATCCATATCGTCTCGAAAGTTGATCCAAAATTAACAACACGGATTTCTAAAATCCTGATCATGTATAAATTGCCAACTACAATTTCTAAACATCGTTACTCTTCCCACTGAGTGTGGTAAACATCTCTCATCAGATTCCTCGATATGTGTAAAGCATTCGATCGAGTACTGAATGGGAAGCTTTTGTCAAAAATACTTTCCTTCAGTATAGCTAGTAAGCCATATGCCTAAATTACATCTTACCTGGCTGATCTGCTTCAGAGAGTAGAAATAGTAAACAATACTTTACACGCAGACTGGTTGCAACTAGCGTGATCCAAAGAAGCCTTCTAGATCCTCTTCGGTGTATGACAAAGACGTTTAACATCTCACTAAACAGGGTAAGCTATTTGTATTTATCGATGACGCCAAATTATGCATAACTTCGATACGGACAATATCAGTAAGGCCACAGTTGAAATACAAGCAAATCTGCCCGAAATAGAAAATTGGTGCATTAGTTGGGATCTTACAAGTGGCATCCTGTATGCGTATACTGGCGAAACTTGTGGTTCGTGACATACTTGGCGATTTAAAACAGAGTTTGGTAGATCTGTGTAACTGTTGGTCTTTAAAACATGACTGTTCCTCCAGAATCACTGGAATCCTTATAAGACCTAGACGACTTCAAATTAATGTCATCCTTGTGAAAGTGGCAACTCGGGTTGGTGATGATCTAGCGGTTGGTCGCCGTGCCACAAACAAACTTCCTACAAACATTCCGTTCTTTACACTGCACTTTTCCTGTCTCATTTGCCTTAACTTAAGCTACACAAGTCGTAGCAACCGCATATACAGAGCACGTTGTCTCGGCACCTCTATCATTCTTTTCGCGCATTTCACTCAAGCTGCTTTGTGAGGGTAGTGTAATAGACCGATGCTGTCAACTAACAGAAAGGCACTGCTTATGTTCGGATGTGTGATCAACACCCGTGAGTGGGCATTGCTCGTTTTCGTCTACTATTTGTGGATGGCTTTGTGATAACAGTACAATGGACCACTTACCTGAAGCACTAGTAGGAAAACCAATTACGCATGAGAAATCACGGAACCGGGGGGTCACCTCTGTGTAGCCAATAAAAGTATATCAGCTGATGCTGCTCCTTTGGTATACGGATGAATTTAACATGCAGAAATCTTGCCTTCGTTTCAAAGGTGCGCTGGTATGTCCACGTTACTCCAGAGGGATCAAGAACTCCAAGGTTCTATAACAGGTAAATTCAAAGCCTGAGCAATGATCTAACTTAAGACGTGGTCTTTCAAACGGTGTTCACCTGAACCGGTTAAGGGCGGAATCACAGAAGTGCGTGCAATGATTTCTAAGGCCACACTACTTGTAGAGAGGCTAATTAAATAAATAGGACATAAAGTGCCTTATTATAACTATTGATCCCATTTGTCCCTTACGAACTATTACCCTCTAATTCACTTCGTGCGCTTGTAACGGCAACAAGTCAAATTTTCGCCACCAACCTTCTTTCGAAATAAGCTTCGGGTTGGACTTCTTTTACTGCTCCACTAAAACGGTAGAGTAGTCGCAACTACTATATCCCAACGGTTCCGGGTTCGAAGCCTGCTATCTCCACCTAATGATAACAAATAAGGTCGAAACGCGTCTTGAGAGGCAGCGGTTTTGGCCGGCGAACCCTCAATTATATGCTGTAGCTACGATCCTAGTGCTCGTATTGACCAAAGTTCACTTCAATGAGAATCACGGGCCACACTGGGAATGCGCGTCTAATTACTTCACACAACCTGTACCTTAAATTGGCACTCCGTCGCTCCGATTGGTGGTCATTCAGTGCGAGATCAATAGCCTGATGACCCGGTGAATCAATAAAAGGGTGAAGCAGAAATACCGAGTAATTTACCTAGCGTACTTAAGCGGTTCGCACTGCTCAAGATTGAAAAATATTAATCATGCCATAATCACACTAACGAAAAAAGTCAATGTGCGCAATTGTGATGTTCTAGTTTTCCACAGGTGGATAGCTCTACAGTCCTGCTGGGCCTGGATAAACAGAAGAACGACATGGGTTTGGGACAGTAACCATATGGCCTCAGGTAATGCAAAGTTCAGCTGTGAGAAACCCGGTTAATCTGTTTGAACCAACTAGTCCCATGAACACAGTACTTATCTTAAAATGGTTTACCGTGGCGAAGGTGAATCAGTAATCTAATTCTAGGAGCCGTTGCCTGAGCGCGAACGGGATTTTCTCCACATCAGCGCCAACGCTGTTCGTGAGGGGTTCAGGTGCCTCCGAGCAAAGTTAGCTAATCAGCCACGTCTGTTGCCGGATGATGCCGTCACTCGGTGGTACCAACCACCGTCTCACAACAACAGGGGCTGGAGCGTGTCATCGCAATGAGAATGAAAGTTCTGGAGATGAGTTTCAAGAAAATATGGCAACCGTCTACTGCCAATCTGAATGGGTCTTACAGCCTGAATGCGTTTAGATGCGTTAAATCCCCTTTGAGATGCCTTCTTTATGTATTACCTTAAGGGGAATGCAGGCTGTAATACAATGCGGCTGCCAAAGAAGAGTGTAAAGAAGAACTTGTTGAAGTAAAATTGCGATTGGGCCACGAAATATTAGCCGAGGAAAGCCGTACAGAAGTATAAAATTGCATTCATTTAGAACACCGTTTGGATACTCTTATAATTGTTAACTCTCCTGTAGGCCAAGTTACGGAGTAATAGCATCAAATAGAAAAAAAATTCGTCCTGGGGAATAAGTAGTGCGTGCGGTGCCCAATGAAAACTCAAAATAGTAGTACAGAGTGATTGATCCAACGGAGTACTATATTTGATCACTAGAACAACTCGAACAATTGGAGTAATGTTTTATGATGTATATGGAAGTAAATGCTTTACTAGTCACGTAGGATGGTTAGGTTGCAATTCCCAAGATAAAAAACAGTGGGGGTAAAAGAAAGCGTGAAATTCATCATTTGTCAAGGGTTTGCATTAGTATACGCTTGAGTATTCTCGCGTGGAGTTTAGTAGGATTATGACGCCGTCCACTAATTGTTCTGTAATAATGCACTGATGCATAGCAAATCGCTCGGTCTCCCAACTATGGTGCACACTCCCAGGAATGATACACCGAAACAATGGGATGCCCTAGCTATAATACGTACAAACGTTCCTGAGTCAACATCCAATTCTTTAAAGGGGAAACAGATGGATGTCCTGAACCAATGGAACACCATAAGTAACTTTCTTCGTATTCTAACTAAACCCTCCAACTTGATGAAGATCATCCGCCACCCGAGTTTCGGGCATTATGGCATAGGCGGGATTCTTCGGGTTGTGCTAAACTCTGTCGATGAGGTGGAAGCAGTGTTGCTTTCGGCTGCTCGTCTCCAGAAAGAAATGGGCCTGGTCCGCGTCTTTCCAGACGTTCCATGAAGCCAGCCCAAGCGCGCAAGGCGGAGCTTAGAAGATTTCCGGCTAACCGTCGCAGCCAGAACCATTTTGGTCCATGGCGTCCTCCAGGCTCATGGGCACAATTAATGCAAAGAAAAGGCACACGACAAGGAGCAGTTGTGCTATATCCGTGAGACCTAGCTCTTGAAGGACGTTGTTGCTATCTCTTTCTCCAGGATGCGCCCCAAGGATAATTAAGGGGGTGTTACAAACTAGGCAGTTGGCACTTACGCTACTGCAAGGTTGGTATTCATATTCAATCAGACTGCCAACTGGACTCGGATTCAAAGCGGCGAGCGAAACTGTGGTCCGACTTAAAGCACCGACACAGCAGGCAAACGGATTAGTGACCTTATCCGAAATTCCCACCGGAAGCAAGTCTGAAGGAAGTGAGGATCATCCTGTGCAATTCTGCAGCCACTCCCGAGGCATTGTACGATGTGAGTTGCCAGAGGATCTAATCACGGACACTGAACCAAACTTCAAGCGACTCGTCGATAATGTCAAAAACCGACTAGCGGCCAATCACACAATGGTCGGCACAACCTACCATACTAGCCTCAAGTGTTTCGGATCGTTGTTGAGAACCAAAACACTTTCCTGCATGTAAACGAATGCCCAAAGCCTCCTCAGCAAAATTGCCGAGCTTCGGTTGAACCAGGTGACAAACGCTTGGGATCTCCTTTCTAGAACGAAGAATTATGTAAATAAATAAATAAACGGTTTACTCCTGGACGTTTCGAGGCACAGTCCAGCTGCGTGGTCTGATAATTCTGGACAACAAGATCGCATAAACTAATTAGTTGTGCTCGTTTTGTTTAAGGAATCCTATATAGGTTTCTGAAGTGATTGGCAGTCCGAATAAATCAGAGTGATTAAGAAAACGGAAAAAATTACAAATGCAGGTTTAGCTAGAACTTCAATTAAGTAATAAGACCAATCACGGGACTGTCCCCAGGAGACCGGTTTCCATCCGGAGTATCCCCACGATCGGTTTCTCCCGTATTTCCATGCCTCAACTGGATGTGTACCGGTGTGGTAAACTAGCATCTAAGCCATTACTTTTTAACAATTGTTTTTCATATGAGCTGCCTTATGCGTGCATTTTTAGCAATGAAGGCCCCGCCCGTTTCGACTTGCGGATAATTCAAGTATGCTAATTCTTTACGCCACTGATTCAGGCGCAATGCTTCTTGCATGGGTATACTATTTTAGCTTGGAAGCTGTAATCTGTCGCTTCAAAATCTCAGCCCACTCGTGGCCAACAATGAAGTTAGGGAGAAGACAAACAAGCAGGAATTAAAAAGGATGATGCTAATATCCACCTTTTGTAGATGGGCCAATCGCAAGTTCTTGGGAAGTATTGGTGAATGACGAAAAGGGTACGGAAATTACGACAGAAAGTAATGTTGCATTTCAAGCAAAGTTTTGAAGGAATACAGAACAATACAAGTAGTGCAAATGCAGTTGATAGTTACTGCACTTGTGGTTGCTTTATCCCAAAAGATGAATAATGGAATCCATCGAAATTTGAAGACGATCAGTACATTAATTACAGACCC
>OX104063.1:210354226-210919886 GCA_944474145.2 Dicrocoelium dendriticum | reverse complement strand
CCCCTACAAAGAACTCCGTGTTGTCTCAGGAACGTTGGTACATATTATAGCTAGGGCATCCCATTGTTTCTGAGTGTATTTCCTGGGAGTGTGGACCATACTTGGGAGACCGAGTGATTTGCTCTGCATCGGTGCATGTTAGTTATGAGTGTGTTATTAGAAACAGCAGTGTCTTATTTTTAACTTCACTTTGAAGCTACAACGGCCCAGCTGTCATTAGAATCTGCATGTTTTCTAGGTTTAGGCGAAGTCTGGCTGGAAGAAGTACATTTGTGGGAAATTGTTGTAAAGGGGCTGTGGGTAAAGTGTTCGGAAACGCCTGGATGAGTTGGATTATTGGCAGTGTTTACAGCAGCAACTTTATTAGTGTAGCATTCGGCGTTGTTGATTTGGCTTGCAGTGGAATTCGGTGGAGGGGCTGTGTCAGCATTCTGCTATGCTTGTTCCTACCGAAGTTATTTTTCGTACCCAACCTCTTCTCAACTACACTAGTAAGCCTTTCATGCTTCTGAGACAGTGAAATTACCATTTTAACTAGTGGGACCGTAGTACTCTTCGCACAGCACCAAAATGAGTCACACCTGATGCCGATCAGCCTACACTCGCTTAGTGTGATTTTCCCACATTTGGGCGAAAGTAGACTGGGGTGATGGCTGATATACCGGCAGTGGTGCCGGTGGCGCTGAGCGTCATTTCGGGGTCTACTATCCTTATTTGTTTCACGTCGACCCTGAGGTTGAAGGGCCGGTAATAGTAAACGGAACGGCGACAATACTGACCGAACTCGTATACAATAATTGGTCGTGCTACATCCATCCACTGCTATTCAGCCGGAAAGTCTGATGCGGAGGAACGCGTGTAACTGTGTACGTGTGTGTCTGTATGCCAACCAATCAGCGTCATGTGTTGATTCGTTTCGAACTGGAACTCGTTCTCGCGTTCATGGGACTATCGTGGAAGACAGTTTCTACGTGCTCATGTGCTGGGTAGAGTCTACTGCTTCACGCTTGCTACTAAAGTTTTCCTACTACCATACCGGTGTTCTGATTTCTCTTGCGTGCAACTCTAACGCAATGGTCTATGGAGACCTACGTTACTGGTTAAGGAGCGCTGACCGTAAGTAGAAATGAGTGGCCGTTGGCGGCACGAGCTGAGAGTGACTGGCTGACTCGTCATCCCAGGTGCGGCAGGAACCCCCCTTCCTTCAGCCCGTGTATCTAGAAGGAGGCACTTCTAGATTTGCGGTCATGATCGCAAAGGATATTACTACAGGAGCTGTGGCGGTTGATGATATTGTTATGTACGTTGTGCATAGAAATTTACCCGATTGAGTTTTGGGGACGTTGATAGGCATGGTACATCGCTTCGCCTGAGGACAAAGCAGCGGTGTGACCAGCATACTTTGTTACATAGTGCGCTGCTGGGCTCGGCCAAATGGCTATTGGGTATAGGTAAGTTATTAAGTGCTGAATGAGAATGGAAATAGCTGCTTACTGCTACCAGTTTATTAGGTACAACAGTAAAGTCAGAGGACTATGAAGCATGGGCTTCGTGTTACCTGCTTGAAGTAGCTTGCTTCTGTGACGCGCTAAGGGTATTCAGTGATTATGCAGCAGGTTGTTTGCGCAATCTACTTGCTTTGATCGCATCAGCTAATGGCACGGCAAAAGTGAGAGAACAGACGTTGGAGGATACGAGGATAGCTTAGGCTATTTAAGGTGGGTGCTGTACTCAGAGTTCCAGAAGGATGAAGTCATCTAATTTAGATGCACCAAAGAGTCTCTTCATATCACTCAGCAGGGCGAATGGCCTCTTATTCCCTTGGTGTAAGGGATAGAATAGCCGTTTGATTTGCATACTCAATGGTTGCTCCAATCAGGTCATAAGAAGATCCGTATTTGGACTCGAAAAAGTGTTTCTGTGCTGTAACGATAAGTCACTAGGAAGACTATCTAACAAATGATTACAATATTATTGGGCGGGGCGTACTATTATTACACAAAATGCATGCGAAAACAAGTCAACCCAAAAATGAGAGTCATCAAATAGGACAGGAAGAACAGACATCGATACAGCAGCACCATCAAGGTATTTGAATATGATGCCAAAATACGGACAGCTATTCGCTCAGCATCCGCCCATGCCTGTCTCTAGAACCAACGGGACCAAACTTACAAATGGTCAGAAAAGAACCAGCTCCCACTGAAGCCTGCAAAGTGCCACCTGCTGACGGTGTGTAGCAGCTTTATCAACCCATATCTTCTGGGATAGCGTGTTTTGCAACAGGTGACTAGTGAACGAGACTTGCGTATTATTGTTCAAAGAAGTCTTGGCAATTCACTTTATTGTTCAAAAGCAGTGAATGTGGTACTTGAACTTGTGGCTTTTGAGGCGAGCTCTCCGCACCTTTCAGCGACAGCTAGTACCAGTGTTGATCGACACATACCTTCGTCCCCACGTTAAATATGCGATTTTGGCCTGCCGCCCATGATTAAATGGGGATAATCGTCTCTTGGAACAACCCCAAAGAAGAGCCACCGAGGCAACACATAGACTAACCGGTCTCAGTTACGAACTGTGCCTTTGTTTACTCGGTGTGTTCTCTGCAGAATACTGAAAGTTCGCGGAGATCTTCTTTCACATAGCGGATACTAACTAAGAGACAACACCCATGTACATCACTGTTGACCCTAGCCCCTTACAAACAATCCCGATGCTACCGCCATAAAGTAGCAACGTTACACTCTCGTTTGGATTGTTGGAAGTGTTTTTACTCTCCTAGAACCTTTCCCACTGGAATGTACTACCAACACATGTTGTGACCGCAACAGATATCGCGATATTCGAGAGACTTTTAGACTTGCATCTTAATAGTAAACGTTGCGCAACTGTATGATTAAGTGCGATGCCTTTACTACTGATGATTCAGGTTCCACGTTGGAAGATTTTTGCTTTTAATTTTCTTGTGCATTTTCCATTCTGTGGGCCTTGTAAAGGCATACCTTTTATCCCATCGTTCCCCCTCAAACTATTGAACTATTGGACACTAATAGATGAGCCAACAATATTAGCAACTGAACAATCCATAGAATATCACAGAATACGCATTCAAAAAGTACTTTAAGTAATAATAGGGATGAGCTCCCCAAAGCAGATTTCGGCGATGACGGAACCGTGCTCGTTGTGGTCGTCACAAATTGTGGGGTACTAATCGCATACTGATTGGAAGCGATGGCAAATAAGAGGCTTGCCGGATATGGGAATACGGAGAACAGCTAGATCGGATGGACCCAATGTGCAGTGACAAAATCTAAAAGAGATGGGATCATTAAGCAAGATCAGACAACAGCGTGACAGTGCGACTCGCCGGGAGACAGCGGGTGAATCGGGTGTAACATAAATAAAACAAGTGGAGTGTCGAAAGATATAAACAAGAATAAAGTCCTTTGTGTCAAAATAGTGGAAGCGTGAATATGTCATATTTACTCCAGATTTCGAACCACCCAGTCGTACCATCTGCGCGTGCCCTGTGCAATAGGATACGAAGCATTACATCAGCTAAAGCAATGGAACAGCATGTCGGACTCTGTTGAAAGCCTCCTTTAAATCAAGGAAGACAATGACAGATTAGTCTATTTCTTGAGCCACAGTATCATAAAACTTGAATTGACACCACTAGCAGGACTTAGACGATAATAACGGTATTGAGACTTTTTAATTAGTCTGCGTGGTCAGTGGAATTCAGGAATCCCTTCCACGAATGCCGTCTCCATCACTTGTGGCTTGATAGGCGTGTGGTTGATTGGATGCTGGTTGCCACAGCTAGTGGCCACAGCCACTATTGTGTCGTCGTAGAAAAACGGTATGCTTCTAGGCGGCAAGGAAGATGCACTTGCGCATATTCAGCATGAAAATGTTCAGGAGAATAAGTTAGACGTCAGAACCACCTAGCTTTAGCATTACAGTAACTATAGATCATGGGGGCCAAAGTAGAGGGACAACTTGAAGGAATTGTTCACTTTGGCCATAGTGCGCGTAATGCTAGGTAGCACATCTGTAAGTCTGGGCACCTGAGCTGGGGGTATCATATGAACATCAGTGAAGCAGTTATTGTTGCGGTGGCGAGCTGACGGATTGTTTGAGAGGAGAGCATTCTGCAAGTCCACGTGGATGAACCAGTGCAATCATTTCTAGTTTTGTGCTCATGAAGTACAAGAGAAACCTTGTGTGGTGTCTTTACTATCGCGCCGAAAAATCTGCAGTCCAGAAACATTGGATGCCGAGAAGAATTTCATTCTAACAACGCTACAAAACGACGGTTATCCCACGATATTTATACACAAACCTTCCACTGTTTCTGATCAACCTAAAGAAATACCAAGTGTAAAGAAAAATGACGTCTTCATTTCGGTTCCCTACAAAAGAGATTTTGCTTACGAGTCACTGGACAAAAGATTCTCCGTCGCTGTGAACCAAACATATCCGGCTGCAATAGTCCACCTTCCTGCCAAGACTGTTCCGTTTATCACTAGAAGCCTCAAAGACAAACTCCCGGCTCGTTCCGAATCTTCTGTTTTACATCAGTTCAACTGATGCCAGGTACCTCGGACACACGACCAGGCGTCTGTCTAAGAGGATAGCGGAACACTGTCCCGTCTCTTTAAGGCACGGTACAGTTAAGAATACACATAGCTCCGTCCTTGAACACCTGATTAGTACGAGGCATCATATTCATACCGATGACGCTTTCAAAGTTTTTTACGCCGTAGCTAAACGCAACCCAAAAGGACTCAGGAAGGGCCTGTTGGCTACTTCGGAAGCAATGGCTATCATGCTGCTGCATCCGGAGTTATGCAAGCAGAGGACGCTTGTACAAGCGCTCATGCTGCCTTGGTAGGAACGATTGACGCCGTCCCTACCTACCCATGCCCAGGACTAATCGTGATCTTTAACGCCAAACCAACCATTTCTTGTTATGTTTGTCTTTCAGTGTGTGGGTGTGAAAGCGTCTGAAGTTTGCCACTTAATTGCATTGACTGAGCTCGTCATTGACTGATTGGCTCGTTGACCTTCCGTTGAACTGTGACCTAACCATTCATTACTATAACTTTAGGTAGCGTATCGTGTTGTATCAAGTTTTTCATAATTGTAAATGCTTGAGGAGAAATATCGAAAAGGGATCTCTTCGCAGCAACTCCTCTTCTAATGAATGAACGTGCATAATACGCTAGTTGCAAAATGACCTACTTAGAAGCTCACATATATGCGTGGTCAGTAACCGCGGTTTTACTCTGCAGCACTAATGATTTAATGGAAGTTACATCAAGAACACCCTTGTACTTCCGTAGATTAATGAGCGCTTTTAACGAATTTATGCTTAAAAGTGCGATTCTCTCTTGTAATGATTTCGCCGAAGACTGTGTGTTTCTCTACAGTAATATTGTTTTATTGCTGCACATAAGAAGATGAAACTCCTTCATTTTATTTATATGGACGGCATTCTTTTGAGTTCGGTTGACAATGTTTTCGGAATAGCTGAGGTTGGTTGTGAGCTCAGTCTGCGTCAGCGTCACTTTGGTATATGTAGCATACTATCTTGTCGTACTTTTCGTAGGTTCCCACATCAATATCCGTTGCTAGAAAATGTCTATGCCGGTCAATGGTCAGTGGTCAGTGTAGAAGCTGTACCAGTCAATTCGCTGAATTACTCGGTAATCGGACACCGGTCTTGCAACGCAACTCCTCATCTAGTTAGCTCAAATCAGTGTTCACTACCTTATGGTCACTGCCTTGGACCTTATCCTGTACACTCACGGATGCGCATGAGATTCCTGCTGCGCAACCATAAGTCAAGAACATTATCTTGTCTAATGAATGCATGTACATGCTGAATCTAGTCGCATGCCATAAGAGTGTCCAAAAGAACCATGTATTTTTGTGGTGCTGCCTGAAAGGGTCAGTCGATGCGCGGCAAAGTTACCTTACCACCAAGTAATTTATGAATCCAGCGCGGTTCGGACAGTTGGTACAAGAGTCGAACAACTTATTCTCATGTTCATTAATATTGTGTTTGTGGTTATAGAGGAAACCAATAAGAAGATCAAGTTGTTCCCAGCCATCTGCATCCAGTCTTAATTTCCATGATTACTAATAGGCCATAATTCAAACGGCGAATCACGAAAGTCCTCATGGATATGCTTAAGGGATCCACCACCTCGACTACAGACGTATCCATTAAAGCAAGTTCGGTAACCTGCTGTTTGAAGAGACACGTCAGAGGCATTGGAAGAGTGCCATGTTTCTGTAACCACCACCATCACCTGAGGACTAGATAGAAGAATAAAGGGACGTAAAAAGTGTAACTCACAGTTGATTGACCGCGCGTTAATGTGAAGCAAACTATCATACTCATGTCCGTTTAAGCGGCTGGCTGGAGCTGCAGAAGAGGCAACAACTTCAACATTATCACGCTTAGTAATGAGAAGGAGGAGTTGAATAATAAAGACAGAAGCTCATGGCATCTAGACTCAGTTAGACTTCTATCACAGGCTCGGAAAAGCATTGCATGGCCGTTTCATCACTTATAAACCCGACAACAGTGCGCATTTAGTCTCACACTTGTATGGTTGGAACAAGCAACTCAACTGTCGCCAGTCTGTGGTTGCAACCACTGAGCGACGTGTGATGACTACTGTGGTACTGGGTTAGATCCTGGTACAATCGCGGAGGCAATGCACCCGGTCCCACCATGCAACGAGTAGCCGTCTGCTGGAGTGAGTAATCGAGGTGAAGATAGTTAGACAGGTAGGCAAGTTGTCCACATTCACATCAAGCGTATCCACGGCAACACCTGAAAAGCAAGCTACTCAGCACGCAGTCACTAGAGCAGACCACGTGCAATGATCATTTAACAACACTTATCAATTCAACAGTTTTATTGGCCTGAGTTAGGAAATGGAGCCGGAAGCAGCGTGCTTACCAAGCTTTGCGCTGATGATGGTTACAATTTAGCAGATTCGTTGCCTCTTAGATGTTGGACCGATTCGATGTACGTAGTTAGATATAAAGCAGCATTTTCAGTATCCGAGTTGAATACATGTGGCCAACGTATCCGAGATACCACAGTTTCCGGAACAAATGAATGCGATCCATTGCATGCATGCCCCATATATATATATATATATATCCGTATGAGTCAGTGAACTGACAATGCGCTAGACCCATAGACTTTCGGGTGTTTATTTAATCTAAAGCTTTACCTAAGGACCCGAGTCGTTCTCCTGTCAGGTGTGGGCGCTCTGCCAGTATCCCAATCCATCCTCCTCGGAGTTTAGAAAGTGGAAGATGTCCCTCTTCCCGTAAAACTTAACCATGAGAGACAACAGGTCTATGGGTTATAAGCTCGATTGGCGTAGAGCACGAGCGCCACACATTGTCTCTGACGGTGGGAGGGCAACTCAGGGTGTTCAATGGTTTGCTACTGCCCGCCTCAAATCAGGCAGCCACTGGTCAAATTGGTGCAAACCCGCCAAAAACCCACCTGCGTCTGGCCATGGTCGCAGGTGCGTATTCTACTACGGTCGCAAAACATATACGAATCGTTCCAGTACCTCAAACGCTGCGTCTGACGGCAGTCAAACAGATCCCAATCTGTGTCTGTATTCCCGAGCTGGATCTGCTCCCCACTGCCTTGTGGGTCAGGCTATTGAGCCAAAGGCTCCGGGTCGAGTCCCTCAAGCAAACCTCCGAAGCACAACGACCACCTCGCGTGCGATTGCCCACCAATGCAATCGTATGCCTGCGCGCAAAGCACTCAGCATCGGGTGCTGGAACGTGCGCACACTACTGGACCGGAACTCCAGCGAGCGCTCCGAGCGACGCACTGCACTCGTCGCGATGGAACTAGCGCGCTACCACATCGATATTGCGGCGCTCAGTGAAACCCGGCTCGCTGAGCAAAGTAAGTTGCATGAAGCAGGTGCTGGCTACACATTCTACTGAGTGGGCAACGCCGCCTCAGCACCACGTGATCATGTGGTCGGATTTGCAATATCCGATCGCCGCCATGGCCAGCTGGTGGGTGAACCAACAGGCATCAGCGCGCGACTGATGACTGTTCGCCTACGACTCGGAAGAGGTAAGTTTGCCACTTCTAAGCACGTACGGTCCGCACGTGTTTTATCATGATGACATGCGTGATGAATTCTGCACTCAGCTATCCTCCGTGATAATTTCTGTGCTGAGGAGCGACCGTCTATTTCTGCCGGATGATTTTAACGCGCGCGTTGGGCTTGATGACTCGGTGTGGACAGATGTTATCGGTTCGCATGGCATTGGTTCAGCGAACGTGATCGGTGTCAGGCTGCTCTCACTGTGTGCTACTCACGGCCAGACGATCACGAACACTCCGTTTGCACTGAGTGTGAGTGATATAGCAACTTGGACGCACCCACGGAGTGGTCGCGCGCACCTGCTCGCCTTTGTCATCGTATGGCAGCTTTTTTTTCGTGAAATGTGCATGACACGTGTATTGCGTGGAGCTGAGTGGGGCACTGATCACGATTTGGTGCTGACCAAACAGCATATATATTGGCGTAAATCTATGCATTGCACTCCCGCCGTGAATCGGCATAAATTAAACATTCTCTCCCTCGGTACTGTGGCGAAACGTACTCAGCTGGAGTAGGCAATCGCTACACTCCTGTGTAATGTGGACTGCATAGGCACAGTGGGCGACCTGTGACATCACATTCGCGACCACGTGACAGCTGCTGTCGAGGAGACCATCGGGCGCGCAAACTGTAAGCGGCCTTATTGGTTTGATGAGAACAATGCGACGGTTGACGCATTGGTGTCGGAAAAGCATGCAGTATTTGCTGCACAATTGGCAGATCCCAGTGACTTGAGGAAAAAGAGTCAGTTTCGCAAACTTAGACGGCGACTAACCCAAGAACTCCATCGCATTAAACATGCGTCATAGACGGAGAAGGCGAAACAGATGAAATGCTACGCCGAACACCGCCAACACAAGGAATTCTTTGATTCCTTGAAGACGGTGTATGGACCGAGATGGGAGCCGCTGAGGACACTGATCGATGGTAGTTCAGGCGCTACCTGCACACAGACTGTAGACATAATGCTGATCTGGCGGAAACACTTTGACTGTTTCTTGAACAACCGTTCAGAGTTTGCCTGGCCTACACTGAACGATCTCAAGCAGCACGATGTGAAGGCGGATCTGGCGGACACGCCAACACTGGATGAGACGCAGAGAGCACTTGCTCAGCTGCGAAACAGCAAGTGTGCCGGCGCCGACAGCCTCAAGCCTGAAGTATTGAAACACGGCGGACCCGCGTTGTGGATCGCGCTGCACTACTTGGTGCAAAGGGTATGGATTGAGGAGAAGGTGCATGCTGAGCTGAAGCATGCCCTTGTACTACCACTGTACAAGTGAAAACGGAGCAAGCAAGGTTGTATGAATTATTGTGGCATCAACTTGCTGAGTTGTGTGGGCGAGGTGATTGCCCGAATCCTGCTCAACCGCCTCGTTAGTCAGGTTGTGGAACCTAACGTGGCGGAGGAGCAGTGTGGATTCCGTTCGGGTCGCAGTACGATAGATATGGTGTTTGCGGCTCGTCAGTTGTAGGAGAAGTGTAGAGAACGACATCAGCCTTTGTACTTGATTTTTGTTGATTTCACCAAGTCAGTTGATATGGTGAACCGCGAGGCATTGTGGCTGGTGTTGGGTAAGTTTGGTGGTTCGAGTAAGTTTGTAAGTTTAATTGCATGTCTGCACAGTGGTAGGCGGGTAAGGGTGTGGCTAGGTGAAGAGACTTCGGATGACTTTGCAGTTATCTCTGGTGTGAACCAATACTGTGTCTTAGCTGCTGCCCTGTTTAATATCTATCTTCATGCAATGTTGTCTTGTGCTTTTGATGCCGCTTGTGCTTACGGTGTTCGTGTGGAGCACCGTATTGATGGTGGGTTGCTGAACATCCGTCGTTTCGGTGCGAGAACTCTAGTCTGAGAGACAACTATCCGTATGTTGCTGTTTGTTGACGACTGTACGTTGTTTGCACACAGCGCGGATGAGTTGCGGCACTTGGCTAATGTTCTGGCTTCGACAGCGGACAAATTCGGGCTCACCATCAACACAAACAAAACTGTTTGTCTCTTTCAGTCTTCACAGGAGGGGCAATCTTCAATATTGCCGCGAATCAGCATTGGTGCTGAAGTAGTGGAAACCACCTCCCGCTTCTGCTACCTTGACAGTGTGATGTCGACTGACCAGAAGCTACACAGTGAGCTGCATATTCGCGTCTCGAAGGCAGCGGCGGTATTCGCGATGCTAGAGTACCGAATGTTGAACAACCATCAGCTTACCGTTGGCACGAAGTTGATGGTGTACACAGCCATGGTGCTGTCCGTTCTTCTATGCGACAGTGAAAAGTGTACTATATACTGGCATGATGTGCGATATCTCGAGCGGTTCCAACAGCAGTGTTTGCGACGAATTTTGCAAATCGGTTGGGGCGACAGTGTCGCTGACACGGAAGTGTTGCGCCGAAGTGGGTTGTATGCAGTGGACTGCATACTATTTCTGAGACACCTGAGGTGGCTCGGTCATGTGAGCAGTATGGATTCGACACGGATACCGAAACAACTATTCTAATATGGTCAGCTGAGTATCGGAAAGCGGAACGTGGGGAAACCAAAATTACGTTACCAGGACCTGATCAAATTGAGCCTCTCACGTTCTAATCTTGATTGCAGGTCATGGGAATCGAAGGCGGTTGATCGGCGTGCATGGCGCGATCTGATCACGAAGGCAGTTGCCCAAGAGCGAGAGATAGACCTCATGCATGCAGAGAAAAAGCGGTAAGTGGGGAAGCGGTGAGCACCGATGTGTTGTACTCCACCGACATTCGGCGCATGGTGTTGTTGCACATGCGGTTGCGAGTGCCTGAGTCAGGCAGACCTAGTGAGCCATGAGCGAGGTGACTCGGGACCGCTACCGAAGCGACAACGGCTCCTGCAGTGAACGGATGCAGAACCGGAGCAGTGTTTGTAAATGCGCTGAATTCGATTTACTAACTGCGTGGTTGCATGCTAAGTCTCTTTATTTCAGGTGGAGGGTTTGCAATGTTGTCCTAATACTTTTCCTTCTCATGTCTGTCAGTACTCTCTTCTATAAACTTGCACACGTCGCTTAAGCCAATTGTAGTTAATTTCGATAACATTTTCATGGTTGTGACATTTCCGTAAAATATACTTTTCTACCTTGTGAACTTATCTCGGATTCGTTTGTAAACAACTTATTTCATATGCGTATTATTTAAGAATTATGTCACTGTTTCCTTATGTATTACACGGTTTATTTTATTTGTCATCTTTCAAGTGATTAGCTGTTGCGTGATATCCCCGGTGTGGCTGCGCTTGATGTGCATGTAGACAAGGTGCCCACCTGTCTATTACCCACTACCTCGTCCATACTGGCTCTAGGAGACAGTTTGTCGTTGCTGGAGGGGAGGGGGGCACGGTGATTGTGGCCGTGTTAGGATCAGTGGTTCCATGCACTCAGTGTGTAGCGGACTCCGGTCCAGCCACCGTCTTGTGTGCGCTTGAGTCCCCAAATACAGTGTGCTTGTGTTTGCCTGTGAAGTAGTGTGGGCCGGCTCCGTTGATGAAACGTGACTCCCATCCGCATGCCTCCCGGTCTTATTCCCCCGGTTTTACACTGAATAGGGGTGTGTGGATGGAGCTGTGGGTGGTGCAGCGCAAGCAATCCATGGTCCCTCTGTAGGCGCAGGCGACGGGTGGCTGGCCACATTGACAAGCACATCCGGAACGGGATGCGGCCAACCATATATGTAGATATATATATATATATATATATATATATATATATATATATATATATATATATATATATATATATATAGATAACATAACTGAAATCGAAACTTGCAAATTTCCTGTGCTTTTACTAATCATTTCTGTACTTTGCGCATGCAAACTTGTTTTACCTTCTGGAGTATGTAACATTCATTCATACATTTGGTGGGGAATGGTCTCCAAGTCCAAAAAGCATGCTAGAGTCAACCAGATGAAACTGATTCCATTTGTATCTTTTGACAGCAAAGAAAGTGTTCATCAGAAATTTGCACCACGTGGTTAGACAGAAAACAATGAACTCTACCTGTGAATTCTAGCGCATTGGATGGATGCTATGTGTAGGGAGAAGCGCGAACTGGGAAAAGCAGACTTGTATGGTGCACGTTGACAATTTGCCGGCTCACGCATCGCTGTTTCTCCGTATCTATCTAGCAAGAGAACACTTTTGTGTTGCGCTCCGTGCACTGTATTCGCCTGACTTAACCCCAACTTCCTGATTCCTGATTCCCCAAAATTAAAACTACCTTGAAAGGACGTCGTTTCCAAACTCTAGAGGTGATACAGCAAAATATGACAACAGAGCTGCCCGCCATGGAGGCACTATTGAGGACGGCATACCGTTAGTATTGAGGACTACTGTGAGGGTGGTACTTATTAACATGTTACACAATAAACAACGTATATGTTACATCAAAAGGTCGCTCTGTTTTTGAATGCGCATTGTATTTATGCATCAACTATACTGGTCATTAGGAAAAATGAAACAATGCGACAATGGTATAATGCGGATAAAAAAGCCATGGCTTGACAAGTTCCGTGGGATGGTTTGTAGAAATAAATACAAGAAAAAGTTGCACAAAAGTGAATAAACGCATCTGTGGACTCACCATATTTTCCATATTAACACAAAGGTATATCCGTTTACCCCGATTCCCTGTTCACCATGTTTTCCTGCGCCATGTCGCCACTCAAAGAATAGAAATTAGATCAGGTAATGCAGGTGGTATAAAGTATCATCGAGCCTTTATGTAAAAATGGGTAGCGTGGACGCGGAAGTGACAAAAGTCAAAGGAGCGTTTCACGGTTGACAAACTCGAAGGGAAAAATTATTCTGGCGGCATTACAACCGACTGTATTGGATGAGAAGTTTTAACTAAGGACCCCTCAATTCCGTGTTGCGGCTAAGCTTAAGACGGTGACGGCATGCGTGACCGGTTTTGCAAGATCTGTAATGCCAGGATGAGGTCACCACGTAGACAGCGGTATCTGCCCCTGTACACTCTCAGGCCTCTCGTAGCCTATTGTATTGCAGGTGGGACAACCGCTTCATATTTTTTCTATTGCCGTTTGCTGTGCGGTCTCCAACGCAGCCATTTCGCGTTTTAACCAGGGTTGCCAAGCCCGAATCGCGTATGGGTTCTCACATACGCATTAAGCGTCTGGGGGGAGATGGAGGGATTGAACCACCCGAACGCCCTTCGTAACAGACCAACATGTTGGTTCGCGGCTTTGGAGACCTTCAAGGATTGCGTCGAACAGCCGAGGTGGTCTTGGATTATCACCCCAAGGTCTCGCTTTTGTGAGGCGGATTTTAGCATGCTGTCTCCAAGCTTATTTGCGTACGTGAGCTAGTAGCGGACATGCACGGTTTTGCACTTCTGTGTTAAACGGAAGTAGATTTGCTTTTGACTATTCAAAGGCGTGGTCTATGTCTCGTTGCAGTATATCGTGCTATTCCTAAAAGCCGATTGCCCGCCATATCTTTACTATCATCGGCAAAAGGCCGGAACGTTAACCCGATGACACTCGCGAGGTCGATAATAAAGGACAAGAATAACCGCGGCCCCAACACTGCCCATTGTGAAACATCGCAGTCCAATTTACTTGAACGGGAAATTGAGCCCCAAAATCGAACATGAAGGCGCCGCTGAAGAGAGAAGTTTCCGATCCATCCAAGGACATGAATTCCAACTCCGCACGCTTGCACCGTTAGAAGAAGGAGGAGATGGTCTATGCGGTAGAAGGCTTTAGCAACTTCTAGTTGGAAGACATTAATGCCGGTCCAACTGTCAGCTATTTCGGTCCAACTGCCACAGGCAACAAGTAGATTGGTAGTACATGACCGATGCTGACGGAATCCGTGTTGCTTAGGTGTTACGATTTAAGACCTTTCGAAGTAGCCTATTACAGCCTCAGCTTTGACTGATTCCATCACCTTAAAAAGCACCAAAAGGAAAATCACTGGACGATAGTTGGTGGACTCGGAACGTCCACCACACTTGCAAGTCGATATAAGGATGTTTTGCTTCCACGTGTTACGGACCTGATGTTCGTCCAAGTATCCTTGGAAAAACATCGTTAATGGTTCAGTTATCCTCGTAGCTGCCACCTGCAGTGTTCTCGGGGAAGGGGTTTGTTGTCAAGTCCGGACGTATTATGGGTACACAACGAGAGCAGCTTCCTCAAAATGGTCGCCGAAGTAAAGGTGATGTTTGTACTTACAGGCGTCTGGGAGATTGGGACAGGTTTGTTACACATGGTGGTAGACGTCGGAAAATTGGAGCATATTGGGGCAGTA
Source organism: Dicrocoelium dendriticum (assembly GCA_944474145.2). Taxonomy (NCBI): domain Eukaryota; kingdom Metazoa; phylum Platyhelminthes; class Trematoda; order Plagiorchiida; family Dicrocoeliidae; genus Dicrocoelium; species Dicrocoelium dendriticum. The sequence goes on along the minus strand of OX104063.1, from coordinate 210,905,413 downwards.
GAACGTTAGCTGCATCCTTAGTGGTTTGAGCAAATCCATCCGCTGATATTAGTGGCGGAACACCACGTTTCACATTCCGGACGCTGTCCACATGTCCGTACAGAAACTTTTGTTAACACACAACACTTTTCTGCTAGACTCTGCTGGTCTACTGATTTGTTCTCGCGCACAAAAGTGGTACAGTGATTACGATACACAATCTAGTTACTCCAATTGTCAGGGCTAGGATTCGTTTTCTACACATGCCACGCAGCCTCTCTTACTGTCATGTGTTTTCGGGTTATATTTCGAAGGAATGGTTGGGACCTTGTGGAACGAAGGGGATTGTTGACCGATGCAGACTTTAGGCAGCTCATTGAACTTGTCAGTAAACTCCATCCAAGCACTGTCAATGGAATAGTCGTCCGAAATTTCCCAGGCGGTATGTCGTGGTGAGTGATTGCTCGAAACAAGTTACTATGATTTTGTGGGTACTCTGCATATCACATAAAGTCGTAGACTATGGTTAATTGGTCGCTCCGCCCCAGAGGGCTCTTCATTCTTGAATTCTCAAACATGAGCTCTTCGTTCATGAGCACTAAATCGAGCACCTATGATGCATTTCCGGCTCTGAATTGGGTGGACGAACTGATATGGCTGCAGAGCGGAATGCCTGCAATCTACTGTTGCAGATCTGACTGGAATTGCTCATCGTGTGGTGCCGGAACTTCCAAATCGTGAATATTAAGCTCGCCAAAGAGGAGAACATGACTGTATCGTCCTCCTAGGACCCATTCCATGGATAACGTCAGGTGGGAGTCCACCTCTGTGATGGACGTTGGTGTAAGATAAACAACAGCCAAAAGACAAGTGGCGTTGCGTCTCCGTCGCAGACTGCGCCAGAGTGAGTCTATGGTCAACATTTCCGTACCGACCACCCATTCGCATTGCAAGTTGTTGCGGTAGTATAACATTACCTCCCCACACTTGCTAAGGTGATGGTTTCGAAGAAGGGACCTACGATGTATCGCGACCTCGGTGTCGGTAATTTCTGAGTGCAACCAAGCTTCCGAGACGAAGATGAGATCCCATGCATGTAATGTTTGTCATAGCCGCGGTTAGGTAAGCTTGTTCAGGAGAATTAATGCATTGGTTCACATGCAGGAGAGATCCTTTGTTCTTATTAATGAATCATGGGATGAGTATTTTTGGTAAAAGGTTGTGCCTACCGGTAAAAGCTCAGTCACTAATCATATTTTCGGTGTGGTGAGCACGAACTCATCTGTATCAGATCCATGGATCCCACCATTGCCTCTTTTCTTCTTAATTTGCAGGTAATGTATGGGGTATGTTTTCCAGATGCGCTGGCAAGTTGATTGAGGTTATCCGAACTCTTATCTGTAAGTGATCTGACTAAATGACTGCTCTTGTGTGCTTGCTTAGCAGATGCTGCTTTGATCCCGAACTCGGAAGGAGGGCTGTTGCGACCGTATACCAGCAGTTCAACACCATTGCTGGCATTCGTCTACATTGAAGGACCACTCTCACCACCCCTGGACCACAGCCTTTGTAGTTTGGCTATCGGCACAGCTTGGAGATAGATCGCGCTGTGACGTTTTTCAGGGACATGGTCTCGAGGATAAATCGCCACTGTTCATAGTCTGAGTGGCCGCTTCACACTCATCATGACTTCCAGCCTCGGGAACGCCGTGTACCAGGCGGGTCCTGATTACGCATCCCTTCCGGTTTTCGTCCAACTAGTGCTTCGCCTGTCTACGCTCGCTCCACGGAATATCCGGGAATAGGCGGATGGAACAGTATCCATTTCAGTGGCGAGGTTTCGAAACAGAACAGCTTCTGCTTCATTGATAGAAATCAACACAACCGAGACATCTTGGTTCACTGCGTTGCTGTGAGTTTCAGTGACGGTTAGCGGGCGTCAAATCTGCGGGCTTAGTTACAACAAATATAATGTCATATATGTAGTTCCAATGGTTCAGGTCATCAAGTTGTATTCCTTTTAAGGAAGCTGACGTCGATTCAGGAGCGTTGGTGTAGATTACTGCTGGTATGCTACGTGCACCAGGGGTTGATGTTAAACGATTAACTGGTCTGTATCCAACTGATGGTGACTGTGTGGGTACAGTTTCGTTTTCTTCCTTTAATTTGAGTCCAGCGGGAGTGGCCGAAGGTCTAGATTTTCAGTCACCTTCAGCAGCGACCCAGTTATAACCACCACTGGTAGCCAAGTCAATCTGTATTTTCGGAACCGGTTGGAGGGTGGACGATGCCCTGGATTGCCGAACAAACTCCACGTGAAGTCAGATGGGTGGTTCGGGTTAATCCCGCTCCAGCGACTAATAGTTAGGAAGCAGTGTTCCAGGACGTGGTGGGTCTTCGCCTAGCTAGAGTTCTGTCAATGGAAAGCCACAAAGGTCTGTTTAACAACACTGCACCGTGGCGGATGTGATTCGCCACTAACTAAAGTCACCACCTCTTCCCTTCCGGAGGATCCTCGGTTCAGAGACTCATCTAATTGAAAGAGTTCCATTAGGCTTTTCATACGATGGCGAACACTGCAAACGAACGCACGAATTCAGTCACGTTTCACAACTTCACTCACTAAGCCCAATAACACATGCACCAACAAATGTACAGACCCACAAACCCAGTATGTTACTGGTTAACTTGCTGTAGTTTTATGCAATTATCGACCATACCTGTTTGTACCATCATGATCATGCCCTTGCAGGCGTGCCCCGCAATACCTGGAATAAGACAATTATTTACGCACTCATTGCAATCGAACTGGCGGTGGTATTTTCGGGTATATTCAGGCAACTAGTAGTATTGACGTTTAAAGCCACCGAAGGTGAATTTTTAGCGCGCTGCCCAGCCTCTTTCCTCAGATTTATTGTGGGGCCTGATGGGAATGGTTGGGATTTACTCTGTCACGCTTTCTGCAAAGGAAGCGCTTTTGATGCTCCTTATTTGTTTAATCATTACTACCAGGCTCTTGTAGTTCTTTGATAGTTTATGTACAACCCTTACCAGTGGGATGACTACACATACTGAACTTAACCACAGTGAATCTGGTTTACGTGTGTGTAGCTACAACTAGTTCACCGTGAGATTGAAACATTTGCAATGGCACTTTTCTTGGTGACTGCTACACTGGATTTCAATTCGTACATTCTTATGGCATGAAGGAAGGCCACAAACTACTCTCGGTCTGGATGCGGTCATGCGGGCTTTTGGTTGATCACCACACTCTATTAGGTCGATCGATGCTATTCCGATAAACGCCCGAGTGAATATGATTTCCTGCTCGTCATAAGTGCGCTGTATTTTCTGCATGTTCAAGGGCGTCGCGTCCTGTGCGTCTGTCCGGAGCAGGCTAGATCGTTCACACGGCAAACAGAGCGACTGAGCGATACGGACACAAGGTACATGATAGCTACTTTGATGATCGGTCCACAGCTGTGGTTGCTGACTCGTTGGATAAAACATGGAGTTGGCTTTCGTTTGAGACCACTACTATTGCTGTGTGGTGCGTGCTTTGGAAAATTCCTCGGTAATGTTTTTGCGGGAATGTTGCGAATACAGCAATCGGAAGATAAAAGGCGATCCACATAAAGTAGCTCGGAAAGATGGAGTGTACTAGATAGCGCTGCTGAAGCTAGGTCGAGTGTATGTGAATACACGTTTGTGTGGCAAAATGCAGCTGAGAAAGTGTAACAAAGTAATGTGTTCACGGATAAGCGACTATCACGCAGGTCCGTGTAAGGTCATAACCTTGCTGTAAGACCTCATTATATATCCGAAGCATGACGATCGTGAAAACAAAGATTAAACTTTGCTACTCACAGCCGGAAAGTAAGGTACGCTAAGTTTTTGTGTAAGGCCTCCATATGTTAACTACTTCTCATTGCTGACTACTCTTTTTAGTCTCTTGAGCGGTCAACTTACGGAGGTTCTCTCCCTACCATGGTCAATTCCAGCAGTGCGAGTATATCTGAAGCAAGAAAATAGTGTTATTGTTTTGCACTCAAATTGAACTCTTCCGATTGTTGTGTTGGGTGTCCAGTCTGGTGTGCACACTTCCGACAGACACATTTGCCACCTAGCCGTTAGACCTTAGCTGTTTCTGGTGATGTTCCAGTATTCAAGCCACCGCAGTGTAGGCCAACTTAGCACTCGCATTCAGTATAGCCTGCGGGCCACAACTGACCAAAGAGAGACTGCGATGGTAATGCATTTCAAGTTCAAGCGGGTTCTGAAATAGTAGGAAATTATTGTGTATGTTCCTGCGTGTAAGCGTCATTTATCCAGGATACATACTGACGGCAATTTCGGCAATCTGAGCGAGCCAAAGCAACACGCGTGAACCACATCATGGTCAACTGAGAGCAGTGGAGTAAACAAACTTCGTGGAGGTCCACCAACATAAGTGCTACATACAACAATGCAACTAAGCATAAACTAAACCAAAGGTTAGTGACAATCCGGTTTCTGCTTCTATGACAGGTTATGGTTCAACTATGGTTCATATGTACGTTCTACGACCCTGAGTAGAATATGGACTACATGGATTTCTCTCACTGAAAACGGCTTTATGAACAAAGAGAGGTAGGCTAGTAAGACCGATGAACTGCACCTCAAACTACCAACCGTAAGATCGCCAGTGCGCTGCAAAAATAAATGCCACCTACACGAAATCGCAAAATTCACTTGCTTTTATTTTACTGACTCAGTGGAATCCAACTGTACATCTCAGTTTTAATGGGGCTCCGAATTTCAAGCGCAACTCTTATGACTACATCGCTAGATCCACTCCTATGCTGTGACCGGATTGTGAATCAGTTGCACCGCTTGAAGCAATGCATTCGGATTGGAGTCCAAGAAACAGCCAACACATGAATACGTGAATAAGGTCGCTGCAGTTTATCCACGACCACAACCACAGATACTGTTGGGAATGGTAAGCCAGTGGCAGCGAACTAGCCAGTACAGTAAGGGTCTAGCAAGTGTTCATTCGTCCAATGACTGAGAGCGGTTCCACTTAAAGGCGTTCATTCACCATTGGAACAAAATATCTGTTACGAATTGACTTTAGTTTCGCTCGACGCTTGTCTCCGTCATTATCCGTACTGCACCGAAAGCCAGTCAAGACAGCACGGATGTCATGGTAGAGCGCATGTGTCGAACTCTTGGCCTGTGGACCCCAGCTGCCCGGGAGAAGTTTTAGGCAAAATACTGCTCATGGCCCGGTGAGAAAAAAACCATCTTACTGAATTAGACCATTGGCTGGTGCTGCCACTGCCGCAGGCGTCCGCAGGAAGGGTTTATAGTCTGGGAATAAAGGCCGATTCGCCGGAGCAGTCGCTGCGCAGCGTTTAGGAAGGATAGTTATTTTAGTTATTGGTAGGAAAAATACCCGGCCTTATCTGTAATCGAACGCGGTCACCGGCACTCCCAATTATGAAGTAATATGAAGTGGAGTACTATGAAGTATAATGAAACAATATGAAGTAGCAATCAAAATCACTAGTGTATTGGCCTTGTCGAACAAAATTCGTCTGACTACAGGTCCGAGTCAATCAAAACAAGCGAGAATGGAAGAATTTTAACGCGTCTATAGTCGAGGAAAGAATGACTAGATGAAACATGTGAAATCACAATTAATCAACCCGATATTGCTTTTCATTCGGGAGTGTGAATTACTACTCGTTCCCTCCCGTGAGGTTCATTTACATGATTTTGTTTGAAAAGTAGCGAAAGCTTAGCACGCTTTCGCCTTGCAATTTGAGCGCAAAAAGAAACTAATCCCCGAAGATCAACCATTTGTGTAGTCGTTTGAAATTGGAGGAAAGTACCAGATCAATAGAGACTAGGGAGTTGTGAGTATCTTACTGTGTATTTGTGCGTATACCACTATGTATATACTGTCATGGCGGGAGAGCCTATGGTGTGCTGAGGCTGGTGGTGGCTAGATCCTGACAGATAGTCTACCCACTGCTGCTACTGTTGCGCCATATTCTCATGTCCTGGGCGCCTCCACGTGGCGACCGCTGGGTGGGAGTTGGGTTTCGCCCTTCTCCCTGCTAAGATCCAGGACACCAATCCGCATAAGTCGGCTAACTGACCATGTGCTAGACCCGCTGACTTTCGGGTGTATAATTAATCGAAGGCTTTGGCTGAGGACCCGAGTCGTTCTCCTGTCAGAATTGGGCGCCCTGGCAGTATCCTAGTCCATCCTCTTCGGAGGTTAGGAAGTGGTCGATGGCCCTCTTCCCGTAAAACCTAGCCATGGGAGACAACAGGTTTACGGGTTATAAGCTCACAGCTCGATTGGCTTAGAGCACGAGTGCCACGCATTGTCTCTGACGGTGGGAGGACGTCTCCGGGTGTTCAATGGTTTGCTACTGCACGCGTCAAGCCAGGCAGCCCCTGGTCAAATTGGTGCAAACCCGCCAAAAACCCACCTGCGTCTGGCCATGGTCGCAGGTGCTTATCCTATTACGGTCGCAAAACACATGATAATTGTTCCAGTACCTCAAAGGCTGCGTGTGACGGTCGTCAAGCAGATCCCCATCTGTCTCTGCAATCACATTCCCGAGCTGGATCTGCTCCCCACTGCCTTGTGGGTCAAGCTATTGAGCCAAAGGCTCCGGGTCGAGTCCCTCAAGCAAACCTCCGAAGCACAATGACCACCTCGCGTGCGATTGCCCACCAATACAATCGTATGCCTGCGCGCAAAGCACTCAGCATCGGGTGCTGGAACGTGCGCACACTACTGGACCGGAACTCCAGCGAGCGCCCGGAGCGACGCACTGCACTCGTCGCGATGGAGCTGGCGCGCTACAACATCGATATTGCGGCGCTCAGTGAAACTCGGCTCGCTGAGCAAGGTAAGTTGCATGAAACAGGTGCTGGCTACACATTCTACTGGGTGGGCAACGCCGCCTCAGCAACACGTGAACATGGGGTCGGATTTGCAATATCCGATCGCCTAAACGGCCAGCTGGTGGGTGAACCAACGGGCATCAGCGCGCGACTGATGACTGTTCGCCTAAGACTCGGAAGAGGTAAGTTTGCTACTTTTATAAGCACGTACAGTCCGACCATGTGTTATCCTGATGACACGCGTGACAAGTTCTACACTGAGCTATCCTCCGTGATACCTTCTTTGCCGAAGAGCGACCGACTATTTCTGCTGGGTGATTTCAATGCGCGCGTTGGGGGTGATGCATCAGCGTGGACAGATGTTATCGGTTCGCATGGCATTGGTTCAGCGAATGCGAACGGTGACAGGCTGCTCTCACTGTGTGCCACTCACGGCCTGACGATCACGCACACTCGGTTTGCACTGTGTGCGAGTGATATAGCAACTTGGACGCAACAAAGGAGTGGTCAAGCTCACCTGCTCGACTATGTCATCGTACGTCAGCGTGATATGCGTGAAGTGCGCATGACACGTGTACTGCGTGGAGCTGAGTGTGGCAGGGATCACAAATTGGTGCGGACCAAACGGTACATATATTTTCGTAAATCTACGTATTGCACTCCCGCCGTGAATCGGCGTAAATTTAACATTCTCTCCCTTGGTACTGTGGCGAAACGTACTGAGCTGGAGAAGGCGATGGCTGCAAACCTGTGTGATGTGGAATGCATAGACACAGTGGGCGACCTGTGGCACCACATTCGCGATCAGGTGACAGCTGCTGCCGGGGAGACCATCTGGCGCGCAAACTGTAAACGGCCTGATTGGTTTGATGACAACCATGCGATGATTGACGCATTGGGGTCAGAGAAGAATGCAGCATTTGCTGCACATGTGACAGATCCCAGTGACTTGAGGAAGAAGAGTCAGTTTCGCAAACTTCGACGGCGACTGACCCGAGAACTCCATCGCATTAAACATGCATCGTGGACCGAGAAGGCGAAGCAGATGGAATGCTACGCCGAACGCCGTCAACGCAAGGAATTCTTTGACTCCTTGAAGGCGGTGTATGGACCGAGATTGGAGCCGCTAAGGATGCTGATCGATGGTAGTTCAGGCGCTACCTGCACACAGACTGCAGACATAATGCAGATCTGGCGGAAACACTTTGACTGTCTCTTGAACACCCGTTCAGAGATCCACCGGCCTATATTGAACGGCATGAAGGAGCGCAATGTGGAGGCGAGTCTGGCGGACACGTCGACACTGGAGGAGATGCAGAGAACACTTGCTCAGCTGCGAAACGGCAAGTGTGCCAGAGCCGACGGGATCCCACCTGAAGTATTGAAACACGGTGGACCCGCGTTGGTGACTGCGCTGCACCACTTGGTGCAACGCGTGTGGGTTGAGGAGGAGGTGCCTGCTGAGCTGATGGATGCCCTTGTGCTACCACTGTACAAGGGCAAACGGAGCAACCAATGTTGCACGAATTATCGTGGCTTCAACTTGCTGACTTGTGTGGGTAAGGTGATTGCCCGAATCCTGCTCAACTGCCTCGTCAGTCAGGTTGTGGAACCTAACGTGGCGAAAGAGCAGTATGGATTCCGTTCGGGTCGCAGCACTATATATATGGTGTTTGCGGCTCGTCAGTTGCAAGAGAAGTGCAGAGAACGACCCCAGCCCTTGTACCCTCTTTTTGTTGATTTCACCCAGGCATTTGATACAGTGAACCGCGAGGCATTGTGGCTGGTGTTGGGTAAGTTTGGTTGCCCGCGTAAGTTTGTAAGTTTAATTGAATGTCTGCACAGTGGTAGCGAGCGAGGGTGCAGCCGAGTGGAGAGACCTCGAATGACTTTGCAGTTGTCTCTGGTGTGAAGCAAGGCTGTGTCTTAGCTCCTGCCCTGTTTAATATCTATCTTCATGCAATGTTGTCTTGTGCTTTTGATGCGGCTTGTGCTTCCGGTGTTTGTGTGGAGCACCGTATTGATGGTGGGTTGCTGAACATCCGTCGTTTCGGTGCGAGAACTATAGTCTGTAAGACAACTATCCGTATGTTGCTGTTTGCTGACGACTGTACGTTGTTTGCACACAGCGCGGATGAGTTGCAGCACATGACTAGTGCTCTGGCTTCGAGAGCGGCCAAATTCGGGCTCACCACCAACACAAGCAAAACTATTTGTCTCTTTCAGCCTTCAGCGGAGGTGCAATCTTCAATATTGCCGCGAATCAGCATTGGTGTTGAAGTATTGGAAACCACCTCCCGCTTCCGCTACCTTGGGAGTGTGATATCGACTGATCAGCAGCTGCAAGTTGAGTTGCGTATTCGCGTGCCGAAGGCAGCAGCGGCATTCCGGAAGCTTGAGTACCGAGTGTGGGACAACCATCAGCTTACCATTGGCACAAAGCTGATGGCGTACAATTCGATGGTGCTGCCGTTCTTCTATACGGCAGTGAAACGTGGACGATGTACCGTCGGGATGTGCGATATCTCGAGCGGTTCCATCAACAGTGTCTGCGCCGAATTTAGCGCATCGGCTGGGGCGCCAGAGTTGCAGACACGGAGGTGTTGCGCCGAAGTGGGATGTATGCAGTGGACTGCGTACTTTTATTCAGACACCTGAGGTGGCTAGGTCATGTGAGCCGTATGGATTCGACGCGGATACCGAAACAACCTTTATACGGTCAGCTGAGTATTGGGAAGCAGCATGCGGGGAAACCAAAGTTACGTTACCAGGACATGATCAAACTGAGCCTCACACGTTCTAATCTTGATTGCAGATCATGGGAATCGAAGGCGGTTGATCGGTATGCATGGCGCGATCTGATCACGAAGACAGTTGCCGAAGTGCGAGAGACAGACCTCATACATGCAGAGAAGAAGCGGCAATTGCGGAAGCGGCAAGCACCGCTGGGTTGTACTCCTTCGACATCGAGCGCATGGTACTGTAGCACATGCGGTCGCGAGTGCCTTAGTCAGGCAGGCCTAGTGATCCATGAGCGAGGCCACTCGGGACCACTGCCGAAGCGACGACGGGTCCTGCAGTGAACGTATGCGGAACCGGCGCAGCGTTTGTAGGTACGCTGCTTTTGATTTTCGATTTACTAACCGCGTGCTTGCATGCTAAGTCTCTTTATTTCAGGTGGTGGGTTTTCGGTTCTCTCCTAATGCCTTTCTTTCTTATATAAATGTCTAGTGGACCATGAGCTAGGCCACTCGGGACCACTACAGAAGCGACGACGGGTCCTGCAGAGAAGTACGCCGAGCCGGCGCAGCGTTTGTAGGCACGGTGAATTCGATTTACTAACCGCGTGCTTTCATGCTAAGTCTCTTTGTTGCAGGTGGTGGGTTTTCAATTTTGCCTTAATGCTTTTCTTTCTCGTATAAATATCTACGTGTACTCTATTCCATTAACTTGCACACCTCGCTTAAGCCAATTGTATTCAATTTCTGTAGGATATTTGTGTTCGTGGCATTCCGTGAACTATACTTTCTGACCTCGTGCACTTATCTAGGATTTGTTTGTAAACAACTTATTACATATGCTCATTAAATTAAGGTTTATGTCACCGTTTCCTTATGCATTAATCGAGTTTTTCTCTTTTTTCTTTCTCTCTTTCTCTCTCAAGTGTTTGGCTGTTGTTTGATATCCCCAATGTGGCTGCGCTTGATGTGCATGTTGACAAGGTGCCTACCTGTCTATTACCCACTACCTCGTCCATACTGGCTCTAGGAGACAGTTGGTCGTTGCTGGAGGGGACGGGGCGCACGGTCCTTGTGGCCGTGCTAGACTCGAAGAGTGGTTCCATGCACTCAGTGTGGAGCGCACTACGGTCCAGCCACCGCCTTGTGTGCGCTTGATTTCCCTAAATACAGCGTGCTTGTGTTTGCCTGTGAAGGAGTGTGGGCCGGCTCCGTTGATGAAACGTGGTTCCCATCCACATGCCTCCCGGTCTTATTCCTTCGGGTTTACACTGGATATGGGGTGTGTGGATGGAGCTGTGGGTGGTGCAGCGCAAGCCATCCATGGTCCCTCTGTAGACGCAGGCGTCCTGTGGCTTGCCACAGTGACAGGCAAATCCGAAACCGGATGCCGCCAACCATATACTGTTATGCAGCCTGATTTGCTAAAACACAGGAAAGGACAAAGCAGATAGATTAAAGAAAGTCTATTGCAAACAAAATAATCTGCCTGCCATGGATGTGGTAGGATAACAGAAACTAAATGTTAACGGCACGGCGAAATTAAATAACTGGTACAACAGGAGGTGTCATTGATAATTAAAACAAATAATGTCTGGCTAAACAAAAGAGAATAAATTTTCAACCGATGGATTGCTACGGAATAGGGCAGTTGCTTCTGGAAGAGGGGGATTATCAAGCACTGTTGAAATTCACTGTGTACATTTTGCTTCCTTGCGAGCTGATGTTGATAAAATTGGTTGTTGATGATAATAATGTTATGTTGAGATGGTGATTTCATGCTGATGAGATGATCTGACGGGGTGATGATGAGATGATGATGATGAGTTGATAAGAAGATGCGTGATAATGAGATTAAGAGTTGCGAAGCTGATTAGCGGAAGTTTATATGATGAGTAGATGACGATGCTGAGATATTGTGGATGGGATAAAGATGAGATGATGCTGATGCTGCTGCTGCTGCTGATGATGATGATGATGATGATGAGAGTGAGTTTAAGTTGAGATGGTGATTAGATGAAGGTGAGGTGGTACGTGGTGGCGACAATGAGATTATGATGAGAAGATGGTATGCTAACAATTTGCTAATGAGCCGAAGAGATGAAATGAGGAGTTTAGGCGATGATGTGATAGTGAAGATGGGAATTAGGATGAGATGGTGTAGATGATGATGACAAGAACCATGCTGACGATGAAAGAATGAAATACAGATGGTGATGAAGATGATATGATTACTGTGGTAGTAACGAGTGATTGTGGTGGTGGTGGTGGTGGTGGTGGTGGTGATAGCAGTAAAAAAGGAGAGGGGTAGTAATTAAAGCCTGCCGCTACTGGCGCTATGTCTGTTATCACAAGTAGTTCGTTGCCATTATGTATTCTACTCATTTGCATAGTATGTGGCAAGGATGAGGTTGGTTGTTATTATGGTTATTATTACATATTATTGGGTGTTATATCTATGTTGTTACTGCTATTATAATAGCGGTTGTTATATGCTGTGTGTTACATATTGTATTGCACGATTTGATGTTGTTTTTTTATATGTTTACGAAATATATATGAATAAATATACATATATATATATATATTCTTCCTCTTTTTAATGATCCGTAGTACCCGTTACTAGTAGCTAGCTTGTGGTTGCTACAACGCTTTTGGATGATGGCTGAGTGCAAGGACTCTTAGAAGCTGTTGCAACGCACACAGACTCGTAATGTTTGTGTTGACATACCTAGCCGAATACAGAAGAACGGTAGTGGCAAAACAAGGGATTGTCACACACGGGTTAAATTCCTAGAGAAGAATTAAGCTCTCCTCCCTCGTTTCTTCTCTCTTCTCATACAGATACGCTTCATAATGCTTGGAGAGATAAGTGTAATTGTTCCGGGTTTCAGAAATGCTTCCGATCAAAAAACACGCTAGATGCTACGAAGCAAGCAAATTAACCACCGTAACTATTGCATAGTAAATCAGACATACGAAAGCACGTGGCAGCCGAGTCACATGGTCTGTATCCGTTTTTCCATTGTTTATACGAAACATATAAGTAAGGTTTAAGCCCTATGGTGAACTATTAAGCAATCCAAATGTGTCCCACTGCGTCGCAATGATTTCGCCTCATTTGGTGTGAGCGATCTGTGTGGAAAGGATAGGTATCGGTGAGCCCAAAACCGCCTTACTTGTCTTTGCTCTGGATGAGGTAGTATCGTGACATACGGCTGCACAAATACCGCACAACGGCCGGATGGGATAAGTCAAAGGCACTTTAGTGGATGCAGTTTGAGTATTTCGAAGGATGTTGTTCACTAAGTGAACTCTGAATATATTATTTAGTTTGATTTGTACCTCTCGATTTTCATGGCTTTGTTGTTATTACATCATAGAAGAGTGGTTAGGTGGTTCCCCAGTCCCATGTGTGTGCGCTGTGGCCAGTTGCTTAATACACCTCCCGTCCACTACTGTTTTCGTTAAACAGTGAAACAACATATCGAAAGTTTGAACTGCCTTACACCGATCACTGTCCGCTTTTAAACTGTACTGCAGGATAGTTGGTCATGGCAATACTTCACTAAGTTTTCGCAGTGGTTTTCAATAAAGTCGTCTCAAATATGCCCAGATCTAGATATTACAAGTTGACCCCACGCTTACATCCTTTGTCAGACTGACCAAAGCGTTGAATGCCGTTACCTTTACTGTTGTCAAGGTCCGCGTTCCAGCCCAAACGTCTGCTATCACCACCTGAAGAGTCCAAATAAGAATAAAATCTGGTCATGTAGTGCAAAGTTGGGAGCCCACAGCAACGAAATCCCTTCACTTTGGATACGGTCCCATTGAACGAAATTATCTAGGCCTACTTCAATTTAGAGGTTTCATGTTGCAGTAGTTGTTTCGGCAACTAATAGTCCACGAAACCTGTGATTACTTCACACCAAACTTATTTTGACTGGCAGAAGTTCGTCACGTCTAGACTCACCCAGATAGCTATCACACGCCAGGACAAGTGCTGTACACGGGGCCTAAGTTTGGTAAGTTTGTCGCTTGGTGAGTTGGCTACACTGTCCTCTGCACGGCAGTAACCTGCAAATCAATGGATAGTGAACGGCGTTATATCATATCTAGTAACTCACTCACCATGGTCTTTAACGTCCCTGCAGCTCACTTGTCTCAACCACTGAATGAAGTGTCGAGTTGCGGGTTCGAGCCCTACCAAAGTCCCACTGAATGCCCACGCTGACGATTCCCTAAAGGATGAGAAGTGTTTACACTGCTTCGAAGGGCGTGTGATGGCTATCTGAGTGAATCTAGATATGACGAATTTCTATCCACGTCATTCAACTCCCCTACAAGTCTTCGGTAACTAGCAGAAGCGTTGGATAGTTCCAAGCAGGTTGTGTGCAATTTGGTACACTCGCCACGCCACTTTTTCACAGACCATCCTTTCGAGCTTGCGTTTCCAGCATAATCAATAGGTTATTCGCAACAGAAAGCACAGTGTTGGGGAAACAACAAGTTAAAATATCTACGGCTGTGACCACTCAACAAATTAAGCGAATGCACCCGGAATCGGATGATCGCGCCACACATCAGTCTGGTCATGTGCTGTCCGTGGGACCACGAGTTGGTCCGAATAGCTGTAGAACACACCACTCTGAGGCTTTATCCAGACGAACGTCTCCAGCTCGATTAAACACATATTTCGGACTGCTGCGTCAGAGTTGGTAATTCAAACAAGCATGTAATGGGCCATATTGTATGAAGGTATTGAACATCTTCACTCTCCCTCCCTGCATCCACAAGAGCATTTTTACAACGAATTTATGCGATTGGAGTTGAGTAAGTTTATTTTTCTTTCTAACGCGGCTACTATGACACAAAGTAGGTAAGGTCCAGTTAGGCACTATTTGAAAGATAAACGTGTCATAACGAGTCAGGTGCATTCAGCCTCGGAAAAGAGAGATCAGCCATCATCGCTGGAGCGAATAGTACTGAAATGCAACTAGCCGGTCTGATGACATTCACATAGCACATTTCATTGTGTGAACAGTTTACTCGTGGATTTCACTCAAAGTCGCTTTATTGATAACAGAGGTATACCACGCTGTTGGCAAAATTGCAATAGAGTACCGAAGCAACTATGTACAACGGAAATTTTAAGCAAATAATTGACAAGTCCCGCAGAAGAATAAGAATGAAAATTATGTGGTGGAAAGTGTCGGAAGAGCACACGCGAGATATATGACTCATAAAGAGGTTTGCAGTAGCACAGGTGTGAGTATTCCTGCCTAGACTTTAGGAGAATTATTACACCATCTAATGATTGTTCTGCCGTAATGACACCATCTTATGGCCACACAATGTAAGTATGGTGTACTACTGGTAAAAAACCAATGCTTAGCAAGTCCCCTGAGATGAAACTTATTAATAAAATGAACAATAGTGTTAAAATGAAAGGCTTTTTGTTGGACTCACCATGGGCATGTATAGAACAGCTGAGATATTTGCGTCCTAAAGGTATACATCAACAATTCCGTTAGTTTAAATTTTAGAAACAAGCTATCTGATTGCGTTTAGTACACCGTAAACAACACATTGTACAAAATGTATTACTAATGGGACAACACTTCGTCAATTGGCTTTTTAATATCATTAGATTGCGACGACATAAACAGGGAGAACGTTGTACGGCTGATACACCCGGAGCGAGAAGAAATTTCTATGGTATTCCAGCCGGATATACTGAATTGTCAGATTCAAGGAATGACCTCTTAGGCCGGAGTTAAGGTTCAGTTCCCGAAGCGAGCGGAAAATGTATTTGGGTGTTGCTGAATGTAATAAACCATTATGAAGTCCCCACGCAAACGCCGATTCGACTACTGTGCATTCCTATGGAATTCAAGCTAAGCTAGTAGGGCCGATGAAAGAGGTTTATAACCTTATAAGTTGTCGTTCGTTGAACAGTCTCAAGAGCAATGAGATGCTGCTTCTGACAAGTGGGCCACGCTTGGATTGCGTATTCCATATGCTACCGAACGTGGGCGTTAAGCCTCTGTGTGAAGATTGAGGGATCAAACCGACCAAAAACTCTTCACAGAAAACCAAAGTGTTGATTGCCGGTTCTTCACGCCTTTGCTGCTTGTTTTGAGCATCCGAGATGGTCCTGTACCAGTTGGCTAAAGTCATGCCCTTGAGAGGCCTCCTGCAAGGTGTGATCTCAAGACCTGTGAACGCTCACCGGCTGATGACGCAGTTGGATCACTTTATACTTAGTTGATTTGGACTGGAGTAGGTTCCTTGTTGATTATTTAAAAATGCAATTCAGGTATTTTTGGGGAAGATCACGATCTTTCTTGCTATTAAGCGCTCGCTATAGAATAATATCATCGTAGAAAATCAACAAATTGGTAGATCCCTTTAGTAACTTAAATTAAGCAGTAAGAAGACGAACCCTGGCAGATGTCAACTTTTCGTGGTGTCACTTCAGTGCCAATGCAGCTCTTGTCAGGTCGTTAATAAATACTAGCAAAAAGCGCGGTCCTAGCACCAAGTCCTGTGGCACGCCACCCCCACCTCACTTGGGTTGGGGTATTGATCCCCTAACACACAAACAAAGCTTCTGTTGGTGAAGAATTTGCCAGTTTATCTAAAAACAGGATCTTTGATTCCGTAGCACTCTAGCCTGCAAAGCATGTGATTTAGGCAGTAGATAGCTTTAGAGGAGTCCAAATAGCTGACGTCGAATCCGACCTCACCATCAGTCACTACCGTCCAACTATCTCGTGCAATGATCAGGTTGGTGGTGATGATCGGTTTTGACGGAAGCCATGATACTCCGATACCGCGAGGTTGCTTTTTTCCAGGTAGTTTATTAAAGGCTCAGCAATAACCGCTTCTATTACCTTCACAAACACAGAGAGGAAAGTCACTAGGCGATAATTTGCAGCATCTGAACGACTACCGTCTCTAAATCTGGGGTGATAATACCATGCTTCCATATAGTGGGGACTTGCTGTTCATCGAAGCATCTTTGGAAGAATGGTGACAGGGGCCGGGCTGGCTTGGTGGCCGCAACCTTTAGTGTTTTCGGGCGAATGTTGCCGGATCCCGGAAAGCTATAATGGCACAATGAGAGTAACTTCCTTAGCACTGTAGCTGGATTTAAAACTATATCTGTTAACCCTGGAATTGGTTATGTGCTTAGCGGTTCGGGACAGAGACAGGCTGCGAGTTCGAAAACCAAAGCGTATAGTAGCTGCAGAGTATTGGCTGCTTCTTCGGCGCTTTGTACCGTATTGCCATGCTTTGTCATACTTTACTTTACGGGGACGTTTGACATGTCCATAGAGTAACTGATTGTTTGCCAGAAAAATTTCGGCTAGCCATTGTTTGCAAATTACTTTGTCTTCACGGGCAAATGTGTTGAAATATTCGTGGTGGGTCAGGAAGTTGCCCCAAGTAACTGGATGTGGGTTAGTCTTATAGGCACACCATTCTACATCTACATTCGTCATGAATTTTTCGGTCCATCTTTATGGCATTGACGGTGCAACGAAGGGGTTTGGTTTCCGATGCTGTGTTAACCATGTCACTTAGACATGCGCCATCTCATGTACATTAGATGTGTCAGGATATTGTCAAGACGTTTTGAATAGGGATAAAGTGGTGAGATTAATTACACGCCCTGGGAGAGTGTTCCAAGGCTCTGACACTCATAGGGAAAAAGAAAGCCTCGTTGACATTTCAGACGGCTGCATTGCGTGGCGAAGCTAAACTGATGATCCCTCAGAGATGTGTTTTGGCTGATTTTCAAAAGATGATATCAAGTGTGTTTAGGGTGCTTTAGGATCTGATACGTCATTAGGAGATCCTCCGTAGACGTTAATGAACAATGAAAATTGATTTATCAAGGGATAAAACAAGTGCTTGACACGTCCCGTAGGATGGTTGGGGGAATACGATAAAATCAAAATATATGTGGGTCACCTACCGAACCTCTGCCGATATAAATGCTTTCATAAATAACATCAGTGTAAAAAAAATATCCAGCGTAAACTTTCAGAAATACACCATCCTTGGAACCCTTTGAAATTTTCCAGCCTGTGGGTAGAGAAGGTTGAACAAGCCTTTGAGGTTCCTCTTGGCATCGCGTTATGCTATATCGAGCGCATTGAGGTGATGTTTCTGCCAGGGTTTCCACCCTTGGATAGCATAATCCGCATGCTACCTCCCTTACGCGCCATGTGTGTGCGAAAAGACGGAGGCAATAAACTTCCGAACGCTCCATGAAGTATACCGAAGTACTGAGTTGCTTTTTCGGATGCCTTTTCGGTCTATCTAAGACAACCATGTTCGATTTGCACGAGCTTGCTTAGTTCGCACTCATTAAAAGTCGTTTAAAATTTGTGGGCTTAGCTGGTACTTGTGAGTACTCTGTGGCGTTTGCATAGATCTCTGCACTTCACGGTTTTGAAGTGCATTATGTTCTCGATGGACCAGTGGTACGATTTATCCAGATTATCATGTAGAACTGTGTGATCCTTTACTTCAATGGTAGCACGCTATATCATTAGACCATTGAAATAAATTACGCATTCTGATGATAGCGCACCCACAAGATCATTTATGAAGACTAGTAACAGACTGGGTCTGAGTACAGAGCCTTAAAGTACATCGCACTGAACTTCGATTGGTTCAGATAGGGCGCTACGCATTCTCACATTCACATGACATTGAAGGAGAAAGTTGCCTATTCAGCACAGAATGGGACCATCGATTCGATAATTATGAAGTTTGTAAAGTAGCATGCGATGATTCAGACTGTCAACTGTCTTTGTGAAATCCAGGTAGGTAGCACCTACTCCTACACCAACATCCCCTACTGTGGATTACGCCAAGGATGCATTACAACAGGATTTATGTATCAAATGGACCTAAGTGAGTGATCATATTTTACTTCTCACTCCTTACCTCAATGATCACTGCACCCCAGTGTCTTTCTGAACGTTTACGCTCGATAATTTATCTTAATTTTACACAGATGTTACTTATCAAACTATTCATCTCGGCAGACGTTCGATAGATGACCCAGACATATTTTGATTTCATCATATTCACCTCAACCATCCTACGGGACGGGTCAAGCACTTGCTTTTATCCCGTGATAAATCATTGTTCATTGTTCAGAATCCGTCTAGCATGCACGAGCTATCAACAGACTAGTAATACGGATTTTGGCGAAATCTGTGACGCTCCGGATTTGGATTTTTGTTTTTCTTCAGGTACCCCAGGGTGTCTCAGTGACCATGGACTCCATGATCATGGAGATCACAGGAAGTAGTTTATCGCCATAGTTTGTTGCTTGTGCAAACACGGTTAGTGAAAAACAGCATTGAAAAAAGGTCAGTTGAACGGTCTCCCAAGTCTCACGTAATGCTCCAAAACATGTAGAGTTACCCACACATTGCACGATCACCTCCGTCACTAACTGAGCAACAACAACTGACTCCTACAGATAGCGCAACTAAGGGAGTTGAACGTAAAAAGTGGTAACGACCGGCTTGGCAAAGAAGAAACAAGTGGTGTGATTTACAACATCCACTGCAAAAATTGCGACAAATACTATGTGGGCCAGACAGGAAGAAAGCTCGGCACTAGGCTACGTGATCATAGCCTAGCCATCCGCCGACATGACCAGAACTCCCTGATGTCAGTACATATGGATGCCGAGAATCATCTGTTTGATTTGGAGAATGTCAGGATCATAGGCAGGGCAAAAACTCGAAAAGCACGCGAGTTCGTCGAGGCTTGGTACTCGGGAAAGAACTCAATCAACCGACACTTAGACCTTGATACTGCCTATGAAGCACTGAGGGTTAAAACAATACTCCGCCCTAGATCAAAGAGACAAAGGAACATCATTGAGGCGGACTTTAGCTAATACCACGCAAGAGTTGACTACACGGTCAGCTCACGTGTGCCAATAGACGCCTGACGTTCGAATCGATCGCGGTAACTCGGTTTTTTGGCGTGCCATACTGATCGAGATTTTTAGTTGAAATAACGTGGAAGACAGAGTTTAAATAAACACTTGAAACGAAATTTGGCTCTTGTCAAATTTCATCTGATCCAAGATATCTTGGGTCGACTAAAGTGGCCTCGATCCCGCGACCATTGGAATAGTAGCCAACACCACTACCCCTTTGGCTACCGGGTCACCGGGTCGCGCTGTTTGAAATTTTGAAAAATCTCCATCTGAAAGTTTTTTTGCCTTCAAATCCGACATCCAAGCGTATTCTAAAGAGACTGAGTGTGAAACCTTTACTTCGTTCCATCTATTATCTGATCGCTATCATCAAGACAGATTTCTTTGGTGGACGGTCCTGATCGGATCGCTGTCATCAAGACCTGAAGTGGAGTGGAATCCGCTGTGAGTCCGTTCCGGTTTTTTTTCTCTGTTTACATCCGTATCTGCTGCTCTGATTGCGTTAGGTCGTTTTCCCACCTTGTCATCTATATTGTTTACTGTGTTAATTGTATTCACTCTAATCACCATCGGATCAACGTCCCGATGCCAACGGTTGCACGTAACAGTACATGCTACGTTTGTCACTCCGAGTCGCCACCACATGTTCGCTGTCTTTGTTGCAAGCGACAGTACCACGGGCGCTGTGCTAAACTCACACAGCCGGAGGCGGACTTCTACACTTCACATACCAAAGCTAAGTGGGTTTGCAACGACTGCGCAAAGTTACTTCACAGAGGCTTCAAAAACAGCCCTATCGGCTCTCTAGATGTGGCAGCCTTTAGAAACTTTTGCAGGGATTTGCAAGTCTCGACGAAGTCCACATCTAAAGGCGTCGACACTTGTGACTTGCCTTCTGGCGTTTTAGTAGCAAACGTAGGCGTTGATACTTGTGACTTGGCATCAGTCGACATCTCAGTTACATCTTCACCACAACCTCAAGGCTTCGACTGTGTTTGCCCAAGCAACCCTCTGCCTGCAGGAGCAGTCTCCGGTGAACAGGAGCTGGACGACACCATACCTATGATCGTTGGCTCGTCTCCTCCACGCGACCCGCATCCGTTTCTGATTACAAGTGGGAGCAACACCCGAAAACTAACGAATGACTCGCCAGCAAGTGAGCAGACCACAGGAACCAGTGTCGAAATCCCACGGTGCAAATGTCGCAACCCCGCTAAACAATCGAGGGACAAACACCGTGCTAAAAACTGCGCCAAGCACACTCAGTGCGCCATGCAATCGCAGGAGAACCCAGGTCCCCAGTTCACACATGTTACACAGCCGAGGCCCTCACAATGCAGCCAAGGCACCAATACGCCTCGGAGCAGTGGCTTGCCAGAATTCAACCGCAAGACTTTGATACTGTTCAATGTGGACGAGAGCGACCACCCGTCACTATCCCACAGAGCCAGTGCCGATCTATCCCAATGGCAATCCTTGCGGCAACTCCTTGGACTGCCGCCTACCTCCTCGCCCTCTCTCTGCCGTCTACGCGCACCCCGCTCACCAGGTGACAAACGCCCAAGGCCGTTACGCGTCACACTGGAAAGTGCTGATGACGTCGAGGAAACGCTCTTGGCATCGGCTTGCTTGAATAAACTGAACACAAAGATCCGCGCCCAGCCAGACTTTCCCTGGGTTGTGAGGGAGGCAAGAAGAGAGGCGCGTATCAACAGCACGTGCGCCAACCACGATAGAGCTTGCAGTATAATTATACACGGAGTCCCAGAACTCCACACTGCCGACCCGGTTGAATCATCCCGCCACGATGTTCAGCAGTGGTGCTATATTCGGTCGCAGCTTAACCTATCAGTGGACAACTGTGGGGCGTGGTCTGTTCACCGGCTGCCGAGGCCAGCTCACCTCTCGCAGATACAGGCGCCTAAACTGCTCAGGGTCATTCTTTTCACTCCTGAGATGCGCCAGACTGTACTACAACGGTGGTACGAGCTACGTGGAAACTTCCCGTACGAAGTCAGGATGCATCCAGACAAACCGCGGGAGGAGCGCAGGCAAATTCAGGGACGTAATTCCACGCCATTCAGTCGAGCCACGCCATCACTACCTATTACGCGACTTGTGGATATAACAAAAAACGAATAGGCGCCGGCCCCTGTGGGGTCGGCGTAAACCACACTGGAACTACCCTACCATCTATGCCTTCAAGCCACTGCCCGCCAGCAGTTCATGTTAGCACGTGGAACTGCTTGTACACCAACGCTTTATCGCTACGGAACAAGGTGTCCGAACTCTCTTCCCTTGCGCTGGACACGCAAGCTAAAGTTATATGTATAACCGAAACCTGGTTCTGCCCAGACGTTGTGGACGCCGAGGTAGCTATCCCGGGATACGTGCTCTTTCGAAACGATCGTGAAAGCGGCAAAGGCGGCGGCGTAGCTGTGTATGTATCAGACCGCCTCACATGCGTCCCTCTCAAATCTCCGGAACTACTATCTCTTCCCGAATCCCTCTGGATTCGCGTCCGCGGCTCTGGTTCCACCAGTCTCACCCTTGGAGTGGTTTATCGCCCTCCCTCAGCTGCGCCAGAATGGCTGCGGTGCTGGAACGCCGCCCTCCGAGCAGCTACTTCAGATTTGGGTGCCCCCTACTTGTCGCAGGTGACTTTAATTTCCCGGAGATAGACTTTACCTCTGGCCAAGCTCGCAGTCAGCACAGCCTTGAGTTTCTTGCCAGTGTTCTAGAACATGGCCTAACCGAACACGTACAGCAGTACACTCGGTGGCGAGACGGTCAAAACCCGTCGAAACTCGACTTGCTGCTCACCAACGAGCCACATCTAATTGACAACGTTAATTTGAGCGCCCCAGTTGGTGCAAGTGATCATGTAGTTATCAGTTTTCGTGTGGTGGCGAACGTCACGCTCAACGCTAAAGCACTACCCATCAGGCTTAACTTTCGTCGAGCGGACTATGACGCCATCAAAGATTTCCTCTCACGAGTCGACTGGTCCCTGGCAGCACAAACCCCCACAGTCGACGACCATTGGAACTACATCGCCGCTCACATCCACGACGCAATTAGGGCACACGTCCCCACAGTGCGCGCTTATGCGCCGAAACGCCACAGGCAACTTCAGCCTGCTACGCTTAGGCTGATCAGGGAGAAGAAAGCCCTCTGGGACAGATTCTTACTTTTTGGCGACTCTGATTCGCGAGCACAATACTGTAGAGTGCGAAATTCCTGTATAGCAGCTGTTCGCCAGGACAGAAAAGCGTACCAGCTCTCTCTCGCTAAAAGCTTCACCGATAACCCCAAGGTCTTCTTTAAGCATATAGCGTCTCTCACTAAATCGCGCGCTGCCGTTGGCAGCCTGCTCGGACCCGTAGGCAATACCACAACGTCGGACAAAGAAGCTGCGGAATTGCTGAAGACTCAGTACGAGTCCGTTTTCGGCACCTTCGCACGCAGTACAATGGAAGGCGCTAACTTTACCCCCGTCACTGCCAGACATCCCGTGCAGTTTACATCAGAGAAAGTCCTGGAGAAATTAAAAAAATTAAGGACAGACAAATCGCCTGGTTTGGATGGGATCCCTCCCATTTTTCTACGTGAGTGCGCCACTGTACTGGCCGAGCCGCTTGCCTTACTGTACAGCCGCTCCTACACCAGTGCCGAATACCCGAACGCTTGGAAGCAAGGGGTCATAACGCCGATATACAAGGGTGGTGACAGGACAAATCCCTCTAATTACCGCCCGATAGCACTGCTTTCCACTGCCTCCAAAGTAATGGAGAGTATCATAGACGATTTCTTGCGCTGCCATTTAGAAAGTCTGTCCTTAATAGCCCCGGAACAGCACGGGTTCCGCAGGGCTCACTCGTGCACCACGAATCTTCTCGCAGCCCTTGATTCCTGGACTGCAGAGGCAGACAATCATACTCCAACTGACGTGGTTTACGTGGATTTCTCAAAAGCATTCGACCGGGTCAATCACGCACTGCTGTTGAGTAAACTGCCGAGTTTGGGGATCGACCAGCAAACAATCTGCTGGCTAAGTACCTACCTGTCTGGCCGCACCTACCGAGTTCGTGTAAACGGCGCACTCTCCAGCGCTCTGGCTGCAACGACCGGGGTGCCCCAGGGATCCATCCTCGGGCCCCTGCTGTTCAATTTGTTCATCAACGACCTCCCATCCTGTATCAGCAGCCACATACTGCTTTATGCGGACGACGCTAAGATATGGCGACCTATCCGCAGGCCAAGTGATCAGGCACTTCTCCAGACAGATATCGATGCTGCTTATTCTTGGGCCTCGAAAAATTCGCTCCCGTTTAACATCGACAAGTGCAAAGTCATGCACATTGGGCAAGGTGTGGCTAATCCGTACAATATCGGCGGTGTGCATCTTAAAGTCACATCCCAGGAACGCGACCTGGGGACCATAATATCCGCCGACCTGAGCCCGAGCGCCAATGTAGCTACACTGGCGCGAAAGGCTAGCGTTCGCCTGGCCCTCCTTGGACGTGCACTAGGGTCTTTCCCTAGAGAGACATTTGTCCGTCTCTACAGCACTTTAGTACGTCCGCTGCTGGAGTACAACATACTTGTCCAGCCGCCGTACCTGAAGAAGGACGAGGCCATGCTGGAAACTGTACAGCGCAGAGCCACTAAGAGAGTGGACGGACTATCCCACTTCTCGTATGAGGAGCGTCTGGCGGCCCTTAACCTCTTCCCGTTGAAATATCGCAGGCTTCGTGGCGACCTTATCTTAGCTTATTCCGTCCTGACTAATAACAGACACCCAAACGCAGGATTGCTGGTCCGCGCCCGTACAGATCATCTTCGAGGGCACTCACTCAAACTGATGACTCGTAGCAGTCGCCTTCTGTGCCGAAGAAACAGTTTCAGTGTGCGTACTGCCTTCGCTTGGAACGCCCTCCCCGAAGCTGTTGTCTCAGCGCCCAATACGGAGGCCTTCAAACAGCGCCTAGACGCTTGGCTCTTACCTCGCTGGTCTTCCACGTTGCTAAGATCTGGCCACTTGCCAAGCTAACACGCGGCGCTTCCATCATTTTGCTTCTATCCAACTTTGCCGAATTTACCTACACCACTCTCTTGTTTCAGGTATCCACGTTCCCACAGTCAACTCGCTGAATTCTTGTGCTGAACACCACTACTGCGTCGAGACCCACAACATCTGTTACCTACCGACGAGATCAGGACCTTGCCGTAAGATCCCGAGGCAGAACCACCGAAAAGCTACGCTTACTCGTTCTGCGCAAACCCGTGAAACCCGTGAATCAAGTGATCAATAATCACTTGGATCTGCAAGTGGCTCGCATAAACCGCACTGATGATGTCGTCTAGCCTGATGATGAAACGTCTGCAACCAAATCTACCAGCTCAGAGAACACCCGTATACCCTCATCCGCAACCCGAGCTACAAATATTCTCACGGATTTCTAGTAAAAAAATCTTGCTGTATCTTTGGTCTATCGTCCACGGAAGACAAGCCAGACACTCCTACTCGACAAACGTACGCTCACAAGGAACTGCAGAACCAACAATTAGTAAGCAACTAAAAGATGATGACAGTGATTTGTTCAAACATCCCAGAACCCACTAGCAAATCGTTAAAAGGTAGACAAGCCGAGAAGCAAAACCGCTGGGATAAAAGAACCTGCGAACTCGGACGGAAAGTTCTCCCAACTAGTCCTACACGCCTTTCACACATAAGGATCCTCAGTTACTGCGAGTAACATTTGGCAACACGCGCGACCTGGAAGATGTTCTCTTAGCAAGCCACATTCTAGTGAACTCTTCTGTCAGTGCCCGCATTTTTCCTGACAGGCCATGAGTAGGAAGGCAGAAGCGAAACTCCAACCCTACTTCGTCACTTCAAAATGAGATGAAGAAAGTGGTACTGGTTCATGGTGTGCCAGAATTGAAGCATGACGATAGCAGTGAAGGACAGAAGCACGACATCAAAGAATGGAGGTACATCGCAGAACTCTACGACATGCAGAATGTCGTGGCTTTTGAGGTCACCTGTAGCGACCTGGAGATTCCCCCGTATGACTGTGTAAACTATTCTAACGTATTCAAATTATAGCTTTCTTATGTATAAGGGAACTATTCGGTTTGCCTGTTGAAACGTTGTTCCCGTTCGTTGGAAACACAAACATGATATCGGCCTTTGGCGCGCAGCCCGACTGTGAGCGACGTTCCGTCTACGCTCTCGATGCCAACGGCATTCTCCCTAGCTAGCTCTCTCCGGGTGCCCTATTTTTGGCATTAGCTAACGCTCCTCCCGTCCAATAAACTTCTTCCCTAGTTTACTTTTGTGTCTTCTACCCACTGCTTTTGGTTGGCCGTCTAGTCGCGTACCGGATGTATAGCGCACGATCTACGCGCTATACACCCATCTAATTGCTTCCACAAACTACCAAGGTAGCGGGCCACGAATTTTGAAAGTTATCTTGGCTGCGCCCGAAATGGTATCAGTGTCAATCCAAGCATGGCATGACAACAGGAAACTTGGACCACCAGAAGTACGGTTAAGACCGTCCTTTCAACTAGTACAGACCTCATAAACAGATCAGCCAACCTCAATTGTACCAATCTCAAATCAGTCAGCCGTGCAAACCAACGTTTCAAAAACTTCAGCAGACCAGCACAATTTGTGCCCGTCAATCACAGCAAACCGAGTTCCTGATGTGTCAACAAATACAATGCTGCTACACTAACACTCAGGGGTTGTATTCTAAGCTCTCGGAACTACACCATCGATATGAAACAACAATTTGGGACCTCATAGCAGTTACTGATACTTGGCTCTCAAACGACATAATTTATGCTGCGTTTGAACTCAGTGAGATGTATCATTCGAAATGATCGTCCATCTCGCTGTGACCGTGTTGCTCTCTACTAACGAGATTATTTGAAATGTGAGGCTCTTACAGAAAATTCCCTTGTTATTCCCGACGTACTTTATTGCCGACTGCACCTATCAGGTCGAGATGTTAAGTCACAGAAGACGAGTGATGCTTGCCCCTTAGCAGTTAGCTATAGGCCTCCGAACTCATCAGCAGACGGCGATAACATTCTGTTAACCGCCCTCCGCTATGCTGTTTCACAAAACTACTCACTATCTTATAAGGGGTGACTTTAATGTTTCTTCAATAGCATCAATGTCCCCTAATGGACCATCATTTAAATCGGAACTCCTCGAATTCATGGAAATGGCAGCTTGGTATAACCATGTGCATCGATCAACCAGACACCGCGGTTCAAACATGCCATCACTCCTGGACTTAATTCTGAAGAATGAAGAGTTGATGGTTGAGTCAGTAGCATAGAATTCTCTACTGGGCCGTAGTGACTATTCAGTTCTAGCATTTGGTTGTGTGTTATGTCAGTATTTTGTTAAAGAAAGAGCGACTCAACGAACTATTAAGGACTATTTTAAGCTGCACAACTTTGCAGCAACCGTTGACTGGGACCTACAGACGCACAGCTCAGCGAATGACAAGTGGAATGAACTGAAAGACAAAATTAGCTGTGTCATACAATCAGCATCGAAGGTTGTACCATTACCAGCATCGCGCCGGACCAATACATGGATCTGCAGCAGAACACGTAAATGGATCAACGGAAGAGACGAAATCTGGAGGCAACCTTGGCTAAGCCCATATGATATCACATGACAGAATTACAGAGTCATCAGAAACTACTGTAAGTCGCTTAGTAGAGCCGATAAGTACGAATGTCAGGAGAACATGATGCTGAAATTTACGAGTAACACCAAACTACTATACAGATTGGTGAATGATAAAATGAAGGTTAAGCCCGGGATACCACCACTCAAGACTACCAGTCGCCTAACAACTACTGCTGTGGATGCCGCGTACGCTCTACTCCTGCAGTTTGGCTCGGTAGCTACAAATACCATGGAACCTTTACCCTATCAACTCCCAACAAAGGTCGTTGCCTTATCCAGCGTCACCTTCACGCCAGCAGAGCCCCTGGAATCGCCATGATCTGCCCGAAAATACTGAAAATCCTTTCTCCCACCATAGCAGCACCACTTGCAACCTTTTTTTAGAGTCTGCTTAACTCCCATACACTCCCATCTGAGTGGAAAAATGGAATTATCACTCCAATATACAAAGGTGGTAAGCGATCGGATCCTGCCAACTGCCGACCTATTACACCCCTTCATGCTTTATCAAAGTGATGGAATCGGTAATTGCAGATGAACTGACGCGATACTTTGAAAGTCAACAAATAATTTCTAATGCCCAACATGGTTTCAGACACGGACGATCTTGTCTCACCAATGTGCTGATTACTCGGGACTTATGGACCAGGGCGGCTGATGAAGGAGTCCTCATAGATGTGATTTACTTGGATTTTTCCAAAGCTTTCGACACTGTCAATCACTTTTTCTCCTCCAAAGGCTTGCTGCTTAGGGTATCAACGATTCCCTGCTCACCTGGTTAGAAGACTACTTACGCGACAGAGCAATCAAGGTAAGCGTAGCCGACACTCACTCTGAAAGCGTGTGTGTCTCCAGTGGTATACCACAAGGATCCGTCCTCAGCCCGTTATTGTTTTTAGTCTACACTAATGAGATTCCAGTAGACATTCCATCCCCGATGCCAATATTTGCAGCCGACGCTAAAATATAGAGAGCAATTCGCTCAGCATCCGGTGGTGTCTACCTCCAGGAAGACCTGACTCGGATTAAGAAACGGGCATAAAAGGAACCACCTGCCGTGGAACCTTGCAAGTGTCACTTGCTGAAGGTGCACAGCAGCTTCGTCAACACCTACCTTCTGGGGCAACACGTCCTGCAACACGTGACCAGTGAACGCGACTTAGATATAATCACGCAAGAGAGACTCGGCAATTCGCTCCAATGATCGAAAGCATCAAGTGTGGCGAACTTGAACTTTACACGTTTGTGGTGAGCTCTCGGCACCTTTGAGCGATGGCTAGTGCCATTGATGATTAAATCCTATATCGCCCTCACGTTGAATATGCAATTCAGGCCTGGTGTCCATGGTTAAAACGAGACATTCGCCTATTGGAACAACCCCAAATCAGAGCCACAAAGGCAACGTGTGGATCATCCGGTCTAAGTTACCAACTGCGTCTTCGTGTACTCGGTGTGTTGACGCAAGGACACCAGCATATTCAATCCACCTGTCGTAGTAAAGAAAGGGATTAATCCCTGAAGGCGGCATGGTCTGCGTGGGCAGCATGTGAGATAATAGTACATTTTTGTAGGCATGACTAAATGGTTGTCCAAGTACGTTGGCGGCTCTAGTGCTGTTTGTGCTAACCCGCCTGCTGTGTATAGAGCAGAAATTCCACCCTTAAGCCTACGAAGTTTGTTTACGTGTGTGTAAAGCAGTTTGGGGTCGGAGAAAAATCTTATCAAAATGTCTCGTTGGTAACTTACTTTATCCTCCCGAGGAGGTTGACCCATCCTTTCATTTGTGTTACCTAGACATCCCAGATATGCTGGCTCAGTGAGGCTAAGTCAGCTAGTCATACTGAGTCCATCAATGCTATATATTCTCCCTTTCGGACCTTTAGGAACGACTTCAGCATTTCAACCAGTGGATTTTGATTTCTGACGTGCTTTCCACTAGCATGTTAAATCTTCCGACAAATCTTTCACTGGCCACCACAAGAAACGAATCAGATAGGATAGACTAGATTTTTACACGAATGAAGACAGACAGTTTTCGTAATTAGTCAGGACATGACGTTCATCGATATTTTATTTAATATGCTCTGTGTATGATAGGTAGTGGGACAACGGTGTTTCAGGATCGCCACTGCCGAAGGTGCACATTGTTACCACCACAATCATGAGTTCCCCTTTGTTAACAAGGTGGTCTAAGATGGTCAGTTTCTTTCCTGTCCTGAAACACGTTGAAAAGGTGAACGGTTATACAAAGATGAGCCAGTGATTAGTTGCTGCTCTTCTTTCTTGATTTGCGTACTGAGCCGGGGTAGACGGGGTTTCTAGGGCCTGTAGGTTGAAGTCCCCTACCAGACGAACATGGCTGTAAGATGGCGCCAGTAGGTTCTTCATAGCGGAGTCTAGAGCCTTTTTCATTTCTTCCATAGACAGTGGTGAGCATTATACAATGAATGCTAAGCATATATCGTCCTGTCTTCTATGTAGGTGCCACCATAAGGAGTCTACGGTTAGAACCCCTGGGTAGGTAAAGCGATCTATGAGTAGGTCCGAACGGTAAGTGAGAAGTACACCACTTCCCATTGGGAGTCGGTCGTTGTGCAATAGTGACATGCCAACAAGTAAGATCTCGGCGTCGGTACTCACGTCGTTCAGCCATGTTTCTGCTGCCATGATGAGCTCCCGAAACACAGACGCTTAACGAGATCGAAGCTAAGCCAATTTGCTGAGAAGGCCTTGTGCGTATGTATACATACGACTGAGAACAGCGGATGCCAGAAATGTATCTGAACATACCAAAGTTTCCCGCGAATATACGCCGACGCTTGTGAGGCCGGGTGACAATCGTTTACTGTACGTATTCACGGTCTACCGCCCGGGGCCGTGCCGGTCTGCTGCATAGAGCACCCACTATTATTTAGGCTCCACTAGGTAGGACACCAAGATCAGCGATCAAAGCGAATTTGCAGTGGTTATTAATGCTCACATTTTTTACGTGTAAGCGTTTTTATCACGGCATCGTTTATGCACTTTGTCTGAACTAACGGAAAACACTAGAACACACTTCCTCGAAATCCGGGCTCACGTCAAGCTCAGTTTCGGCTGTGCTGCTGTTGCTGTTTGTGTACGCTGCTTACGAGTCTGCTTGCAAGCCATATATCTGCTGTGGAATTTCAACTGAACGTCTTCTCGCAGTGTGTTCGATATGCTCGATCGGTACTTGTTATACTCGCGGTTAATGGAGCGTAAAGTCGTCAGAACAAAGCGTTGCACCGCACGGGACAATGTATTGACCAGACCTTAGGCCACATGAAACAGACAAGACCGTCGACAATATAGGATAAGGTGAGGGTGTGTAAGGCAGACCGCCTCACATATTCGGTGGCCTGATGCATACGAAGCACAGTAAAGCCGTGCGTGAGGGTGAGGTTTACGGTCAGAGGTGTGGGACAATCTTGTACTTTCAAGGCACCGGTTTGCCTGGCGTAACATCTCCTAATTCAATAACACGTTCTCCAGTCTCGTACGAATGAAGTGCTGGGTTCACCTGTAAACGTCGGATCTGTTTACTTGTCCGCATAGGTTTCCGAGTTACTCCGTGGAATGGCTCTGTACGCGTTTCCGTCGGCTCACTGAGCTCCACAATTTTTGGTAATTCAAACGTGCCCAGTAGTACATCAAACATCAAATGGAAAGAAATAGAGTTTGTGTGTCCGGCCCGTCGTTTGCGTGATTGAGTAACGTGCCAAACGAGAGACAACAGTCCGATAGACAACCCCTTCAGCACAGTGCATTTTCATTTTCGTACCACTGCAGGTTGCCAGGTTTGGTGGTTCGGCCTTGTATCCGATGCGTACAGAGGCTTCCATGGTGGAAAAGCTTTGCTCAAGCCTGAGGCCAATGGCCGTTGCGTAACCTTAGTGTGTATTGCATCAACTGGAAGACGTACCTCACGCCTGAATATGACTTGCACTGAAAACCTTTTGCCTTGTACAGCGGAGTTAGGCGTAGGCCTATACGTTAAAAGGAAGTAGCTGTATGGTCCACTTTTATCGGTTCTTCCCCCGCAGTTTTAGTAGTGAACGTTTGAAGGTATCTACAAATATTTCTGCTTGCCCGTTGGACTGGGGATGCTTCGGAGGCGACCGGCAGTGTTTCTTACCATTACGCTGACACAATGCACCAAAATCGTTGGAGATAAGTTGCCAACCGTTAGTGGAAACTAAGCTGTTTGGTGAACAGAACTGTGCAAATAACTGTTGTAGTTTTGTACTGTAGTCGCTGCCATGGTTGTGTTCATCAGGTATACATCCGGCCACTTGATATACTCATCAACCACAACTAAAAAGGAATGACATTGCACTGGACCAGTGAAATCAACATGAATTCTCTTCCGAGGTTTAAATACTGGCATCTAAGTTTGGTGGATTTTGCTTGGAAGCTTCGCTGCTGATGTATAAATGCTACATGTGGCGACACAAGCATGGATGGGGTTGTCAATAAAAGGCATAAGTCAGTGAACTGACTATGTGCTAGACCCGCTGCTTTCGGGTGTATATTTAAGCGAAGGCTTTGGCTGAGGACCTGAGTCGTTCTCCTGTCAGATGTGGGCGCCATGCCAGTAACCTAGTCCATCCTCTTCAGAGGTTAGGAAGTGGTCGATGGCCCTCTTCCCGTAAAACCCAGTCATGGGAGACAACAGGTCTACGGGTTATAAGGTCGATTGGGGTAGAGCACGAGCGCCACACGTTGCCCCTGACGGTAGGAGGGCAACTCAGGGTGTTCAATGTTTTGCTACTGCCCGCCTAAAGTCAGGCATCCCCCGGGTCAAATAGGTGAAAACCCGCCAAAAACCCACCTGCGTCTGGCCGTCGTCGCAAGTGCATATACTACTACGGTCGCAAAACATATATGAATCGTCCCAGTACCTCCAAGGCTGCGTGTAACGGCCGTCGAGCAGATCCTAATCTGTATCTGCAACCATATTCCCGAGTTGGATCTGCTCCCCACTGCCTTGTGGGTCAGGCTATTGAGCCAAAGGCTCCGGGTCGAGTCCCTCAAGCAAACCTCCGAAGCACAACGACCACCTCGTGTGCGATTGCCCACCAATACAATCGTACACCTGCGCGCAAAGCACTCAGCATCGGGTGCTGGAACGTGCGCACACTACTGGACCGGAACTCCACTGACGGCACCGAGCGACGCACTGCACTCGCCGCGATGGAGCTGGCGCGCTACAACATCGATATTGCAGTGCTCAGTAAAACGCGGCTCGCTAAGCAAAGTAGGTTGCATGAAGCAGGTGCTGGCTACACATTCTACTGAGTGGGCAACGCCGCCTCAGCAACACGTGATCATGTGGTCGGATTTGCAGTATGCGATCGACTCCATGGCCAGCTGGTGGGTGAACCAACAGGCATGAGCCCGCGATTGATGTCTGTTCGCCTACGACTCGGAAGAGGTAAGTTTGTCACTTTTATAATTACGTACGGTCCGACCATGTGTTATCCCGATGACACGCGTGATCAATTCTACACGCATCTATCCTCCGTGATACGGTCTGTGCCGAGGAGCGACCGACTATTTCTGCTGGGTGATTTCAACGCGCGTTGGACGTGATGCATTGATGTGGACAGATGTTCTCGGTACTCATGGCATTGGTTCAGCGGATGCGAAAGGTGACAGGCTGCTCTCCCTGTGTTCCACTCACAGCTTGGCGATCACGCACACTCGGTTTGCACTGAGTGCGAGTGATATAGCAACTTGGACGAACCCACCGAGTGATCACGCTCA
Source organism: Dicrocoelium dendriticum (assembly GCA_944474145.2). NCBI lineage: Eukaryota > Metazoa > Platyhelminthes > Trematoda > Plagiorchiida > Dicrocoeliidae > Dicrocoelium > Dicrocoelium dendriticum. Next base: position 210,872,304 of record OX104063.1, on the reverse strand, counting down.
CCTACTCGACTATTTCATCGTACGTCAGCGTGATATGCGTGAAGTGCGCATGACACGTGTACTGCGTGGAGCTGAGTGTGGCACTGATCACAAATTGGTGCCGACCAAATTGTATATATATTTTCGTAAATCTATGTATTGCACTCCCGTCGTGAAGGGGCATAAATTAAACATTCGCTCCCTCGGTACTGTGGCGAAACGTACTGAGCTGGAGAAGACGACGGCTCCACGCCTGTGTAATGTGGACTGCATAGGCACAGTGAGCGACCTGTGACATCACATGCGCGACCAGGTGACAGCTGCTGCCGAGGAGATCATCGGGCGCGCAAACTGTAAGCGGCCTGACTGGGATGATGACAACAATGCAACGATCGACGCATTGATGTCGGAGAAGAATGCAGCATTTACTGTACATGTGGCAGATCGCAGTGACTTGAGGAAGAAGAGTCAGTTTCGCAAACTACGACGGTGACTGATCCGAGAGCTTCATCGCATAAAATATGCATGATGGACGGTGAAAGTGAAGCAGATGGAATGCTACTCCGAACGCCACCAACACAAGGAATTCTTTGACACCTTGTAGGTGATGTATGGATCGAGATTGGCGCCGCTAAGGATGCTGCTCGATGGTAGTTCAGGCGCTACCTGCACCCAGACTGTAGACATAATGCTGATCTGGTGGAAACACTTTGACTGTCTCTTGAACAAATAAACAGAGATCGACTGGCCTGCGTTGAACGGCCTCAAACAGCATGATGTGAAGGCGCATCTGGCAGATACGCCGACACGGGATGAGACAAAGACAGCAAGTACTGCTGCGAAACGGCAAGTGTGCTGAGGCTGACGGGATCCCGCCTGAAGTCTTGAAACACGGTGGACCCGCGTTGGTGACTGCGCTGCACCACTTGGTGCAACGCGTGTGGATTGAGGAGGAGGTGCCTCCTGAACTGAAGGATGCCCTTGTGCTACCACTGTACAAGGGCAAAGGGAACAACCAATGTTGCACGAATTATCGTGGCTTCAACTTGCTGACTTGTGTGGGCAAGGTGATTGCCCGAATCCTGCTCAACCGCCTCGTCAGTCAGGTTGTGGAACCTAACGTGGCGGAAGAGCAGTGTGGATTCCGTTCGGGTCGCAGCACTATATATATGGTGTTTGCGACTCGTCAGTTGCAGGAGAAGTGCAGAGAACAACACTAGCCGTTGTACTCGCTTTTGTTGGTTTCACCAAGGCATTTGATACGGTGAACCGCGAGGCATTGTGGCTGGTGTTGGGTAAGTTTGGTTGCCCGCGTAAATTTGTAAGTTTAATTGAATGTCCGCACAGTGGTATGCGAGCGAGGGTGCAGCTGAGTGGCCAGACATCAAATGATCTTGCAGTTGTCTCTGGTGTGAAGCGAGGCTGTGTCTTAGTTCTTGCCCTATTTAATATATATATATATTCACGCAATGTTGTCTTGTGCTTTTGATGCCGCTTGTGCTTCCGGTGTTTGTGTGGAGCACCGTATTTATGGTGGGTTGCTAAACATCCATCGTTTCGGTGCGAGTACCCTAGTCTGTGAGACTACTATCCGTATGTTGCTGTTTGCTGACGACTGTGCGTTGTTTGCACACAGCGCGGATGAGTTGCAGCACATGACTAGTGCTCTGGCTTCGACAGCGGCCAAATTCGGGCTCACCAACAACACAAAAAGCTATCGGTCACTTTCAGCCTTCAGCGGAGGTGCAATCTTCAATATTGCCGCGAATCAGCATTGGTGCTCAAGTATTGGAAACCACCTCCCGCTTCCGCTACCTTGGGAGTGTGATGTCGACTGATCAGGAGATACACAATGAGCAGCGTATCCGCGTGTCGAAGACAGCGGCGGCATTCGGAAAGCTTGAGTACCGAGTGTGGAACAACGCTCAGCTTACCATTGGCAAGAAGTTGATGATGTACAAATCCATGGTGCTGTCCGTTCTTCTATACGGCAGTGAAACTTGGACGATGCACCGGCGGGATGTGCGATATCTCGAGCAGTTCCATGAACATTGTTTGCGACGAATTTTCGCATCAGTTGAGGCAACAGAGTTGCAGACACAGAAGTGTTGCGCCGTAGTGGAATGTATGCAATGGACTGAATACTTTTCTGAGACACCTGAAGTGGCTCGGTAATGCGTGGCGTATGGATTCGACGCGGATACCGAAACAACTCTTATATGGTATTGGGAAGCGGCATGCGGGGAAACCAAAGTTACGTTACCAGGTCATAATCAAAGTGAGCCTCTAACGTTCCAATCTTGATTGCAGGTCATGGGAATCGAAGACGGTTTAGCGGCGTACATGGCGCGATCTGATCATGAAGGCAGTTGCCGAAGTGCGAGAGACAGACCTCATACATGCAGAGAGGAAGCGGCAATGGCGGAAGTGGCAAGCACCGCTGGGTTGTACTCCTTCGACATCGAGCGCATGGTACTGTAGCACATGCGGTCGCGAGTGCCTTAGTCAGGCAGGCCTAGTGAGCCAAGAACGAGGCCACTCGGGACCACTACCGAATCGACGAGGGGTCCTGCAGAGAACGTAGGCAGAACCGGCGCAGCGTTTGTAGGTATGCTGCATTCTATCTACTAAAAGCGTGCTTGGATGCTAAGTCTATGTATTTCAGGCGGTGGGTTTTCAATTTCGTCTTAATACGTTTCTTCCCCATATAAATGCCTAACAATATTCTCTTCTATAAACTTGCACACGTCGCTTAAGCCAATTGTAGTTAATTTCGATAACATTTTCGTGGTTGTGACATTTCCGTAAAACATACTTTCCGACCTTGCGGACTTATCTCGGATTCGTTTGTAAACAACTTATTTCAAATGCGCATTAAGTTAATATTTATATCACCGTTTCCTTATTCATTACTCGGTTTACTTTATTTGTTATCTTTTAAGTGATTAGCTGTTGCGTGATATCCCCGGTGTGGCTGTGCTTCATGTGCAGGTTGACAAGGTGCCTACCTGTCTATTACCCACTACCTCGTCCATACTGGCTCCAGGAGACAGTTGGTAGTTGCTGGAGGGGACGGGGTGCACGGTCCTTGTGGTCGTGTTAGGCTCGAAGAGTGGTTCCATGCACTCAGTGTGGAGCGGACTACGGTCCAGCCACCGCCTTGTGTGCGCTTGATTTCCCAAAATGCAGCGTGCTTGTGTTTGCCTGTGAAGGAGTGTGGACTGACTCCATTGATGTAAAGTGGCCATCATCCACATGCCTCCCGGTCTTATTCCTTCGGATTGACACTGGATATGGGGTGTGTGGTTGGAGCTGTGGGTGGTGCAGCACAAGCCATCTATGGTCCCTCTGTAAGCGCAGGCGTCCTGTGGCTGGCCACAATGACAGGCAAATCCGAAACCGGATGCCGCCAACTACACGTAATTGGCTAAAACTTTCATCCGTGATATTCCGAGGTGATGTATGTGCAAATACCTTACTAATCTTTCCTATAGGGACTTCGGAACAAGAACGCGCTCACCGAACAAAACACAGTCATCAACCAGTGTTAAAAAGTCATGTCGAGAATAAAATTGTTTAACGTGTGTGTCAGTAATTTCATTTGACCAATTTGTGTTTTACAAAAAATAGCGTTTTACAAAAGATTTTCGCCTTTGCTATGCTCCTAAATGTCTACAGAATTAATCGGGTGACCTCTGATTGATGTACACAGAAGCTGCTTCACGTCCGATTCAAGCGCAACTGACACGATCAACTGATCTTCCTTAATACTGAACTATTTTGCCATAATTCGAGACAGCGCATCTGCGTAGCCGTAAGCTGCCCTAGGCATATGAGTCATCGTAAAATTTGATCCGAGCAACAGTGTCGCTCAGCGTTGCAGGCGATTCGCAGTGTACACAGTTATAGCCTTCTTTGAATTAAAAATGCTTAATAATGGTTTATTGTGAGTCACCAGGACGAATTCTCTATTCTGCAAACATCCGTGGAAACCTTCTGGCTGCAAAAGATAGTTTCTTTCAGGCCTCGTTAAGACACGTGATGCTTTGACAACCGATCTCATGGTGCTAGAGTCGAAACGCTGACGGAGAACTGCCCCAATACCCGAACTAGAGACATCTGCGGAGACAATCATAGCTGCTTTTGTATCATAATATGTCAGTATTAAGTTAAATACAAGAGCTTTTTTAATGAGCCTAAACGCTTCCTCACATTGGGATGATCAAAACCACTGTTGATTTTTACCCATCAACTCACTCACTGGCCCGCGAAGTCTATGTATATCAGGAATAAATGCACTGTAATAGCCTGCCATGCCCAGTAACGATTGCAGCGTATGTATATCGTGTGGTGCAGGTAAGTCTTCTATGACGCGCATTGTTTCAATAGCAGGTCTTGGCCCGTCACGATCGACAATAAAACCAAGGTATTTCAGTTGAGGCATAAACAAATAACATTTATCAGCTCTCAGAGTCAAAACAGATTCCAGTAGGCGTTCGAATATCTGCAAGATGTTACAACTATGATGCGTTCTGTCTCTTGATGTGACGATATCATCTAAGTATGCACAAGCCCATGGTACGTCCGCTAGCAGAGTATGCAGCAGTTGTTGAAAGAGTATCAGACCAGCGTTCACTCCGAAGGGTTGCCGATTGTACTGACGCAGACCACGGTGAGTGTTAATTGTAAGAAGGCGCCGTTCGTCATCAACGACTGCCACTTGAATAAAGGCATACGAGAGATTAATCTTGAAGAAAATGCTATTTTCGTTGAGTATGTCGTAATGATCCTCCAGTAATAGCAGCGGGTAAAGATGGAGCTCCAGTGTTGCTTTCTGGCCGCTTGCATAATCGCCATATGGGCGAATGGTCCCGTTTGCATTTTTCACTATCACTATGGGCGCCGCCCAGGCTGAGTATTCCGCTTTAGAAAACATTCTTGATTGCTACAAGCGATCCAATCAATTGTCCACTAACTTAATTGTCGCATACGGCACCGGTCTTTGGGGTCGAAAAACAGGCTTTGCGCCATCTTTTGGATACAAAGATGCCGTGAACTTAATGCAACATCCAAGTGTGGGGTTGAACACTTCTGGAAATTGTCTCTTCATATCTTCAGCGATTGTAGAATGCGGTGCCGAAATCTCCATCATCATCATCATCATAAAAGTTAACTAGAGGTGGAGAACACCTCAGCTACTGTGCCGCAATACACAGAAAAAAGGGAAAAAATCTGTACCAAACCGGCTGAGCTACCGGTAACGGATGGGCATCGTTCCAGTAAGCTACCATCCGGCTACTGTGAATCAAAAACAAATTACTATGCAAAATTATATAAGGCTAAATAATGAGATCGTGGTGGGAGGGGGAGTCTAAGAGGGATGGGTGGGACAAAGAAACACACCACGAACGCCACAGGTCGGCACCTAGCCATACCAGCAAGTGTATCCAGCCAGACGTGTTCTTCGTATTTCGGACCCCAACCAGGAAGCTGAGACGCTCCAACCGAGGCCAGCTCAGAAGTGAGGACCTTCATTTCTCTCGACCAAGTCATCGCTTGGCCACCCCTCCTCTTCTTCCATCCACACCCCCGGCGCGGGAGCAACACAAGTTGCGGGAGTCGGTGGGCTGGCATGCGTAACACGTGGCCGAGCCATCGGAGCCTGGTGCGTGAAATAACGGTACTGAGCAGTTCATTTCCTTTTCCTGTGCCGTAAACAAGGCGTCAAACAGGGTAGTTGTTGAAGCTGTGTTCCCAGCAGATGTGAGCTAAATTACGAAGGCACCGGTAGTCAAACGTAACTAGCATCTTCAGGTCCGCTGCTTTAAGCGGCCAGGTTGCACAACCGTACAGTAGGGTCGAACGTACCACTGCATTGTACACTCTACCCTTCAGGGTGAGAGTGTTGTCGAGCCAGCGCCATAAGTAGAGAAGGTTAGCAAAAGCGACCCCAGCTTTTGCTATACGGTTCGTGAACTCATCCTCAACCCCAGGTAATTGAATTTTTGAACGACTACTAGCTGATCTCCACCAACGGTCAGCGAAAGAGGCGGTCCAGAACAATCTTGGAGGAACGCTTTGCACTTCGAGGGTGCGAAGCAAAGCCTGAAGTGACGGACAGCTAGTGCTAATCTGTCCAGTGCCGTTGGCACGTCTGGGAGCTGTCACAGATGAGGACAATATCATCAGCATACGCTAAGTCAAGAAGTCATTCTCCTGAGAGCAGATCCACACCTTCTAATTTGTGTCCTGTAAATGCGATTTCCATGACTTCGTCAACAGCGAAGTTGAAAAGGAAAGGTGAAAGCGGGCATCCTTGTCTCACGCCGTTAGATATATGAAATGGCGACGACAACTTGCCGTAAGCCCTCACTCTTTCCGAGCTACGCGCATATAATGCTCGGATAATATTCACATATTTCTCAGATACACCTTTCCTGGGTAGACAGTTCCAAAGTGCATGTCTATCCACCGAATCGGATGTACCTTTGATATCGAGGAACACGACAACGGTGGGCCGCCAATATATGTAACGGTGCACCAACAATTAACGCAAAGTAAAGATGTGATCAATGCAGCCGCGACCTCGACGAAACCCGGCGTGCTCTTCACGAATCTGGCTTTCACGAGTGCCAGTCAGTCTGTGAAGGATTATGGAGGCGAGTAATTTGGAGGCGATGGAGATCAGACTGATTCCTCTATGACTGCCGCATTCCGATCGTGAGCCTCCCTTGAAAATTGGGACTATGATGGAGCGGCTCCAGTCGGTTGAGACAGTTTCCTGCTCCCACAGTTTGATTAGTAACTCGTGTAAATTATCCACAAGAGCAGGTCCCCCGAAACTGAAGAAGGCTGGAGGAAGCTTATCAGGTCCCGCGGCTTTATTTAACTTTAACAGTTCGATCTCACTTTCGACTTCTGAGCGAGAGGGTGGATCCAAAAGGACAGCCCACGGAGCTGGGCAATCAGTGGCCGTCGAGAAAGCTAACAATTCCAATCAATTTTAATTGCCTTTCAAAGTGCTCAGCCAACGCTCCAAGCGTTTTGACAAATTGTGGATAGGCTGTCCACACTCATCACAAATTGTTTCACTAACACCAGGTCTCCTGCTGCCCGTTTCCCGTATCAGACGAAATAACTTACGATGGTTGCCAAGGGCAGCGGCCACTTCCATCTCTGACGCACGATGAGACCACCAAGATTCGCGGTCTCTCTTCAGCCTAGCACGGAGTTCTACCCGGAGCTCTTTGCGAGCTTCGTTGTGTTCGCTTCCAGCCGGAATATGCCGGCGAGCATCGATAAGTTCCAGAGACTGTGAAGAGACCCAATGTCTATATTGGTGATTAGACATATCACATGAGGATGTTAATGCTGCTAGTAAGGACTGGTGAAGATGAGACCAGTGTGTTCAACTGCATCCAGTGACCGTTTATCCAATTCACATGACAGCGTATTTTGATAGGCATTCAGAACAGCTGGCTTCGCCAGTTGGCTGGTGTCAATGTGCTCACAACGTCGTCGTGGGCGTCCGCCAAAGCGCATCCGCAGGTCAGCACATACAAGTGCATGATCGATGTCAACACCTCTGCTCCAAATCGAGTGACAGTTCCGGACGCAGCCTCTCCATCGGTAACTTATCGCCATGTGATCGATCTGCGTCCATAGCTGGTTCGAGGCTGGTGGGCGCCAAGTCACCCTCCGGCGGGTGCTGTGTCGGAAACTAGTGCTCGCAAGAAATAAACAAGCATACGCACACAAATGAAGTAACCGCTCACCGTTATCATTACGGGAGCCTATACCATGTTGGCCGCCCAGATGCAGCTCATCAGTGGATAATATTCCAACTTGGGCTTTCAGATCCCCAGCCAGCACTACAGTGTCCGAGCTTCTTCTGTGGCTAAGGAGCTGGGTCAGTTGACGATAGAAGTCATCTTTTACCGAATCATCGCTAGAGTTTGTCGGTGCATAGGCAGCGATAACGAATAGACACCCGTTAGTCACACGCGACTTCGAAGCTTTGAACGAGCCAGCCAATCGGACCGCACACATCCGGCTACTGATTGGAATCCAATCAACCAGAGTAGCTTCAGCCCGGGGACTCAGAGCAGTACCAACACCGGCTCGGCCGGTGTTCGAAGCTGCATCGTCACCAAATAGGCGCAATGAGAAAATGCTGCTAGTGTCAGCTGAAGAGGATCGCAGAGTAAGCACAGAGCTCGAGTCTTGCAGGCGGGTCTCCGATAAGCAGCAGATATAGATCGAGAGGGTCTCTAATGTTCGGGCAAGTGCTGCCTGTTGACCGATCTGAAGCAATGTGCGAACATTGAGGCATGCCAGTCTGAAGGAGGATCGAGGGTTCCAAATTGAGGCCGATGAACTGGAATGGGCCGTTTGCTTGGACATGGGCCTGTTGACATGGCAGGCATGACGCTCCGTGTTCATATGTGAGTTGAAACTGAAAGACAAGCGACTATTGAGGCAAGGTGGGGGAGGGCCGAGAATTGAGGAGTTGAAAACAGGGGGATAAAAGTGAAGCTGGAACGGGACGATAAGGGTGAAAAAGCGTAGGAGGGGGAATAAGAAGACGGGAAGGCTTGAGCAGTAGCATCCAAACCCCTATCCACCCTGCCCGATGCAGCAGATAGGGCACCGTTGATTATCTTCTGTGGTGGCCAGGGCATCAGAAGTTTGTTTGAAGAGAGGTTCATTGTATTGCTTGGGCAGGATACTGTCAGGTTACCCAGGCCTAGACAGAACGATTAGGGTTCTCAACCAAAGCCTTTGGTTTAAAAACCTGACCGCAAGGCAGCGGGTTTGGCACTGGGCTACAAAGAGTCCGTTCTAAGGAATAAGGAGCCACCCTCATTCCAACCCGCAACCTGGAGGACCAGGAGGCTGAGTTTGTCTGGCCTCTAACCATTGACCAATCTGGCATGAGTGGCTCTGAAGGTGCGAAAATGCGCCACCCAGTATAGCTCAATGGATCACTGAGCCACACGAACCATCGCACCACGGTAAGGTCCAGGCTCGATATCCGGAAGGAAATGACTTATCGGTTTGATCTTACATTGAGCAAAGATGAACACTGCATAAATTCAACGAGGTTATCCAATCCATACCGAATATGTTTAATCTTGGTTTGTCAGAAACGTGACGGAGGCCGCTTTACTTATCGTTTCTGTAAACATATTCACAGTAACACTTACCTTATAGCTTTAGGATACTGTCCCGATGCACTCCTTGCGGTATTTCTCGCATTGCATATTATCGGTCTACCGACAGCCGACCACGTCGCGCTGGAGAGGATAGTAATTTCACATGCGGTAGCCCGCTGTAGGCGCACTTAGTAACTATTAATAGTGATAGCGGTGAACATATGAACTAAAAGAAATTCTTTTTGTGCAGTTGCATAAACCATATTAATGGAACAATGGAACAGTGGTTTATTACGGATAAAAAAGCCTTGCTTAACAAGTCCCATGGGATGGAAATTATTGCGAAAATCAATTGCATGATAAAGTGAAATGCGTTGTGGTGGACTCACCATAGACTTATGTGGAACAGCGGTGATGATCTCGTATTAAACGTATAAACCCATAAATCCATTGGTTAGGCGTTTGGCAAGACAGAGTTTGATTGCGTTTTGTAACCCCTGGCTAACAAGTCATAACATGAAATGCAAATGAGACAACACCTCGTCAACTCGTTTATTAAATATCGCCAGATTGGGAGCAGTGATGACATAATTACAGAGGGCGTTCCAAGGCTGGCACACGCGGAGAGAAAAGAAATTTTTGCGGCATTCAAGCCGGCTATACTGAATTGTCAGTTTCATAGGGTGACCTCTTAGTTTAGTGTTGTGGTTCAATTCCAGCAGCGGACGGCAAATGTGGTTTTGGTTCTTCAGAATCTGGTAAACCATTCTGAGATCCCACCCGCAAAAGCTGAAATTGACTGCCGTACATTCTTAGAGATTTCAGTCTAAGCTGATAGGGCAGATGAAAGAGGCCCCTGACGTTCTTGGTCGCCCGTCGTTGAGGAGTCTCGAGAGCAACGAGATCCTGTTTCTGCCACTGCTGCCACGGCTGAATTGCATATTCCACGTGAGGTCGCACGTAGGTGTTAAGCATTTGGGGAAAGATTGAAGATTCAAACCGACCGAAGGCTCTGCGAAGAAGGCCGAAGTGTTGATTTCCGGTTCTCGTCGCCTTCACTGCTTGTTTTGAACACCCAAGATCTGCCTATACCAATGCACCCAGATCACGCTCCTGAGAAATCTTCGCCAAGGTGTGGTCTCCAGTCTTGTAAGCGCTCACCGGCTGGTGGCGCAGATGTATCACTTTCCACTTAGCTATGTTCAATTGAAGCAGGTTCATCTTTTACCATTCGTAAATGCAATCTAGTTCATGTTGGAGCAGATCCTGATCTGCCTTGTTACTAATCGCCCGCCATATCTTGACGTCATCGGCGAAAAGCAGGAAGTTTGAGGAGATGACTCTTGCCAGGTCGTTGAGAAACACCAGGAATAAACGCGGTCCCAGCACTGAGCCTTGTGGGACACCACATTCCACCTCAATTGGGCTAGAAAGTGATCCCCTAACACGTACTTGGAGCTTTCGTTGGTAAAGGAAGTTGCCAATCCAACCAAGTACAGGATCTCCGATTCCGTAACTCTGAAGCCGTTGAAATAGGATACGGTGATCAAGGCGGTCGAAAGCTTTGGAGAAGTCCAGATAGATGACGTCGACTCCGACCCCATCATCGGCCACTTCCGTCCAACTACCTCGTGCAATAAGTAGGTTGGTGGTGCATGACCGGTGTTGACGGAAGCCATGCTGTTCCGCTACCAAGGTGTTACATTTTCCCGGTAGTCCATTAAAGCCTCAGCGACGACTGCTTCCATCGCCTTCGCGAGCACAGGGAGGAGAGTCACTGGACGATAGTTAGCAGGATCGGAACGGCTACTGCCTTTAAAAATAGGGGTGATAATGCCACACTTCCACATAGTGGGGACTTGTTGTTCATCAAAGCACCTTTGAAAGAACTGTGACAGTGGTTCAGCTAGCTTGGTGGCCACAGCCTTCAGTGCCTTCGGGCGGATGTTGTCTGCTCCCGGAGAACTGTGCTCACGCAGTGAGGGTAAGTTCCTTAGCACAACTGATGGGTTGAAAATTACATTTATAAACAATGGTGTCAGTAATGTGCTTGATACTAAGGGACAGGTAGAGGTTGCGAGTTCGAAAATTGGGGCACTTTGCAGCCGCAGGGCATTAGCTGCTTCTTCGGCGATTTGAACAATGAACAATGAACAATGAATTTATACGGGTTAAGAAGCGTGGCTTTACAAGCCCCGTTGGATAGTTGGTGGGGATATCAATATAACAATTATGATGAAAAGGATAGTAAAATAGTTAACACTTTAAATACGAAAATAAGGACTTATCGTTTGCTTCGCTGCAGTCCTGCGATCCACTTAGATTCACAACACCCACAGTTAACAACAAATAACTCCAGGGTAAACTCCAGGTGTAGGATAGAGACATAGTGTTAAGTAACAAAGTGTAAGTGGATGAGTGCATCGTCCAACCGTCTTTTAAATATTGTTAGTGTCGGTGCAGAGACGACCGATTCTGGGAGAGCATTCCACGGGTGACAGACACGGATGGAAAAGAAATTTCTGCGGCACTCCAGACGACTGTATTGTTCTGCGAGTTTTAATGAGTGACCCCTCAGGTTTGTATTGCTGCTGAGTTGCAGTAAAGGGCGGCACACATGATGTGGGTCTCGCAGAATCAAGTATGTCATAATCAGGTCGCCTCGTAGCCTGCGATAGCTTCCACTGAACAATCCTAGTCGTCGCAGCCTCTCCTGGTAGGACAGATTGCGCATTCCAGTTACGTTCTTAGATGCCCAGCGTTGAGGCTGCTCCAGTGCCTTAAGGTCGTGTTTCAGCCATGGATCCCAGGCTTTAATTGCGTATTCGACGTGGGGGCGAACATCCGCACTGAGCATTTGTCGAAATATGGAGCTGTTTATTTGTCCAAATGCCCGCCTCAACAGCCCAACGTGTTGATTCCCGGTCTTCGAGGCCTCTTCCGATTGCCTGGAGCAACCCAAGTCATCTTGAACCAGGACACCCAAGTCACGTTCGAGAGTTGATTGTTGCAGTACATCCGTTCCGAGTCGGTATGAGTAGCTGCCCTGATGTCGGATGGAAAGCACCTTGCATTTACTGACGTTGAAATGCAATAAGTTTTGGATCGACCATTGATACACTGTATCTAAGTCACTTTGGAGCACATGTTGGTCGGCGTTCGCCTGGATCCTGCGCCAGATCTTGATATCGTCGGCAAACATTAGGAAGTTTGAAGCGATTCCCTGTGCAAGGTCATTAATAAACACCAGAAACAAACGTGGACCTAGAACCGAGCCTTGCGGCACACCACACTCGACTTGTATGGGGTCCGATAAAGAGCTCCGAACTCTGACCACTAATTGCCTTTGAAATAGAAAGTTGGCGATCCAGCTTAAAAGAGGTTCTCCGATCCCATAATGCTGTAGCTTGGATAGTAGTATCCGATGGTCTAGACGATCGAAAGCCTTGGAAAAATCCAGGTAGATCACATCACCTTCTCCAGCGTCGGCTGCCTCGGTCCAACTACTGCGTGCAATTAGTAAATTAGTTGTACATGACCGCTGTCGACGGAAACCGTGCTGTTCTGGAGTGATGAGGTTGCAGTTTTCCAGATAGCACACCAGTGCATTGGCAACTATGGATTCCATGACCTTGGATAGTATAGGAAGAAGGGTTACTGGGCGGTAGTTGGAGGGATCAGCTCTGCTTCCACCTTTGTGAATCGGGCTTATTATTCCAAGCTTCCACATGGCGGGAACTTGGTTCTGGTCTAAGCAGTGCTGGAAAAACTGAGCTAAATGTCCTGTCAGTTGGTTTGCTGCTACTCCCAATGCCTCAGGACGAATGGCGTCGACACCCGGCGAGCTATGTTTGCGTAGAGAGGTTAGCTTTTGCAATACAGCCTCTGCGGTAAAACTGACGTGGGTTAGTCCTGGTGAGCAGAAGACAAAGCTTGGTAGATCGCTTGGTGGCAAGACCGTTTGAAACGTGGGGGCGTATTGCATCTGCAGCGCGTTTGCAGCTTCCATAGACGTGCTTGTTGGGCCCTCAGCCGTCTTGAGTGGAGGAAATCCTTGCCTCACCTTTCGTAGGCTATTAACGTGCTTGTACAGCAGTTTGTGGTTAGCACTGAAGGTTTTTGCGATGTTCTGCTGATAGGCGGCTTTGTCTTCTCTTAACAGTTGAGTGCAGTGGTTACGTTGGGCTACGTAGTTGTCCCACGTTTCTGGTGCTGGAGCTTCTCTGTACACTCGCCATGCTGCGTTGCGTACTGTCATCCATTTTCGGGTTCTGCTCCTAACGAAAGAAACGGATTTACACTTATTGTAAGCTTTTATCTCTGAAGCCTGTGCAATCAGCTGACTGAATGTGTTGACGAACTCGAGCCAGGCGACATCCGGGGGTTCTTCTTCGAGTAAAGACCATGTTGTGGCTTTGACTAGCTGGGAGAGTCGGTCGTACCTTGTGATGGTTCGCACAGTCTCATCTTTATCATTCCGATATTCTGCATAGCAGACGAAGTTGAAACTGATGACTGCGTGATCACTGCGACCCAACGGGCAGTCTAAAACCAACGCATCAATCATATGCTCCTCGTTGGTAAGCACAAGATCCAACACAGATGGCCTGTTACCAGTTCTGAACCGAGTGGGCAAAGTGATGTGATTGTAAAGAGGAGCAGTATTTACTAGATCTTGTAAATCGGTTTTGAATTGTTCGCCGGTTGTGGCAGGGGCTTCTAAACAATGTACGTTGAAATCACCCATGATAAGAATGTGAGTGTACTTCGGTTGCAAACTGCACCTTAAAGCAGCCATTAGGTGGTAGTCGGTTTCGGGTGTTGAGTTAGGGGCGCGGTACACCAAGATAATAAGGCAAGCGTCCCTGCCTTTTAACTGCAACCGGCACCAAAGAGAGTCGGGGAACTGCGAATCTGAATCCTTCACGGCTTCGCACTGTAAGTCGTTTCGGTAGTCCAGGATTACCCCTCCTCCTTTTGTGAGCCTACCGTTCCGGATCAGCGACATGCCGGGTAGCGACACTTCAGCGTCCGTCATTCCCGTGTGCAACCATATCTCGGTGATACCAATGACATCATACGACCCGGAAGCTTGGCGATCTTTCAGTTCAGCCAGTTTGTTAGAAAGACCCTGAGCATTCGTATACAAGCAGGCCAGTTTCTCGGTCTCTAGGAGCCCGCAGAGAGGTGAAGCTGTCAAGTGTGGGAGAATGCCGACCGATGGGAGGCCGGCAGTTATTCGTTTTTTTGATGGGTCAATGATACCTCGTTTGCAACTTGATTCGGCCAAGGTGCGTCCCAGCCTTCGTTTAGACCTACTTCAGAGTCAATTAAAGCAGCAGTCAAGTTACACTTCTGTACACTCGTCAGGATGCTTGCTGCTTCAGTTGCTTTAATATTTGAGCTGTGCGAATTGTTTGCGACCTTTAACCGAATTTCGGAAGGAAGATGTTTCCGATTTCTTCGCCATCGATCCAAAACATCCTTTGCTTGTTGCTCTGACTGAACCACAAGTTTTAGGATTCTAGGGCCGCATCCTCTATAATTCGGTGTGAGAGGTATCCTGGTGAGCGATAGTGCCACAACATTATCCAAATAAAGTGTTTCGCGAATGAACCGCCACTGTTCTAAATCGTACTTTCCGGTATCTTGAACATGGTTAGAAGGATGTTCTGGCACTCCATGTATGAAGACTGTGTTTAGGCAATCTTGCTTGCTGTGCCCCTCTTCGGTGTTTCTTTTTGATTGTCGCGCGCTCCAAGGGACATCAGGATAGATACGTATCGCACAGGATTCGTGTTTTAGCGCGCTTGCGGAGAGCAAAACATTTTCCACGTCGGTTGAGGATTCTAGAGTTACTCGAATAAGTCTGGGTTCACCATAGTGTGGCGAGTTCGGATGACGAGTAATTCGTAACAAGTTTACGGGCTTGGCTTTGATACTCATCTGCATACACAATGAGTTCCATTGGTCTTGGTCGTCTGATAACTTATCCCGCAATGTGATGGCGGTAGATTCAGGGACATTTGAGCATACAACAGTCCGGGCACTGTTGTTGGATCCCTTTTTAATCGATCTACAAGGTATGGTACTCATTTGTCTTGACTTGTTGACAAGTGATTGTTTGCTGTTTTTCTCTCCATTTGCGTTAACGGTGTTTACAATGGAAGAGGACGCAACGGCGGCCTCTCGGTGGACCCTTGCAGCAATCTCTGCATATGTAACCGATGTTCTGGGAAGATTAGTCTCGACAAGAGATATTTGAGCTACAGGTACCAAGGGTTGGTGTTTGGCTGCTCCATCCTTGTTAATACTAGATGTCAGGTCTAGTGGAATATGCTTAACCAGACGTTTTGAATGGTGCCTGATTTTCTTTGCTGTGAGTACTGCTTGATTCACGTAGGTACAGTCTGTTTTCGCCCGGCATTCTACCAAAGTTGGAGAAGACAACGGAGATGGAGACATGGCTGATTGCGGTGCAGGCGAAGCGATTTGTTCAGCATTCCCTTGCTTAGCAGCCGCTACGCTTCTGTGGTCCATACTCGCTCCCACTGAAGTAATCTCATTGTTTATCCTCTGCTCTGCTTCTGCGATTAACCGGTCGCATTTCTCAGCTAGGATAAGGAAGCACTTAACGAGGGGGATGGTGGAACACGCAGTACAGAACCAAAATGCAGCTTGGGAGCTATTTCGTTCCCGTAACTGTTGTTGGGACACATTTGCACATTTCGTATGGTACCATTCCAAACAGTGCGAACAAGCTAGACCGATTTTTACTACCCGATGACATTCTCCTAACCCGCAAATGCCTTTCGATGGGAGTCTCTTCGGTTTCGCCTTTCTGCCATTCAGTTTGCTGTCGTTACCTGGCCCAGTGAGTTGGTTAGCGTTCTGTACTCTACCGCCTGTCGTGAAAAGTGGAGTGATTTCACACTTCACTTTACAAAGCTTATTGACATGCCTATATGGCAGTTTGTTGTTTGCCATGAATTTGTTAGCTAGGCACTGTTGATAAGTTACTTTGTCCTCACGGACAAGTGCAGTGCAATGGTTGTGATGGGTCAAGCAATTTCCCCAAGTCTCTGAGTCGGGGTTAATCTTGTAAGCACACCATGCTGCATCCCTTATCGCCAGGCATTTTCGAGTCCTACTCATTAGAATTGAAGGTATTTTCGCGGGACAAAGGGACTTGGTCTCTGATGCTCTGTTGAGGATGTCGCTGAGTCCATTAACGAACTCTGCCCAAACGTTGTCAAGAAGACTTTTGTTTGAGAATTCCCAAGCAGCTGCGTCGGCGAGTTCTTTCAATACGTGGTAGCATGTGATTGCATGAGTTAGTTCCGAGTGTTCAGATGGATACTCTGCATAACACACATAGCCAAAAGTTATTACTACATGGTCACTGAGACCTAATGGGCTATCCATCAGTAACTTGTCAACCATGAGCTCTTCATTCGTGAGCACAAGGTCCAATATGGACGGTTTGTTTGCTGTCCTGAATCTAGTGGGTGTGGTGACATGATTGTACAAAGGAATATTAGCGATCAGTTCATGCAAGTCTGCTTTGAACTGCTCACTGGGCGATGCCGAAACCTCCAGATTGTGTAGATTGAAGTCCCCGGAGATGAGAATGTGGCTGTACCTAGTGCGTGTTACTCTGTTTAGGCCACGGATCAAGCAGGAATCCATTTCCAGAGTGGACGTTGGGGGGGCGGTAAACGATAGCTATGAGACATGCGTCGTTGTGTCTCAGTCGGAGACGGCACCAGAGTGGGTCGGTAACGTGTGTTTCCAGGTCCTCAACTATTGTACATTGTAGATCGCTGCGGTAGTAGAGTAGGACCCCACCTCCTCTGCTGGGGCGGTCGTTCCGGATGAGTGACATTCCGGCTATCTGAACCTCAGCATCAGTCACCTCTTGGTGTAACAAAGTTTCGGTCATAGAAATTAGGTCCCAAGCATTCACACCCTGACGTAGTCGAAGTTCGTTAAATTTACTGAGGAGCCCTTGGGCGTTGGTGTACATACATGAAAGTTTCTCAGATTTAATCAACGTTTCGGAGGTTGTACAACTCATACGTGAAGTTTCGCCGAGCAGTGAATGGCCGGCGAATAATCGTTTTTTCGATATGTACTTGGTGAACGGTTTAACGTCTTATTCATCGTCCTTGTAGTTAGTCCCGTGTCTAATCTTCGACGTACAGTGTAAGGTGTCTGGTCAATATAATCTTCTACAGGTTGTATGGGCACATTTGGCACACTACTGGTGCATTGTTCTTTCATAGATCTCATCGCGTTTTGCACTTGGAGTGACATATCATCTCTAGGAGGCATTTCGCTGATTGTCTTCAGCCGAACCTCAGATGGTAGCTTGCAACGGAACATGTACCAGCTTTTTAACATCCGTGCTGCCATACGTTTTGACTAAAGGACCACTCTCCGGCCACTTCCTTTTGATGTTCTGGACTCTAGGTGTCGTGTTGCTTACGGTGTTATTAACAGTTCTTCGCGGGTTAGGAGAAGCACTTACGGAGGACGATTGGGTTGCACAGTCTGCTACGCTTACCCCCACCCCAGTGATTTTGGTGGTCACCATTTCCTCAAACTTGGCTAGTAGCTGGTCATACTTCTTAGATAATAGGAGCACACTTTTTATCAGTGGGATCGATGTGCATTCCACACAGAACCTTAGCGAGTCTGGTTTGTTTAATAACTTGGCCTGACTAGGCTTAACTCGGAGGCATCTCGCATGGAAGAACTTGCAACAGTTACGGCACAAAATGCGCCCTTAACGAGTTTGGAACATGATCCACATAGGTATTTAGTCTGTGGCACACTGGGTATCACGTTTGTTGAGCAAATGTTACGAACCTTTTGTGTGACTCACCCGCTATGGTAAAAGGTCGTTCTGTTATTGACGTTGTCGGTAAGGTCACAGTGTTCACGTTGCCGTTATGTGCTTGTAGACTGTCCTCTCTGGCGTGCCAGTCGAATGTGTCATCTTGAACGTGGGGCAGAATACACGAAGGTGTGATTGAGAATTTTCGTGGTTAAGGCTATGGATCGCGCCGGGTGAATTTGCTTTGAGACCTGTACCTGCACCAAGCAATGTTGAATTTAAACTAGTGACAGTTCGTTCGAAAGCAGTTGAAATGGTCTATCGAGTGAGACCAAACAATGTCTCCGATGGTTGGAGTTAGACAACTTTTGGCGCTTGGATATTGGCGAAACACTGCCCAGAAGTTAGAAATCAGGGTAAATGTAGGATGCACTGGAGTATACTCGGGAAACTCGTATCACAAAGTAGAGCTTGTAAAAACATGACGAATGAGTATGGATCCAAAGATGTGCGACAAAATGTCCCTGAACCACAGTTAAAAAACCACGAGTGTACAAATGAGCGATTAGCACGCAACTTCTCTCAAAGTCACCACCGTTTGAGTCCGCGTCGTTGAAACGGTTTCGATTGATCCCCACGATGTGGACGTGTTGGTGTTTGATCGGCAATGTGCTTCATTACGGTCTTTCTTGTAACAGACGGTGCACTGGTGATTGTTGAACGGACAGTTTCTAGCAAAATGTCACGCACCACAAATTCAACACTCGTGATGGTTTCTGTCGTGCGGTGTCCAAAACATCTATCGTTATTCAAGTAGAAAATGTCCCAACCATCGTGATCTCTGATATCAGTTGTCTCGACTGAAACATTTGTAAGTCACTTTTTAACTTGACCAGACGCTGACACTCCGCAGTAATATCTTGAGTGGTGAATTCTGAAGATGAGTCCAGTTTGGATAACAGACCTATTCTGATTTCTGCGTCATCTGCAGAGGTCAAGCCAGGTACGAAAATGAAGGACTTGAACTGATCATCCGTTAGTTGTTTGAGTTTGAAATATTTGTATGAATGGTTCAATCTGCCCGCGTATGAAACATAATTCTAGGATTGACCCTCAACCAGCTGCAAAACACTTATAACGGATGTTGAAAATTAAGAACCTTTCACCAAAATTGGAAGGGATAGTATTTGGAAATTGCACTAACAGGAATGTTTCTGTAGATTAAATTATAGTACTGATTGTGTTCAATTGCGCACACCTACCGTAGCAACAACCGTACTTTGGCCATATCATCAATCGTGATGGTGTCAACCAGAAAGATATCTTCATACCGTCTGTACCAGGTTGTGAATGTGATGCCGTTCTCTGCGTTACACTAGAAGTCTTGCATTCCGTTTGCCAATGCTCCAGCTGAAGTAGACTAGGTTTACACTGCGGTGGATGTTAGATTTCCGAATGATAGTTTCTCAGTGATTGTTTGGAGAAACAATGTTTGCCTAGGTTCTTGTTAAAGCATAGTCAGCTGTTGCTGCTGGGAGTAATCATGCTGCTGCGGTGAATCATCAGCCATCTTCATCGCCACTGATAAAATCGCGGTTAATGGGGTGGAGAGCAGTCAGTACAAAGACTCACCGCACGGGTCAGTGTATTGACCAGATCTTAAGTCACATGAAACAGGCAAGACCACTGACAATATAGGCTAAGGTGAGTGATGTGTCATGCATATCGCCTCGCATAGTCGGCCACCTGATGCATAAGCAGAGTAGAGCGGTGGGTGACACTTAACTTTACGGTCAGGGATGTAGGAAGACGTTGTACTTTTAAGGCACCGGATCCCCTGGCTTAACAATGTGTCGTTCAACACAGCTGGAACAACTGCCATTTGACTGTGAGTTGGGCTTTTCTTAAGTTTGAATTTCCTAAGTCACATAAACCGTTAGGTATTTCCTAGATCACCACGTAAATTGGTGACCCGCGCTTTTGACGAACATCCATTTTTCCTCGTGATGTTTCATCAGGCAACGTGTGCTTCTGATGACAATTCTGTCGATTTTTCGCTTCCTACTTTTAACATTTCGATTCCTCGTGTTTCGTTTATTCACGTCGGAGCTACTTTCCGGTGTCGGAAAACAACTTCACGGGCAGCTATGTTTTCCTACTTCCTTACGTATTTACTTATCTATATTGCCTCTGAAGCCGTCGACGTTATTGATCCTATGCCACCAGAAGCACCGTATGATAATCTTAAGGCACCTATTCTATTTAGACTAGCCTAACCCAAATGCTGCAAATGATTCGATGCCAGCCATCCCCCGATCCAGTCAGACTGTGCCATCGCACAGCCAATCATCAGTGAGTCAGCAACTGATGAACTGTAGAACAGTCATTATGAGACACGCGCTGGACTCTTGAATCTTGAGCTCCTTGTCTCATTACTACCTGGTCCTATCCACGATCTGGTATTTTATCCGCTACTTGGTGTAGTTCAAATCATATCAACTGGAGACGAAATTGCAACTGGAATGTCAATCTCAGCAGACGACCACCGTGCGATACTTTAATAAAAGAAGATCCAATTCGAAGCCGCTCAGCTCTGTATGCTCGATACTCTGACACTTAACCTCTTGATGATTTCCAAGTACAAGGCACCGCATGATGAACAAACCAATGTAGAATCAACTATACCTATAATCCAGTTTTTCCAAAATGTCCTTTCATCTGATGTTACATCTGAGTCCTAATTCGGACGCTATGAGGACGTTTCGTAGTGTGTTCGGGGACAAGGAGAATGAATGGCGATCAGGAACAATGCTTCTTAAGTTGCGGACCACGGAACACAACCGTCTTGTAAAGTACATTTTGCAAAAACACCCGGGTGATTTTGCATCAGAGGAAACAGTTCAGTGTCTCACTCACACTTTTAGCGAACTTCAAAGAGTACACGATATCACTGTTTAAAACTGTTCAAACACTATGGATGACCACATTACCTATGCAGGTATAATCAGTTGCGAGTAGGAACGCTTTAAAGTTAAATCCGAGACATCGACACAGTTCGGGTGTCTGATGTTCATCAGCGGTTGACAACCTTCGTCAGAAGCGAACATTCGCACACGAATTCTCACCCTGCTGGATCAAGACCCAGATATCACGTTGCAGAAAAAGGCCGAGCAAATATCAACGTCTGCTTAACCGGAAGCATCATTCCAGTATGGTGGGACAGCGCCAGATCAACAAGGTGGGCGTTAGTCCAGTTGTCACATCAGCAGGGGTCAAAAAGCCGCCTACAGCGTGTTAGAGCTGTGACGTATGGCAATACGCATCACAGTGCACTTTTCGCTGAGATCGACGTAACCATTATCAACGTTTGTGTCACAAAGATGGTTTCTGCAAGCCACACAATTCGACTAAATCTGACAATCCCAAAATACGATTTGCGAAATCACCACAGAAGTAAACTATCCGCAGCATTGTTGCTAACTATCAAGTCAACGCGACGGCCCGCAGTCGCTACCTGACAATGAGTGTTAATGAGTATCCCGCAGTTCTACATGTAAACACTGGATCGGACATCACCATCATTTCACAATCCATTTGGGAAGCCATCGGACGTCCGCCAGCATTACCCACACAACAAACTGCTGTCACTGCATCAGGAAGTACACTCGGATTGGTTGGTGAGTTATGTTATTTGATGACCTACAATGAGCAAACGTTTGAGTCCATATGTTACATCACTAATTGGCCAGAATGATAATTATTGCTATTGACTGATTAGAAGAGCTTGCAGAAGCTGCTGCCAGAGTGCATAAGTGTTTCTAAAATTACTACACATCACGTAAGCGAATCTGTGCCAGCCAGCCCATCCTCTAGCACCACTCTTTATGCGATTAACTACAGACGTTGCAGTTGGGGACTGAGTGTGTCTGCCATTAGTCTTGAGTACATTATCAACCGAGGTGATTCCAGTGGAAGCCTGCATCACAGTAGATCACATTCACGATAACGTGGTCCTACTGCTACTTTCATCGTCGTTTTGGCAAAGCAGCAGGTAACGGCCGTCCGGATTGCAAATACCTGAACTCATCTTCGTTTCCGCAGTCAGTAAACGTCAAAGCCAGCCAGGTGAGGTGACTGCTGTCGTTGGCCAAGTCAACAGTTGCCCACTGTATGTCGTCGGCCACTATTAAACTCCATTTTTGGCTGGTACAGGCGCAGTAATTAGCGTTATACTCAGATCATTAGAAAAACGCGGTCCGTAACTAGCCGGACGCACGGTACAGACGGCTAATCCGTCTAGAATAGCGTCATACTGCCAGAAGCTCCTTAACCTAAATCTTGGCTTACGACGAACATTTTCTTTCGTCTTGAGCATCGCGGATCTCCAGTAGCCTATACTTGGCATTGTCTTCTTCAGTAAATTCGGCCTTGTGGTCTATCTACGCCACAGAAGGTTACGGGATGACAGCATGTCGCACGGTGAAATTGGATACAACATTTTCTAATCCCAACAACGAATCACATGGATTATGCTGAAGGGGTGCGTGGATTTCACTAGTGTGCTTCCAATGCTATTTGTGAAGCCTTGTATATCGAGCGCACGCAAGCGGGTTTCACCCATCGATGGAGTTGATAGCTTCCCACTGATTCTTATCAATGCTTTACGCATACAACATCCTATCATTGACATAACGCAGATGATGCGACCTAACTCTCCAGCTCCCATAGGCTATTACAACAATCATGGGTTGTTTGCCTCGAACCTTTTTCTAGAGGGCTATACTCAGTCACAACCTATTCCGCCGGGGCCATCACCAAATTATTTTACACCGTTAGCAATACACGCTCTGTTTCAACAATTTTTAGCCTGGGTCCAGGCACACGGCTTGAAACCCCAATGTTTATAAAACAGCCTAAACAATCTTCATGTCTTGCAAGTATCTCAGCGAGAGAATTACGCACACGAATTTCGGAGCACAGGAGGCGCATTTCAAGACCACCAAGAAACGAGTTTGAATACCAGACAATATTAGGAGACTCGGCCGTGGCTACGCATGCATTACACAGAGGTCAGCAGAGGCCATTAGAAGGATATATACGATCAACACCCCAGCGGTTGATTACCGAGGCTTTGAAAATTACCAAATCGGACAGTTGTGTGAATAGATTGGAGGGGGCAGAACTCTCCAGTGCGTGGCAAGCGATCTTAAGCCGGCCAGCCTGACGAGCATCGGTGCGTGGATCAGATTGGAAATTGCAAACCGACTCCCATTGTCAGCACTATGGGCTTATCCGTCAATGCCATGACGCACAAGGGAACACTTGGACTATTACCACTGTGGTTGAACCACCTGAGGTGATATTATGAACTGTGACTGTAATGACACATTGGCTCAAATCTCGGGTAACACGGTTATCGTCCCTGCTCGCTATAACATGCCACTTCAATTGCACAGTGATTCACCTGGTCTGACGAAGCTCTTGTGTCAAGAGTGAAATGTTACCAAACTACTCTAGCAACCGATTGTTTTCAAACCTCTCTGAATTATCACAGTATTTTTGATAAAATTCGTTCTCTTCACTCAAAGATCTACATTCTACGCTCATTTGTTTTGGTAACTAACCATGATATCAAGTTTTTAACTGCATCTTGGCGTCATGATGACAAGTCTGACAAACAGTTTACTATTTTCACATGCGACAAGTTGATGAGAAATCGCCCTAGTCGTTGAGGAGGTGGATGTGTAATTTATCTGCACCCAGTGCTGAACGATTTCCAGGAATCACTATGGCTTACGATATCAGTTAATCAGTAGCAGCTGCTTATGAAATGTATATACAGCTCACCAAACTGAGCCAATAAGAGTTGGCATTGTTGACGCTTGCGTCTGAACGTGACGCTAGCCTATCATTTGTGCATAAGCTTATTGAAGGTGATTTCAATCTACCGTTGATTTCATGGCCTATGGGAATCGCTCCTGTGAAATGCCGAAATTTTATGTCCTTTATCAAAAGCGAATGACTGGCAGCAACACGTCTCGCAACCTACCAGAGGTGAAAGTACTCTGGATCTTCTTTATTCATTGGGCATACCTGCAATCAGTGTTAACTTTATTGCTGAATTTCCGGGCCGCGATCATCGCGTGGTTAAATACCACCTAAGACTACGCATGGCCGAGGTACAGAACACAATGCCTTATCGTCTGCTCAGTTCCGTCATCTGGAACTCTTTCAAGGCCCTGTTTCGTTCGTAAATTGAGATAACTTCTTTCACTTTTCATGTTCTCAACAAGCGACGGACCTGTTTTATAGTATAACTGGCTTCTGCAACAATTCAGCATTACCATTAGCATGTGTCTAACAAACTAAATATAAAATTGATCGCAAAGCGTTGAGCTCAGCAAGAACGCTTTAGAAGATTCGGTGGAACTTCAGGTTAACTGCTGACTTTGCGCTATTATCCCAGCAGTCCAAGATCGTCGAAGAACAGAGGCATCAAAATGACAAAAATCTTATTCTAGAAAAGTATGAAGCGCTGAAAGGTCCTAGCGAAACAGCTAAACTAGTCAAACTATTCCATGCACGGGATTTGCGTAGCAGCAACGATTTCAATTTTAGCACCACGCCAGATGGAACACGTCTCGAGGCACTAGGTGATGTGTGTGAAGCTTTCCGTGCTTATTTTGCCGAATCAGTGGTCAATAAATCATCAGACACACCAGAACTTATCATGCCACACAACCGTGAAACTCCACGCAGAGTGGAATTCACTGTAACGAAAATCACTAGTCAAGTCTCTCGCTTATGCTCTTCAAGTTGAGCACGTTGTGATGGGATCCACCCTTGTTTAATAAAAAACAGTGATAGTGATCCCTCTGCTTTTGCTCAACATCTTTACACTCGCTTTTAACAACGGAGTATATGCTACTCAACGGAAAAGTTCTGTCGTTCCCCTGCCACACAAGAATGGTGCCGTTCAGGAGGTTAAAAACCTTTGCCCCATCAATCACACACCCATCGTATCTAGAATAATTTAAAGAATAGTGAAAGAGGATATATTTGTATTCTTTAACAAGGCTAACATGACGAGCAATTCGCAGCGCGGCTTCATGCAAGATCTCTCCTTCGCCACAGGCCAGACAGACACTATAAACCACACAAGGGCTGCCATAGACAACTGAAACAATGTTGTAATCCTGTTCATGGGTATGCAAAAATGCCTTTGATAGAGTACCTCACATTAGGCTACTGAACAAACTGGACGCTATAGGCATTGGTGAGGAGAGGTTTTCTTGGCTCTCTTCATATCTGCTTGGTAGACAGCAGGTGGTGCGTATGGCAAGCATTCCTCTAAAACGGAAGCAATCACCATTGGAGTGATCCAAGGATGTGTTCTTGGTCCCTTCTTTTCTAATATATATTAACCATATATTCCATAGAATAAGAAATGTCCGTACGTATATCTTCGCTGATGACATTAAAGTTGTCTACTCACAAGAACTTGCGAATACGCAGGAAGTCATACGTCTCATTCAGGAGGACCTATCTACACTTGAATCCTAGTGCCAACTGTGGCAGATGTTATTTGCCGTGGACAAGCGTGCTATTTTGTCCTACAATTCTCGAGTACCGCCAGACAGTTTATTACTACAAGGCGCACACATCTCGAAATGCAGGGCATTTTGCGACTTGGACGTACGATATTCAGTAACTTATAACTTTTCTGAACATGATGACTTTCAAGTTTCGAAGACCATGAATACCATCAGATACATGTGCTATCATTTTACCTCACGAATCTTGCATACGGCTTTACAAAACTTATGTATGGCCTTGTACGCAATACTGTTCATTTGTCCAATCTAACCTGCAGAAATCTGACCAGCATTCTCTTGAGAGGGTTCAGAGACGCTTCACGAGAAAGCTATGTGGAGATTCCTCAAGATGACATACAGAGAGCGACGTGATAAACTTGGATGTTACCCACTCTGGCTTCGGAGAAGGAAGCTGAACCTGTGTTTTCTTTACAGAAGCATAAACCGTCAAATTCACGGTCTTGATAACGGTGTTCACGTATCTTTAAACAGCATATATCCAATCCGTAACAAAGAGATAAAAGCCGTGATTCCAAAATTTACTACGAAAACCAGCAAAGGTTTCTTTTTAATCCACTACTCAAAGGCTTGAAACAAAGTTCCGTGAGATGTCGGAACATTCTATACATTTTGCTCTTTTAAGCTTGTAATTAGGAAGCAGTTAACCGTGCAAAAGACTAGTTATACTTTCGGAACATCACAATCCCTAGATAATGCTTCTGAAAACTGTATCGATAGTCCTTGAATAAATTGTCAACACCTATACGCAACAGTCTCTTGCAGTTCATTTCATTACTTTTCTCGGCCGAACATCTGTCATGTGATTGTGAAGAAGCCTGGTTCAACGAAGAAAACATAGAAGATCTATTCTGATTACTTTGTTGTCTAAATTTGAAATTACGCCTGCTTATTTTGAAAATTTAATAATAAAAAGACCTAAAAAGGATGTACCAATACGTGATCTGCGTCTTCTTGGGAACAGCTTCCCTCATCGTCGTGGAGAATTTATTTATTTATTTATACTAATTCGGGGTTCGCCATAATGCTCAAAATTCGCGCAACTGGTAAATCGTTCTAGGTTTATAGGTTTGCCTTTTACGTTCAGCAAACTGCACAGTGAGTTTCACTGGTTTTGGTCCTCAGAAAACTTGCCCCGTGATGTGTGGCGTTAGATTAGGAGACATGTGTGCATGCAACCTTCGGGACGTTCTTGTTGAAGTCCGATTTTGAGGGTTGCAAGTTCAGGTGATCAGTAGTCCTGGCTTTCTGCTAATTAATGATAATCTGTTACTTTCTCTCTGTTCGTGTTAGACGTGTCTGCAACAGAACAGACCCCGTGTGTGGCATCCCGGGTGACCTTTGCAGCGATCTCTGCGTCGTTGTCGAAATTCTCGGGAGATTTGATCTCGACCAGAGAACCTTGATTTGCATATACAGAAGACGCGTTCGGCTGCCCCATCCTTGTTGTTGATGTAAATTGTCAAAAATGGATGAGTTTGCTCAATCAGACTTTTTGGGTGGTGCCTGGTTTTCGTGATTCTAAGTACCGCTTGACTATCTGGGCTCTGGTCTGCTTTCGCCTGGCATTCCTCCAAAGTCTGAGGAGATAACGTCGATGGAGACCTTACCGATCTTGTTTCAGGTCAAACAAATTGCGCACTGTGGGTTCACGTAGAAACCATAACGCCACCCAAGCGCATACTCGTTCCCAGTGATATACTCTTAGCTTATATCCGTTGTTAAAGTTATGCTGCTAACCGGTCATACTTCTGGACCACGGTAAACACACACTTGACTAATGGCATTCTTTGGAGCTGTTTCAACCCCACACCTATCGCTTGCAAATTTTTCACATTTTGCATGGTGATATTTGAAACAGTGTGTGCCGGTTAACCCTAAATTAACAAATTGATGAAATTCTCCTGACAAACTGACCTCCTTTGCCTGGAGTCCTTTGGAATTCGCATCTACTTGCTCTTTGTTACTCATCTTGTCATTGCCTGACACAGTGAGCTAGCTGATGCTGCGTATGTTTCCCACTTTGGTCGGCTGCGCACACCGGTCAGACGAGCAATGTGGTAAAAAAGGTTAAGTGAGGGCGGACTAGTGGACGATTTTGCTGCGTTGGTCTGTGTGGGGGGTTGGGCCGGTGCACGGTTGACAAGGTTCCATACAGTGGCGATTTGCTTGGGGTTATCGATCAATTCTAATTGATGCTGGGCAAGAAGCAACGTACTGTGAAAGGCTAGACAGCTACTGCGAACGTAATTGAAATGCTCGATTTTTGGTTGACTTAATCGCCACAAGAATAATCTTCCGAACGAGCGTAAAAATTCACAGCGTGCTTTAAACTGGAGTGCTGCACTGATGTGTTACAGAAACCAAATCCGTCACAAACACAGACGGGTATCGGATATTGAACTTAATAATACTAGAGTTAAGCAAGCATCTCGTAGAGCCGATAAAGCCGAGTCAAACGAATGTATGCTCAATGATATGCAGGAAATTGGTTATGAATGATCCACAGAAAGGCAAAAATGTCGATTGGAACGACAGGCATTTCCGAACTTATTCTAACAGTACCATCTTAAATCTTGTTCGAACCAAATCCACAAGTGTACTGCTGTCACATTAAGAGGTAAGTCTTCAAAAGACTTGGGTCGGTGCAAATCATTGGGAAATTTGTAAGTATCAAAACCAGACCATCAAACATAATACCTCACTGGTCACTAGAACCGGGCACGCTGTGACGAATCCTACAGTAGGAGACGTTTTGCTCAAGGATTGTTCTCTGCAGTATGCATGCTGCCGAACATGCATCAACCCTGATGTTCTCTGGAATGAAAGATGTCATAACGGTAATAACTTGGGAGAACACCGTTGAAAAGCAAAGTAAAATTTTCCTCTGTGCTGTACCTGAACATCCACCCCATGAATTCAATGAACTATAAATCACAGCTGAACATTGGGGCAGTTCATTCGTAAACATCTCCCTAGGTTGCACTGTCGCACAAACGCCCAAATGACTACCAACTTCGCTTTATTATAATGAGTGCGGTTTGTAGTGAACATGAAAGATTCGCGCTTCAACATCTTGGGACCAGATTTTATTCTTGTTTGTATATTTCAATCGTTCGTTTGTTTTATTGGCGGCACATCTGGTTCATTTTCAAATTCTATGTTAGTCATACACCACTTATTCTGTGCTTATGCTAAGCAGCTGTCACTTCATTGCAGCCCTGTACAATACACCTTGTGTCCGGTAACCTACACACTTCTGAATAATCGGTATCCATATTGGTTCCTCCTGGCTCTTGTCTCAACCAACACGGGTTCTTCTCTAGAAGTGGTGACCCTCGGTTGTGACCTCCATCGCAGCCATCTTGAATTCCTCATCCTGAGGAAAACGAACCTTGCTGTTTTGTTTGGATTTTCCTGTTGCGATAGTGTATCATTCTGCCATACTCTCGGTGTTAAACTTCCTGACCCAGCTTGTAATGCTTGCATGATTCCAGTCACTTTGTTTATAAGAACTGATCCACAGTTTTAGTTTGTATTGTTGGAGTCGGAGTTTACTGGCCGTATGTTCACAACCTGTAGTCAGCTACTCGTTTACCTGCCCAACAACGTAACTCTGCAACTCATGGACCTCTAAATGCACCCTGTTGCTAAGCTGTGTTGTGACGCTCAAGCAGGCCGTTATAAACCGAGTTACGCCCACTGAAGGGACCCGCATTCAGCAGCCATTTCAGCGCCTGGGTTTAAGTGGCCAGAAACCCTACACCTTGTTAAGCTAAATTCGTCAGATGCTCGAGACATCATTTATGGACGAATCCTTACTGTGTGAACTCAGGTTACGGTGTTTATCGGATACAGCGCAACGTATGCTTATCGTGAACAACTACAAGTGTCTCGCAATGTCCTACAGGTAGCCGAAGCAGTGGTAGATCGTGTTTTGCTAAAGCTGTTGCGTCGCTTCACCCTTCGTACAACTACTGTAATCATAGTGCTGTACATACATCTTTGTGTGCACACCTTACGCCATCTGCCCCAGCTTCACATAGTTAACAACTCCCTTAGTAGAGTTAACAGCTCTAAGCGGCGACTTTAGTGACAACATTTGTACAATAGCACACACCTCTCATGCAGCAAATCACTTAACAGAAACGATCCTACAGCTATTGTTGGTTCCTTGGTCTTGATGATATCTCTTCAGCCGTAATCAAGCCTGATGGTGATGTTATACCAGTACCATTACTGAAACTATTTCCCTGTTCTTACATTCAGACCATTATCGTGAGAGATGGAAGGAATCTATTGCCATACCGCGATATAAGTCTGTATCAAAAACAGATATTCGTAATTATCGCCCCATTAGTCACACCCTCATCTTATCACGATTGATGAAGAGAACTGTAAAGGAACAACTCCTTTCCTCTTATGGCGCAGTCTTTCACCTTCGCAGCATGGGTTTTAAAGTCTCGTTTCTGCATAACATGCCAAATTGATTTCTTAAATAATCTCACCGGACCGATTGCCTCTGGTCTTCAGTGCATTGTCTTATATATTAACATGCAGAAAGTGTACGATCGAGTCTCACAAGAGGTTATTTTCGAAAATGAGCAGTTTTGGCATATCAAATCCACTTCTTTCTTGGCTTAAATCCTATCTGACCGGACGCTTTCAGATAGTCCAAATAAATAGGTTCACGTCTACCGTCCAACAAGTTACTAGTGACGTCATTCAAGGCAGGGTTTTAGGTTGGCTTCTTTTCTTATACCTGTCGTACGCTTCGGAAGCTCATACTTGTTTGCAGATGATTTGAACGTAGTATATTCATTCCACTCATCCTTATACAAAACTAAAATAGAAAATGTATTAAATATGATCTACAAGCCATGGAGGGCTGGGCTGCAAAGTGGCAGATGCACTTATCCACCTCAAAATAAAATATCATAACTTTTGGATGACATATTGAGGCAAGATTGTCCCCAATTCCTGGTGATCCCATTCCAGCTCCTTAAATTTCAGCGAACATAGAAACTATATTTTTTCTAATGCAATGCAAGTATCAGGACATATTAGTCAGTTACTAGCGCTGAAAGATACAAGACTCGTGGCATATAAAATCCATTTAAGACCCTTTTTAGAATACTGTAGCCTTACGTTCAGCAATTTACGCACATCTGCCCTGAAGGCCATGGAAAATGTTAAACGCGCTTTCACTAAACGCATCTTCGGTTACTCCACACTTGTTCCCTGTAAAGATAGATGTATTGAATTAAAACTTGAGCCTTTATGGCTACGTAGATTACATTTAAAACTTGGTTTTCTTCACACATTTGTGGCATAACGTGCAAAGCAATCAACGCCCTGTGCAATTTTGGTTGGAAAACAGAAGTGAAATACACGACGCCGAATGTATGGTTGTAGTACCTCCATTCAAGACCATAGTCAGACTGAGATTTTATCCTATAACGTTCAGCTTGATATGGAACAAGCTACCTAGTTGCGTTCGATGTACAAAAAGCTTGAGTGTATTCAACAACACCAGCAAAAGTAAAACAGAACTTAAGTTTGCAAATGAGCGACGATACATTGTGTGGGGAAGGACCGGGTCATATTGGTAACAACAAGACCTCGGCCGCCACTTAGTGAAGATGATTACGCTATCTCTGTATTTTATTTCTAATACTACAGAAAACCTGTTCTACGTTAACATGCTATACTCATCCGCACATCTTATTTCTTTTTCATCTCTCCATCGAGCGATCAATAATGGATATATGCTCTGCGATCAATTGTCTGGAATTAATAAGCTAATCGTCTTCCAATGCTGATGGTTTCAGTTGTTTGTCATTTGGAATGGATCATCGACAAATTCAGAGACAATATCAACTGCTTTTATATTGTCTTTGCTGCCCTTTATTCTTTAGAAAAGGCTGACCGGAACGCAACAATGCTTTCTCATGAAATTTTCGTACCATCGTCGTTATTCACCAAGACTTCCCATGAACTTATGCTTGGCCCATTCGCAAAAGGTAGTTATTAAGAGTATACTCGTTAATTTCTCCTACTTTATATTTTTCCTTATTTTACTGTTGGACACGACTCGGCTGATCTCTTGAGGTGACGGATTACAGTTTCCAAGCTAAAAATTATGCCCACGCAAAGCTTACTGCCATTGACTAATTGGTATATAACAAAACGCGCCATATTTGAATGATCCGCATGTCGGAAGGGGCTGAGGCTTCATCACCCATAATGCATGCATAAAACAATCCTTATAGCAGACATTTGTGAAACAGGTGATGGGTTACATGCTATTTTACCACACCGGCACACAGCCAGTTGGAGCATGGAAGTGCGGGTGAAATCCATCGAGGAAATACCCCGCATGGAAGCAGGTCCCCTGGGGACGATTCCATGGTTGGCCGTATTACTTTACTTTAACTTTGGCTATATCTGCAACTGTTATTGTTCCCAGTTTCTTAATCTCTCTGATACCTTCAGACAGCCAACCACTTAAAAACCCATATGAGATCGTTGTACAAAACATGCACAATTACCTCTGTTATGCGATCTCGTTGTACAGACTGATCAGACCACTCAGTTGGACTGTGCCTCGCACCGTCGAGAAATAGACTGTTTATTTATTTACTTATTTACTTATTTAGATTTTCATTCATTTTTAGATGCTTTGTTGCGCAGGCCACAGGTTGTGCATTTTTCGTTTACTCAAAGGGAAACGCTGGGACTGGGATGTAAAGCAGACTAATGTCACTGGCCCATCTGAAAGCAGTCACCTTTATGTTCAATTCTGCGATTCTGGAACTGAATTCCTGGTTGACACCGGGGCTGAAGTCAGCGTAGTCCTTCCCGCACATGCGGAGATGACTTAGCAGGTCACCGCTAGTTTCGTGTAGCCAACAGCACACTTACCGCTGGCTTGTAGACATGGTTCAGTCATCAGTTGACAATAGAATCAAGTATACCCGAGTATGTTTTCTGGACTACAGCAACGCCTTCGGTTGCGCAAACCACGAAATTCTTTCGACAAATCTACCCGGTGCTGCAATACACTTTTTTGCTAGCACAAAACGAACTTCTCTAAGAAATAACAAACCGGATAATGCAATGCGGATCTAGTTTTTATACATTATTGATACAACTTTTAAACTGCATTTATATCATGCCGTATCGCTGTAAGCGTTTTTGTTAAGGCTATATATTCACCCGTTTTGAGTGCATAAACCTTTTCTTGATTGACTTAACTTGACACAAATTACGGCCAACGCTCTTTATACATCAACATAGTCTCTGTAATGCAGTCCGCTAGGTGTTCGGTATTGCCGCCATTTCGTTTGCTATTATCAGCATAAACTTCCTTAGAAAATTTAACCACTTAGTCGATGTGAAACAAATGAGGTTACTCAACCCCGAAACGACGCTCAGCGCCACCGGCACAATCACCCCAGTCTACGTCCACCCGAAGAGCTCTTCCGACTATGCCGAACGTTCCACTCATTTCGCTGAGCTCGTTCAGCAAATGAACGCATTTCTGCTCTTAGCATCGCAAGCCACGCACCGCATCCGAAATAACCCCCTACCAGTCCCATCGCACCCATTCCGACTTTTACCCGAGAAAAGCAAGATAGCTAGGTCGGAGTTTGAGCACATGCTCGAACTTGGAATAAGCCATCCTTCCGATAGACCTTGATCCTCACCACTCCAGATGATCCCAAAGAAATCTGGAGACTGGCGTCCTTGCAGTAACTACCGGGCACTAAATGAAATTACGGGCCCCGACAGGTGCCCCATCTCACACATGCAGAACCTCACTGCATTCCTCACATGTAAGACGGTCTTCAGTCAGCTCAACCTTGTTCGTGCCTACCATCAGCTAAGTTCAGAGGAAAAAAAACGTTCCTACAAAGCCGCCGTCACACCGGCTTGTTCTAATTTGTAAGGGCAGTATATACATTGTGCAATGCTATATCGACCTTTCGTCGCTTCATATACGATGTCACTCGTGGTCCAGACTTTGCTTACACTTACCTAGAAGAAATTCTTGTAGCCACTACATCCGACGAAGAGCACCTCGCTCATCCTCAACACTCTTCCAGCTGTTGTCTCACAACGGAGTCACGGTTAATTCGAATAATTGCAAACTTAACATGTCAAGGTTAAAATTCCTAGTCCACCTCCTCTCGTCCTTTGGTATCGAGATTCTACCAGGTAAGATCCAGGTTATTAAAGACAACCAAGCTTGGACTTAATTTAAACATCTCCGTCGATTTTGTGCTGTAGTCAACTACTATGGACACTCCATCCTTGACTCCGTTTAGCTCATGCAACCTCTGGCCGACTATATCAGAAGAAAACGAGCATAGGTTCGCTTTTCCCAACACAGCACAAACGGTCTTCACGGAGCTAAAGCATGCTATCTCCAACATTGCTCTCCTCCCTCACGCTGAACCGCCTACTCCACATTCTCTTAATACTGAGACCTCAGACGTTGCGGTAGGAGCTGTTCCTTAACAAAACGTTGGTGGGCTGTGACAACCTCTCGTTCTTTTCTCTAAACGTCTACAACAGAAGGAATTTCCTTACGGCACGTTTGGTAGAGAACTGTGTGCCATTCGTCTACTTTCATTCTTATGAACTACACGTTTTCGTTAAAAACGAAAAAGCAGAGAGAAAAGAAATTCTCAGATTGGTTCATTTCTACCTCACGATTAGCTAACAGTTCTTAAGCGCAGACAAGTTGACACTTTCCTCCATTTGGATGGTCTAGTTTGTATCACTGTTCTAGTTATGTGCCAGTGCGTATTCTTCTTCTCAGCACCATCAACAACCTCACCTCCATCCACTGGAACGTGTCATGCGATCATCAGTGACAGAAGAAGAAAAAACCAGAGGACGAATCAAGGTGATTCTGCCGATCAGGAGGATGGCCCTAATTTTAAGTCACGGGAATAGGTGTAGAACCTGGAGATTTTATCATCGATATATACTAAATTATGACTTATAGACCACGTGAATAAGTACATTAGTAACTGTAGCGGTGCGCAATCCAACTCTCTATCTTTTACGTCTACATACAATAGGAGGCACATATTGTTACTACCGGCCTGCGCTGTTCATGGGTTCAGTCGTTTTGAAAACGAGCAATTAGT
Source organism: Dicrocoelium dendriticum (assembly GCA_944474145.2). Classification (NCBI taxonomy): domain Eukaryota; kingdom Metazoa; phylum Platyhelminthes; class Trematoda; order Plagiorchiida; family Dicrocoeliidae; genus Dicrocoelium; species Dicrocoelium dendriticum. The sequence continues at coordinate 210,837,557 of OX104063.1, read as the reverse complement.
ATTTGTTTATTTAAGAAACAGCGCAATCGGAAGTGGAGTTTCCTTTTGATGTAAAAACAGAGTGGCACAAGTCTGTGCATAACTAATTCTGATGATAGCCATGCGGTTGGAAAAACATCACTGAACGTAGACAGTCATTTGGTTTGTTTGATTAGTGAATGTTATCACCATCGCTTAATATACATTGCCAGGGGGCAGTTTGGTATCCGTGCACCAACTTAACTGGGCTAGGTATCATGTGCATCAAAGATACCTGCCAAGGTAGTCCTGAATTTCGCCCTGACAAGTGATGATGGGCACTGCGCCTGCCTCTCTAAGTTAGAGTCACCGCACCCACGGACCAAGTAAGCCACATCAGACGCTGATTCCGAATACTTGCCATATTTGATGAGCAAAAACACATTGGTCGAGCTAGGATGCCAACGGTTTGCACCTGCCGCGCTGCCAACCATCTTGAGTGCTACGCGATCAAATTTTCAATCAACGTGATATTTAGAGTTCAGAATTAGTATCTTCCTCATGGCAGAACCCATGGGCAGAAACTGGTACCAACATGCAATGGGCAGAAAAATATTAGCTGGAAGTATGGCAGAAATAGTCGCAGCTTTGTGTGAACTATGCCCCAGCAGTATTAAACATAATTTAAATGTGAAACAACGTCATCGTATGAACGATTGCATGTCGCTGCTGTTCGTAAGAGAAGAGACGCATGTCAAACCGCAAAATGTCAACCAGTAACGATCCTGCATTTGTTTTTCAGCTTCGCAGATGACAGTGATGGCGAACTGGTGAGTTCCTCGGATAATTATCATTTCATCTGTCTGGCGCAGTGTACTGTTCAAAAGGGTCAATTGTGTGTCAGCACACTACCGACTTCACTCTGTCCATGGATTCAAAATGCTGATGCTAGAATGGGGTCAACTTCATCCACCTCTACACCGTTGGAGCGTTTATCACCGAGTCAGTGGTATCCAGCTTCACATACTGCACTGGCGACTAGATTTTAAGATGGACTGGTATTAGATCTTGAAAAGGCACTTGGTAACATGCATCCGGGGTTCCTTTTGACCCGGTCCCAGTACAACGCGGATTTCACAATTCCCCAGAGTGTAGCTGTGTCTGTTTTTGGCTTTTAAAATCGATTCATTGTAAATTAGCTTCTCAGCCGTTTTACTGCCTTGGAGGGAGTTAAAAGTCAAAACAATCCGATGTGTTCTAACACCCATCTGTCAAGTCTGCTGACTGACTTATCTAGAAAGTAGTAAAATTTCAAGTGGTAATAATGGGATTTATAATTTGCTTCAATTAGACTCAGTCAGATGGTTGTCACAGGCATAAAAATAGTAATTGGCCCTTGTATCCTTTCCAGATTTGTTCAAAATGTCTATTCCACCATCTCCGATAGAAAGTTCGCTAGTGACCTATGCCAATGGTTGGCGGCATCCGGTTTCGGATTTGCCTGTCACTGTGGCAAGCCACAGGACGCCTGCGCCTACAGAGGGACCATGGGTGACTTGCGCTGCACCACCCACAGCTCCAACCACACACCCCATATCCAGTGTAAACCCGAAGGAATAAGACCGGGAGGCATACGGATAGGAACCACGTTTCATCAACGGAGCCGGCCCACACTCCTTCACAGGCAAACATAAGCACACTGTATTTGGGAATCAACCACACACAATGCGGTGGCTGGACCGTAGTGCGCTCCACACTGAGTGCATGGAACCACTCTTCGAGCCTAACACGGCCACAAGGACCGTGCACCCCGTCCCCTCCAGCAACGACCAACTGTCTCCTGGAGCCAGTATGGACGATGTAGTGGGTAATAGACAGGTAGGCACCTTGTCAACATGCACATCAAGCGCAGCCACATCGGGGATATCAAACAACAGCCAAACACTTGAGGGAGAGAGAGAAGGAAAGAAAATAACTCGATAGATGCATACGGAAACGGTGACGTAAACCTTAAGTTAATGAGCATATGAAATAAGTTATTTACAAACGAATCCTAGATAAGTTCAAGAGTTATAGATTGCGAGAATACAGTTTGCTGACCTATTTTAATATCATCACCCCATGGCGCTTGTGATGAACTGCCTCAGCTACTTGAAACGAGTTTCACCGCCTTTAGCAGAAATCCTCAAGCAAACGACTGCACAGAAAGTAGCCATACCAAGGGAACAAGGCGTACACAAGTTAAACACCCCCGGAATCAGCAAAAAATATGTCGATTCATTGGCCATCTTTTATTCTCAATTCGACTGTACATTAATACATAAACATTGCAGGTCTCCATCGAAAGATCATTGCTTCCGTTTTACACTATCCAGTTCACGAGTTTACCAATCAACACATTCAACTGATCGCTTGGGAGCTCACCAGCTAGGTAGAGCTATTCTGCTTCGAGACTGGTTGTCAGAAGATACTTTCAGAACACGGATGTTTGAACTTTACATTTATTTTATATATAAAAGGTGTCTGGGCTGAAAACAAGTCAGCTCCTTTCTAAGAGTCAGCCAGAGAGTTTACAAGCTCATTTAAATCAAGTTTTCCATCTTTGTCCAAATCATAATCCTCAATGAATTGTTCCACAGTTGCCCTGTCTATTTTATCACCGCAAGACTCCATGAGTTCCTTTAATTCCTTAACTCCGATTTTGCCGTCACCATTTTTGTCCAAATCGCTCAACAACTCGCGTAGTTCTTCTTTACTGTGAAGGAAAAAATTGACACTAATCTGTAAATCATGTTAACCCCGGATTGCTTTTGTTCATGCGTATAGACATAAGAGAAGTCCCACTATGATAAACATGACTTTTCAATGGGGAAAGATAGGTTTGGACTTGTGAGTAAATGAATGTGCTTATGATTCAAAGCATTAAATACAATCCATCGAGGAAATGCTCAATCTGCAGAATGGCTTTAATGCTGAACAGCTGATGAACAATAAACATGGGTGCAGACAAACATGCCTTTTTAAATTTTTTTAAAACATCATGAAAAGTGTTCGCTTGCCCTACTGTTGCATTTTCAGCGTTAGGTTCCTTGTCTTCTTAAGAGCACGGGACACTGAAATTCCAATGGATGCTGCCTTACCGATATTATCACAACTGGCTAACTACCTCAAGCCATTAACCATACGCATCCGATATACATGAGGAGAGACAGAATAATACTGATATGCTCTAGTAGTGAACAGCTGGATTTTCTTATCCTAGTCAGCTCGCTAAATTCCTACGGGATTGGATGCGGCTTCTAACAACGGGTAGGATCCAAATTATTCCAAGGAGAGTGCTAATCATTCGGATGATGCGCCGTGAAAATGTGTCGGTAGCGACCCTGCAGCAAAAGTTGCAGAGACCTATGCATTCGACAGACAACTGACACCCAAAACAGTTATATCTATGGATCTCACCGGAATAACCTTATCCGAGACGGAAATAATCAGTAAATGTAAAAAAGTGATGAGCACTGAGTATGAGGCCGCGTAACAGCGAAGTTGGTGATAAACAATGAAAATACCTTTGCAGTGGTTGTGACATGTATTTCTAAGATTTATTTATGCGTACGAGAGAGTTGGCCAGGTGTGGGATAGAAGCGCGAAACCCCCTAAGCAGTAGTTCCCTCTTAGTGTAGTTGAATGCACTATCGATGAGTGGAAAACATATATGCATGGATGCGCACTAGTGTGTCGATGATGACCGCATATAAATAGTATGTGTAAGCGCACCCGCTTAAGGATACAAATTTACTGCGGTTTTCATATTTGATTACCCGAATGCGTTAGAGTGTGCAGCGTGCTGACATGAATTTAAAGACTGTACGGACAACATACGTCTAACTCTACTTGAAAACGTTTTCCTGTGTAGCACTGTGCTGTTGCTTAAGGGTATTTGTCATTTTCTACGGTTTGATTAACAATGTGGGCAAAGATCAGATAGAAATTTGGTTTCTTCCCCCAACTATGCTGTCAATTTAAGGGCATGGCAATCGCAGTTACATATCATTCTCCATTTCTCATACAGTGAGTTACCCATGAGTGTGTGGAACATGTGCATTATTAAATATTTACCTTTTTGAAGAGAGTTTCGGAGCTGCTGTCTCCAAACACTGCACGCCACTACCGACCGTTTTTGTCTTGGTTTGGACTCGTCAGGTAAAGATAGCCTGAGCAGAGAGGGAAAACTGATACAGCGCCGCAATCTAGCCACACAGTGTGTACTCAAAGTCTCATCAGTGAGTTTCTAACCGCTATGTCAAACGCAGCTCATGGAGCTGTGGCTTAGTGACGATGACGAAAGCCGTCAAACTCTGTTTCGGGATCCACTCTCTAATCAAACTATCACTACCTGACGAGTCTAAATCAGGACGGAACCGGACGGTCGAGCAGAGCAGTGCTGGGAGAGAGCATCTCCGAAACTCTCCATTTCTGATGCAGTCCCTTTGATCGAAATTGTATATGTTTGCTACAAAACAAACCGTGATTTAAATCTAGGTCGCGTGTCACAATCCAGATACACGGGGGATGCTCCAAGGTCCAACAATGAGTTTAACGTATTACTTCCATCATTATATTCGTGAATTATCAGGGTCAAATATTTTGCCTCTGACAAATGCGAATTGGCGAACAGCTACGCTGCAACATTTCCACACGCTGTCGCACCTCTCCATGCGTCTGTTTTTTGCAGTAAGATTGCCAGCCTACTCGTACATTGCTTACCGTAGTTAATTTGGATCAATAACTATGGTAACAGGAATTTACATCTTGTTTCCTTCACACAAACCGTGCTTAAAGATTAGACTTGCTAGTCCACAGTTTCCGTTTCTGTATCGTGCTATTCATTTGGCGAAGGCCTCTTATGGTCGCTGCATAGTTAAATAAGGAATAATGTCTGTTGCTAACTTTGTTGCTGATGATGATGTTACTGGTGATGAGAAACTGCAGTATGCCGAAACCCGTATTAGAATGCCGCTGTCGACCTTGACTAATATGAGTTTACCGGCTAAGTAGTAGAAGCGTGGTGACCGTTTTGGCCAGGGTATTACGTCGGTTCTGCTGCTTAGTAAAAGAATAAATTTTAACAGACGAGGTGTGTGATCTTTCTTCTGATGTTGCTCTTCGTTCATCGTCTCTAAAGCCGGTAACTTACAGATCGTGCGTGTCGTTGGCTAGACTGGATAATTCACTGGAGCCTGTAGGATCGGCAGTTCGAGACCGTGAATGATGAGTTAATTGGCATTCGCCAGTTTCCATTGGTGGGTTTTCCGAACCCAACTGTAACTGTTTCGGTTCCTACATGACGTCCTGTTTTCAGTGACAAGAGCTGATCGCATTTGAAAATGACCCAGATCGCTGTTAAATACATGTGCGATGCGTTGGAGCCAACGTGACCCGAACAACGTTTCAGCCGACAATACACCTTTCATATTGGGCACAGTGCTGTTGTCGTATAGCCAAGGAACTCATGGTAGGGCCAATGAGTAATCTGTGCAAGCACTTCGGACGATCTCACACGGTAGCTATTGCCCACATCAACACTTTGACGGATGGCTCTAACATGAGGCCTGCTGATTTTGCGGCCGTCACTCTTTTAGCTGCGAAATTGCGGTTCTGTTACTGAAGAATGAAATAGTTAAGACACGAAGCCGATCTGAACATGTGGCGGAAACTCAGTTTTATAGTCAGATGACTGTCCAGTCATTTGCCGCTCAAGTGGGTTGGGCATGCCGCTAAGGTCAACCGGGTGTACAGAGAGCCACATTGCATTAGCTCAACTTAGTTCTTGGATGAAACAGCCAAAGCAGTTGGCATATCTATTCATCGCTTCACCCAAAGTATTCGTGATGAATACAAAATCTGCCATCTCATCTGCGAGACGAATGCAAGCAAGTGGTTAAGCGAAATAACATCCGCTGTACACACACTAGCCTCGGTTACTAGCCTGGTAGAAACGCGGCTCCACTGAGTAAAGTAATTGGCAAGCGGACTTCACGGAGTGCACGAGTTTTTCCAATAATTATGATATACTTTCCAGCTGGGGGTGGAGGTATCCTGTTTGACAGCTGAGTCGGGGATAGCAGTTTGCGCCCTATTCTACAAAACCTCAACATCAAACTGGAAGTGGTGGTCATTTCTGCGTGATTGTGCGGGCAGCGCATTCATATTAAACATGTTATGGGGCGGAAGTGACTAACCGCTGAAACCATTGTGAATCCAACCACAAAGAAATGTTGTTCCCAATCCTTCCAGAACCGTAATTTTAAGGTCTTTGGGCTATCTTCTGGTAGAAAGGAACGTCACGGTTTAACAGAGGTGCGATCCAGCGCCGCTTACTCTTACAATGGCGAACCCCAGTATACCGCGCTGAGCGTGGAACCAGGGTCAATGCAGTCCAGTCGGCGTCAGTGACAACTGCCCTTAAGTGGGTCGAGCCAAATTTAATCCTGCCTCATGGTTTGTCAAAAACCGACTGGCAACTGTTCTCCGAGGAATTAACTTAAAGTAACCGAGAGAACATTAATATGAGCTTAGGTATCATATTAGGAATTAAAACGAAGAAAGCAAAAAGTGTGTAGGTTTGGGCGATAAAAAGTGTACTTACCTCGGCATAATGATCCAGTGGTGTATGGAACCTTCTAGCAGAGTGGACGACTGCCAATGATGGGCTTCAGGAGTAAAATTACAAACAAGCAAGCGATGGAATTTGTTGGTCCGAAGATGTGCTGCAACTATCGCTGACTGTTTGTACAAACTGGATTTTCTTGGCAACACGGTAGAGTGTGGCCCACACGCGGATTGTGGACGGACCGACACTTGTGTTTGGTGTTTCAAATTGATTGCCAATGCCATCACACCTACCCGCTCTCACCAGCATTTCTCACTAGCCTTTGTGATTGAACTGGATTTTAGTAGACGGTGCTCCTCACAGTGTGAACAAATGGCACTCACGGTTAGACGGTGATACTGCATCATTGCACGTATAACATCGGTCGACCAGTGGATGAACATGCAGCGCCTTTGCTCACGCAAAAATAGTGTTGCTAAGCCAGGTGAACGCAGCACAACTTACAGTAAGGTAGTCGGGTTTACGGAATTGATAGAGTACAGTGGAAAGGCCGATAATGTTACATTTTGTTAATCTTAAATAGTCTTCCTACGTGAGCTGCGGAATTTGCAGTAAGTATAACGGGCACTTTGAACACCATCCAAAGCAATGTAGTTTAGAAAAACTTCCCTTTTTCTACTGCCGTAATAGAACGCCCAAGTTGTTGACAAAGTCATCAGTGACTGAACCCTCCGATTCATCGGCACATTCTTCAAGTGCACAAAATATTTTTGGCAATTAAACAACTGTCAAAAGTATGCAATGCAGTAACTGCTTTGTTATGGTGTGTATGAATGTGTGTTGTAAGACACTTTCATATGGTGAAATTCCGCAAGTAATACCAGATTTTGCTGAGGTTCTGAAACACTTTTTTTGGTAGTAACTACAGGTCGGTCTCCTTTTTATTCATAAGTCACACCTGCCTTCTATAAACGACTATGCCAAAGTCTTCATTATTCTCAAGGTACTGTAAATCAGTTAACATGGACGCGTTTGCTACTTTACTAAGGCATGCTCAGTGGGGCTACTTCGTCCTCACCCACAATCCGCAAGCGGCTGCTGATCTGTATAACAACCTTAATTTCTGTCTCTACTTGTTGGCGCTTAACAAACAGACACCTTTTTTAGGTCGCAAAAAGACTTGTTGCTACGGCCTACCGCAAAACAAACGATTTCTCATTCATGGTGCACAACCATAAGAATGCCACATTGCTGAACTGGCAGTTGAATCAACAACCGTGGACCGATCAGTCCTTTAAAGCGCAGATCTACGAAGCTTAATCAAATACATAATCCCACTCGTAGCACGAGATTGCTGCAACTTAACAGATCCTGTTCAAACTAGTGATCCATTAACCCAATATTGCTGCGCCTCCTTAAACGTAAACATTGCATCCATATACATGGTGTTATCATTAGTCATGGTCAGCTTAACTGTACCAAATTTAAGCTCCATGATTTGGAAAACAGCCGTACCGGTCGTACATTCGTGCACTCTTGTTTTTTCCTCACTCTTCTGCATGTTGTCACAAACCACTGTATTCACACTTATTCATCTCGATTCGACAAACCTTACATTATGATATTACTTTTTCTCTTTAGAACACTGCCAGGATATCTTACACTTTTACGGAATAATAAAATTCCAGCAGTGTTTCACTGATACCAACGCGCATTTTGCACAGTTTCAGTTATCGAAGCCCAAGTTCGGTTTTATTCGATAGGGCATTCTAATGGCGGCTAAACAGACTCTCAGTGGTTCCAGTTCAATAGTGTGTGGATAAGCTACAGATAACTCTAAGTTTTCCTCTTAGGGGACCCCACTCAGTACCTAGGAAAGTTCGGTTTGCCATCAGACATTGACTGTGGGCGGTCGATACACCGAACCACGAAGATCCCTTCCACCGCGTTATCATATGACTGCAACCCAGACACACAGCCGCATTTTGCCCTACACTACATGAGGACAAATGCATAGAGATTCCGCCTAGCATTCACACCAGAGAGACATAAACCGCGTGAGTTTGTCCTTAACAACCACGATAAAGCCAGAACGTGACTCGAGGTGTTTACGTCCCCGCTTACTCCTCCAATCAATATGCTAACATGTGTCGGCCCCATCACCAATTTCCTTGACAATGTTTGGGATCAGCCTGCTAGGGTAGACCCTGTGGCAAGCTACATTTACAAACTTGAAAATCACAGTAGCAAGCGCTGCTTGGCCACGGAATGCTGGTTCCACGGCTTCAGATTTGAACGTTAATTGTGGCGCAGGAAGCTGCGTTGAGCATGTAATATTTGGGATGAATCCAGCAACTGCTGTAAAAAAACATCCATTCTAGCTGTACTCGCCTCAGTCTCAATGGGATAAAGAAACGTAATAATATGACCGGTTCTGCTGGGTTCTGTGCTGAGTGTATGACTATTCCACTTGACACATGTATAGGTGCGTTGGCGAAAAAGTGCGACAGACTGATGCAGAATGTGCATCCAGCAAACGCCTTGAGATCTGTATCACTGGGACACGACGGGCCAGTGCCTGAAATGCGATGCCCAAGCTTAACCTCTAATTCAGAACAGAGTTCTCAAGCCAACTATAAGAGTCAAGATTCGGATTTCAGTACCCTATATTGAGAGATGCCTTTGATGATGCTTTCCTCGCACATGCTTCAGCAAGGCCACGCGTTACACCAAGTAGAGTTGGAGGACGGAAAACACACGTGTCCACTGTTGCAAATCACTTGACAAAGGCACCACCCATCGTAGCCCTGCAGCTGCCAAACTTGTTGCAGTTAGTGCTGTCACCACTACCACCGGACCTAGCAGGCCATCTGTTGTCCGACCACAGAAAACAGCCATACACCCCCCAAATAGGAGGACGCCCGAAAACATCATAAGCACCTGACTGTTATATACTCCGCTGTGCCTGAAGCTGAGTCAAACTCTAGCACAGGCAAACTACTAGACGACAGGAAACAGTGGAACTCTTTGTGTCAACGAACAGAAGTCCAAGCTATGGTGAGCAGGACGATGCGCCTCCTCCGTCATCCTAACTTGGTGCCCTACGATGAACTGCGGTTACTCTAGGTAAGGCTTTAGTCAGGAAATGATCCAAAGGCAGTTCTCTTGTCAGCCGATCGTTCAGGTACCATGCTTGCACTGTTCGCACTTTTTCACATGTTCCTTGAGCAAGCGCCAGAATAACGAACTTCAATGAAGCACGTGACTAGGATAAATAGTGCTTCATCCGTGCAGTGCTGTCACTTAATAGGGACATCGGCAATTCAACACCATGTTTGTCCTTATCACCCAAGTACAAGTAGAACAGTTCACGACTGAAAATGTAACAAAGCAATCCAAATCCATGGCAAAGTTTGTCTAAATATGGTATAAATGGCATAAAATGCTGTTATCCGCAAAACGCATAAATGCGATGGATACCCAGCCACTACTAGACAAGTTGGCACTGCAAAAGTAAGTTGAAAGTACAACCCCATCAAGAGGCAGCTCAGAACCAGGACACTGTCGAAAACTCCCCAAGACTGATGAAGTACTAGGCCATAAGGAAACCTGGTGACATGGAGCACTCTATACACAAACTCGGCTTTGCCCCGTGGTCTGAGACTACAGTTCGACAAAAAGACAACTAGCAGCTGACCCCACAATCGTCAGCGTAGACTTGCACCGGAAATTTGCATCTGCAAACACGCTTTTGACCGCCGAGGCCCTCAGTTGCCTTAATATCTACGCACAAACTACTCAGCTAGTTAACAGAGCTTCGTACCCATCAGGTTTCCACTTCATGGGACATAGTCATACTAACCGGAAAACATTTGTATACTGAGATCAACGATGCTGAGACAGCTATACCCGGCATGATTCTTTGACGAAAGTATCGACCCAGTAAAGGAATTTGAGTACTCTTTTATTACCGGACTGACATGAGTGTCCATATTACCGATGATCCAGAAACAAGAGTTGTCAGTTCTCTTTGGAGCTTTTCGCACCTAAGACGTGGTGTTGCGTGTTTAATAGCAAAATTTTATCACTCACCAATATACATCATGAAAATAAATTACGGCGTAGTAAGTTCACACCATTTCGTCATTCTAGTGGGGGCTACAACCAGTACGCAATCAAAGTCTCTGCCTCTGTCAGCGAAAAATTGCAGGCTGAATTGTAAAGAATAATCCCCAGTGTACCACCGTATAACCATGTCATCTGTCACACGCGATTCAGAACGGGTGAGGATACGATTGTTTTAGAACGTGTGCTTAGCAATCAGAAACTAACGATTGACACCGTAAACATAGGTGCTCCCCTTTGTCTTAGGGATCACGAGACACTGCTTGTCCGTTATATCTGCCATGCGGAATACATCTATTAAAAAAGGAGAATACCCACGTTGTCACACAATGCGAGCTACTGTCCAACATAGTTCAGACATTACAGAAGAGTAGTAGGGTGAGTTGAATAGTATAGGTAGAAATTCGTCACATCATAGTTCAAGGAACCAACTGGTCTTTCCTAGCTGAACAGCTGCCCGATTTCGCCTGGAGAGAGTTTGCCACACATTTTACCGGATTAGTGGTAAATGCTTCCGTGACCAACGTCTTTCGTCCGAAGCAAGGTAAGAAACGAAGTCCTACTTGAGGAACCGACTCAAAAACACACGGCCTTAAGGGTTCAGCCAGGCGTAATTTTAACGTAGACCTGAGATGTCGAAGTACAACGCATAGCTTGTGTCAGGTTGATCTTCAAAGACGAAATCAAACGCCAACACGACTAAGCGATGAAATTCATTACCAATCCTAGCATTCGTTGCAGGCGTGTCAACAAGTTTCGTGCAGTGTAGCGAGGAATCTCCGTTCCAGTTGCAGTAGATAGGCTGATGGAAACAACACAAGAAGCAGCCAGTACGCTTTGTCTGCATGTTTCCCGCATTTTCTAGGGCATGTTGTCAGCGCATTCTATTTTAGCACATCTACTGCCACCAGGATTAGGCTACGTGTCGTTCACAGCAGCAAATTTGATGAAAAGACCTGTCCTAGCACGTTCACAGCAGTTCTTGCGTAGATGACGCATGACCGAAGGCATAAAAGATTGCCATCATAAATATCGCCGAACCGTTAGATTGGTTCTTTTAACGGTGCTTTGATGAGATGCAGGTTCGAAATTCTTAAAGACGTGGTATGTTCGTTTCTCTTCACAAGGGTGGCACTTGTACGTATCCCAGGAACTACCGTTCAAGCAGTCTCTTCTTGGTGATATCCAAGGTAATGGAAGGTATAATGGCAGAGGCGCTCAAGGGATATGTTGGGGGCAATAAAAACATGGGATCACAGCAACAGGGATTTCGCCGTAATCTGTCTTGCACTGCAAACTTGCTGCTAGTCCGAGCAAATTGGACGGAGTCAATTAATTTCAGCGTAGAAGTCGTCGTGCACCTAGACTTCTTCATAGTTTTCGACTGTCTTCTCCTTTGCACAATCCCAACTTATGGAATCGGCGACTGTGCTGTGTTGGTTAGGCGATTTCTCTATTCAACGTCATCTTAATGTAAGAGGCAGCAGCACCATTTCCGACCCAATTGAATTCAAGTGTGCGGTGCACTAATGATCGGTACATAGACCACGTTTATTTCTGGTATTCATGAATGATTTTGCCAATGCGTGTCAGTCAGACTTCTTAGTATTTCCAGACGAACTCACGGTTTGGTCCGATACCAAGGTATTGGATGACCACGGGATATTGTAGAGTGATCATCCGAAAACCGGTTTTAGTTTACCTGAACGAAACTCAACGCACGGAGCATACAAACTCAATGAATATCGACTGGGAGAGCCACAGCTGGGACACGCTATGCAGTAAAGCGACCTGAGGATCTTGCAGAATAATCTTGACTGATCGAACTGGGCTGAAAAGGCATCGAGCAGAGCCAGTCATTTCCTCGGAGTATCACGAGGGTTGTCGGAAATTATGAGCCATCTAACTTACTGCAAATGCTGAGTGCTTACAGGAGATCTATCTGATTCACATGCTCCAAGCCTGGAATAATCACCCTATTGACGCGCTTGAAGCTATACCACGAACAGCCACCACATTCACCAGGTGGCTGTTTCGCTTCCTCTAAAACGCAGTCTGCAATTCCTAGAAATGTACAGCGGCAAGTATCGTCCCCATCCAGGAGACCTCATCATTGTTAACGTAAAACTGACGAACTCCATTTACGACTGTAGTAATCTGTTACCCCTAAGCCTCATTAGTAAACTGAGAGGCAACCATCTCAAACTGATTTTTCAGGGAAAAGTCCTTAATCTCTGTCCTACGGTAAGAGAACTGTGATTACACTGCTCATACCCACTTGACTTCTGTGCAAAAGTAGGATATGCCACGATGAGAGCAAGACGAAAAATCGGAGTTGGTATCCAGTACTTTTCCATAGATGAATCAAAATTTCATTCCTACATTCAGTTGTTCAAGCAACGTAGGAATGTTGTTCTATGGTGTATCTCAGTTCAAAAACGCTTGACAGCACTGCATTGGAACAAGTACAGAGAGCACAAAACGCCTTTGGTGTGTTACTTCAAAAATAAGATATTGCGCACGTGATAAGCCCACACTTGAACCGCTCCAGCTACAGTGCACAAAACACTACCTAGTTGTATCTCTCAACACCCTGCACAGAAATATAGACGTTTCTATTTTCAACTTGATATTGAGGCAATCCGCCGTCTACTACTCACAACATGAACAGGACTTCGTGACAGAACGGAAGTTCTAGATCATGAGGTCGACTAACTTTTCCCTTAACTCGTACACTAGATGCTGAAACAAGTTAACACTCGGAATACATGCCTGCATTCTTAAACACCAATTTATCAACATCATCAAAATTTCTTGAATGTACAGAACCTGATCAAACTATATGCTTGTTCTACAAACGCAAGCTAAGGGTACACGCAAGGTCCGCGTTTCCTAGACCCACTACGTGTTTCACCACCACAGTCACTTCTGTGTGTCAGATGTCGCACAAGTATATATGTGCGAGAGCGATTAAATGCCAGCCAAAATAATTCCTTTACAGTCAATCAATAAATATGTTTTTGCTGTCTTTCCAGAGGTTATTAAATGCGATGTTTTTCAGTTTTCCTGGTCCAGCTATGATTTAAGTTCCGAAAAGGTATACTCTTTCCCAATCAAGCCGATACAGGCACGTGTCGCATCGTCGAGAATAGAAACTGTGTATGTATTTAGTTAAACCTTTCGCTGTCTTGTTAATTGGGTGCAATCTATCAGAGGACGATGTCCACTGATAAGTCAGATAATGAAAATCTACAGTTGCTAACTATCTGACTTTTTGGCCCTCGCTACTCATTTCTTTTTCGCATCTACCAACATGTTATGGGCAATGTTGTGACATGCTGGCCGAAACCTTAGCGTAAACACCGATTATAAGTCCATTTTACACTAACCTTTAATTGAAGTAGTAATGCAAGAATGAGAGTAAACTCAGCGTGCAGTGTTTGAAGCAAACAATCCCGAAAACGATCCAAGCCGGATGTTGTTCCACATGACGAAATGGTCGTTATTACTATAAATTAAATACATAAATAAATAAATAAATTGCATATTCGTCAACAGTTTGCTGCACATTCCAACTGCGTGGTCTGATTAATACACATTAATGTAAACAAAGGCCTTAATAAAAGAAAATTGGCTTGCAATCGAAACGTACGATGGGCAATCCAAAGCCAAACAATCATGATCAAACATTTTCACCAAACGGTGATCGGTGAAATCAAGGAAGACAGTTTGTTGTAGTTACAGAAAACATATTTTTACTTATCAGGTTCCTGCAATATAGCAGGTTTTGTAGCATATTATAGGGAATGCGCCTCAGAAGTTTCGGAAACCACTCAAGTTCTCGACGGTCCCTGGTGCAATCTCCTCTGGTGGTGCGCAATATACGCCTTGGCTGGTGATGGAAATTTCGGAGGAAAAGCAGTGACTGTCGCCGGGATGGCTTCACTTTAGACTCGATCGCTAAGCAGCTATTTGTGTTGAGTGATGCGCAGATCGATTGGATGAGGCGGCGTTTCCCATTTCAGGGATAACAACATTTTTAGCATATTGCCTGGTTGCTACTAGCTAGTACACTGCGGCATCGTGAGATGAAATTGAAAAGATTTATGATAACTTCTCGCTCAGGATTCAATAGAGAAGAACAACCAGGGATGTAAACATGTTGATTGACCTCCATTAGCAACTAATATCCAAAAAACCTTGGGTTGCAGACTGGACAGTATCAACACCTGTGTTACATTTCATGATGTCTTATCAACTTCTCAGGAATCTCAAGTGCTTTCGTTGTCACCTTTTATAAGTGAATCTGAACATCACATTGACAACTCAGCAGTTAAAATTGGTCATACAGTAAAGCCGAATGGAATGCCAACGGAATGTTTTCCTCTTTGTGTATGCCAACCATTAGAAGTCATTCTCAAGTTATTTCTTTTCCGGCATTGCTGGTATTCAAAAACATGCTGGTGATGCAATCGAACATTTATAATACGCGAGCTTGCTCTTTTTGACTGGGTATCGACGTAGCCCCACCAGTCAATGAGCTCAGGTTAACTAATAATTGCTACTACAAATATTTCCTTTTATAATAATTACCATACCAATACGAAATTTATAATACTAATAATTCCTTTATTTTATTGATTTTACCTGGTTTTCCGAATTATCAATCCTTCAATATTATGGGATGTTGGCACATTAGTCGATACGCGTTGATAAAACCTGCTTATATCCTTATTCATAATATGTTAACTTCGCATTATTTTAATGGTCGCGATGTCTGACGACGAAAAATAAGCTTATTTTAAACTAATTTAGAAGCATGCATTTTACAAAGTCATTTTGGTGGTCTGCTGGCAGCCACCGAGAATCTTACGAAAAAAGACAGTATTTGTACTAACAAAAGCAGGACTTCTTTTTTACGTGTTTATTGTACGGCGATTCTGCACTCTGTGATGGATAATAAGTCCAGAGTTTTTCCAAAACCAACAGTCGCTTATAATGTTTGGCGGCAACGGTACGTAACAGTGCGCGTCATCCAGCCACTTTGTAAGTTTGATTAATTTTGGCACGGATTCAACAATAGTATACAGGGACAAAAAGGAAATTACCGTGCCATTCAAGGTCGCCATACTGCCACGAACAATTTCAAGTGCTCGCTCAAGTTACTAAAACTGTTGAACCCCAACACAGAACGGTAGGTATGAGTCGGCATGTGTAAAATCCGTTAACTTATTATTAGGCTGCCTGACAATCGGCGATACGGTACTCAGAACCCTCCCAAACGCATCGGCATTTGTTCATAAGAGATGTTACGCATTTCAATTAAACGCTTCTGAATCAAAAATTGAGGTTGCGCTAGATCAGTAGGATAACGTCTTTTATCTGACAAGTTGGGGTTGAATACTCAACAGGGGTAGGAACGAAAGCGGTGAGTATCTGGCGGAAATTGAGACGTCCAGGTGTCAGCAGGTCCATCACAACAATTCAACAGGTTAATTATCTGCTATGGATACATTGTAAGATTAGTTGGAACAATTAAAATCATCCTAAACGAACACATCAAGGCCAACTTTGGCAGGCTGGCACTGTAAATTGTGTTTGTCGCGCCTGTAGGAGTAAATAGTTTGATTTCATGTGGATAGCACCTTGCATTTACACACTGAACCGAGGCGGACATTGAAGCAGTTACTTATTAGCATGCGTCTTAATCCTTCACCCATGTCCAAATATGGCCGTCGAAGTTGGGAGAGTTGACTGGATGATTTCCGAGTGGTCATTATCAAATACCGACAATTGATGTCATTCAGGAAGCGAGCTCTGCGGCGCAAAACTTTCAATCCTATATGGTCACTAATTCCCACTGAAGCTGGAAATTCACCTCAAGATGCGGTCACCAATTGCGTAAAACTTATGCCTTTAAAGAAGGATCTGATGATTTGGGCGCGTGAACTCTTTAAAAATTCCAGATGAACTATGCCATCCTCCTTGCCAACATCGACTGACTCGGTCCAACTACTATGTTCGATTACCAACTTCATGTTATATGATCGCTGTCGACGGACGCCATGGTACTCGGGAGCAGCAATGTAGCAGTTTTCTGGATAGATCACCAGCTCATTGGCACGATGGCTGCCACGACCTTGGATAGCATTAGGAGAAGAGATAGTAGGTGCCAATGGACAATGGACAATGGTTTATTACGGGTAAAAAAGCATCGCTTAACAAGTCCCGTGGGATGGAAATTATTGCGAAAATCAATTGCATAATAAAGTGAAAAGCGTTGTGGTGGTCTCACCATAGGCTTATGTGGAATAGTGGAGATGTTCGCATATCAAACGTATAAATCCATAAATCCATTGGTTAGACGTTTGGCAAGAAACCGTTTGATTGCGTTTTGTAGCCCCTGGCTAACAAGTCATAAAATGAAATGTAAGTGAGACAATGCATCGTCAACACGTTTTTTAAACATCGCCAGATTGGCAGCAGAGACGACATAATTAGAGAGGGCGTTCCAAGGCTCACACACGCGGAAAGAGAAAAAATTTCTACGGCATTCAAGCCGGCTATAATGAATTGTCGCTTTCAGAGGGTGACCTCTTAGTTTAGTGTTGTGGTTCAATTCAAGCAGCGGACGGCAAATGTGGTTTGGGTTCTTCAGAATCTGGTAAACCATTATGAGATCCCCCCGCAAAAGCCGATATCGACTACTGTATGTTCTTAGAGATTTCAGTCTCAGCTGATAGGGCAGATGAAAGAGGCCCCTGACGTTCTTGGTTGCAGAGATCCTGTTTCTGCCACGGCTGCCACGCCTGAATAGCATATTCCACGTGAGGTCGCACGTAGGCGTCAAGCATTTGGGGAAAGATTGAGGGTTCAAACCGACCGAATGCTCTGCGAAGAAGACCGAAGTGTTGATTTCCGGTTCTCCTCGCCTTCTCTGCTTGTTTGGAACACCCGAGATCTTCCTGTACCAATACACCCAGGTCACGCTCCTGAGAAACCTTCGCCAAGGTGTGGTCACCAATCTTGTAAGCGCTCACCGGCTGGTGACGCAGATGCATCACTTTGCATTTAGCCATGTTCAATTGAAGCTTGTTCCTCCTTGACCATTCGTAAATGCAATCTAGGTCATGTTGGAGCAGATCCTGATCTGCCTTGTTACTAATCGCCCGCCATATCTTGACGTCATCGGCGAAAAGCAGGAAGTTTGAGGAGATGACTCTTGCCAGGTCGTTGAGAAACACCAGGAATAAACGCGGTCCCAGCACTGAGCCTTGCGGGACACCACATTCCACCTCAATTGGATTAGAAAGTGATCCCCTAACACATACTTGAAGCTTTCGTTGGTAAAGGAAGTTGCCAATCCAACCAAGTACAGGATCTCCGATTCCGTAACTTTGTAGTCTTTGAAGTAGGATGCGGTGATCAAGGCGGTCGAAAGCTTTGGAGAAGTCCAGATAGATGACGTCGATTCCGACCCCATCATCGGCCACTTCCGTCCAACTACCTCGTGCAATAAGTAGGTTGGTGGTGCATGACCGGTGTTGACGGAAGCCATGCTGTTCCAGTACCAAGTTGTTGCATTTTTCCAGGCAGTCCAATAAAGCCTCAGCGACGATTGCTTCCATCACCTTCGCGAGCACAGGGAGGAGAGTCACTGGACGATAGTTAGCAGGATCGGAACGGCTACCGCCTTTAAAAATAGGGGTTATAATACCACACTTCCACATAGTGGGGACTTGTTGTTCATCAAAGCACCTTTGAAAGAACTGTGACAGTGGTTCAGCTAGCTTGGTGGCCATAGCCTTCAGTGCCTTCGGGCGGATGTTGTCTGCTCCCGGAGAACTATGTTCACGCAGTGAGAGTAACTTCCTTAGCACAATTGATGGGTTGAAAATAACATTTGTAAACAAAGGTGTCGGTAATGTGCTTGATATTATGGGACAGGTAGATGTTGGGAGTTCAAAAATTGAGGCGTATTGCAGCCGCAGGGCATTAGCTGCTTCTTCGGCGCTTTGTACTCCACCGCCTGCCGTGAATAGTGGGGTATTTCATGCTTCACTTTACGAAGCTTATTGACATGCTTATACAGCAGTTTGTTGTTTGCCATGAACTTTTTGGCTAGGCACTGTTGATAAGTTATTTTGTCCTCACGGACAAGTGCGGTGCAATGGTTTCGATGGGCCAGGAAATTTCCCCAAGTCTCTGAGTCTGGGTTAATCTTGTAGGCACGCCATGCTGCATCCCTTATCGCCAGGCACTTTCGAGCCCTACTCTTTATAATTGAAGGCGTTTTCGCGGGACGACGGGGTTTGGTCTCTGATGCTTTATTGACGATGTCGCTGAGCTTATTAACGAACTCTGCCCAAACGTTGTCAAGGGGACTTTTGTTTGAGAATTCCCAAGCAGCTGCGTCGGCGAGTTCTTTCAATACGTGGTAGCGTGTGATTGTATGAGTTAGTTCCGAGTGTTCAGATGGATACTCTGCATAACACACATAGTCAAAAGTTATTACTACGTGGTCACTGAGACCTAATGGACTATCCATCAATAACTTGTCAATCATGAGCTCTTCATTCGTGAGCACAAGGTCCAATATGGACGGTTTGTTTGCTGTCCTGAATCTAGTGGGCGTGGTGACGTGATTGTACAAAGGAATATTAGCGATCAGTTCATGCAAGTCTGCTTTGAACTGCTCACTGGGCGATGCGGAAACCTCCAGATTGTGTAGATTGAAGTCCCCGGAGATGAGAGTGTGGCTGTACCTAGTGCGTGTTACTCTGTTTAGGCCACGGATCAAGCAGGAATCCATTTCCAGAGTGGACGTTGGGGGGGCGGTAAACGATAGCTATGAGACATGTATCGTTGTGTGTCAGTCGGAGACGGCACCAGAGTGAGTCGGTAAAGTGTGTTTCCAGGTCCTCAACTATTGTACATTGTAGATCGCCGCGGTAGTAGAGTAGGACCCCACCTCCTCTGCTGGGGCGGTCGTTCCGGATGAGTGACATTCCGGCTATCTCAACCTCAGCATCAGACACCTCTTGATGCAACCAAGTTTCGGTAATAGAAATTAGGTCCCAAGGTTTCGAAACCTGACGTAGTCGAAGTTCGTTAAATTTACTGAGGAGCCCTTGGACGTTGATGTACATACATGAAAGCTTCACAGATTTAATCAATGTTTCAAAAGTTGTACAACGCATACGTGAAGTTTCGCCGACCAGTGAGTGGCCGGCGACTGGATGGGGGGATGAAGCAAATGAGTTTACGCAGACCATAAAGCTTGCGCATGTTTCCAACTTTGTGGAATGGTGAGTGTTCCGAATTCCTGCACGGTGAGAACCTGGTTCTGCTCTGCAGTTAGAGTCACTCCGTTGCTTTTTTCCTGGCTGGGTTAGCAAGAAGATTTCTTGTTAGATTTCGTCGTACATTAGAATTATCACGCAAAAATTTCGATATGGTTTTGTTTCATAACAAAATATGGATTTTTCGACCACTGAATCTTATGTCATCTCCGTTTAATTTTAGAGATCCAATAATCACTTTGTGCTCTACAACTGGTCACCATATATGTCTTGGATACCCATAGTGCCGAAGCAATCACTTCGTAGAGTAAATGCACTCACATGTGTTATTTGTCACGTTGAATTGTACATTTCATGTACTGGACTTTTGGTTGAGCATTCTCGGTGTTCTCATGAAATCCACCATGACTTCGTCCAAACTTTGTATACGAATTGCCAGAATGTGGTACGGAAGCAGAAGGTTGAGCATAATCGCAAGACCCCTAGTGGAATGAATCATTCCGTTGCGAGCATGTCCGAACAGCTAATCTTTCCTGTTCGTCCCATACAAACTCACCGGAATTTCATTCTGCCGTTGCTAGCAGCGCTGTTTTACCACACACGAATCTTTTACTTGCGTTGTATTCTACGGACACAGCTGTCATGGTATTTGAAAGCCTGTGTACTGAAGACACGCGGATAGTACAAGAAAAAGTAGTAAAATGCTGTTGTAGGCCGCTGCAAATCAACGGCATGATAGACTACGTGAAGCTGAGTAACTTGCTCACATTGCAAGATTAACCTTGTCAGACCGGAGGCTCTTAATCCTCATGATCTTCCAGCTACCGGTCTAGTGGTCCAACTCCATAACTGCGTTAGGATTATAATGCATCGATTGTACATAGCGAAATTGATAGAGTCCTAGATCTGGCTGAGGACGAGTTAAAAGTTAAGCAAATTACTCATCTTGGAAAGAATGATGACCAACGAAGTTAACTATTGTGAATCACCTTTATGGACGAAGTCACACCGGTTCAAATCTAGTCCTACTTAAGTAGGTTTGGAAGGTGTAAACATCCAGATTCGTACAGACCTAAATCCGATGGATCGATAACAACTCAAGTCTGCTATCACTGAGCTGAAGACATGAAATGATGCTGGGGAAACTAATATCTGCATTATAAATTTTCGGGTCATTTCCAAGCCTCCACGGAGTATGAGAGACTCGTTGTTTACAGTTCAAGCTTACCCGGCGGATCCTGTTGCAACATGCTTGAGGCCTTTATCAACCTTTACAGTATTATGAACAAGCGCGATAAAGTCTGTCGTTCCGTTGCATCGAAGTGGTCAAACATATTTGGGCGCGCAGAGATTAAGCTGAATTCTGAGGTGATTGCTTAACAACTCGAAGTCACACCTAGGCATGCTTCCACCACGATAGACTATCGGCGGCTTGCAGTTGCGTTTTGCCCTACATCTAGTCTTTCATATGTGTGAGAGTCATCAGGGTGCAGAGAAGCAATAATGCCTGTGTGAGCAGCTATGGTGCTCAATCCATCTCAGGCGCAGCGAGCTGCTGCTGGGTGCAATTTTTCGAAGCCCATAAGACGTTTTGATTGGTTGCGGTATCTCTGAGACTACATCCATCTTCCCCGTTTTCTATTCATGTGTGATTTTAATTATCCTCGTGTACTTAGGCCTGAAATTCAACTGATGCCGGATATTGCGAGGTCAAAACCAAGTTCGTCGACTTACTACTTGAAAGTAGAGCAGCGCAACACAAATGCCAGCCGACACGAATAACGACCAGCTCATCTTAGCCATGTCTACACTTGATGTCAACAAACTGTGAACATCATCTGTATGAGGTCCAGGTCCCAGACCTCCTATCAGCAAGCGAGCACTCAGTGCTCCTAGCCAGCATGGATCTATCCTTACCGTATTCCCGTCTGTTGGAACCAGCTTCCAACAACTGGAAAACCGCCTTCGACGGTCTAACTCGAGCCGCGATCCACGTGGATTGATATCTGCTCAAGCTACATCTGTGGGTGACGGTTGGACTGTTATAGAAGAGGGAGTGATATTACACTCTCCTCGGTTTGTAACATTGAAATGTCGGAAAGGTGGACCAGTAAAGCCACATTGGTTTGAGAATTAGCATAATAAAATGACTCGACGGCGACACATTTTGCGGGACGAATTCCTCCTCTTCGGCTCTTTCAGTGACTACGGGGTGAGAAAGAGGCAGCGAGATTTTTGCAATCGTGCAAAAAGGAGCAAGCGCCGACTTTGCGAAGAGCAGCTGGCAATCGCCACAATGGCCGCCTCGAAGCAGGTCCCAGTTTACGGAAGCGGTGTCTGAAGCCAGCAGGTGATGTAATATTGCTAGAGGACTCGGACGGACAGCTCTTAACCTTCAGCACCGAAAGTGCTTCCGCCTTGGCGGTGCACTTACTTTCCGTGTTTGCAAATGACTAGATATCTGTACCGAGTTCGAAGTGTAGCGCAGTACCGAAAGTGCCATCTGGTTTTCGGTGTTACAGAAGGGCCCCAACTATGCGCTCACTTTAACTGCACCAAATCTTCTGGCCCTGACGAACTCCATCCAATGCTTCTCAAGTTTATATCGGTCATCAACTCATCCGCTATTCCTGATTTGTTCAACAGGTCGCTTACTGGAGGCTCATTACCGAGAGACTGAAAATGCGCAATGGTAAGTATGATTCTGAAAGACTGTGCCCTTAGCAAAGTGACAAGTACAGGCTACTTTGTAGGACGCCTCTTTCGGTCAACGTTGGCAAAAAGATCGGGAAGAAGAGTTCTCTTCTGTGTACTTCTAAATTGTAGAGGCGCATGGAACCACGAGTGCCAAACCCCAAACCGTTTTTCGCAGAGAAGCGGATTGTAAACTTATCTTTACCGTTTAAGGACGAAGCGATAGAGGAACAGACCACCCGAATACTTACTTTAGTAATAGAGAGGACGTATTTTGCTGCTAATTGGTGTGTAAGCTTTACTTAAACACCGATTGTGCGCCAGCAACGTAAGGACGGGATACCTCTGCCGTAGGCTTCCTTCTGTGTCTACAAGTTCTCCTGTGCGTGTCGAGCAAGGTACATTAGAAAAAGACCAGGCGACTGTTATCTGGAGGGCGATGTCATTGGCCAGCTTGGCTCTGCGTCGGTGTGAAAAAGGATGTAACGAGTGCCATCTTATCCCAGCTAATAGATTCTGATCCCCAAAGCAATTCGTGAGACGCATTCACACTAACCTACTGTGTACCCGGAGGTTACACCCCAGAGCCAGATGCCGTCTAATGTTGACAAAGGAGGCGATCTCAATTCGACTCCATAATTCGGACCTATGTGCACAGAAAAATTCGGCCACAAGCCAGCACGAATAACAATGACAGTAGCTTTTACACCCGCCGTCATAGCAACCGAAGGAATCACGTCTTATCGATTAGACATTTACATTCAGTGACTCACCGAATGTAAACCTCTTGTGTCTATCCTAGTCTGTTTTGCCGTGGTCGTATTAGGCTGATAATGATACCCTGAAAATAAGCTTCTTTGCAACTTTGCGTTTCTGATATCTTTTCAAATGTGGCCGTGCTCTGCGATTCCTCTTTTAGAGTTTATCAACACACAAGTTCTCACCTCTTACCTTCCGCTCTATCGGTTCATGTTCTAATTCTTCATTCGTCCCGCGATTCAAAACCACTCCTTACGTTTTGCTACGCTCGGAACCTGTGCATTTTCTAACAGTTGTGTTATCAGAAACCAACTGGAACGGTTTAATAACAAGTGTTACAACGCTGTTATAAAACATCGTTCTGGATGAAGAGTTACTCTTCGAAGAAGCAAATTGAGAAATCTGAGCGTCCCAGTACTGCTTAGCACCATGGCGAAATTAAATGACCTATGAAAATGGTTTTCTCAAGAGAATTTTCACAGCTTGGAATCATTATGATTCAAGAAACCTGGTTCCATGAAGTGGATGATGTAGTGGTATCCGTTGGAGAATTTATTTGCCCGTCGTGTTGATCGCTCATGCACTTACCGAAACCGAGGTGGAGTACTTATTTACACCAATCCGTCTTGGTGTATGGCAACAAAAGTGTTTTTATAGTACTCATTAGTAGCAGGATTTTGGTTGCAAATCTGATAAGTATTTTTACTTCTCACAGTTTATCACTTGTTTAGTCATACAATATAATCCGAGGTGTGTGAATGGCTGCCGCTTAATATTGTTACTAACATCTACATAACTCCCACTTGTCCCGAAGCTAAAGCTGATAATTTCTATGGTGAATTTACTGCAACTGTCATAGAACACAGAGTGTTCTCTGCATCTACAGCGGAGCTTTCAATAAATGTGACACTAGTTTTCTCACCGATCTCGGGTTGCGAAACATCCTTAATCTGCCTACAAGATCAAACGCAACGTTGAACCTGATGTTTGTTAATAATTTGAAGTGGTTCTCCGTACGTATTCGGGCTTCAATCGGTAATTCTGATCACTCAACAATCAAGATTTCACCTGTCATCTAAAGCAAGAACAACCATCAGCAAATTAGTCGCTGCAATGATCGAAGGGTTAAGTGAAGACAGTGCTCTCCACAAAATCTCGACAGACTTCACGAAATGATCGCATAGACGGAATTTGGTTTGTTCTTTGACCCTGATGTATCCAGGTATTGTGATAATTTAACAAGCTATTTAAACTTTGTTTTGATATCTGTTGTCCTTTGGAAACTATTTTACCTCCGCGCTGACAGAATTTCATCCCCCCCTGAAGAGGCTAAGTCGCCTTAAAGAGAAAGCATTTAACCAAAAATAAAGCACCTTTGTAAAATCTCTCATAGGCCGTATTAAGGAAGAACTGCGCCGTCTTAACAAAGTGTATATCCAATCTGTTCTTTAGAAAGGCAGTTGTCGTGAACTCGGATGGATACTTAAATTGTTTATCGAATTTCATCGACCTTCGCCCTACTTTGATGTAGACGTAACGAAATAGAATCAGGGTTTCCACAAGTGCAATACCACTACAGCTCCAGAGTCTTCCTGTGCCCCACTTCTGAGGTCTGCTGTACCATCACCTCCAGTTGACAGCGCAACCGTCAACCATCTACTGAAACATATACGTTCCGCTAAAGCTAGTGGGTCGGATATGCTACCTCCTATCGTACTCAAAGAATACGCTGATTGTTTGGCAACACCTCTCAAGAGTATATCCGCAATGTGTATGCAGCAACCAAAAATAGCCTACCGTTGGCGAAGTATCAACAGTACACCAGTACCGAAAAAGGATTCGACAAATATCGACCTGTCGAGTGCACTTCCGTTGCCTTGAAGGATCTATAAAGTCATTCTCGTAATGCTGCAGTCCAAAACACGCACTAAGGACCCTTTCCAGTTCGCCTATTGTAGTTCGTGGTCTACCCTAGACGTTGTGGCCTACCACCTGCATTCGGTACTGTCGGCGATTGACAATACGTATAAAGAAACTCGGACGTGTTTTCTTAACTACAACAATGCATTTGGCTGTGTAAACCGCGAATTACTGTTAAAAACTTACTCAGTCAAGGAGTACATCCTTCCGTTGTCTATTTACTGAGTGATTATTTTGCTGAACGCACTCAGATCACCCTAGTCAGTGGCAGATGTTACTCCCCACTACTCACCAACACAGGTATCCTTCAGAGAGCAATTCTGTCGCCTTTTCACTTTTCCACTTACGTCAGCTCTATGCCTGCTCCAACTAAACCGATTCTGGTAAAATATGTGGACAAAATCTTCTTGGACATCAGTCACCAAAGGGCCGATTATTCATGCAGACTACAAGCGCTTCTGAACGATCTTAATGGTTGATCCAAATCCCGAGATCTGTCTCTTAATGCTTCGAAGTGCCATGACATTGTTCGCTTAAACAAAGCAGCCAGGTAGGAGGAACTCCTTACACTTTGCAACAAGTTACATATTGATGGCGACGGATTACCGTCTTCCACATCAGTAAAATAGTTGGGTGTGACTTTGAGTCACGATTTAGGTTGGATGCCCTATTGGGGTTCGTCCGTGGTTCGCATTCCCTCGATCCTCTAAGGAAGATCGAACTCATCACCGCTAGAGGCAGATGCCAACTAACCAGCAGCTTAAGCCACTAAGCCATGGGGGACATTGACTGGGCTACATAAGGTGCAAACTAACTGAGAATACGCACTACTGACGAGCCCCAATAGGGCGAAACGCGTCTGGTGCTTTTCTGGACTAGGCTCTGTTATGTAGCTTGTGAACTAATGGGATGAAAACCTTAACAAAAGGACAACTACAATCCTGCTACTTACGAGTAATACAAAAAGCAAAGCCCCCTGGTCTCTCAGAGACTCCAGTAAATCTAACTTCCGAAACGGAACACCACTGCACACAACCCATTGTTGAGGGCGCGGCGATTTTCCCAGCACTTGCTGAAGCTCGAAGTTCCTCTTGTAACCATTCTACCAGCCAATATGAGGCGGCTTAAAGTCTAATGTCAGCAGTTCTAATAAAACGATTAGTAATGTAAAACGATTAGTTACCAACCTCACAAGGGCTGGTAAAAGCTCACACCTGACACTCTCATCCTCAGATATGCTTCTGGCATTCGAAGCACGCTCATGTATGTATACCTATGCGCGGAGCCTCTTCAAGGTATAACAGGAGTTTCAATCTCGTCTAGTTTTGATGTCTATGAAACTGATAAGTACAGCTGAAATTTGGCTGAACCATAAAATCACTGATACGGACATCGCTCTACCAGTATACGCAAAATTCAATCTCGTATGGTGGCATGGTGGTGTAAACTAGTCCCATCGCAGTGACCTTCATCTCCTACTCAATGAAGCCTCAGAGATTCAGGTTGTGGACACATTTTGGCGCCACTTGCAATTAAGACATGGTAACATGTTTTGTTGCCCTCGTATATCGACCTAGCCTGTTCACTCTAAAAATGAACAACTGTTTAGGTTTTGCACAGAAAACAGTTCTGACTCAGCCTAACACATCTCCTTATGAGAGACAAACTTGCACACTTAAGTGGTTCCGACCTCGCTTGGTGCGTATTGTAAGACCAAAATGCGAGAGCTAGTCACTGGCACACCACTTCCTAATCAGGTTATTTATCCTAAGTGGTTCAGAATGGGGAACAAACCGGATATTCTGGACCTTCTTTTAACAAGGAAGTGCTCTTTATCAACACAGTAACAGTGAGTAGCCCATTGGGGCACATTGTTCATCCAACACTGCTTTTACCCCACGTATGTTAGGTAGAACGGTTCAACGGAAACATAGAAGAGGTCCGCACAACATTTTACCCTACCTCATTAAGCTCACTGATTGGTCGTTACTAGTACAACGACCTCCAATGTCGATTTGGAGGGAGTTCGTCTATCAGTTCAGGACTATAGTAACGTAAGTATCACAGAGTAGAATTCTTTGCCCAACAAAGGTAAAGTACTTTCTGAGGAGCAGGACGAGTAAACAAATAACGCTGAGAGATTCACTTTACAAAGCATACCAAGATACTTCATAAGCTGAAAACTGGAATACCTACATAACCGAGCGAAACCGTCGGGTCAAACTGGTCCACGAAGATAAATTGAAATACCAACAGCTTTTGGCTAAGGCATTCGGCGGCCAGCCCAACCTACTCTACGGGCATGCTAACTTTGCGAAGTACATGGGGCGTCACGCATCTCCTCCTGTAGGCAAGCGCAAACTTTTACATTTTACTTGCTTAAAGGCACCGCCAACTCACACTATTCTCACACGGATCACGTTATCTTCAGGACGTAGCCACATCCCCATCACTGCCACCGGCGTGTGGAATCGTTCGATGTCACTACACGAGTACAGATCATCTGGTCCGTATAACACGTCAAGCCTCAGGGATCGGTAACATCCTCTTACACGGACATTCAGATTTGGAAATATGCGATTCAGTAATAAGTCTTATACAAGTGAAATTCTGTATACCACAAGGTTTGGTACTGAGACCCATCTGCTCTTTATTATCATTAACGTCCTGATGAGCTTAATCACTTCAAGCTGTTTGTTTTAAGCTGATAACATTAAATTCGGCAGTCGGCCAAAGCTCCAAATCATTGCACACAGATGCGAAACGAGCTCCACAGAATTTAAGAATGGTCAGTCCACAATCGCATTCAGTTCAGTGTGACTAAATTCTGAGTAATCCATCTACAACACTAAACGGTGTATTCTTATAAGCTGGACGACCAAGACCTCCAGTACTGTTCTCGAGGAAAATGATCTAGGTGTACTGACCCAGGAAGACATTGGCTACTCGAAGCAATCTGCATTTGCATGAGGAAAGCGCATCCAACACTGGGGCCTTCTTAAAGAGAGCTGTTGGTTTCTTCGACTCATTCATTTTTCCAGGCTGCCTTCGGCATACAGGCGCCAGCACGTGCGATATGTGATTCAAGCATGACAGTCATGCCTGTAAATTCCACAACCTTGAGCCACCAATAAAGTCAAAATACTATGGTACCTACCTTATGAATAGCGCGTGAGTGGATGCTATCGGCGTTTGTAACGTGAATTTATTTTGTTCTACCAACTTTTAAGCAACTCTAACCACCCAGGCTATCAGCTGCTAAAGACCAGTCATAACAACAAACTGAGAGGCCGCCATCTTGATTTGCAGAACAATACGACCGACTAGAGTGTGGGCGGAATTTCTCCTCGCTAAGTGTTTGCCGCATATAAGATTCATTCTCAGAACCAGTTATTTCAGCTCCCACATTATGTGTTCAAAGATCGTGTCGCCAATGTCTTGGTCGCATTACACAACCTCATGTAACACACATGATCTAAGCGCACAATCAGCAAACAAAACTGTATCAATCCACTCTCGTCTTCCTGGAAACACCAAGAACTGTGACATTCCAAGTTGCCGAAAAGCAAATGTGATTGATTTAGACGGACAAAATTTTGCTCCACTGGTTCATTGTTTTCGGGTTTGCTGTTTATGGTTGTTTTTCTTTTTGTTTGCAAACCAACACTCAGCATCCTGTTAAGCTAGTGATTGTTATCCACAATAAAATATTGGCC
Source organism: Dicrocoelium dendriticum (assembly GCA_944474145.2). NCBI lineage: Eukaryota > Metazoa > Platyhelminthes > Trematoda > Plagiorchiida > Dicrocoeliidae > Dicrocoelium > Dicrocoelium dendriticum. The sequence continues at coordinate 210,808,473 of OX104063.1, read as the reverse complement.
ATTGAAGTCATTGAAGGTAGCTGCCACAAACTTAGTTGAACCGTTGTTTCAGTTTCTCCAGTGCCGACTAGAAGAGATGCAGTAACCAAGTATGTGGAACTGTGGAATAGTTCCTACAAGCATAAGAGAAGCAACCGTTCTGTCCCTGCAAACTACCGATAGATCCCACTTTTTACCGTGTTTGCTAAATTCATAGAGACTTCCATTGCAAAAGTACTCATGGGGTATTTAGAAAGGTGTAATATCGTGGTGAAAAGCTGCATATATTCCGCCGAAACCGCTCATGTACGACAAACATTTTGTTGGTCGGTGCTAGCTGGATGGAATCCATCGATGCTAGGGAAGTAATCGACACCACCTACCTTGGTTTCTCAAAGGCGTGCGATCATCTAGATGCCCACATTCTCCTTTCAAAATCTTGGCTGTATAATATCAGTAAACCTATCTGGACTGGACAGGTTTAATCCTACTCTACGCCACATGAATGTGCGAGTTCGTAACGCCTCATCCAACATGATAGAGGTTTAAACTCGAGTACTTCGAGTTCCGGTGCTGATACCACGGCATTCCTCGTGTCCATAAACGGCCTAGCAAGAGCGTTGACGTCTAACTTCGTACGCTTTGAGGGCGATCTAAAGACCCGGGACAATCAAACGAACAGATGATCACACAGCATTACAAAGTGAACAAAACAGTGAAACGATGGAAGAATGGTTTGATTTGAGTACAAAAGCTAAGGCTTATCAGGTACGGTAGGAAGGTCATGGGGAAACTACAAAATATAGAAAAATTGTTAAGAAACTTGCATTTACACTGGTGAACTCACTGAGATATATATAGTATAAGCTGTAACTACAGAGTAAATCCATCAAGAATGACGGCAAATGGGATGTTAGTAAAAATTGTGTCTCCCGCTGATGTGCACATACAGGAGGTAAAAAAGTGGAAGGAAATCTGCGAGTTGATCATCAGTGAAATTACTTGCAGACACTTGTGTTTATCCATGGGTAATGAGCCGGGTGAGATGATGCAGCGAAATGAGTGCACCATCAGCTCGAGGTTTGAAATCTGTTAGCGTGGGAGCACATATGACAGATTTCGGTAGGGCAGTTTTACGTTCTGCAAACACGTAAGAAAAAGAAATTCCGACGGCATTCTGAACTATTGACTGCTCTGCCAGCTTAAGATGTTGGCCTCTCAAATTGCTTTTTTGACTGAGCTCTAGCAAGTATCGGAACGCGTGATTGGAATCACTCAAATTCTGGTAAATCAAAAGGAGGCCCCCGCGGAATCGCCGATACTGTCCGCTGAATACCTAGAGCACTTGAGGCTTCCGTTCATCCGGCAACTTTTTCAGACCCTTGACCTTCTTGATTGTGCTGCTTTGGAGTATCTCTAAGGCGGTGAGATCTGTCCTCAGTCATGACTGCCAGACGTGTATAGCGTATTCCACATATGGAAGTGTGTATGAGCTGCGAATCGGTGAAAAAATAGATGGGTCGAATCGTCCGAATGCAGGCTTCACGCGACTCAAGTGTTGTTTTCCCCTACTTGATGCCGTTTCAACTTGCTTTGAACGTTTAAGGTCGGCCTGGACCAAAACCCCTTGATCCTTCTCGCCAGAAGATCTTTGAAGATGCTGACTGCCGAGTTTATAGGAGTGCATTAACAGGGCTTACCAGTGGTCAGCCCTAGATCATTCTAGAGTTTACCCATGTCAAGTGTTAACTATGGAGCATGCGTCACTACTGTACCTATCATTATCTACTAAATAGACACGTCTTGTAGGGCACTTCGATTGGAAATAATCTTGAATGCTCAATACAGCTAAAGAAAACGGTGAATAAAAGCCATCCAGCAAATGATACCAATGAGAAGAGCGGTTGGCTTGTTTTGCTCTCACCTTTCCTTCGCAAATGCACAGCGCTTACGTCAGACGATATGTAGAATACGCTATCCACACATAGTACCACTAGCAAAAATATAACCTCACTGCTCTTGAGAATTCACAATGGAGGACGACAAAATAGTTTAGGGATGGTTCCATCTCCCTAACCAGTTTAGAGTAAAGAATCTAGGACTTTTCAGTGAATAAAAGTTTCTTATGCGAAGTGATCTCCTATTGAAGTATCGGATACTTAAGTAGCTTGACCAACCATGCCGAACCTGACTGCAACTTAGCAACAACAATTCACTGAGAGGCCACAATTTGAGTCGGCCACACAGTAAAGCCGTTTGGAATGACACCGGAACGTTTTTCTCCATTCGTTTTTCCCAACCGTGGAACTTTATTCTCCATTGTATCATTGCTGCCCTTACTTTAGCGAGAATCCAAGCTTGACTTAATGCTGCATTACATCACCGGTATTATACGATTTAACCCAATTTACTGGGAGGCGGGACAACGTAACCGAACTAGGTGTATACATGGAATTTGTCTTACGTACACTGCTAAGCAAATTTTTCTTGATACGTAGATTTTTGGTGTTCCACTTTACCAACAAAGATTATTAAGGGTTCACCTTGTTACCCTTAAGATTACTGTTCTTCCATTGTTCCTTTCATGTGTGCTACTCGTCGAACGCGCTCTATTCGAAGTAGAATGATTTTGCCCAATTTTCTTTGCCACGCACCGTCGATTTCTTTCGTGAATACATTGCCGGGAAAAACAGACCTTGGTATCCTAGGCCACACCATAAAGCTATGGATTTTATTATACACATTCAACATGTAGTTCCTATTTAATGGAATCTACTACAGGTGTGTTGGTAGGGTGGTGAGGTGGCCCCCTAGGATCGCTTTTTATTAAAAACTTCATAGAGAAACATGAACGTGGACCTTTGCAAGCAGTTAGATAATGACTTGATTCATATCGCATGTGCACGATTGATAAATTTACTATCAGTGAATCAAAAAGAAACACTTCTCGTCCATTAACTCAACTTAACAACACACATCAAACAAGCTATTTCAACAGGAAGATGGAAAGCGCGGAGAAGCTGACCTCTTAGAATATGTAGACGAAGTGACGGAACAACCTACCTCTAGGGAGAGAGAGAGAGGTTTTTCGAAAGCTTTGCGGGTCGACCAATACACAATTTTAGGCTTTCAACCTTTGCAATAAAAGGAAACGTTGTTCGCAGTTTGTATTATCGTGCCGTCAGAATTTGTAGCCCGGAGACCTTCGATGAGGTGAAAGGTCGCATTTTCCGAAATTCGCAAAGTGCATGGTTAGCATGCTCCGTTTATCAGTAAGTACACCACCATCTGTCTGTGCTTAGAAATCGGTATGACTGGTTTCTCTTAGTTCCATTTAAAGGAGATGTTGCCTTTGATTTATAAACCCAGAATCTCAGTCGCGGTGACTAGAACCCACCAAAATGGCTACGCGCATACGTTTGCACAGATTGCACCCTTCGTTATATAATGTCTTAGGAACAAATTCCCCGTCCGGTCTGAATAAGATATTTTCTATTAACTAGCACCTGTCGTGCAAGAGCTCGTACACATAACCCGATGCCTATTAAAACGGGTAGCAGAACATAGTCCAGTTTCGCAGAGCAAAGTGGCACGGCAAGAAGCATGGGCAGTGATATCATGTAACCAATTCCCTTGAGCAATTGTAACGAAGCAAGAACAACCATCATTTCAAGAGATAGACTGAATACAATTCATTTCATGTATCCTCAGTCAGTCGCTTACAAATGTACAGTGGGAGGATTTATTGAGTGCATGTGACATGCCATCCACGTTACGCGAGAATTGGTATCCTAGTAAATGTAGAGCAAGATATGGGGAGGGAAATCCCCGAAAGAGGAAAAAGCTTGATGATTCAAAGAAGAAAGTACTCATCACCCTACCTTAAAGAGAGAAACAAAGAGACAAGAGATTGTGCCTCTGGCTACGACAAACCATAAAGTGGTGTTATTACGCAGCTGATCGAAAGCAACTGCACCAAATCCGAAAGTCGCTGCGCCAATCCAACCTAGCTAAAGCTCTCCTTCAAGTCACCGCCTCCTGCGTTTACCAATTTAGCCCTATGTGCAGTAGCATGTACATTGGTCGGACTGAGAGAAGGTTATCCACAAAGATTATGCCGCATGTTCCTCGAAGCCTAGGGATGAGCGGCCATAAGATATCTGCCATCTCTCTTGCCGGACACCTACTCGAGTGTAATCCGTGTCAAAGCCTTGAAACTCGTTCAAACTCGTCGATGGAAAAAGCAGCCCAGCCCTGCTCGGGTTTGCCGAGGCTTTCGCAATCCGGCAGTTGAAGCTCAACCTGTACAAGCAAGTTGACCACGTGTCCCGCTTAGCCTTACCAAGGTGAGGTATGGGATCAGCCACTGAAAGCGATGGCCCCGATGGCGCCATGTTCAACTTAGGTGCCTTATTGATTTCATGTCACATGCACCCATTAAATCCTTCCATTGTACGTGTGTAAGCGACTGAATGAGAATACCCGAGTAAACTGATTTCAGTCTATCTCGAGAAGTGTCAGTGGTTCTTGATTTATCATGCAGTAGTTGCTCTTAAGCAGACACGAAATTCGGTTGTCAGATGCGTTTAAAGTTTTCTACTCCGTTCCACTACGTTCTCCCTTAAAGTCGTCTCAACCAGACGTTATCATCCTGATTCAACCTGAATTGTGCGAACAGAGATTTCTCGTGCAAGCTCACCTATTGCATTTGTTGCTGCAATTCCAGATATTGAACCCTGGCAGCGTACCGTTGTTGTGATACCTGCTGTAAGTGAGACGACCAAATATTGACCAAATGTACTGGCTTCTTTCAAATACTTGTCATCTAGCCCCTTTCAACCTGGCCTTCAATAGTTTACTATGTTATCTGATACCTTCTTATAATTGTACTGTCACGACGCGAAGTACTGAAAAAGCATCTCTGCTAATATGGACATCTGATTTCTGTTCTTTATGCTCTAAGGGAATAGGATCCCAGAAGTACCTACGCAACAGCAAGAATACAGCCCTACTTCACCAACACACCAACGTTAAAGCGCCGTCTCAAGGATAGTAGACCTGTCCATAAAAACCCATCTGAATCTACTCAGTCACCTATTTCTGTGGAGCTGGATGAATGGGTCCTGCGACTAGGTGTAAACATCCTTCCGGTAAAAGAACACCTCCCAGTACGGCTAGCGGCCGGAATTAGAAGGGTGTGTAACCACGCCATAAGTGCCCGCCTCGCAGAGACAAGTAATAACCTTAAAATGGCGGAAGCATTCAAAATTAGTTAGAAGTCCCCCGAAAATCGATCTGAGTGTACATGCAGATGGATATTAGAAGTCGATGAAGCAATTGAAATTCGGCTACACGAACAGAATCGGCGCATCCAGAAGCGATTCATTTAGGCCTTACGGCTGCTTTGGCCTGGTCGACATGTGACGTTTACTCAATTAGATGGCGTGCAGACCCAGACATTAGTCTGCTCAAAAGTATTTACCGACCTCTTCTAAACAGTGGTTATACCCATTTTTTAGAAGTTTCAGTTGTCTGTCTGATTGGTTTGTTGGCATATAATTGTACTAGATAGAAGAAGAAGTATCGGAATCACTTTTTTGTTTACAACAACTTGCTTATCCAATGAGCACTTTATCAACACTTTTGTTTTCATAACTAACTTTTAGTACAAACCGTCATCTCACCCCATCGAGAGCACACAGTTACGAATTCCATGTGGGGCTTTAAATTGCATAGCCAATTGCATAGCCCAGTCTCCCCAGCGAGAAACTCAAGGTTGAAGTATGTTAGCTAATAATTGGTTTATTGAAAGTTAGCTGTTGCCTGCCCGAAAACTCTGCACAATGTTTTTGGGTGTGAAATACCCAATTGCTTTCTGCTCCGGCTACAGTCCCAGTGGTCGCATTGACTAAGGTTCGCCTCATTGTGAATCGCCATCTATAACATTTCCCGCAAAGTGGCATAAAAAGTCCAAAATTTTGCAAAGCAGGTGCAAGATTTTGAAGTCCAAAACTTTGCCGCAAGCGGCCAGTCATCACCATTGACGAAAGCGCCCAAAACTCGGTCACGAATGTCTGATGAGATACTCTGTCGAGCGCGAAAAGGCATGCCGACGACGTTAGAACCATAGACATGGTTTCGGTCGTACGCTTATGTTCCAGCTGTTCATTGCTCTCAGACCAATTGTGATCCATCGTTTCGGACGTGAGGGGGGCGCATACAAGGCCGTTGCACCGCCGAAGTGCATTCCTCTAAGGTTCATTTACAAGTCACACCCAGTCAACGACCAGCGCGCTCACCTCCCCAGACTAACTCACCGATTGTTGGCATCCGGGCAATGCGAACACACATAAGGCCAAGGGATGGGATCTGAGCGGCTGGCGAATCGCACAGGGTTTTGCAGCATTACGGACTTCCTTTGCAAAGTTTTGGACTTCCTTTGCAAAATCTTGCATCTCCTTTGCAAAAGTTTGGAAATTTTATGCAACTTTGCGGGAAATGCTATACACTGAGATTGCACGTCGCAATGCAGTCCGACAAGGAGTACTCAAAAATGGCCCTCCAATTACTTGCTCTGTTGTTTTATAGCCATGTAGCCCATTCCAACAATTTCAGCACTTGAAACAAATAAGACTTTCGAAACTCACTTCTCGTCAAATATAATCTTCAGTAAAAAGGCTCATGATTAGTAGTCCCTTGGATTGTAGTCTTCATGTATCAATATTCTTCTTGCTCATCGGTTGCGCGGCATAATTCAAATAAGAATTTGAGTAAAACGTAGTCCGCATCGATTTCTAGTAAAAACCAGTTGGCTGCTTTAATGAAACAACCAGTTGACACTTCCAAAATGAATAGTCTCCCATGTTGCTTGTAAGAAATCTATCTACCATTTAAGAAATGAACAATGAAAAATGATTTATAACGGGTAAGAAAAGCAGGTGCTTGACATGTCCCGTAGGGTGTTTAGAGTGACAAAAAATAGATCAAATGATAATGTAATCGTAAGTTCAGGCGCTTACAGATGTAACTGCACTGTCGTATAGAGAGAGTTTGAGAGTGTACGCACACAAAGCAATGGGGGAGTGGTTATTGATCACGGGATAGGCGAGTAAAAATAAAAAAGAGCAAGGACAACGCTTACTCGTGTACAAATATCTCGGGTCGACGGCATACAGAAATCTAGTCTCTATGGTAGTAGCGTTTAGCAAATTTTATGCAAGGCGTTTGGAGTGAGTCATTCTCTAGTAGGGTTATGGCACTGTACACTGTCTTTGGTGCACTAGTGCAAGCATCTGGTGGTCATGGGCTATAGCACGTGGTGTAGATGTGACAGAGTATCGTCAAGACGCTTTTTTGAAAAGGGATAGGGTGGGTGCATTAATTATATGTTTCGGGAGGGCGTTTAAAGTCTATGACACTCGAAGGGAGAAATAGTTTCGTTGACATTCCAGGCGGCTGTACTGCGTGACTAACTTAAACCGGTGACCTCTTTGCGGGGTGTTTTGACTGAGTATCAGAAGGGAATGTCATGGGTGGTTGGGGTTTCTCAGGATCTGGTACACCATTATGAGATCGCCCCTTAGACGCCGATAACTTCCACTGTATATTTTGAGGGTCTTCAGCCTGAGTGGGTACGGGAGGCTGGTCAAACCTCTGACGCTCCTCTTTGCCCTACGTTGTGCAGTATCGAGTGCGGTGAGATGGTGTTTGAGCCAGGTTTGCCAAGCTTGAATAGCGTATTCCGCGTGCGGCCTCACGTAGGCACTAAGCATTTTTGGAAAGACTGAAGGGTCAAACTTCACGAAAGCTCTGCGTAGGAGGCCGATGTACTGGTTTGCTATTTTAGCTGCCTTTTCAGTCTGCCTGGAACAACCGAGGTCATCTTGAACTATCACGCCGAGATCGCACTCGTGAGAAGCCCGCTGTAGCATTTGTGGTCCTAGGCTGTACTTGTGATACTCTTGTGCCGTATGCTGAGTACTTTGCACTTGGTGACGTTGAAATGCAGCGTGTTCTCGATAGACCATGTGTACGCTTTGTTCAGGTCCTCTTGTAACACTGTGTGATCCCCCACTGCAGTTATAGTGCGCCATACATTTAGGTTATCAGCAAGTAGCAAACAGTTAGAAGACAGCACACTCGCGAGATCATTTATGAAGACCAGGAACAGGCGGGGTCCAACTACCGAGCCTTGAGGTACGCCGCACTGAACTTTGACGGATTCCGACAGGTTGCTTCTAACCCTCACATGTAGGTGACGTTGCAAGAGAAAGTCTCCTATTCAGCCCAGAACAGGATCGCCGATTCCATATTTCTGGAGTTTGTGGAGGAGAATGCGTTGGTTTAGACGATCGATTGCCTTTGAGAAATCCAAGTAGGCCGCCTCGACTCCTACACCAGCATCCACATGTTCCGTCCTGCTTGCATGAGCAATCAACAGATTAGTGCTACAGGACCGATTTTGGCGAAGCCCGTGCTGCTCCGGCATGAGAATTTTGTTGTTCTCCAGGTACCCCATCAAAGCCTCAGCTACGATGGACTCCATAACCTTGGAGATCACAGGAAGTAGTGTTATCGGGCGATAATTTGCTGGTTCAGCACGGCTGCTAATTTTGTAGATTGGCCTGATGATTCTGTGCTTCCACATCGTGGGGACGTGCATCTCGTTTAGACATCGTTGAAAGATAATTACTATTGGCGCCGCCAAACTCATGGCAGCAACTTTCAACGCCTTCGGGCGTGTGCTGTCCGCACCCGGAAAGCTGAACTCGCACAGAGACATCAGCCTCTTCACTACAGCTGCGCAGGTGAACGAAATGTGATTTAATCCTGAAGGCGGCGTTATCTGCTTAGGCAGGATGCATGATGATTGCACGCTTTGGAAGGTAAGGCCAAATTGTTGTCCAAGGACGTTGGCCGCCTCTTGTGCGGTTTGGGTTAACCCGCATGCTGTGTGAAGAGCAGCAATACCGCGCTTGACACAACACAAATTGTGTACGTGTCTATATAGCAGTTTTAGATTGGAGCAAAACATTTCCGCTAGATCTTGTTGGTTCTTCAGTTTATTCTCCCGGACGAGTTTGATACAGTGGTTCCTATAGATTGTGTAGACATCCCAGGCACGGTAGTTCGGGGAGGCTATATATGTGTGTCATGCCAAGTCCCTTAAGGCCATGCATTTACGTGTCCTGTTCCCTACGAAAGACTTTATGCTTTTAGGCCGGTAGAGTTTGGTTTCAGATGTGCTTACCACGAGCTTGTTAAATATGTTGACGAATTCTACACATGGCACTTCAGGGGTCAATTCTGTTACTAATGACCAGCTTGTTGCATCAATGAGGTCGGATAGGTCGTCATAGTTTGTTACGACATGATATTCCTCGGCATGCTCTTTAGGATAATGCGCGTAGCACATGTAATGAAACAATAGCGTCGCATGATTGCTGGGGCCCGAAGGAGTATCGGTTATCACTCGATCATTACTGTTTCATTAGTGAATATTCGGTCCAGTACGGATGGCCTTTTAGTTCCCCTGAACCGGGTGGGCGTAGTGACGTAGCCATAAAGCGGGTAGTCGGAAACCGGATCTTGCAGGTCTGCTTTGATTTGCTCTCCTGGTGTGGCCTGGGATTCGAGAGCATGTAAGTTGAAGTCATTGGTAGTTAGAATGTGACTGTACTTCCTGTTTATCACGCCTCTAAGCAGCCAACAAATTGCAGTCCATCTCAGGAGTAGACCATGGTAGGCGGTAAATAACAACCAGTGGGCCAAGGTCGTTCCCTCTCAGCCGGAAATTTCACCAAATGGAATCAGGTACGTCGGTTTCCGAATCGTTTATGGGTTCGCATTGCATGTTGTTGCGAAAGTAGAGGGCTACCCCACCATTTTTGCTGACTCGATCCTTCCGGACAACGGACATGCCAGTTAGCGCAATTTCAGCATCCGTTATCTCATAGTGCAACCACGTTTCAGTGACAGCGATGAAGTTCCAAGCTGCTGACACGTGGCGAAGTCTTAATTCAGCTGATTTTCTTAGTAGTTCTTGGGCATTTGTGTACATGCAGGAGAGCTTCTGGGAGAGCAAAAGTGTTTTAGATTGAACGGATGAAGCAAGTGAGTTTACTCCAATAAATAAAGGGTCGGTGACTAATCGTACTTTGGAAGGGTTGCAGACTGTCGAGACGAATTTAGTATGTAGTCAAGTATCAGATGCCCCGTTCTCTGCTGTGTCCCTCCGGATAGTACGGCTACTTTTGAAACCGTCCCCGACTCGGGTGCTGCAGGTGGTGGTTTCATTAAGAAGTGTGCGTCTACTGAATTGTCATTAGAAGGTGCTGGTCTTCCAGCTGTTTGCACACGAATTCCTGTTGGTAATCTGCCACGGAATTCAGTCCAGTTCTCTAGAAGAGTTTGTGCCGTTAGTTCTGATTGGAACACAAGATTTTACAGCCTGGGACCGCACCCCTTATAGTTTGGTGATATGGGAATCATTGTCAACGAGGTGACCACGACATTTTCGTGAGAAAGGGTTTCCCGAATGTAGTGCCATTGCTCGCGGTCGTGCATCTGAGCATCGTCGGAAGAGGAATCTGTAAGCTCAGGAACACTGTTTTCACTGTTTTCTTATCTTGGCTTTTGCTGTACCTCCTTTGTTAGTGGGATCTGCTGAAGGTTCTTTCCACGGGATTTCAGGTAGAATGCGCACTCCACTTGAGTAGTTGCGGAGACGATTCGCAGACAGCAGAACGGTCTCGGTCTCGTCCGCCGAGTTTAGTGTTCCCCGAAGTAACTGGGGTTCGCCGTAGTGCAACGCGTTAGATTGACTCGAGATTTTTTGTAGTATCTTGGGATTAGCATGGACACCAATCGACATACAGATGGAATCGCACTGATTTTGATAGTCCGTCAACCGGGACTTTAGGATTCGGGGATATTTGTGCACACAAGATTTAGGGCAACATGGTTGCGGCTGCTGGCTACTGGTTTTGGATTTGGAGCCTTAGTATCCGGTGTTTTTAGTGAAGTTGTGAACGGCACTGATGGGGGCCATCCGTGCTGAGACACTTTTGTTTTTCTAGTCCGGGCACAAAGGTTACCGGTGCTCATTCCGGTGTTTGCTTTGCGGCAATCAATGCATACGTTACTGGGCTGTTCACTATTGCTGGTTGACTGTAGCTTACGGTCTCGTATGTAGGGAACGTAATACTAGGTGCAGCACACTGTACAGAACTTGAGGCATGTGCGCTGCAGGCACTGTTTTTACTTACAGGAGGGAGAGAGAATGGAGTTGGTACGGCTGGAGGCTGGTTCGTTGGGATTAGATTGAGACGCCCGGCTCCCTTCTTCGGCCTGACTAGGGAATTCGGGGTGTTAGTTCACATACAATTGCAGGCCCGTTTCCTTCCATGGATGCAAACCTGTCGCTCACCAGCTGCTAGGCTGCTTCTGTTAGTATTTCGCACCTCTTTAGTAGCACAGCTAGACACCTAACAAATGGGATAGAATTGCATACTTGGCAGCACCAAAACGTCTCTGCCGTGTTAGAGTACGGTTTTTTCGGCCCGGTCGCAAGGCACGTATTGTGATAGCATTTCAAACACATGGTACACAACAGACCAATTTTTACCACATTAGCACGATTCGCATTTGTTCTTCATACGAGACATGTTAACAGTAGGCGTGCTATTTTAAGGGGTAGCAAGAGGACAGAGATACTAACGCACGGTGTTTGACCCCGCTTCACTTTTTGTTGCGTGGCTATTGGCGCTGGTTTGAGGTAAAGAGAGTCAGGGCATGTCGCGTCCAGATAAGTCACGCGTTCCTTAGGGTAGAGAGGCGACGTGCACGCTATCGGTCTAGCCGGTAAATGGATAGGCAACGAAGCAGCGTAGGATTGAGGCAAAGCAAGATGGTTGGCGGCATCCGGTTTCGGATTTGCCTGTCACTGTGGCAAGCCACAGGACGCCTGCGCCTACAGAGGGACCATGGATGGCTTGCGCTGCACCACCCACAGCTCCAACCACATACCCCATATCCAGTGTAAACCCGAAGGAATAAGACCGGGAGGCATGTGGATGGGAACCACGTTTCATCAACGGAGCCGGCCCACACTCCTTCACAGGCAAACACAAGCACACTGTATTTGTGGAATCAAGCGCACACAAGGCGGTGGCTGGACCGTAGTCCGCTCCATACTGAGTGCATGGAACCACTCTTCTAGCCTAACACGGCCACAAGAACCATGCACCCCGTCCCCTCCAGCAACGACCAACTGTCTCCTGGAGCCAGTATGAACGATGTAGTGGGTAATAGACAGGTAGGCACCTTGTCAACATGCACATCAAGCGCAGCCACACCGGGGATATCAAACAACAGCCAATCACTTGAGAGAGAGAAAGAAAAAGAGAAAAACTCGATTAATGCATAAGGAAACGGTGACATAAACCTTAATTAAATAGCATACGTAATAAGTTGTTTACCAACAAATCCCAGCTAAGTGCACGAGGTCAGGAAGTATAGTTCACGGTATGCCACGAACACAAAAATGTTATGGAATTCGAATACAATTGGCTGAAGCGATATGTGCAAGTTAATGGAATAGAGTACACGTAGATATTTATATGAGAAAGAAAAGCAGTAAGGTAAAAACTGTAAACCCACCACCTGAAATAAAGAGACTTCGCATGCAAGCACGCGGTTAGTAAATCGAATTCAGCGTGCCTACAAACGCTGCGCCGGTGCTGCCTACGTTCACTGCGGGACCCGTCGTCGCTTCGGCAGTGGTCCCGAGTGACCTCTCTCATGGCTCACTAGGCCTGCCTGACTAAGGCACTCGCGACCGCATGTTCTACAACACAATGCGCTCGATGTCGATGGAGTACAATTCATCGGTGCTTGCCGCTTCCGCAACTGCTGCTTCTTCTCTGCATGCATGAGGGCTTTCTCCCGCACCTCAGCAACTGCCTTCGTGATTAGATCGCGCCATGCACCACGATCAACCGCCTTCGATTCCCATGATCTGCAATCAAGATTAGAACGTGTGAGGCTCACTTTGATCATGTCCTGGTAACGTAACTTGGGTTTCCCAGCATGCCGCTTCCCTATACTCAGCTGACCGTATAAAAGTTGTTTCGGTATTCGCGTCGAATCCATACGGCTCACATGACCGAGCCATCTCAGGTGTCGCAGTAAAAGTATGCCGTCCACTGCATACATCCCACTTCGGCGCAACACTTCCGTGTCTGCAACTCTGGCGCCCCAGCCGATCCGCAAAATTCGTCGCAGACACTGCTGATGGAACCGCTCGAGATATCGCACATCCCGACGGTACATGGTCCACGTTTCACTGCCGTATAGAAGAACGGACAGTACCATGGATTTGTACACCATCAGCTTCGTGCCAATGCTAAGCTGATGGTTGTTCCACACTCGGTACTCAAGCTTACCGAATGCCGCTGCCGCCTTCGACACGCGATTACGCAACTCAACGTGTATCTGCTGATCACTCGACATCACACTCCCAAGGTAGCAGAAGCGGGAGGTGGTTTCCAATACTTCAGCACCAATGCTGCTTTGCGGCAATATTGAAGATTGCACCTCCGGTGAAGGCTGAAAGAGACAGACCGTTTTGCTCCTGTTGATGGTGAGCCCGAATTTGGTCGCTGTCGAAGCCAGAGCACTAGTCATGTGCTGCAACTCATCCGCGCTGTGTGAAAACAACGCACAGTCGTCAGCAAACAGCAACATACGGATAGTAGTCTCACAGACTAGAGTTCTCGCACCGAAACGACGGATGTTCAGCAACCCAGCATCCATACGGTGCTCCACACGAACACCATAAGCACAAGCCGCATCAAAAGCACAAGACAACATTGCATGAAGATAGATATTAAACAGGGCAAGAGCTAAGACACAGCCTTGCTTCACACCAGAGACAACTGTAAAGTCATCAGAGGTCTCTCCACTCAGCTGCACCCTCGCTCGCATACCACTGTGCAGACATTCAATTAAACTTACAAACTTACGCGGGCAACCAAACTTACCCAACACCAACCAAACTTACCCAACACCAGGCAAAGTAAGATGACTTGGATAAATACTGTCTAATGACGACTGTGGCTGTTCCAAGGGCGGACTAAATCAACGACTATCGCTTTGTACAGCAAACTGAAGGAATGATAGTAAACTGATCGGGTGACACTCAGTAAGATCCTTAAAATAAGAGCACAAATTTCTTGTGCGACGAGAGGAAAAATAAATCCTCCGATTAGGTTCAAACATGGTTTCCTTCGAAATTGCAAAATCACAGTTTGCTGGTGATCCGCGAGTGACAGATCCAGTAGATAAACAGTGATAGGAGGAGCTCGCGGAGACAAATCGAATGATAGCAAGTAGGTCTCTGCGATAATAAATCCGAAGATTTAAAAACGAATAACACAGGAGGACACTTTTTTTGCGATCGCCAGATGCGATTATCCCCCATTCACCTTTACTGAGTTCTGCCCAAAGGCGCGTGCCTATCTGTGGTCAAGCTTTGCAATCCTACGAAGCCTTTCTAGAAGCAGCATATTAGGGGAACCTACAAAGCTTTATGAAATCATTATGTCAACCAGATCAACGGTGGAAGACGTCGTCATTAAGCAGCAACTGAACTCTGTTCTCACTCCAGACTGTTACAGGTGTATGTCAGCCATATTCACAAATTGCAAAACGAAATCCTGAGGTGTACATATGATGTAAGCAAATGTACACGGAATACAAAGTGGACTACGCTTTACTTCCAGTTATCCTTGTCTTTTCAAACCTGGCTCAGGCAAATTCCGTATTCCTAGGGAATGTCAAGTCTCATTTGCTGCCAGAGCAGAGAATAGTGTGACTGATCCAGCTGGCAAAGAGAAGATTGTCTATCTAGCGCTGAAGGCACCCATTGTGAAGGTTGTCGAACCGTTAGCAGAGCTTGTTCAATCGTCTTTTGGTGCGATATGGCCTCCGTCATTTGCAAGCCTGTAAATCCCATCCCCTTCCCAACGGTAGCGGAGGATCCGAAAATTATTACGAATACTTTGAGTTTCGGAAGTGAATGCGGATGTTGGTTGTTTGCTGATTAGCAAATATCTAGAATCCTACCAATACAAGTCAGTCCCACACAATAGTTACCGACATACAAGGAATAAATACCAGGGCATTCCTTCCGGTGGCTTTCACCGCAGAGGCCATTTCGAGTTAGTTAGAGAGACGCAGCAACAAACTTATGCAGCCAAACGAACTTCAGAATGATAAATCACACACCACGAACCTGTGGACATTCGATTCAAATGGAATGGCGTTTAGCGATTTTGATAGAGATGATATCAACTCCTCAAACTTCTTGCCAGAATCGAACCGCTTCAAAACACCTGCCACAGTATTAAAGGCTGTATAGATATAAAATCTAAGATCCCATCTTAAAGTTAATAATTATTTTCCTTTTTTAATTAAGTTCGTAATTCCCCTCACTACCGTATGGAATTTCAGTGTTACGTGGGACAAGGCGCAAAACTTTGTAAAACATATTCGTGCTTTTCTTAAATGTTTCTGCGGACATGCTCACCCCAAAAGTTACTATTCTTCCATGATTATCTGAAAGTCCGAATTGCTGTTGAGACAGCGGGTATTCGTGCCAAATCGCAGTGTTTACGTTAGGACATGTAGATGGTGGACTAAAATCTACCTGAGTATAATGCAGCCTGATGCTAAGGGGTGAGTATACACATAATCCGCGCTCACGAGTATTTACTTGGGAAGCAGTTTTTTCAACACGCTCCTCGTGTCGGTGATTGCTACTTGATCACACAGGGTAAGTTTGGCTGCTCCAGGTAGCCTGGGAAAAGTTGCCAATATGAAATCAACTCTTGGTACTTTATCATGTTCCCGCAGTTGCCTAATGCTTATAAGAGGCTTCATCCGGAGTACGCCATACAGGAATGGTGGCTTTAATAGAAATACGAGCATGTACCTTTGGAGAAATTATTCCAAACTGTCATTGCAAATGCTGATGATTCGCCTTTCCTTGGTGTATAAAAACGCCGTGCTTTGCTTAGATCTTGAATACGGAAATCTAAGACTGTAAGGCACATGATATGATCACAGGCAAGGTGACTTTATATGTGTACTGGACACCCAATAGCTGCAGTCACGCAAAGTGATAAAGTACTAAATTGAGCAGTACAGAGCGGCCAGTCGGAATGCCACCGGCTTTTCTATTTTCACCCAAAGTATCAGCCGTGGAATATACTTCATTTAAATACTTTACCCCCTAAGTTACGTGCCCGGACAAGTGATAGAAAGGATTGCGCTGTCATAAATTTTCTTCCCCATTTCAAATTAACACAACCACCCATGAAGCAGTGTGTCAAGGTCGAATACCACAGCAGCTGTTAAAAATAAGTGAAGTGCACTTCTCTAAGCGAACTTACCACCCGGTCCGAAGGTGATTGCGTATAAGTGGCATGTATTATAGTGAATTATTCAATGTAATTGGCTGAATAAGATGGGGCGTAGCAACACTCAGCATCACCTGTAGGTTCCTTGCCCGATGGATAAAACTCGTTGCTGTAGTCACCAGGTGTCTGTAACCATGCATAAACTTGAGCAACCCATTTATTTTAATCCCATACTGAAAGCACTTAAGTTGCCTTGGAGAACAACACGTGGCCCGCTCGGGTGGCTTTCCCATTCAAATAGTTAGATGTAGCCGTAAGGCATCAAAGTATGCTTTCGATGCACTTTCTCGAGTAAGGATATTCAAAGCTATGGGAGAGGGGTCGTTAATCCCACGTGCGTCCAGAATTTCAGCCACAGTACTGCTCAGATAGTTCAGTATGGCACACCTCAAGGCTCGGTAGTTGGACCCCGCCTGTTCCTGGTCTTCATAAATGATCTCGCGAGTGTGCTGTCTTCTAACTGTTTGCTACTTGCTGATAACCTAAATGTATGGCGCACTATAACTGCAGTGGGGGATCACACAGTGTTACAAGAGGACCTGAACAAAGCGTACACATGGTCTATCGAGAACACGCTGCATTTCAACGTCACCAAGTGCAAAGTACTCAGCATACGGCACAAGAGTATCACAAGTACAGCCTAGGACCACAAATGCTACAGCGGGCTTCTCACGAGTGCGATCTCGGCGTGATAGTTCAAGATGACCTCGGTTGTTCCAGGCAGACTGAAAAGGCAGCTAAAATAGCAAACCAGTACATCGGCCTCCTACGCAGAGCTTTCGTGAAGTTTGACCCTTCAGTCTTTCCAAAAATGCTTAGTGCCTACGTGAGGCCGCACGCGGAATACGCTATTCAAGCTTGGCAAACCTGGCTCAAACACCATCTCACCGCACTCGATACTGCACAACGTAGGGCAAAGAGGAGCGTCAGAGGTTTGACCAGCCTCCCGTACCCACTCAGGCTGAAGACCCTCAAAATATACAGTGGAAGTTATCGGCGTCTAAGGGGCGATCTCATAATGGTGTACCAGATCCTGAGAAACCCCAACCACCCATGACATTCCCTTCTGATACTCAGTCAAAACACCCCGCAAAGAGGTCACCGGTTTAAGTTAGTCACGCAGTACAGCCGCCTGGAATGTCAACGAAACTATTTCTCCCTTCGAGTGTCATAGACTTTAAACGCCCTCCCGAAACATATAATTAATGCACCCACCCTATCCCTTTTCAAAAAAGCGTCTTGACGATACTCTGTCACATCTACACCACGTGCTATAGCCCATGACCACCAGATGCTGGCACTAGTGCACCACAGACAGTGTACAGTGCCATAACTCTACTGGAGAATGACTCACTCCAAACGCCTTGCATAAAATTTGCTAAACGCTACTACCATAGAGACTAGATTTCTGTATGCCGTCGACCCGAGATATTTGTACACGAGTAAGCGTTGTCCTTGCTCTTTTTTATTTTTACTCGCCTATCCCGTGATCAATAACCACTCCCCCATTGCTTTGTGTGCGTACACTCTCAAACTCTCTCTATACGACAGTGCAGTTACATCTGTAAGCGCCTGAACTTACGATTACATTATCATTTGATCTATTTTTTGTCACTCTAAACACCCTACGGGACATGTCAAGCACCTGCTTTTCTTACCCGTTATAAATCATTTTTCATTTTTCATTAACACAACGGCGTCGATCATGTGAAGCATGTTCTCAGATGTGGGTATCCATTTAACTACTGCCTCTGAGATTACAGATCCCTTGGATCAGATAAACTACTGAGTAAGCGTTTAGAGGGATAATTTGAAGTGTTCGTTTTGTGCTTGGAACACCAATAGTAATATCAATGTAGACCAAGCTTCCAACTTAAGTGAAGCTTGACTAGTTCGATCATTTGGACGGTAATCGAAGCCGTTTTTAATTGATGGTTTTGGGGCAAGTAACACCCAATTTACGACAGCAGGAGAGACTGGTGCACTGAACTTGTTTTCAGGCAACTCACGCAATATCCTAGTAAAAGTAGCAGGAGAGTAACCAAAGCACAATTTCTGTTTGAAAGCATACTGAGTATAATGAATGCATTTATATACAGCCTAGCTTATGTAGGTCTTGGAATGTAGGGTTATATCTTCACAGTTGAGTAGGATCACTAGGATTTGTCAAATGGTGCTGGAGTACATCACACCCACTGCCACTCACCCCACCCATAACGCACCGAAGTAGGTGTTGATAACTTGTATGTTCCAATTCATGTCTCAGCTGTCAAGGATATCGTTAATAGACTACCACATTTGTTTTGCTTTTCCGCATCCTACATGTGTCATTGCCAACCAGCCTACTGCTGATCATTCCGGAAATTTTAGGAACCGCTTAACTAAAAGTGCGCAGAGTGTACTCCATTGTCGGCGAGAACGTACACACTGTGGAGGGCGGATTGGATCAAATATTCTCTCGCGCTCTGGAACGCAAATAGGTATTTATAATGGAAATTAGAATTTTTTCATACAGTTCCACACTAATCTCAAGTGATTCTGGTTGATGTCTCACTTTTGCGTGCATGCGGTTAACCGACGTGTAACTCACGGTTGTCCTCAGAGGTGTCTAATTAGTATGACAATGTTGAGCCATACGGGTAGTTAGGTTCAATGGATACTAGAGCAAGCCTGGCTGTAACTCTAGACTGAAACGCTTGTATTAGCTAGTAATTGTTCTTCAAGTGTCCTGGCAACTGGGCTACGGCGATATCAACAAAATTTACATGGGTTTCTGGAGATACATGAACATCTCGTCAGATATTCTAGTGTTGTTGTGGTTACTATCATAAGTCATCCGACTGAGTAATTCTTGTTTAGGTTAATGGGTATAAGTCTTTCGCGGCGCGACAGTGTATTGCATGTTAGGTCAAACACAAAAAGTATAACAACACTGAAACTCTTACGGGTGGTGACAATTTTTCAAATTTTGTCTCCTCATTCCGTGCCATGGAGTATTCCACTGATTATCGAGGTCGTCTGTTCATCGTTTGTGTTGTCAGCATTGGCACACTGTTATGAGTGAAGTGACGAACACCTCACGTGGATGATAGTGTTTGTAGTGTGGATCCCAGATTCGCTGTGTGCCACATATACACAGGAGTGTGACATCCTCACTCATTCTGTGTCTTGCTTAAACGGTACGTATAATTCCATCCGATATTGATACTTCCGTCACTCACTCACCTCGCTTGACAAAATGCTAACGGGACGACTGCGATCAGTTTGCCGAGTTACAACAATTACTCAACAATCGAACCACGTAAAACCCATTCTGAACACTGAAATATGAATTACAGACAGCACTCATCTAAACCATTAGGTTAGTTGCGATGGTTCATTTAAGCCACACAGATTGTGACCATCCATCTGATTCGGTCAAGAAACTAGATTTCCGGAAACTATTGTCGCCACCGTCTGTAGGGCGACAGCGGCACCAGTTGTAGCGGTCTTAAAGGTGTGGTTTCGGATGAGCATGATTGATTCCACATATTTTCTGCACGTGTGGAAGTCGTCAATAACACATTAAAATGCATGGGTCTATAGGTGGTGACCACAGGACAACCATTTTACTCCCTTCCATGTGTGTAGGGAAGACACTCTGCATATGTACCTTAATTTCTGTTGTGCGCACAAATAAGTAATGTGACACGTTGTTATTAGTCACGGATTAAGTGTGAGGTTCTTTTGCGTTTTCCGATATATTTTTAAAAATGGGAATTGAAATCTCGTTGATTTGCGTACTTCTAAATTAAAGATATCATTTCTAGGCACAAAAGCTTTTGTAACATGTTCGTAACCTCCATCTAATAATCTCACCAAATTACTCGAATTTCCTAAACATGGATTACACACCATCCTATGGTCACATTTCAATGTTGCATGATTGCCTGACGACTTGACAGCCATCACTGTTTGCGCAGATATCTGAGGGTACCTCATGTGTTCTGTATCTGGTACCACAAGTTGCACTCTCTGGGACAGCACACTATAGAGAATGTGGTGAGAGTGTGTTTGTTCCTGCCTGCAAGCGACTCATCGCAACCTCTGGACTTAAGGCTGTTTACATTGCTAAGCTTGTCCTATGAAACGTCTCGAATTGAGGCATCGTTAGCTGATACACCTGACATTTTAAAGCAGAACTTGGCTGTTGTTTGTAAGCAATTATCATGAAAGAGTGCTAGAATCGCACATCGTTAAAGTACGCACAGAGTTGTTCTATAATCGTATTTGCAAATATTACTGTTTGTTGTGTCCTGAATTGTTATTAAACAGATAACAAGACAGACGAGCTGCTCATCACTTTTAAGCGATTGTTATTTGCGCTAGCGGTATAGGACTTAATGTGAATGGAACCCCATTCGCTCTGGGGTACACGGTATGCTTGTAACAATCGGAGCGTTATAGAGGAGGAAATTTATCAGGAAACTCAACAAATGTGGTTCCGTACCAGGCATTGCGGTTGCATTTTCTACTCTATCTACTACTTTTCTACTTTAACTAAAGTACTGCTCAAATGTCAATCACTCGTGAAGTTGGGGATGCACGAGCAGCTAAGAAAACGTGCGAAGACTTGTTGAGAATGCAGACAAAATGTACGTAGATAACAGCGGTTCCAGCAGAAGTTATTTAGCTTAATCTATTCCATTGTTCCTATATTTGGGTCTGTGATAAAAGCGGATCTGATCACTGACAGTAAATTTCATAACAGTGAAACCGACGACAACAAGAATGAAAGAGGTGGCTGACTTTAACGCTGCACGAAATATATCACTTAACACATGCGAGTGAATTTGCTTAAAACGAATTACTGCGTCCTACCTCTTGTGAAAGCCAACAACTAGGTTGGTTTATTGCACTGGTCATTACCACCGGAGTTCACCTATGGTCTCCAAAACGGGACCTATGAATGTGTCGTGGAAAAGAAATTCTGTTCTCACTACCATACCATGAGAGTGCTTGAACCCGGATTTCCGGCATTAGTTATTTTCTGGTGGTGCGTTCTGTTTGTGATGCACACTTTAGATTTGGTCATGACCTAATTCAAGATGAACCTTGTTGTCCGATTAATCAATTATTTCTTAATTTAGACGAAAACAAGTTTAATGTCTCACGTTGAACACCTTTGCCCAAAATATTTTTGCCCACTTCCTAAATACTTCGCTTATACATAATCGCAACTAACACCTAAATCCTGGATTTTGTAGCGGTAGCAAAGTGTTTTACCCCCAGGCTACTGCTGCTGAAAACTCGCACAATGTTTTGGAGTAAATTTTGGCGCTCTGAAAACTACAGTCCGTGCAGCATGAGTAATTATCTACCCGTGGGATATACAGCAACACAGCGTACCCAATATTACTCCTGATACAGGCTGCCTCATCCAAATTTTTTTGCTGTGCATGTATCCTGCTCAGCAGATGCAATGCTGTTAGAGACCAATACACACTTTTGCACTCAATCTAGTTTCTAATATGTACGCAGGCATTTCTGAAGAACCATGTGAAACTAGTAGTTGTTTAAATCAAAAGCAAAATACACTCTTAATCACGACCGCGACTGCACTGAAGGAGGTAGCAGTAAATTGGACATTGGGTATTACTCGCTCAAAAACGCAACACTCCACCACCGGTTTCGAATTTTTGACCCCACCAGGTTTATATATTCCATGTAACTTCTCATTGCAAAAAACATTAACTTTTGCGACTCGAGGCTAAAATGGTGGACGTCCCTAACAACATACCTGCTGAGGAAACGTGTCGTGAAGTGCAGCATTTTCGGTCCACACATAAAATAGCCACCTATTTCAAATGTTACCGTCACAGTGATAGATTTGACTGAGTTTCACTTTAATCGCAGGCTACAGCCTAAGAACATGACATGGTTTCGAGACGTCTGTCATCATCAGATGGGTTGCCACCCGACCGACGGTAGCACGGCTAATTCACGCGAGACACTGAGGAAATTATCCATCAACATGAAACAGGTTGCTACGTGACAGGACTCGACAACAGCTGACCAGTGCGGACGGCAAGCAGGTTTGATATCTGTCCAGGCAATTCCGTTGAGTCAGCTCAGGAAGGTACTACAGGAGATGATAAATTGTGACATATAAAATGAACTGTGTTCTGTGCCTAATACATTGCCTTTTAGCAGACTTCGTTGTTTTCTTTCTTTTCCGGCGGGGTTGGAATGCAGTGCGCAAGGGCAAGAGCAGCTTTACAACTGTGCCGAAACGAGTTTCCATCGGACTCAGAACTGGCAGCCAGCTTCGAACAATTGCAGACACTTTTGCAGCAGCAGACCAAGCTTCTTGTGATGTTGACACCGTTGCTGTCGATTTAGCCAAGCCCAGGGTTAGGGGCAAGTGAAACTGTCCTCTTTCTACAAAGTCTGACTCAGAAGAGCAGTGAATTCATTATTATACTGATCCTGGCGTAACATGCGCTTCATGGTTTCACAAGTATGAAAACATCTTTCATGTTGATTTCGCAAATGTACCAGAATAGAAGAAATTCGCTGAATGCTCCGGAAACTGGGAACGGTTGAACATGAAAAGTTTACCAATTTAACCTTGTCAAAGAGGAACACTGACCTATCCCCTGAGAAAGTCGTGTCAGTCCTGTCACAACTTTTTGATGAGCAGACATTCTTGTTTAACGTTCCGGTACAAGTGCCCCATGGTGGACAGAAAAGAAGACAAACATTGCGTCACCTACTCGCGCAGTGTAATTTACAAGTACGAACGTTCACATTTTTACCAAATGACTTCCTACCAGTACAAGTGCCTCATTTGCATTTGTGGTCTCTAAACAGCCAAAGAGGCAGACATATCAACAAGCATATTGTGCAAGATTGAACAGAATCCTGACTTCACATTACAGTAAGTGACTGATGGGTGCCAGATAATGGCGAACCTGAAGCACGATACATCAATGATTCAGCAGTTTTCCAACATGAACCAACATGACCTCAGTTGTGCATTCAAACGGATGTCTACTAAAAGCAACAACACACGTGAGTCCATCACATTCCAAACCTTGCACTGCTTGTTAGTTTTGTAGCAAATGGCATTTTGCTCGACAATGTCCATGTAAGAAACACATTTGCAACCGATGCGGCAGAACAGATCGTAAAGGGTCGTGTTGCGGTTCTAGTTTGTCGAGAAAGAAGCGCAAAACTTCCACACCGTTCAGAACGATCACCGCGACCTTCAAGGTTGGTGGCGTCAACAAGCGTAAGTACACCATGGTGGAATTCAATGACAGACAAATCAAGTTACAACTTGAATCCGCTTCAGATACCACTCTGACCTCTACCAACACTTGGCGCAGGATGGAGCGTTTGACACTCCGACTAACGGCCCATACTGCATGGAATGATTCCGGTAGTACGTTAAAATTGCTTGGCAAATTAAACTGTCAAATCAGTTTCCGGGGCCAACATATTCACACAACTTGCTTTGTGACCGATCGACCAAGATTAGATTTACTGGAGCTCGGTTGCATGGATGAGTAGAACTTGCTCGATCAAACGGTAAACAGTATGTGTCAGCAGTTGCAAGTCAAGCAAGCTAGGCAGACGTCAACAATGAACCCTGGATCGTACAACCAAATTGCAGAGCTGAAGTGACGCCATGAAACTGTTCAAACCCGGTTTCGGATGCTGCCACGTAGCCATGGCGGAGCCGAACCACAAAGCAGATGCCAGACCAGTCTTCAAACCAATAAGCCAGTGCCGTATGCAACTCAATATCTAGTAGAAGTCAAGTTAACTCGTTTGCAATCTGAAGGTATAATGGAACGGATTCACTCTTCAGCATAGGCGACGCCGATTGTGGTGGTAATGAAAGCCAACGGTAAGATCCAAATCTGCGCTGGCTTTTCAAATGAACTGAATTCTGCGCTGGGGACGCATCAGTATCCATTGCCCGTACCAGAAGACTTGTTCTCCAAACTATGCGGTGGCAAATGTTTCACAAAACTTGACCTAGCTGTCGCTTACTTGAAAGCTCCAGGTGACGGTGAGTACAGAACATTACCAACGGTTAATACGCACCTCGGAACCTTCCAGTACTACCGACTGCCCTTTGAGGTGAAAATCGCTCTGGCCATTTTCCAACAAATTATGGATACCCTGATGAACGATATCCACAATCCCGCGGTTTATCTGGATGATGCCTTGATTATGGACGCAGACCCGCACGAGTTGATGCACACACTAGAGAGAGAGCTTTCAAGTTTGGAAGAAGCAGGATTTCGATTACGAACCAAGAAATGTGAGTTAATGTTAGATACTGTCAATTTCCCAAGGTTATCGTGGACCAACATGGCCAGCGCCCAGAGCCCGCCAATATCGAGGCTATCAGACATAGCTTCCTAAAGACGTCGCAGAGCTTCGCTCATTCCTCGGTCTCGTGAATCATTTCAGTTTTCCTACCAAGCGTGTATCAAGTCAGTGGTCCGCTGAACCATTTGCTGACAAAAGATAACGTTTGGCAATGGACAAGGGAATGCCAGCAGTCCTTTGATGCAGTTAAAGTAGCACTCACTTCTGATCTACAATTAACTCATTTCAACCCGAAGTGGAAATCATCTTTGCAGCGGACGCTTCTCAGCACGGTATCGGCGCCGTTTTTCCCCACTTTTTTTCCGAAAGGCACGGTCCCTAACGTCCGCTGATAACTATTGTCAACTTGATAAGGAAGTACTCTCAGTCATTTTCGCCATGAAGCAGTTCCACAACCTGCCCTATGGCAAGCATTTCACACTACTGAGTGGTCATAAGACAATGTTGTTGATAATCGGTACAAGGAAGGGAATTACTCCCGAGTAGCAGGAATTCACTTGTAATTCTTATAAGACTTTCATCCCAGTGACGAGCCCCAATAGGGCAAAACGCGTCTGGCGCTTTTCCAGACTTGGCTCTACTATGTAGCTTGTGAACTATTGGGATGAAAGCCTTATCAAATAAGGGAAGCCTAATTTTTATCTGGTATGGGTTACAAAGGTGGGCGACTATGCAGTTGGCGTGGGATTTCACCATACATCATTGACTTACGTAACAAATTTGCCAAGCGGATGCCTTGTCTCGTGTCATCCTTTCGCATCCAAAGAGAATGATGATTGTGTGGTTACATACATCTAGTTCGATTTAGAAGTCCATCAAAACCTAACCGATAACGTAAGAAGATTACCAGTAACAGCTGACACCAACCGCACGGATAATTCTAAAGACAGGACCCTAGAGAAAGTTATGCATTACGTTCAAACTGCTTGGTCAAAACGCGGTATCCCTGCTGAATTGCAGCATTTCTTCAGCCGACGTGGATCACTGTCCGTCGTGATTAATTGTTTGATGTTTGGATACTGAGTGGTGGTGATGCAGTAAGTGAACAGGCAACTCTTACAGCAGTTTCATACTGGGCATCCAGGTACAAACGGTAAGAAAACATTAGTAGGCTGCTTTGTTTATTGGACTGGAATGGACTCAAAAACTGAGCAATTCTGCCAAAAATGTGAATCATTTCAACTGGCGGCGAAGGCCATTCCAAAGCGTCCATGGCAACCTTGGCCCAAAGCAGAGAAGCCATGACAGCAAATCCACTTAGTGTATGCAGGACCAATCGCCAGTCAATCCTATCTTGTCTTGCTGGA
Organism: Dicrocoelium dendriticum; assembly: GCA_944474145.2. Taxonomy (NCBI): domain Eukaryota; kingdom Metazoa; phylum Platyhelminthes; class Trematoda; order Plagiorchiida; family Dicrocoeliidae; genus Dicrocoelium; species Dicrocoelium dendriticum. The sequence goes on along the minus strand of OX104063.1, from coordinate 210,782,321 downwards.
CGCTTTCTCCAAGTGGCCCGATGTGATCCCGATGCAAAGTCGACTGTTCAGCACACGATTAACCAGCTGGATAAACGGTTCGAGTATTTCGGCGTGCAACAGATGCAAGTGACAGACAACGATGCACAATTCACTTCAACTTCCTTTCGCCAGTAGTGCAACGCGATGGTAAATTTTCCGGTCACTTTTACCTTCTCGGTGTCTTACTTTCCAAACACGAAGCGCATAGTCTGGGATCGCGCGCTTAAAATTGCTTACCGTCAATACATAAATCCCATTTCTTATGGCATACATCGCTTATAAACGGTATAACGCTTTACCTGTTTCTCTTTAGTTATAGTGGATTACACTTCATCGGAGGCTGCAGCATAAGAAGGTGACATGGTTTCGAGATGTTTGTCATCGTCACACCGGTTTCTACCCGACCGGCGATAGCACTGCTAATTCACACGGGAAGCTGATGAAATCAGTTCGTCAGCATGAAACATGTGGCTCCGTGACGGCGCAACAATAAATGGCCAGTGCGGACCGCAAGCATGTTTGAAAGCTGTCCAGGCGAGTGGCTTACCTTACCTCATGAAAGTACAACAGGAGACGATAGATTGCAACCTATAAAATGAACCGTGTCCTGTGTCTAATGCACTGCTTTCTACCAGGTTTCCGTGCTTTCTTTCTTTTCCGGCTGCGTTGGAGTGCAGAGGGCAGGGGCGAGTGAAGCGTTACAAAACACTTCAATGTGAATCTCGGCCTAGTTGGAGATTGGGCGTCTTAATCTATTCACATAAACAGTCACTTTGAATGCCCTTTCTAATATGAACAGACAGTCATTTCGGCCGTTTGGACAGCATTGGTAAGTTGGAGAAAGTAGTTTCATCGGATGTCCAGCGAATCCCGGGTTACAGTCATGCTACTGCTCTCTTTACCCCACAGGTACCTTACGCTGCAAGCAGATAACACCTAATATGCGTCCACTCGATCTTTTATTCATCATGAAGTCAGTAGCTAAAAATGCTAAATGAGGATGCTAAAAAGCCGGCATATTTAGCGACCTAATTAGTCCCCCTATTGTCTGGGTACGATGTGTAAAATGTCATGAAAGAATGGATTCACCTTGTACTTATGCAAAGTAGAAAGCTAGCCTTGTTGCAACCTTGACTGCGTGTGTTTGAGTCAAGTATACGAGTCGCACACCGCGCGCTTCCAGCTTTACGACTCGAAGGGTGCCCGTGACTTATACGGCGACAACCATTCTACTCTCCCTAGCCTGAACCATTTTTGCGGGCTTTTAGCCAGCGGGACTGCACGGGTCGATAATAAACGAAGGTGTCACCTACTTTTCGTCTTATTTCGACTTTTTCCTTAAGCGAGTCGGATCTGGGTTTCTATCAACTGATCCATTACGCCATAACTGATTGCTCAGGCTGAAAATTCGGAAGGGTGGTTACTAATTATTCTGCTTTTTACGTCCTCAAAATAATAATGCCCTTCTGTTCACATTTAAGACTAAAATATTTGGCTTTAAGATTGCTTACATTGTATATGTTTTACTCTGGATGCGTGTTATGTAGATCCCGAATGTTGGGTTGTTACGTAACCATATTCATCCCGCCATTTCGCGATACCAAACTATAACGTTTGTTTGTTCATTTAGAGGCATTATTCAAAGTGCGTGGCTTTCGATATGAGGAGCACAAGCATTACCCCATCGTGTCCGAGCTCCTTCCTCATGCGGTCGCGATTGGCGATATCTTGGACCTGACAGCAGAGAAATGCTATGAGTAAAGTAATGCAGAAGTCCTCAAATTGACAGGAGTATCATGAAGCTTTTAAAGGAGACGGATTTTGTTGACTTTAAGACTTCATATGCATTGTAACAGAAACAATGCTTGATAAAACACATGGTGATGGCCGAGGCATTCCTTAACGAAATGTGGCCGGCTAGATTAGCACAATAAATGCTTACCGTACTCTACGGTCCCATGTGGCCGGTAGAGCAGATGGCATTTCTTAACCTGCCTTCGCAAAGTTGATCTCCGGATAAGGATATCGCCGAAAGTGACGCGCAGGTTGCCACACATACCACAAAGGTTTGACGACTTCACAACTCCAGGAAGTTGCTGCAAGTGTCGTTCTACAATTCGTTAACGTCTTGTTGTGATTCCCTAACCTAGGCCAATCCTGATTGGTTGAACTTTGCTCAACACTGACTGATCGAATAGCGAACGTCTGTGAGTGCCATTTTCCATTCCGGTCAGTTATACATTTTACTTGCTTCCTTCAGTATACTACTGTTACATTTACGTTCTCCTGATACCACAGTGGCCTGACGCGTACAATCATAAATCTCTCAATGCAACCTGCATTGGCATTTTGAACTGACTGTGGAAAAAGGCGGACATCAGACACATGACTTTACCGGAAAATTTCCTTCCAGAATTATTTGGATTTAATTACCAACCTATCGTCTCCAATCAGCGAGGAAAATAAGTTAAAACTGCTTCGTCACTTGCTCGGAGATGAGGGGTAACGGCAGTTCGATGACCTGAACCTCCAGAGATTCAAACCAGCTAATGATGTATTCAAAACTCCTGATGGCATTTAGGGCTCCCAAATGAATCTGTTCACAGCAAGGTATGTTTTCATCCGAATGCAACAGCGGCCAAGTGAATCTCTGAATAATTTCATTACTAAACTTAATCGTGCAGTGCGGGCCTGTGAGTACTCATTTATTCCGCAGTAAAATATGAAAGGATGCATGCTGACGCAACAGTTGTTCTCTGGAGTTGCTGAGAACTGCATACGTGAAATGCGGCTACAGGAAGACGCCCGCACTCTGACCTGGGATCTAGCCTGCGCTTTGGCAAGAATGAAGATGGCGGTTGCTCTGCAGACGACAGAGTGTTGTCTAACTAAACTGACCGATGTGGCAAAAATACAGTCTACTCATCCCTCACCAGGACGTATCCCATCTTGCTACCGCTTTGCTAGTACCTCTCAGAAGGCTAACCTCTCTTCTTGTCCAGCCCGCAGTCTCACATAAAAAACTGTGGAAAAATTGGAGGCTTTGCACACTGTTGCTGATCCCAACACATCGCACTAAATGAATAATGAACAATGGGTTTATGCGAGTTGACAAGCGTTGCTTTACAAGTCCCGTTGGATGGTTGGTGAGGATATCAACCTTATACTAGAGACAGTGCTGACAGTAAAACAGTTAATACTTTAAATGTGAAAATAAGGATTTATCGTTTACTCCGCCGTAGTCCTGCAATCCGCTTAGATTCACAGCACCCACAGTTAACATCTATTAATTCCACGGTAAACTCCAGGTGTAGGATGGAGACGTAGTGCTAAGTGACAAAATGTAAATGGATGAGTACGTCATCGAACCGTTTTTTAAATACGGTTAGTGTGATGCAGAGACAATCGATTCTGGGACAGCATTCCACGGATGACAGATACGAATGGAAAAGAAATTTCTGGGGCAATCCATAACGGCTTTACTGTACAGCGAGTTACCATAATTGGCTCCTCAAATTTGTATTGCTGCCGAGTTGCAGTAAGGAGCAGCACACATGATGTGGGTCTCGCAGAATCAAGTATGCCATAATCAGGTCACCCCGTATTCTGCGATGGCTTCTTCTGAATACCCCTAATCGTTGCAACCTCTCCTGGCATGTAAGATGGTGTATTCCAATTACCTTCTTAGATGAACGATGTTGTGGCTGCTACAGTGCATTAATGTCCTGTTTCAGCAATGGATGCCAGGCTTGAATTGCGTATTCAACATGGGGTGAACATACGCACTGAGCATTTGTCGAACTATGGAGCTGCTTATTTGTCCAAACGTCCGATCGCAACAACTCGACTTGTTGGTTCCATCTGCGGGGCCATTTCGGATTGCATGGAGCAACCCAACTGATCTTGAACCAGGACACCGAAGTCACGTTCGAGAGTTGGTCGTTGTAGTATATTCGTTCCGAGCCGGTGTGAGTAGCTATTCTGATGTCGGATTGAAAACATCTTGCTTTTACTGACGTTGAAATGCCGTAACTTTTGGATTGACCATTGATACACCGTATCTGGATCACTCTGAAACAGATGCTGATCGGCGTTCACTTGGATCTTGCACCAGATCTTGATATCATCGGCAAACATTAGGAAATTTGAAGCGATTCCCTGTGCAAGCTCATTATTAAACACTAAAAACGAACGTGGACTTAATACTGAGCCTTGTGGCACATCAACCTTGACTTTTATGGGGTCCGGGAAAGAGCTCCGAACTCTGACCACTAATTGCCCTTGAAGTAGAAACTTGGCAATCCAGCTTACAAAACAGTAGAGGATCCCGCAGCACTGGAACTTGGAAAGTAGAACCCGATGGTCTAGATGATCGAAAGCCTTGCAGAAATCTAGGTAGATCACATTAACACCTTCTTCAGCGTCAGCTGACTAGGTCCAACTACTGGGTGCGATTCGTAAATTAGTTGTACATGACAGCTGTCGACAAACGCGTGCTGCTCAGACGTGCTGATGTTACAGTTTTTCAGCTAGCACACCAGTGCATCGGCAACTATGGATTCCATGACCTTGGAGAGTATAGGAAGAAGGGATACTGTGCGGTAGTTAGAGGAATCAATTCTGCTTCCACATTTGTGAATCGTGCTTATTAATCCAAGCTTCCACGTAGTGGGTACTTGATTCTGGTCTAAGCAGCGTTGGAAAAACTGAGCTAAAGGTCCTGCCAATTGGCTTGCTGCTGCTCCCAGAGCCTCTGGACGAATGGTATCAATACCCGGCGAGCTGGGTTTGCCTAGAGACGTCAGCTTTTGTATTGCGGTCTCCACGGTAAACATGATATAGGTTAATCCTGCCGAGGAGACGACAAAGCTTGGAAGATCGCTTAGTGGCAATGCCCTCTGAGACGTGGGGGCATATTGCATCCGCAGCGTGTTTGCTGATTCCACAGCAGTTCTTGTTGGGCCATCAACTATCCAGAGTAGAGGAAATCCTTGCCTCACTTTTCGTAGGCTATTGACGTGCTTGCCCAGCAGTTTGTGGTTAGCACTGTGGGTTTTTGTGATGTTCTGCTGATAAGCAGCTTTGCCTTCTCTTAGCAGTTGAGTGCAGTAGTTGCGTTGAACTGCAAAGTTGTCCCAAGTTTCTGGTGCTGGGGCTTCTCTGTACACTCACCATGCTGCGTTGCGTACTGTCATTGATTTTTGAGTTCTCCTAACGAAAGAAACTGACTCTGTTAGAACCCAAGGGGAAGGCGGTAACTTGTTTATTGTTAAAGTGGCTTACACTAGGTGTGTTCCTTCATACTTTGGAGGCGTCCGCTCATTTGTGTGATTTCCATGGAGTGTTCCCCAACTGGTGCTTGCCTCTGTGTTCACTTCTCGTGCACATGGAACTGTAATCCTAATGTCATCTTCAACTTTGGGGAAGTCGGCAGGGCTCGCTGTTGGTGTGTCATCTTGCACCACACTACTTATACGCGGCGAAGTATTATCTACCTTTACTCCACCACAACTCTTATGTCTGAAGCCTCTGCAATCAGCTAACGAATTTGTTGATGAACTCGAGCCAGGCGACTTCTGGGGGCTCTCCGGCAAGGAATGACCAGGTTGTATCGCTGACGAGCTAGGCTAATCCATCGTAGCTTGTGATGGTTCGCACAGTCCCATCGTTCTCATTCCGAAATTCCGCATAGCAGGCGAAGATGACACTGATGACTGTGTGATCACTGCGACCCAACGGGCAGTCTAAATCCAACGCACCAATAATATGCTCCTTGTTGGTAAGCACAAGATCCAACACAGAAGGCCTGTTACCTCTTCTGACTTGAGTGGGCATAGTGATGTGATTGTAAAGCGGTACAGTATTTATGAGGTCTTCTAGATCGACTTTGAATTGTTCTCCGATCGTGGCAGGAGTTTCTACGCAATGTGCGTTGAACTCACCCATGCTAAGTAAGTCAGTTTACTTTCGTTGTAAACTGCATCTTAAAGTAGCTGCTAGGTGGTAGTCGTTTTTGAATGTAGAGCTAGGGAGGCGATACACCAAAACAATAAGACAAGCGTCCCAGCCTTTTAACTGCAAGCGGCACCAAAGAGAGTCGGGGAACTGTGACCCTGAATCCGCCACGGCTTCGCACTGTAAGTCGCTTCGGTAATACAGGATTACCCCACCTCCTTTTGTGAGCCTATCTTTCCCGCTCAGCGACATCCCCGGTAGGGAATCTTCGGCGTCCTTCATCCCCGTGTGCAACCACGTCGCGGTGATACCAATGACGTCATACGCCCCGGAAGCTTAGCGATCTTTCAGTTCGATCAGTTTATTAAAAAGACCCTGAGCATTCGTATACAAGCAGGCCAGTTTCTCAGTCTCTAGGATCCCACAAAAGGATAAAGGGGTTAAGTGTGGGAAAATGCTGACCGTTGGGAGATTGGCTGTTACTCATTTTTGATAGGAAAAGGATACCTTGTCTGAAACTTGATTTGGTAAAGGTGCGTCCCAATGTTCTTTTAGACCCACCTCAGAATCAATTAGAGCGGCATTCAAGTTACTCTTCTGTACCTTCGTCGCTATGCTTGCTGCTTCAGTTGCTTTGATATTTGAGCTGTGCAAAGCTTCTGCAACCTTTAACCAAAGTCCAGAAGGAATATGTTTTCGATTTCTCCGCCATCGACGCAAAACACCCGTTGTTAGTTGCTCTGACTGAATCACAAGTTTTAGGATTCTATAGCGGCATTCCCTATACTTTGGTGAGACTTTTATCATGCTGAGCGTTAGAGACACAATAGTCTCCAAAGAATTTGTTTCACGAATAAACCGCTACTGTTCTAAGTCGTGCATTCCAGTCTCTTGTACATTGTTAGAAGGATATTCTGACACGCCATGTATGAAGATTGTGTTTAGGCGGTCTTGCTTGCTACGTCCCTCTTCGGTGTTTATTTTTGCTTGTCCCGCGCTCCAAGGGACATAAGGATAGATGAGTATCCCACAGGATCCATGTTTTAGCGCGCTTGCAAAGAGTAAAACGTTTTCTAGGTCGGTGGAGGATTCTAGTGTTACTCGAATAAGTCTAGGTTCTCCATAGCATGGCGAGTTCGGATGACAAGTAATTCGTAAAAGTTTATGGGCTTCGCTTTGACACTCGTCAGCACGCATAATGAGTTTCAATGGTTTTCGTCGTCTGATAACTTATCCCGCAATGTGAAGGTGGTAGATTCAGGGACATTTGAGCACACAACAGTCCGGGAACTATTGTTGGATTCCTTTTTCGTTGATCTACAAGGTATGGTACTCGTTTGTCCTGACCGGCTGACATGTGTTGATTATTTGTTGTTTGTCCCTCTATTCGAGATAAAGGTGTTTATAAGTGAAAAGGCCAAAACAACGGCCTCCCGGCGGACCTTTTCAGCAAAATCTGCATATGTAACTGATGTTCTAGGGGGCTTCGTCGAGACAAGAGACATTTGAGCTACAGGTATCGAGGATTTGTGTTCGGCTGCTTCATCCTTGTTAATGCCAGATGTCAGGTCTAGTGGAAGTTGCTTAACCAGACATTTAGTGTGGTGCTTGATTTCCGTTGGATTGAGTACTGTTTGACTCTCTTAGGTACGGTCAGTTTACGCCTGACGTTCTACCAAAGTTGGAGAATACAACGTAAATGGAGAAGTGACTAATTGCAGTTCAGGGGAAACGAATTGTGCAGTATTCCGTTGCTTAGAAGTCGCTACGCTTCCTTGATGCATACTTGTTTCCATTAAAGTACTCTTATCTTTTATCCTCTGCTCTGCTTCTGCGATTAACTGGTCGCACTTCTGAGCTAGGGTAATCAAGCACTTAACGAGTGGGATGGTGAAGTACGCAGTACAGAACCAAAGTGTATCTTGGGATCTATTTCGTTCTCGTACCTGTTGTTGATACATCTGCACATCTCGTATGGTACCATTCCAAACAGTGCGAACAAGCCAGAGCGATTTTTACTGCTCGAGTACCTTCTTCTAACCCGCAAATGGCTTTCGCTTGAGGCCTCTTCGGTTTCGTCTTTCTGCCATTCAACGTGGTGTCGTTACCTGACCCTGCGGGTTGGCTAGCGTTCTGTACTTTTCCAGCTTTGACAGCGGCGCAAGTCGGTCGGAAGTGTGTGGTGGTTACAAGGTCAACAACCAGCATTTCTTCCCGAGCACGGCGTAGCCGATTCAGCCGAGCAACGTGTTTACTTAGTCGCTGCTAATGTCAGCAACTTTGGAAATGTGATGATGCTTGTCGTTGTACCGGAACTTCCATCTACAGATATTCGAACCGACTTATTCCCTACGAACAAAGGTGTTATTCCACCAGAAGTCGAATTGGATTCTGCTTCTCCTGTTACTATTGTGCCCTCCATTTTCTACAAATGTTACTTATCTGAATACCCTTTACATCCGACTGCTCACTCATTCGGGAGTTACAGTGGCAGTAATTTAACCATGCTTCGTTGTTTCATCGTACTTCTCCGGATTGGCCAGGTATCTGCGATGTCACGGTACACTTTTCCTCAGATAACAAGAGTCCACTGGTTGGAAGGAACGCAATGGTTGTGTCAAAAGTAGTGCCATCTTTTGATCTTATGACTGTTTTCTCCATTGGAGTAACATGCTGGCAAGGGCGCTATCCAAAGCACTGCAAGCGGCTATCGGAATTGTATCAAGTGGTGTACATCACATCGAGCTGAAACAAGATGCGAAACTTGTTTCCATCAGTCCACCTCGACCGATTCCATTTTCGAAACGTCAAGCTGTATCAGCAGCCTTGCAGAACATGTTAACGAACGATCTAATCGAGCAAATCGATTGCTCCGAGTTAGTACCTCTATTGGTGGGTGTTTTGAAGAAGACGGTACTGTCGGGATATGTAATGATTTACAAGGTCTAAACAAGCTGATAGTCGTCGAGAGATTTGTGCTACCTTTTTGTGATGAGCTAACAATTCGCCATTTCGGTGCAACAGTTTTCTCAAAACTGGATTTAAGCAGCGCGGTTTTCCACATGCCTTTGTCTGATGACTCCAAACCACTTATCACTTGCAAAGCGCCTGATGCATTGTTTCAATACAAAGTTTTACCTATGGGTCTGAGATCAGCACCTGCTGCCTGGCAGAAATTCATGACTCAAGCTCTGACAGGTATTGCTGGACAGGTTGCCTACTTGGACGGTATTTGTGTCTTCGGAGGCGCAATGGAAGAGCATGACGAGTGCTTACAAAAAGTCATTCATCAATTCAATGAATTCGATCTTTGCTTGAGTAGAAAAGCGCATCTTCAACTTTCCTGGGATTCAATCTCTAGTGCACAACATTTCCCGCAGAGGCATTTGCTCTAGTAACAAAGATATCCGTGCCATCGTTGACTTGCAGATACCTAGTAACTTAAGGGAACTAAAGTCTTTTTCTGGGTATCTGCACTTACAACTTCCTATGTTGGTGCTTTTGCAATTGTGGCAAATCCACTACGGCAACTAACAAAAAGGTTCACCGATTTTTGAGGGCAATGAATAAGCAAATGCTTTTGACGAAAGTAAACGAAGGATTTCGCTCGCTTGATTGCTGTCACTGACGACTCATTCAGTACTTTGTGTCAACTGATGCCTCCAATGCCGGTCCCGGTGCTGTGCTTTCACAACTACAGAAAGGTGAAGAGAAAGTTATTGCCTATGCCTAGTGGAAGTTAGCAGACTTCGAACGCCACTACTCCGCCGACGAAAAGGAATCTTTTGCTTGTGTGTGAGCTTGCAAGAACTGGCTTCTCTATCTCTTTGGTCAGCGTTTTATTTTACGAATAGACCACGCCGCTCTTACCACCCTCCTTAAGAATGAATTTAAAGGTTCCGCCCGATGAGAATCAATCTTTGGTACGCCAGACTTCTCAGCCACGATTTCGAAATCGATTACCAGCCAGAATGTATTAACCCGCTGATCTTTGAAACTGGAGGATGGAAGAGAAGCACTCAGAGAGGCGAAAATGACGTCTAGTCTTGGATCCGATTTGTCCGACCTGACGATTAATGAACCACAAACCGAGAATGCGATAGACGCGAAGCTGCAGCAACTCGTGTCTTCCGTTCTGTTTGGATGGCCGAAGAACAACAAAATTTCCTGTGATTTCCTTCCGTACTATGCCATGCGAGAGGAACTTCCAGTCGTAGATGGTTGTCTAGTACATGGACCAGTAGCGGTAAATCCATCGTCGATGGTTAGAATGGCTTGTGCTCATGAGGGCCATCCTGGTATTGTCTGAACTAAAAATAAAGTCCGACCTTACTTTTGGTGGCCACAAATGGCATCAAGTATTGAAGCATTTATGGGGAACTGTCAAGCTTGAAAATAACGGATCAAAGTTCTCCGCCTGTCAACGCTTCCGTGCAACCCATACCATACCCGATGAGGCCGTGAGCCAAAATTGCAGACGATGTTATGAGCCCGTTCGCCACTGCTTCGGTGAATAAGAAAAACCTACTTGTTGCAACCTGCTTTTCCAGCAGATGGCATGAGGTTCACATATGTGACCAAATGACCTCCTCCGTAGTGCTGCCATGGCTCAGACATCTGTTCAGTCGTTGCGGATTACCAGAGGAAGTGGTTACAGATAATGGTTCCCAATTCTGTGTTAACGAATTCAAAACCTTCCTGCAACGATATAACGCAAAACATTTTCGGACTGTCCCCTACAATCCTGCAGCTAAGGGCATTGTGGAGCTCTTTAACCGATCTCTCAATATGGCAGTACAGACCATTTAACTAGGAGAGATAGAGTGGGAGGAAGCTGTCTTAACGGCGCTGTTAACATACAGAACTTGTGAACTTAGAGCCACAGGGAAATCGCCTGCCAAAATGATGCTAGAAAGAACCTTGCACACCAAACTTATTACTACACACAACGTGTGCTTTTCAGTAAGTCCCAAAGTGCCAAACCGCATAGTAACATCTCGACAATCCTACTCTAAAACCTAAATTCCATTGCAGCTGGGAGCAGTTGTTCGGATCAAAAACAGAAGTACCGTAAAGGGTCTCGCAACTTTGTCTGTACTGCTGATAATCACGCACGCATGTGGTCCTGGGACATATCGATTGGAAAGTGGTTTGCTACTCAACGCCCGTCGACTTTACGAAGCAACTGGAGCGACCTCGCAGTCTAGCCAAAATACCTATGAAACTCAACCCTGACCGGCTTCACCGCCCAGTGAACTACGCAAGTCCAGCCGTAGACCAAAGCCGATTGATCGACACCAAACCCGCATGAAGCAAGGTTTCTGATGGGGAAAGTGGTATGGTGATTCGATACCCTGGGCTTATCTTGACTGGTTGAAGTTCGGTCAACGCTGCCTGAGCGGTTAGCGGACATCCGTGTGTGCCTCTTTCCGTTCCGGCCAGTTGTACATTCTACTAGCCCCCTTCAGTATACTTCTGTTACATCTTTCTTCCGATACGAGACGTTTCCTACCATCGAAGTCGTCTTTGAAATCCCCTCACATAACATCTCTCAGCTCTTGGGATCCTCAGCGATTTGGCCAGTAGGCCAGGTCGTGCTGCATACCCTGTTCATTCCAACTCATCACGCAGGGGAATTGGCAGACCAGCATGTAAGCGAGACGGACGTACCTGGTCAACACAGTGGCCTATTCATCATCACCAATTGGTAAGCAGTAGTTAGCTATGTCGTCGACACTGGCGCAGAAGCCAGCTTCCTTTCACTGGTCCTAACGACATAACCGAAAAGTCGACTGGTTCACTAGGCGCAGCTAATGGGACCAACATTTGCGTGTATTGTTGACGCTAGCGTGCCTTCAAACTCGACCTGCGAAGTGCCTTTCAATGGATATTCCTCGTCGCTGACCTCCAAAGCCCAATAATCTGATGGATTTCTTTCAGCACTTCGACTTACTCGTCGACCCTAAGCGAAGACAGCTTACCGAACAGACAAGACAAATGTATGTCGTTTGAATATCCAGCGATATAACATCGCTGAGCCTGGTGTGCGCTACTGCTTACTCACCGGTCTGCAAGTCGAAACTTGAGAGATTTCCAGAGGCTTTCTGATTTGCGTAACACCTTTCAACAGCAGTAGCTTCTAGGTCATATCACATATCTATCAGGATTCCGCTCACCTCCTCGAAAGTCCGAAGACTGACCCCAGACAAGTTCACAACTGTCCGTGCGGAATTCGAGCACATGTTCCAACTTAAGATCGTTTGGCCCTTCAACAGTCCTTGGTCTTCACCCCTTTACATAGTACCCAATAAGTCATGAGACCAGCGAGCATGTGAGGATTATAGAGCCCTCAAAAACGTAACGGTTCCAGACCGTTATCCGATTCTACTTATCCACGATATCCTAGCCGGTCTTCATTCCACTCGCATGCTCCCAAACATCGACCTGGTGCGAGTTTCCCATCATATCCTGGTCGCCTACAAGGACCTACCGAAAACTGCCGTTATCGCGCAGTTTGGACCGTTCGAGTTCCTGCAACTGCCATTCGGCCTAGCAATCGCTGTGCAAACATTTCAATGCATCACTGACCCTGTGGCAATTATACTCGACTTTGTCTACACGTATATCGATGACATTGTGGTGCCCAGTTCATGGGAATAGCAACACCTAACGTACATGCGAGTCTTATGTGAACAGTAGCTAGCGCACAGCGTCACCGTCAACCACTACAAGTGCATTTTTATGTGGCCGCGCATTGAGTTCCTTAAACAATAACTTGAGTCCGAGGGTATCCGCCCTTTGTAGAGTAGATAACAGGAAATTCGCGACTTCCATCGTCCAATGACTCTAGCCGCTACTCGACGCTTCCATGTCATGATCAACTACTATCGCCAATTCCTGCCATGCTGCGCCGGGCTTCTGCAGCTATTTACGTGGCTTCTGCGCAGTTACAACAACCGTAAAGTTGATCTTACACCTGACGCTCAAAAAGCCTTTAAAACCATTACAGAAGCACTAACTTCCGTTATCAAGCTTCATCACTAAGACTTGTGCCCTGAGCTCATTGTAGCCAGCAACGCCTCGGAAAACGCAAACGGCGATTTCGACAGCAGCTTTCCCAAGGTGTGACAACCACTGGCGATCTTTCCGGAACCTTTTCGACAGCCAAACCGAAGTATAACACATTTGGCTGCGAACTACTTGCTGTTTATGCCGCGGTTCGCCATTGTTTCACATCCTGGAAGGTAATCTTTTTTTGATCATTGCCGATCACAGACGACTCGTCTACGCCTTCTGTAATCCGTCGCCTCAGTACTCACCGCGTTAAATACATCATGCGGATTTATTCTCTCATTTTTTGTCAGATGTTGAACAAGTGTTTGGCTCTGGTTTACTTTACATGGCTGTCCAGTTACTGCCACCTCCAACTACGGTCCGTAATGCAAGTCTTCGACTTTAACTGACCTGCTCAAGTTCTTCGGCTGCAAACACATTCGGATAAGTGCCTACCGTCCTCCAGCAAACGGAATGGTGGAACACTTTTACCGACAGTCTACCGCCTTGTTGCTTGCAGCCAGTGCACCCAGATGAATAGAGGTTTTGCAAATGATACTAATCAGTATTCGCTCAACACTGAAAGCCAATCTCGAAGTCTAGCGCTGAACTGGTATATGGACCACCAATCCAGTTACCAAGCAGCTTCTCCACAGAGAGTCAAAACACTCCTCACTACGAAGATGCATTACACTCTGCAGCTAGCTAAGTGTAAGCGTCGCAACCATATGGCCGAAGTATGGACACAGTATAGCAAGTCCTTTGCTTCCAAGTATGTTCGCCAATACCCATGTAAATTCATATGCGCCGAGGTTTAACGATGACTATTCGAACGGTTTTATTCATGTCCATGCAAAGTTCTTTAAGGTAAGGATCTATTCATTGTCACTGAACGCAATGGAGGCTGAAAATGGTTTGTTAGGCAGTCTCAATGCTGCCCATGCAGAACTGCAGCCGAACAATGACTCCTGTCCTCCGTCCTTTGTAGAATCGACTCAATCTGATGATAGCATAAACGCCTACTACAGAGAGCAACCATTTAACGGAAACCCCGTCTACTGAACCCATCGTCTCCCGCTAACGAAAAAGGTCTGCTCGTCGTGTTTACTTGCCGCCAAGATTCTTACAACGTCAAATTAGCAGTTTTGTTTCTGACAGTGTTTTCATGTTTTGCTTAGATGCGGTACTTTCCTAAAGCCGCACAAAACACGATTTGTCCTAACAATCTGAAAAAGCGCAAGTGGTTTTGAATACTAGAAGAAAAGGGAGCAAACTTTCGAAAACTGATAAAAAGTTTGGTTTCCTTATCTCTATGCCACCTATTTGGCAATTGCTCTTCCCGTTCGTTACTGTCGCCACTTCTGCACGCTCGACCTCCCTGTGTTTCTTCTTTCTTTCAATGCTGCGAATCGGAAAACACTTACTAGTGGTCAAGCACTAATGGTCATACGCTACGACCGTCCTCCCTGTTTTATCCGCACCTTTATGGAGGACACGACTGGGAGCCCGCCAAAGTCCGATAGTGTTTGTTTTCCCCAGCAGCTACATCAGGATTCACCACTTCATCTCACAGAAGGCTGGCCAGCAATGGACAGTGCTCACGCTACTCGAACAGTCACACGTTTCCCTCCTATGACGTTGGTTGGTAAGTGAGCCGGAGATTCCCCCGATTGTCTGGTAAGAGGTGTCAAATAGTATAAAAGCAAGGTTTCCTCTTGTACCTATGCAAACTAGAAGGCTTGCCTTGTTGGAACATTGCCTGCTTGTGTCTTGATCAGCCATACCAATCGCACCCTGCACGCTTCCGGCTTGTAGTGGTTATTAATCTTTCACATTTTGTCTTTCCTGGCATCAATTTTCTCGCGATCTCTTTTGTACAGTTTGTTTGAATTAATGATTACAATACACTTCTTCGTGCCCAGCGCCCCGTCGGGCTGATTTTTAGCTGTGCTGCTTCTGCGTGCTTACGGTACCCTCCAGTCTGCTTACAAATCGGGTAGTATATTCGGAATTACTATCGAACGTCTATTTCCATTGCGCTCTGCGTATGCCACAGGTATAGCGCAACCTACGACTAGAACTCAACTGTGATTGCACTGTGAGTCGACCCTCTCCAACATTTTGCTTTTTACAAAGGGGTTGAAACCTTCCTAGTATTTTTCGACCGCTACATAAATTGGTGACCTCGCCTTATTTTTTTTGAACACGTATTATACTTGGTCATGTCTGACTACACCCTATGTGTTTTTATTGACAATTCCGTCGAACTCTCGCTTCCTACTATTGACATTTCTAATCCACTCGTGTGGTTTATCTAGGTAGAAGCTACTTTTCAATCTCGTAAGGTCACTTCACAATCTTCCATGTTCACCTACGTCGTATCGCGCTTAACTGTCTCTGTTGCATCTGAAGTCATTGATATGCTTGATCACATGCTTGTAGAAGCGACGTATGATAAACTTAAAGCAGCTATCGTTAAACGCACCACTGCGTCTGATGAGGCTCGTCTGCAACAGTTACTTTCCGGCGTCGAGCTTGGCGATCGCACCCCACCTCAGCTTCTTAGACGCATGCTTTCCTTAGTTGGTTCGTCGAAACTCGACGATTCCATACTCCGCCAACTTTAGACGAAATGCCTTCCGGCAAACGTCACAGCGATTTTGTCAGTTCTTAGCGACGATATCACTCTGGAAAAGCTCGCAGAAGCTGCGGACAAAACGTACGAATGTTGCTTTAAGAATACTCTTAATCACTTAACCCCAGCCAGCTCATCACATATCACTACACTTGACTCGATCAACGATAGAATCTTCCGTCTAGAACTTGGCATGTCTGCTATTCGACGTGAACGCACTCCTAACCGAAGAAGTCCACGTGGTCTGCGCCGCAGCACATCACGCTCACGTCAGCGGTCGTACTACTACGTCCCCCGTCGCTTCGGTACTGCAGCACGTAACTGTCGCCCGGGATGCAAATATCCGAAAGGGACTCCGATTTCGCAACCGGGAAACGCCAAAGCCAGCCAGTAATGGCGACGGCTGTAGCTGGCCAAATCCTCAGTCGTCTTCTGCACGTGTTCAACTCCACGACTAAACTGCAAATTTTGGTCGATACGGGCGCAGAAGTCAGCGTTGCACAACGTTCGTTGGAGAAACGCCCATTGCAACAAGCCGGAGTTACGTTACAGGCGACTAACCAGACTAAGATCGCTACATACGGCCAGAAGCTGTTACACCTAAGCCTTGGTTTACGACGCGAATTTCCTCTTATCTTTACCATCGCAGATGTCCAGAAACCCATAATTGGCATTGACTTCCTTAGTAACTCCGGCCTCGTTGTCGACCTATGTTGCAAGAGTTACGGGACGACAGCACTTCGCTCACTGACCCTTGCCATCTCGCCCCAGTCACTTCCGTCGGACTTTGAGTACTCATGCCAGACACTACGCCATATTCCTCCTTGCTTCAGCAATTTCCGTCTTTGATCCGCTCTAATACCGACTCCACAGAGCCTAAACACGAGGTTCGTCATCATATCGTCACCACAGGCCCACCCGTGTCAGCCAAACCGAGACGTCTTCCACCTGACAAGCTCCAAGCGGCTAAACTCGAATACGAGCACATGATCAACCTCGGAATCATTCGCCCATCCAACAGTGATTGGGCTTCCCCGCTTCATCTGGCACCCAAAAAGTCCGGTGATTGACGTCCATGCCGTGATTACCGGGCACCCAAAGCCGTTACCATCCCCGACAGATATCCTATTCTTCATATTCATGCTTTTTCATTGGGATTGTACGGGAAATCCGTTTTCCAAGATTGACCTTGTGCGAGCGTACTATCAAATTCCAATGGCATCTGAAGACATTGTTAAAACGGCCGTTATCATACCTTTCGGTTTGTACGAGTTCATTCGTATGCCTTTTGACCTTCGCAATGCGGCACAGTCCTTCCAGCGCTTCATGGACCAGGTTCTCCGTGGTCTAGACTTTGTTTTTGTCTACATCGACCATGCTCTCATAGCCAGTGCCACGCCAGAAGAGCACTTTGATCACCTTCGACAAGTATTCGAAAGCTTCGAGCATCACGAGATAACCATTCATCCTGATAAATATCTATGTGGTCAATCTTGCGTCGACTTTCTTGGTCACAAAATTGATAGAAAAGGCATTAGTCCTATCCCTGAGAAAACCCAGGCAATCATGGACTATCCACTGCCCCAATCCGTTAAAAACCTGCACCGATCCCTTGGCATGGTTAATTATTACGGAACATTCATTGACAATTGTGCTGCTGTTCCTCAGCCTTTGAATGATTTACTCAAACATAATCCAGAGAAGTCCATCATTGCGCCAGAAGCCGAAATAGCGTTTGTTGCCACCAAGCAGCAGTTAGGCCAGGTAACTTCCCTGAGCTACTTGGACACCGAAGAGAAAGCTACTCTCGTTCTCAATACTGATGCCTCACAAACCGCTGTCGGTGCTGTACTACAACAATTAATCGGCAATGTGATTCAGCCGTTGTCTTTCTTTTCTCGGAAGCTACAACCAGCACAAACGAGAAATAGTACCTTTGGTCGCGTACTACTCGTGATCTACTAGGCCGTCAAACACTTTCGCCACGTCCTTGAAGGACGACGTTTTGTAATTTTGACGGACCACTAGCCTTTGGTCTACGCTTTTCGTGCCGCTTCCGATCGCTATTCCCCGAAAGAGACACGACATCTGGATTACCTCTCACAATTTTGTATCGATATTCGCTACCTCGACGGTCCAAATAATGTTGTCGCTGATGCACTTTCACGTGCTCACATACATCAACTGTCGTCCTCTCCAATAGATCTTGAGGAAATATCTGTTGCCCAGAACAACGATCTTGAACTCGCCAGTACCAAGCACACGGTCCTAAGAAGACTGAATCCCGGACGCAGCAGTAGCAAGGGGAGGGGGTTACATCCGCCCCGGGTGGCAGATGCCAGGAGCATTTTCACTACAGTAAGTTGTTCGATATTAAGCCCACAAGGAAAAACTTCCAGATAAACTGCCAGTTGAATATTGTAATATTGCTCTTGACAAGAAGGAACACATTTGTGCCATACGTCACACCTGCCTTTCGTCCGTTTCTTCTCGCATTTCCACACATATCACCCAATACCAATCCTTCTCCATAGCACTTACCTGTGAACGTAACGCACTGTCACCTATAAGTAGTCGTATAGCGGCCATGTCAGTTGACAATGCTGCTGTTTTGGTTGGTTACTGATCTGGCATCCAGAGACGCATCTGCGAAGTCAACCCGAAAGCCAAGCATAAACTATTCCTTGAACCTGGCTTGTGTACGCGCCGCTTCTGCGACAGTACACTTTTAACCATTTTGGCATCATGGACCAGTTATTCTCGTTCTTTTCTACGTCTGCAGATCACTGGAACGTCTTGCTTTAAATGACCGATGTGAGTAGCAAGCTGACCGTGTAAACTTGGTGGAGTAACCCAGCAGCTTCTGTAAATGTCGCGGTGAAGAAGTGTGCGGAAATCGTCGCTGCTCTGGAACAGCTCCCAGAAGAAGAAGAAGAAGAAGAAGAAGAAGAAGAACGCAACCAGAAGAGCAGGTACATCTATAATTCTCGTTTCGTTATTAATATTTCCGTTTATTTCGTTTCACAGCCATTGGAGTAGTTTTCCTCAGAAATTACTGAGGTACGCAAATATCCTCCAAATAAGGGCTAGATCTGTAACAAAGTTCTGTCAAACTCACAGAGCTAACGGTCTGCCTTTTCGGAATAGAGAGATGATCGTGAAAATGCAATGAATCCTTCCAAAAACTCTGCTTTGTGTTGGGGATACGCGCATACAACGTCAAAGTTGCCAAAAAAATGATGTATGGTGAATAGTTGTTTAAGGTAGCGATGGAATTTCATACGGAATTAAAGCGGAGTTTTTGTATACCGATTGGCTTGTGCAATGGGTTATAGATTTCAGTAATCATGCCTGGTTTGGTGTGCCTGGATGCATTCGAGAAAAAACTATTTATTTATTTATGTTTATTTTAGGATGTTGCAATGACTACGCTGTCTCTAAACTGTCAAACCGGCTTGATAATAACTGTTATTATCGTTTATATATATATATATATATATATATATATATATATATATATATATATATATATATATATATATATATATATATATATATATATATATATATATATATATATATATATATATATATATATATATATTAAACATCGCCAAGCGGACAATCGATTGTCCGCTGAGCAAAGTTAAGGTAGGAGAAGGTTGCAGTGAAGGCTCCAAAGAATGACAAAGTGTTGAGCTCCATACAGAAACCTCACGCTGGGTAAGTTGCACTGCATATCGTGCGCATGCTGTGCATCTTTATATTAACATTGCCATCTGTGTGCGCTCTTTCACAAAACCTAACCTTTTAAAGAACTGTCATCGATCTACAATGAAGCAGACAAGGTCCAAGATCTTCGCACTGTCTCTCCAGAGATAGAATTTGCTGATGGACAGCATTTTGATAGGATTATCGCAAATTTTACCGCAAGTAAAGCACAACCAGTGTGTTTTTAAGATTTGTTCATGCGTATTGTAACGATACAAATTCATGCACTTACAGCAGCAATTGAAACTTAGCTGTTTGCAATTGCCACGGATTGAGACGAAGAGAAAATGACTGCGCTGAGTGACAAAAGCATTGTTACGCCGCTGCTCCCGAGGAATGGCATAACCAGACTCTCAACCGGCTCCTGGCCGATCGGTATTCTTAAGCCGTAACAGTCAATTGTGACCACGATTTCCAAGTCTAAATCTCTATTGCAGACAAGTGCATTCGTTTGTTTGGTAACAGGTGACACTGTTTGCATCGATCAGCCAGGTCGCAATATATCACCAGCGCTTCGCAAAGTACATCCGGACTAGAAAAATCTTACTGGAAATGACTGCCTTCGGAAACTCCTACTGACGGAATTGACTGTGACACTTCAAATGAATTGCGGTCCACATTGAAATTGCGTGTTGCAATCCATCCACGGAATGAGTGGTTTAAAATTACCTTCCAAGCAGTCAGTAAAGGCTATGATAAGTGTAGCTACTGCGACTCGGTGGCTTGGATGTGATAGTTTCGGCTGGTTTGCCAAAGATCCCGGGTTCGATCGTGGTCCCGCTATCTCTACCCGATGAGGACAAGTGAGCACGAGTCCGTTCGTAAAGTGCAGTGTTTCTACCCCAGTAATCCAACGTCTCACTTGGGGGACAGACGACAACGGCATTGTAATGTTTTCGTCCCAGCCGTCATTGTCATCTTTGTGCCAATGACTCGAGTGTGTAAGTACTTTACGGTGTAGGTGAAAGAAATGAATCACAGTTGGAATTGAGTTTGCTTGAAGCAATCCATTCGCGCAGCTTTCAAATGTCCTCCAATTACAGTATTTTTCTAGCACTATATCCCATTAAGTCTGATACGTGTCGGGAACTAAAGCTTTTACCTAGCCCTGGAGATTGAAATGTTACAAAATGATTATCATCACTCGTTGAGTGAATCATTCATTTCCATAAATTATTGAGTCGTAACATATATTCCCATTGTTCTATTGAAGTTTGTCAAAATTGTAGTAAGAAATTAGTCAGCCAATTATTCTTCGTCGTTGTTTACGACCTGCCTTCACTACTCGGCCAATTACTGAATACCTTTTCTGTAGAAATCGCTGGGTCTGGAAAAGAAAAAGGGGATAAGCAATTCTTCAATGTTCTGGTCGTTATCAAACGTTACAGCCCGCAGTTTATTGGACAGTGAACGGAATAGATTCTATACCACGGGCGTAAGGTCCGGAGAAGTTGGGTGTTGTAGAAGTTCCAATAGAGTGTTTGCATGGCCGTTGTGATTATGTTTTCCACATGGAACTTGGCATTGTCATGGAGCAGAATGGCTCGGCTTTGTCGATCGGGTCATTTTTCCACTGGGTAGCCTCATTCACACGATGCAGCTGATCTGAGCTTATTTTCTTCCCCATGTTTATCCCAATGCACAATGCCATCACGGACCCACCAAAAGCATGTCAGGACCAGTTTTAGATGGAGCTTTTGCGTAACTCTGATTTGACCTGTCTTTTAGACGCATCCACTCCTACCTTTACTGCATCTTCACCTAGAGACGCTAGTATCCATCTCCAGGAAAAAATGGATTAAAAGCAATTCGTTGGGCAGCCTGTTGCTGGGTGTATGACAATATATTGGGCAGCAATTTGAACGCCATTGCTTGTTGTTTCCCGTGAGCTTTGTGATACCTGTAAAGTCCAAAAGGAACTTTGATGTATCCCCAAACTGGATTCCTTACATGAGGACACGGTATCACTTTCCTCTGATTATCTTGCACACTTACACTGCTTTTCTGTGTTTTACAATCGGTTAACATATCTCATATTTATTTCTTACACTCCATCACTGACACATTCTTGAGGTTTCAAGGTCATTCTTATCATTACGTTACTGTGACACTGCCCAAATACTCGATCCGCCCCACGCTGGACAGTTTCTTCCCATTAGCATTACGATTGCGAAACCTATTCGTAAGTCATGTACTGTATTTATTATGCCTTATAGAACCACGGTTACAATACCCAAGCCACAAGATTTTGGGTAAAATCATATGATTAAAAAGAAGATTTCACTACTGCATTCCGGTTACTCTGAACGTCCAGTTCTCTGCAGGTTTTGCTATCATCCTCCTTCAAATGCACTTTCAGGTGATCTTCGTCAAACTCGCTAGCTCATCCAGAACGGAACGGTACGTCCAGGTCGAAGCACAACGGCATAATGATTTTATAGGACTATAAAAAGCTATAGCTTACCAGGTCCCGTAGGGTGATCATGGTGAAATTTCCGAATTTAGTAAAATTGTTAGCAAAGTAAGATTTACGTCGGTGAACTCACTGTGGTATGCATAGTATAAAATATATACCCACTGTATGTCCATAATGGATGATGGCAAATGAGACGTTAGTGAAGATTATGCTGCTTTCTGCTGAACACATATAGGAGGTGACAATTTAGAACGTATTCTGGGAGTTGGCCGGCAGTTAAATCTCTAACAGACACTCGTGTTTGGCTATGGGCAGTGAGTCATGTTATATGGTGCGTCAAAATAAGTTCGCTGTCAACTCGAGCTTTGAACTCTACCAGCGTCGGAGCACAGATGTCAGATTCCGGCACTGCATTCCACACTTTGCAACCAACGACATTCATAAAAACTGTACTCCACTGCCAACTTGAGATGGTGACCTCTCAAATCACTGTTGTGACTGAGCTCTAGCAAATGGTGACACATGTGGATGTGATCTCTCAAAATCCGGTTACACAAGTTTAGGTCCCCAAAAATCGCCGATATTGTCCGCTGAAGATCTCAAGCAATCTAAGCCCTCGTTCACAAGGCAAATTACGCGAACACTTGATATTCTTGTGTGCCTGACGCTGGGGTGAGTTCTCCCCTCATCCAGGACTGCCATTACTCGTAGCTACAGCAAAGTCTCCAAAAACAAGCACCGGTATCCCTAGCTGTATCCGCTATTATCTGCATAAGGAAAGACGCAAAATAAGGCGTGCGTCAAAAATGAGTTTTTTCATACAGCCTTGTGCTTCCGTTGCAAATAAAATAAAGCTATACTGAAAAATATTGGTTATAGCTTTGCGGATAAAAGAATAAAACTTCGAATGATTATGTCCAATCTGTTGAACTTCAGATGTGATAAAAGAAAACGAACAGGATAAAAAAATGTTGGGAATTTATGATACAACCTAATAGATGACGAATCATTTCTTGTAATAGTACAGAACCCATATAAACAGTTGGAAAATCACAATACCGCAATACGTGACCGTACTCAATATTTGGCCGGGAGTTGATTTCAGTTACCCAACTCAGTTCAGAACGAGTTGGTGTTTCTGGTACTGGACACAAATGGATGATGTGCCTTCATTCAAACTTAGAATCCATAAGTCGATGCATTGTAGTGACCTTAAGTGAAAAGCCCTAAGGACTTTATTAATAAATGCGCATTAAATGCTCTGAGGACAAGTCATGAACTTTTATGAACAGGATGAGAAACAGATTCTGAACCTCACGCTAGAGCAGAAAATACAGGCAAAGAACCCTTAAGGCCATCAGCACAGTTGATTGAAAGCATGCCAAATGTGCAAGTGACCGCGTTAATGCGACTGTCGATGAAGCTAACATAGAGTTGCGCCGTGCCAGAAGTCCATAATTGTCACTCACTCTTAACCCATTTATGTCGGAGGCTAGAAATCGTGAGTCAGTCAGAACCATCTCGAACAGCATCGCTGCAGGTCTGAATCGGCATCACTGACTAGCCGTGCGCACGCGGCAACACTATAGAGACGCACGAATCAAGCAGGTGATAAAGCGCTGCGTTGTCGACTTTGATAAGTCAGCTAAAAATAACCGGCACGTGACCGCTGTCCCGAGAACGTAACACTAGGAACAAATGTGTTAAGAAGGGACTTACCACAAGTTTATGAACTTTGAGGTTATAGCGCATGTATCACCTACAGTGTAGCAGGCGGAAGAACGGGTTTTGTGCAACGACTCGTCACCGTTGCCAACATGTCGGGATAATGTATAAGGATACTACATCCATAGAAGGAACAACAACAAAAGAGCCCTTAATGAGCGGAGTTCATGAGATTTAAGGCTGAAAGAAGAGGAACGCTAAAACGGACGCCAATCCATTGGGCTCAGTTTGAGCCCAAATTTGCTCATCAACTCGGACCTACCTGGGTTACAGTGTCGCTTGATAAAGCAATTTTAGCTACGACATACTCTCGGCGAGCAGTTTTCCCAGTAGCACAAAGCGATAAGTGCAGTGACTAATTCCGTGGTAGTGGGTATTTGGAATCAGAGAGTGAGCCTCGGTCCAGGACCATTCACTCAGTCGGTTGTCCCACTCCAACTACTTGGTTGGTTGGAGAAGAGAACATTCGTACACTAACGAACGAGGTGAGCCGTCATGATCGGAACCGCCGGATTTTCTGGTGAACGTATTAAACACCACATTCCAAGCAGTGGTCCAAGAAATTTGCAAACAAATATATGGATATAGTTAGAGTCAATCATATCGCAGCCAGGTGTATTAACAGTCGATTGCACTTGTTGCATCCCTATGGTACGCTCGACTTTCTCGAATCAGACAGTCCGCAAAGTGCTCCACGGAACCCACCAAAGTGGGAGTTGGTATAAAACTCAGTGGTCGCATCGTCCTGCAGGTTTGTGGACACGCACTGGAGGTGAGAATGGCTAGGGTGATGGTAATATTATGTTGCAGAAGGCATGTATCCATTATACCTTAGGAAACGGATAGCTTTGTACCAGGATTGAATAGTGAAGTTCGGGGTTGTAAATTGTTCGCTAACAGAATTTTGCTAGAGAAGGTAGCAGTTGTAGTTGGTCACCGCAATTTGTACAGTCACAAATCGAGGTTGTCAAACTCGTTCTATGTGGAAGCGGATTTGCACATGTGGATGACGGGTCAGTGGGCGTCTTCACACAAATCTACTGCCATTTCTTCCCATTAAAATAGGCGCAGAGCAAGGTCACCTGAGTACATGGCTGATTGGTTATTTAACGAGGCGTATTCACTCAGGCACAGGCTTCAGGGACGTTAGGGCAACATGTTTAAAATGACAAATTGCGAAAAACCTGCATTACGTGGACGGGAACAAGGGAACGGACAAACTGTGCGTTTCACATGAAGAAGACAGCACAATTTACAATTTGCTATACAGCGTGCGACATCAAAATCCTCCAAAGTTCCAGTGTCCCTCGCAAGGCATAGTTGATAGGCCCCAGTGTACTTTTGGCCTACTGAAGCAAAATGCAAACGGAGGTCATGGGTTGGACGATGAATTAACCAATCCCACCCACGTTGGTGAACAGTTCAATTACATACGTTTGGTCACGAAATGAAAGATTTTCTTACCCTCTCGAGTTCATAGCCCTGGCATCCGCCGTAATTGCGCGCACAGTGCTGTAGTGGTCTCATCGTTCGGTCGGGGCTAGTCAATTGAACATGGGAGTGGGTGTTCACAAAAGTGTAGGCATGTGTGACCGGATGTTGTCACCCGCTGGCTAGGATGTAAGCTGCGCCAATGTCCCGGCCGAGGGTCGGTAAAGCAAATCGGAGTATTCGGTCACTGATTATGACGTAAATAGCCACTGTCTAGGCGCTTGACCGTGATAACTATTACTAGGGGATAAAATTGGGCTGCACATAGAACGCAAATGAAAGATGGTAAATTACCAAGGACACTCTCCTGTATGGCTGCGTTGGGGAGCGATAAACAGTTGCCTATTTGTAACACTTGTATCCTAGCCGAGAGGTATACCGCAAGCAAAGTGAGTCGTGAACTGCAAATAGAAATAAAATTTTGCATATCCACCAACAAGTGGTACACGATCCTTAGATGGGAGCAGTCAATTTTACGCAGTATCTATGGCATGGGTTCTGTATCTCAACAGAAGCAATAACAAGAATGGTGCATGTAAAAGCATTCGCATGCTAAAATCAGATGGCGCATTGCCTGTTTCGCAAAACAATGACGCGTTCGTCTGAATTGCTGTTTGGTTTATACGTATATGCTACGCTACGCTTCACAAAAGTACTTCGTAATAAACCGCAATGTACACATTCGAAACTTGGAAGAAAAATTTGTGACAGAAACACAAGTTTCATTGGGTGATGCAGGAAGAATGTATTGCATGCGTGTTTCTAGCACTTCAGATGTTGCTAAGATCAACTCTCATTCATGGATCCGGAAGTTGCTGTAAGCTAAAGGTCTTTACCACATTCGCTAAGATGAGAAAAGCTTCTGGGTCTAGCCGGAATGTGGCAAAGTTTGGACACGTGCGTACCTGTAGGGGCAATTTGCTCCACAAATTGGCATATCTCACTAAGAAGAAAGTCTATTTATTTTATAACGGGCAGGTTGCGAGGGTAGCAGATAGCTCATCACTGGTGGGATAGTTAGTAGTTCTTGGTAATCCAAAGGAAAAGCTGACTGTAAAAGGAGGATGATTTTCCGGACGTCGCAGCCCAAAAGGGTCTAGTCGGAGGTGAGCACATCGCTCATGGTAGCTCAGGGTTCAGTATTAATTCATGACCAGCTTGACAAATGATCGTTAGACGTTTTCTATCGCTATTCTGTCTCTCCTTCTTACTTGGTTGTGAATGATGGTGCAATACTCCAGGGTTGGACTTACTATGAGCTTGAATAATTCAAACCGGTTTTCAGGTAAGGAGAAGGTTCCAGTAATCTAGCCTGATAGTGGTCTGGCTTTTGCGACTTGGTACAGAATATGTTCAGAGAACTTGGAAGGTGTTTGAATATCTAATTAGCAAATCCGTAACTGAATTGGATGTTCAGATAATGGTTCCGGCAAAAGTGATGGAGCCTTCCGGGATTCGAGATCTTTACCCGAGCATTTGAGGTTTTATTGCGAAGAATTTCATAGACAGGCTTTGCTGATAGGTCGCTACGTACGTTACCCTGACGTAGTGGAAATTGGTCAGGTAGAAATGAGTAGACTAGTTTAACATCATCTGCGCACAAATGTGGGCGTCCATAACTTACGAATCGCATATATTATTTATGTAGATTAAGTAAAGTAGCGGCCCAAACATGTGTCCCTGGAAGACACCACCGGTTATTCGTTCCGATGTGGAGTATGTCTGTCCAATTTAGACGCTTTAGATCCCGCGCTTTTCTGTCGAGGTTTCATAACCGACTTTTTTTGTTACTTTGTGCGTACTACATAATTTATAGATAGGATATGCAGTGTTGTTGACAGCTATGACAATGAATTCCCGCCTGTCTATTCCAACATTTGGGTATCCCATCAGGTCCCTGGGTAGAGGATGGCAACATTCGAGGTATGTTTTCTCTGGTTTTTGCCATGGTGAACTAGGCATCATTTAGGTAGCATTGTGATCAGATTAGGCACCTCTGGCGTGGTTGCTGGCTGATGCCCTGAAGACGTAACTAAGTTTGCTCGGAATGTTTTGCACACAGCTGCCGGATCGTCAATGTAGATCCGTGCTGCAGGACGACATAGTTTTGAGGACTATTTCGGTCAGAAACATCTGCACGGAGATACTTGATAAACGGGCGATTTTGTTCCTCTGTTCCGTGAGCCTTGTCGCTCATTCTTAGTCTTCCTTCAACCCTCACAGTTTACCGCCAGAGTACGGAGAAATCAGCTGTGCAACAAAACATACGTTGAATGGGATGCAGTTTGTGTTGTGGTTGCAATGAGTCGTGACTACGTTTCGTTACGTGAGTGGCCCTTTTGTCGCAGTGGCTCCAAAACTTTCTTAGGGTGAATCGTGTTATTATAGATAAATTCTGCGCATGTTGCGTGCCAATGTAAAAGAAGAATCCATTCTAATATCTAGAGCGGACGATATGACGAAACGGACCCCCACTTATGGTATGAAACGCAGGGTAACAGATTGAAGATCCTGCTCTACGAACTCACCTGGCGATGAAGTATGAAACAGCAGTTCCATTTGCAAGAGACATAATTTCAAAACGACATCGGTTAGAAATCTGTCTTAAGCCGCTGACTTCCAAACAATGCAAAGCTTGGTGGCACTGCCTCTCAACTTGCCATCGTCCACCGACCGTTATAACTGAATGGGTCTAGAAGTACGCAAACCGCCGCACCACGGAAATGTCCAGTCTCGTCTCTTGATGCATGTGGTCAGCTAATGACGTGACATGTCATCGGGCTGTCTGCGTTTTAGAAGCGTCATCTGGTTATAACATGATTTCAAAGTGCCACGATCGCCAAGTGTCAAGGATTAGGGTATTTTTGTTTCCGGGTTACGTCAGTCACACACTACCCTTGTAACATAGCCACCGGAATTTGCGCCAATATTAACCATGTCTCTTGTGCATCACGCAGATTGTTGCCACCGGACACCGAAGTCCATAACTTGCCTCGTCAACTTGGTAGTGGCCAGTTCTGTCGCACCGATGCAGGTGAATTAGCGATGGCGATCGGTGAGCGCATGCATGGACGAAAGGATGCACCTAGCACTCTGGTTGAGTGGGTCACTGAAGAACCTACAGTAATACTCGTAAATTATCGTTTGCGGTTAAAGGCGGAGTTCAAGGTTGAGGTCACCACCCGTACGGTCGCCAGATACCTAGACTATCGACTAATAACATCATAGCAGTTGCACGAGATTCTAGAGTCCATGAACACGCTGGAGAACAAAAGACGGCGGAAATCGTTTGTCTTGTTGCTCCTACATTATCAAGCATAAGGGCGTCAACCCGTGTGGATCGATGAGACAAACTGCGCGCACCAGAGATTGTTCGCGACGTGGGAGTAGAGCCCAGTGCACTATTGCCAATAGTCGTGGCCAAAATGTACATCTTGTTGGCGCCATGACGAAGGAATCTATGATGGCTTTTTCCGTTTTATGTGGAAGCTACAACAAACGAAGGTGAGCTCAGTGACTTCGGCAAGTGCTAGAAGCCAATGACCTGGCTTTTATCTAGAGGTGTCTATTGATATGGGACCAAACGCCATGCCACACAGACCTGGAAGGCGTATTCCGAGAAGAATGGTACCACTCAAGGATGCTTGTGTGTCTTGTCCCTACCCTCCAGCGCTGAACTCTCTCGAGGACATCTGGAGGATCATAAAGGCATATGTGAAGCGCACTCTGAGGAGCAGATACGCAGGAATCCTAAGAGGGGATCCTGGCTGTGTCTTCAGCAAAAGTGAACGACGATTACGACTTCTGCAGCAGGTGCTATCCGAAGCACGCGACTATGTGACATGGCAGCACCGTCAGCAGATAGTGCTACATGTGGCCAGTGATTACGGCCGTGTTATACATATGACAGACTTCTAAACTGCTGTTCTGAATACAGATAGTTTGTAAACATAATTATCTTATTACTTCATTACCAGGTGCGTTCGTAGCGCAACACATACTCCGCTTGCATTATACAATTTTCGAACTAGAAATACGTCGTGGAGCTCAGTGAAACCGCATTGTACTTGGTCGTATAGTGTACCAGTTGCCGTTTCAGTGCTGTGAAACAAAGATGGGAGAGCTAGAAGACCGTGCACACGGGAAGACACGGTGTGAGGTTGTAAGTGCTCGCAAATCGTTAGTGGTGGTTGTTATTCGTATTTGAAGAGCCGATGGTTAAGCACTAGGACGCGTTGACACCTGGCCTGACCACCGAAACTTGTGAGCCTGATCGCAGTGAGCATGGGCGGTCGTCCGCCGGGTAACGGAACGCGGCCGATGGCACAGTGTTTAACATCTTAATTATGGTGAAAGCGGAAGGCCAGAGACGATTGGTAAATTATGGGAACTGTTCCCCTGCATATGAATGAAAACACTGCGCAAGCGATACTTGTGATTCATCACCGGGGTCCAAACAAAGCGCAGAGTTACGAAGCCCATAGTCAGTGTAAACTGGACCCATAGCAGTACGGCGTCTGATATAGCGGTACAACGTCAGAATAAAACAAGTAGTGGTCAACAGATCCAGTTGAAACACTGCTTCAAAACGTTTGGTGCTTAACAAAAATACTTAGCGGGAAATCGGGGTGGAAGCAATCGAGGAACACATAAACCTGACACGGTTACAAATGCTGGGTCCACTAAAATACAAAGTTGCAAACTCATTGGCGAAAGACAACGTCTCCCTTTATATGGTTTATATTGAATGCACGACATGTAGGCTCTTGACCCAGATCCAACACGACTGTTGAAATGGCTTGGTACTGTGCAAACACTACATTTCATTATTTCCCCGTTATAGGTAAAGATAGATTGAATTGCTCACGCGCCTTCAGCAAGTTGCGTCATCATTGTGGAGCCTAATTTCACAGCCGTTCGTTTACCTAAATACATTGCAGAGTATCCATTCAGATAAAAAAAAGTTAAAGAACCTGAGTGCAATATCCTAACGCGTTTAGATAATGGATGATGAAGGTGCACAAACGACTGAAGTTGGAAGAGCGTTTCAGGGCTGGCTAACCCGGATTCAGAAGTAAGCTAGCAGAGAGTCTAAATGACTGTAATATTGAAATATCAGGCAATCACCCTACAAACATTACGTCTGCTGCTTATAAATCCTGCAAAGAATAATCAGGAGCAATGTTCTACACTTTCTGATACGATTGAACCTGATCAACCAATCACATCATGGCCTTCTTTTAAGGCGGTGCTAAGTAAATTGCCAGCTACAGTTATTTGACCCTGTTACAAATATGATTGACAGAGGGATGGCGGTAATCGTAATCCTTAAGGACAAGCAAAAGACCTTCGACCGTATGTCACACAAGACACTGTTAGCAGTGCAGCAAAAATAAGGACATGAAAAATTTTACAAAGCTGGTTCAACTTAGATAAAAACCACCGCACCCAAAGAGTCTAAATGGGACAGACATACTCCACATCGGAACGAATAACCGGTGGTGTCTTCCAGGAACGCATGTTTGGGCCGCTACTTTACTTAATCTACATAAATAATATATGCGATTCGTAGGTTATGGACGCCCACATTTGTGCGC
The DNA here is from genome assembly GCA_944474145.2 of Dicrocoelium dendriticum. Lineage (NCBI taxonomy): Eukaryota > Metazoa > Platyhelminthes > Trematoda > Plagiorchiida > Dicrocoeliidae > Dicrocoelium > Dicrocoelium dendriticum. Next base: position 210,751,657 of record OX104063.1, on the reverse strand, counting down.
AGATGATGTTAAACTAGTCTACTCATTTCTACCTGACCAATTTCCACTACGTCAGGGTAACGTACGTAGCGACCTATCAGCAAAGCCTGTCTATGAAATTCTTCGCAATAAAACCTCAAATGCTCGGGTAAAGATCTCGAATCCCGGAAGGCTCCATCACTTTTGCCGGAACCATTATCTGAACATCCAATTCAGTTACGGATTTGCTAATTAGATATTCAAACACCTTCCAAGTTCTCTGAACATATTCTGTACCAAGTCGCAAAAGCCAGACCACTATCAGGCTAGATTACTGGAACCTTCTCCTTACCTGAAAACCGGTTTGAATTATTCAAGCTCATAGTAAGTCCAACCCTGGAGTATTGCACCATCATTCACAACCAAGTAAGAAGGAGAGACAGAATAGCGATAGAAAACGTCTAACGATCATTTGTCAAGCTGGTCATGAATTAATACTGAACCCTGAGCTACCATGAGCGATGTGCTCACCTCCGACTAGACCCTTTTGGGCTGCGACGTCCGGAAAATCATCCTCCTTTTACAGTCAGCTTTTCCTTTGGATTACCAAGAACTACTAACTATCCCACCAGTGATGAGCTATCTGCTACCCTCGCAACCTGCCCGTTATAAAATAAATAGACTTTCTTCTTAGTGAGATATGCCAATTTGTGGAGCAAATTGCCCCTACAGGTACGCACGTGTCCAAACTTTGCCACATTCCGGCTAGACCCAGAAGCTTTTCTCATCTTAGCGAATGCGGTAAAGACCTTTAGCTTACAGCAACTTCCGGATCCATGAATGAGAGTTGATCTTAGCAACATCTGAAGTGCTAGAAACACGCATGCAATACATTCTTCCTGCATCACCCAATGAAACTTGTGTTTCTGTCACAAATTTTTCTTCCAAGTTTCGAATGTGTACATTGCGGTTTATTACGAAGTACTTTTGTGAAGCGTAGCGTAGCATATACGTATAAACCAAACAGCAATTCAGACGAACGCGTCATTGTTTTGCGAAACAGGCAATGCGCCATCTGATTTTAGCATGCGAATGCTTTTACATGCACCATTCTTGTTATTGCTTCTGTTGAGATACAGAACCCATGCCATAGATACTGCGTAAAATTGACTGCTCCCATCTAAGGATCGTGTACCACTTGTTGGTGGATATGCAAAATTTTATTTCTATTTGCAGTTCACGACTCACTTTGCTTGCGGTATACCTCTCGGCTAGGATACAAGTGTTACAAATAGGCAACTGTTTATCGCTCCCCAACGCAGCCATACAGGAGAGTGTCCTTGGTAATTTACCATCTTTCATTTGCGTTCTATGTGCAGCCCAATTTTATCCCCTAGTAATAGTTATCACGGTCAAGCGCCTAGACAGTGGCTATTTACGTCATAATCAGTGACCGAATACTCCGATTTGCTTTACCGACCCTCGGCCGGGACATTGGCGCAGCTTACATCCTAGCCAGCGGGTGACAACATCCGGTCACACATGCCTACACTTTTGTGAACACCCACTCCCATGTTCAATTGACTAGCCCCGACCGAACGATGAGACCACTACAGCACTGTGCGCGCAATTACGGCGGATGCCAGGGCTATGAACTCGAGAGGGTAAGAAAATCTTTCATTTCGTGACCAAACGTATGTAATTGAACTGTTCACCAACGTGGGTGGGATTGGTTAATTCATCGTCCAACCCATGACCTCCGTTTGCATTTTGCTTCAGTAGGCCAAAAGTACACTGGGGCCTATCAACTATGCCTTGCGAGGGACACTGGAACTTTGGAGGATTTTGATGTCGCACGCTGTATAGCAAATTGTAAATTGTGCTGTCTTCTTCATGTGAAACGCACAGTTTGTCCGTTCCCTTGTTCCCGTCCACGTAATGCAGGTTTTTCGCAATTTGTCATTTTAAACATGTTGCCCTAACGTCCCTGAAGCCTGTGCCTGAGTGAATACGCCTCGTTAAATAACCAATCAGCCATGTACTCAGGTGACCTTGCTCTGCGCCTATTTTAATGGGAAGAAATGGCAGTAGATTTGTGTGAAGACGCCCACTGACCCGTCATCCACATGTGCAAATCCGCTTCCACATAGAACGAGTTTGACAACCTCGATTTGTGACTGTACAAATTGCGGTGACCAACTACAACTGCTACCTTCTCTAGCAAAATTCTGTTAGCGAACAATTTACAACCCCGAACTTCACTATTCAATCCTGGTACAAAGCTATCCGTTTCCTAAGGTATAATGGATACATGCCTTCTGCAACATAATATTACCATCACCCTAGCCATTCTCACCTCCAGTGCGTGTCCACAAACCTGCAGGACGATGCGACCACTGAGTTTTATACCAACTCCCACTTTGGTGGGTTCCGTGGAGCACTTTGCGGACTGTCTGATTCGAGAAAGTCGAGCGTACCATAGGGATGCAACAAGTGCAATCGACTGTTAATACACCTGGCTGCGATATGATTGACTCTAACTATATCCATATATTTGTTTGCAAATTTCTTGGACCACTGCTTGGAATGTGGTGTTTAATACGTTCACCAGAAAATCCGGCGGTTCCGATCATGACGGCTCACCTCGTTCGTTAGTGTACGAATGTTCTCTTCTCCAACCAACCAAGTAGTTGGAGTGGGACAACCGACTGAGTGAATGGTCCTGGACCGAGGCTCACTCTCTGATTCCAAATACCCACTACCACGGAATTAGTCACTGCACTTATCGCTTTGTGCTACTGGGAAAACTGCTCGCCGAGAGTATGTCGTAGCTAAAATTGCTTTATCAAGCGACACTGTAACCCAGGTAGGTCCGAGTTGATGAGCAAATTTGGGCTCAAACTGAGCCCAATGGATTGGCGTCCGTTTTAGCGTTCCTCTTCTTTCAGCCTTAAATCTCATGATCTCCACTCGTTAAGGGCTTTTTTGTTGTTGTTCCTTCTATGGATGTAGTATCCTTATACATTATCCCGACATGTTGGCAACGGTGACGAGTCGTTGCACAAAACCCGTTCTTCCGCCTGCTACACTGTAGGTGATACATGCGCTATAACCTCAAAGTTCATAAACTTGTGGTAAGTCCCTTCTTAACACATTTGTTCCTAGTGTTACGTTCTCGGGACAGCGGTCACGTGCCGGTTATTTTTAGCTGACTTATCAAAGTCGACAACGCAGCGCTTTATCACCTGCTTGATTCGTGCGTCTCTATAGTGTTGCCGCGTGCGCACGGCTAGTCAGTGATGCCGATTCAGACCTGCAGCGATGCTGTTCGAGATGGTTCTGACTGACTCACGATTTCTAGCCTCCGACATAAATGGGTTAAGAGTGAGTGACAATTATGGACTTCTGGCACGGCGCAACTCTATGTTAGCTTCATCGACAGTCGCATTAACGCGGTCACTTGCACATTTGGCATGCTTTCAATCAACTGTGCTGATGGCCTTAAGGGTTCTTTGCCTGTATTTTCTGCTCTAGCGTGAGGTTCAGAATCTGTTTCTCATCCTGTTCATAAAAGTTCATGACTTGTCCTCAGAGCATTTAATGCGCATTTATTAATAAAGTCCTTAGGGCTTTTCACTTAAGGTCACTACAATGCATCGACTTATGGATTCTAAGTTTGAATGAAGGCACATCATCCATTTGTGTCCAGTACCAGAAACACCAACTCGTTCTGAACTGAGTTGGGTTGCTTAAGCCCTAATATTTTGCCTTCGCCGACAAGAATAATCGTGCTCACTCAACTTGTGTTTTTAGGAAATATACGCGAACCAAATAACATTGGTATGGTTTAACCGCCGTAGTCGAACCTATGTCTTCTCGCTCAATTACTCACTTGCGGTCATAGTATATTTTCGTCCCTGTCATTGCCTCAACCAAACCGCATTCGTCACAATGGGAACTCCTCCTCTGTATCTCCTTGATTGCATTTTGAACTTGAGACTAGAATTTGTGGCAGACATAGCCGGTTCCTTTTACCTGCTTCTGTCTCGAAGCTCTGCTGATGCTAAAAATTGTAACAGGTACCGGTGGGATCATTCTTCTCTACCCTGAGTTCCCCTAGCGACTATAGAATCTGATGCGGCGACTAAAGTCCAGTAGTGAATAGTAGCAATTCTCATTCGGTGAACGTGATCGGGGCAGTAGCTTAAGACCATTATGTCTTTGGTTTGACGCATATTATGACAGCCATGTTTTAGGAAACATTAGCCATCAATGCTGCTTTTGAGACTCCTTTTGATGCGCTGTACTTGAAACTCTTTTCTTGCTTAGTGATTACTGTACAAGGTGGAGAATCTTGGGATTTTCTCATCGGACTAAACTCCTTATAGCGGCCACATCAGAATCACGTCGTTGAGGAGCAGTTGATATTCAGTTTGGTGTCCGAGAACAATGATTTACTGAATTGCTGTGTAGACAGCTGCACCGATGCAGTATCGCTCTACATGGTCGTTTGGCAAATTCAGGTCACACCGACGCGGCATGTTCAGTTAAGGAAGTGTTTGTCTGGAAGATAAGAAGTGGGCAACTGTAGGTCTACATCGAGCTGCCATTTAAGGGTGATTTTGCCAATATGAGGACAACGAAGCGCATAAGTTCCGCAGTCCAGAGGACTTATTATGCTGCTGAAACTGTTCTTATCAAACGGAATAATCGAATAGCCGTTACCCCAATGACGAACGACAACCTATTGGCGCCAACTCATATTGTATTTACCAATTTACTTGTAGTTGTAGTATACACTACATCGGCCGTACCAAGAGATCGTTGAACTCCAGAATAAGGGAACATGTACCTAAATGGTTGCAACATCAAATCACCCAGTCGTCGGTTACTCATATCACATGTTCACGTAAACCACCTGCTTCATCCATAAGTAGACATATGCTGGCCACCTGTCATTAGTTTGATCCGGCCGAAATGTTTACAATCGTGTTAAGACATGCAAACGCCAGTTTCCTACGTTTCGCAGAGGCAGTCGCGATCAGCCGTATCAAACGCGCACTTTGTGTGCAGAAACAGTTGTTCGTAAGCCTACGGCCGCCCTGCCCCTACCCTGTTCTAACTTGTTCCGGTCTCACCTTACCTGTCGTCGTATATATTTTCATGTTACTGTCTTAGCGCTGAAGAGACAATACGAAATGTTGACATCTGTCAGTGTTCGTCTTCTTACGGTTTTATTCAAATTACTAAAGGGATCTAATTGTTTCAAACTGTAGCTTGCTCCATGGAGTTTTCCAAATAGTGCACTCACCAACTCCATTGCACTCCTACCCTGAGTCTGAAGTGTTTGGTGAGATCATAGATGTACGTTGCACGGACTGTTTTAGTTTGGCATTACCAATTTAAACTTCTTAGTGAAAATAACGGAGAAACCAAAAATTCGTTAAACAACTGCCACCCGTACGGAAGAAAAGAGTAAATCTGCCCGAAGTAAGCTTGAATCGTACTCTACTTGGTTATAAAATAACTAAGAATGAACAAGAAATAAGTATGGCCCCACTAATCGGCCAAGCAGTCCACCAGCTCATTCAGGTCCAGTTTACCATCACCATCAGTGTCGTAATCAGCGATAAATAGTTCCACTGCGGCCTTGTCTATTTTGTCACCGAAGGTTTCCATGAATAACTGTAGTTCTTTGACGCCAATTTTGCCATCTCCGTTCTTGTCCAGATCGCGCAACAGCTCTCTCACTTCTTCCTTACTATAAATGAGACAAAATGTGCATTGATGTGAATCAGTTCAGTTTCTGGATATGATTGACGTATGCAAGCATAACAGATGATACAGCTCACAAAGGTTACAAGTTTGTAACCGTTTAATATTTTCGCTCAATCAATCAGGAAGTATTTCTGAGTTTATCAGGGAACAGATTGTATAAAACACAAGCGATGGATCAGGGACAGTTCTATGAACAAATATGTCTTGTTTATTATGCTCCAGGTCATGCGCGTTAATTATAGTGTGTTACTTTTGTATTTTGCTATTTATTTCTAGTTCACTCCAAAGCGACTGGATACACCTGACTTCAAGGGTACTTTGAAGTTGCTTTACAATAACGTCTGTGCAACCTTGTCAATCCGCGAAAAGGTGGTGGGGAACATTCGGAATCACTGCAGTGCCCTACAATGGCATGCAGAGTGATAGAGAGCATTAGGTTGTAACCGTCTGTTAACGCAACCAAAATAGTTATTCGCATACAGTAATGTCAACACCTTCCGATTCACTCTAATGTACAATTCTTTTTTTGTTGATGTTACGCTCGCCGGTGATCTTGTGTAGTGGAAACATCGAGAATAAATACCAGTAGTCGCCTTCAGTAAATGTGGTTAGCTAACTCTTCGCCCAAGCAAAATGAGCTGATTTACATCCGAAGTGCATTTGTACTTCAGCAGAAGATATCCAAAGAAGACTGGTGAAAATCTAGTAGGTTTAGCAGAAGCCTAGATTGCGGTTCCAAGTAGATCGAATGCAGGGGAGCTTTAATCTTTTACAGTAAAAGATCCCTTGTTGTCTTAGCTACAAAAACAATGAACGAAAAACGAGCGTTGCACATGAAACGGTCGCAATTCGTCGACCAAACGAGCGCCACGGCGAGATGACGGCACTCAACTCAAACAAGCGAACCCAACATACAGTTCAACATTCCGCACCAATCCCCTAAGTATACAATGAAATAGTACTTTTAATTAGCATTTTACACAGTCAAACCGAAAAAATCTCCAGTCTTCTACGTATCCCGCCCCAGAAGGGAAGTTACAAGCAGTCTTTCGATCTATGTGAGGTCTAGCCATCTCCAGCCAGCCTTCTGCGAGACAACACCGCCACACCGAGCCAATAGGTCTCGTCATGGTGTAAATTACACCTATTGCAACTGCTAAGGTAGCACTAATGCGGTCGGATTCCATCGGATTCACGCTGTCGTCCTCCCTACGATATCCGAAACGGGAGAAGTGTTTACGAGGGACAGTTCCTAAAAGTCCGAGTAGCTGACTGGTTGGAAGGTTCTTTGTACCTAGAAGTGTGGAGACACAGCGGAAAGGCAGTCAGGGGGCAACTAACCGATGGTATGCACATGGAAAATAAAGCAGAATAGAGCGGCTTAGATGCACAGCTACATATACATAAAAGAGCGTAATGACAAAAAGGTAAAGGACCGTTTTTGGGTTTTCATAAGATTTTGTTCCTTTTTGCAAGTTTCAGGTTTTAATCTTTCCTTGTAGATTTTGGAGAACTCTTGTATAACCATGAACGCGGTGCATGAAAGAGTGAAAGGCATGCTCTACGGAAAATAAAAAACGCTGACACCGTCTGAAGAACGAACAGTAAGCTTAACTTCCCTACCAAATCAGTTGACAACGGCTGAAGCAGTTGACTGTTCTGGTCTTATGGGGCTGGTCGCGATGCGTAGGCTGTGAAGGCACTTGTTGCATCGGAATCGTCAATAAGTTCGGGTTTTAGTCGGTCACTATCGATCTCAGTTTTGCCATTGTTGTCGACCATGAAAGTCTCGTCTGTTCTGCGTACGACACGGTACGGGCCAGAATGGGGAGGTTGGAGCTGCCGACGTACGCTGTCGGTGAGAATGGACACGTGGGTACAGGTAGCATGCCCTTCGTCCACGTTCATACGCAAGCTGTGTGCTCTATAGATTCCACAGACTGTAGCTGTCGCATGTGGTAGAATAGGCGCGCCGGTAATCGTCATCGTCGAAAGTTGTTTCGACTGTTGTTGATACAACATTACCAGGGAACCGCTGAGTGCAGCCAAATACTAGTTCGGCAACCACTTTTAGGAAGCTGCTCTCCTTGTGCACCTATATTTCCTCCGGTGTCGACAACATTCCCCGGAATCATTGCAGGTGGCAGCTAGGAGGATAGCTGAACCACTAACGGTTTTTCCAAAGATGATTGGACGTACAGCAGGTCCCTAACATGTGAAAGCAATTCATCATTACCCCGATTCGCAAGAGTGGTAGCCGTTCAGAGCCATCCAACTATCGCCCATTGACTCTCCTCCCGGTGCTCTCTATGATGATGGAATCGATCATAGCTGAGGCTGTAATGGGCTACTTCGAAACGTCTTACATCATAGCATGTGAGCAACACGGATTCCGTCAGCATCGGTCATGTGCTGCCAATCTACTTATTGCTCGTGGCAGTTGGACCGAGATAGCCAACAGTGAGACCGGCATTGATTTCATCTAACTAGAAGTTTCTAAAGCCCACTACTGCATAAATCACCTCATCCTTCTTCAAAAGCCGCAAGAGTGCGGAGTTGGAAATCCTGTCCTTGGATGGATTGGAAACCTCTCTTCAGCGGCGCCTTCATGTTCGATTTCAGGGCACATTTTCTAATCCAAGTAAAGTGGACTGCGGTGTTTCACAATGGGCAGTGTTGGGGCCGCAGTTATGCTTGTCCTTTATTATTGACCTTGCGCGTGTCATCGAGTCAACATTCCGGCTTTTCTGCCAACGATATTAAAGATATTGAGGGCAATCGGCTTTCAGGATGAGCACGATACGCTGCAACGAGACTCAGACCAGGCCTTCGAATTGTCAATGATGAAACTAAACTCACCAACTTGCTGACAAACTCAAGCGCGACAACTGTATTGTAGGTTGCTTGCTCGAGCGTCTAACTCCATGTGGCTCACGCCCACACCACCTCTACGGGCTATCAAAAGTGCACAAGCCTAACGTACAAATGCGTCCGATCATCGACATGTCCGGCTCTTCTGTACACGTAGTTGTCAAGTGGCTTATTGAATACTCGAACCACTACGTAGAGAACTATCGGTCCACACTGTGAGTGATACCTTTGATTTGGTTAAACAAGTAGAAGACCTGAGTGTGAGGGACAAGTTGTTTCTCTCTTTCGACATAGAAGCACTCTTTACGAATGTTCCCTTGATAGAAACCGTTAACTACATTTGTGAATACCTAACCGAAAACAACCTTGACATCGGTATTCCGTTCCAAGGATTAAAGGAATTATTGCTGCGTTGAACCTTTAACAAACAATTCTTGTTTTATAGAAAATGCTACAGAAAAATAGACGGCGTTGCAATGGATTCCCCTTTAGGGCCACTTCTTGCCGATATTTTCCTCGCAAAAATTGACCGTGGTCCTATTCGGAACCTTATCGCGTCTCTTAATTTCTATCAGCGATACATGGACGACCCATCCATCGTACGCGACCCACAGATTGATCACCTCCACCTACTTGAGCAGTTCAACCGTGTGCACCCATTGCTATAATTCACTTGTGAAATAGAGAAGGACGGTGAAATCTCCTTTTTGGATGTGTTACTGCGGCGGCGAGCTGACGGATTGCTTGAGAGGAAAGTATGCCGCAACGGTACGTGAGTGGGCCAGTACACGCATTTTCTTAGTTTTGTGCCCAGGAAATACAAGAGCAAGCTTGTGCGGTGTCTTTACTATCGCGCCGCAAAATTCTGCATCCAAGAAACATTGCATCCTGGGAAGAATTTTATTCTCTCCACGCTACAAAACAACGATTATACCACGACATTTATCCACCAGCATTCTGCTGTTTTTGATCAACTTAAAAGAAATACCAACCGTAAAGAAAAAGGACGTCTTCATTCCGGTTCCCTTCAAAGGAGAGATCACATACGAGTTATTGAACAAATGCTTGTCCGTCGCTGTGAACCAAACATATCCGGCTGTAAGAGTCCACCTTCTTTCCGAGACTGTTCTGTTTACCACTAGAAGCCTCAAAGAAAGACTCCTGGCTCGTTCCGAATCTTTCGTTGTATATCAGTTCACCAGCGCCTGTGGTGCCAGGTACCTCGGACGCACGACCAGGCGCCTGTCTAAGAGGATAGCGGAACACTGACCCGTCTCTTTACGGCACGATATAGTTAAGAATGCACACCTGATTAGTACGGGCATCATGTGCAGACCGATGGCGCTTTCACAGTTCTCTACGTCGTATCTAACGCAATCCAAAAGGACTCAGGAAGGGTCTGTTGGCTACTTCGGAAGTAAGGCTATCACGCTGCTGTAACCGCAGTTACGCAAGCAGAGGAAGCTTGTACTAGCAGTCATGCTGTCTTGCTCGGAACGATTGACGCCGTCGTTACCTACCCAAGTCCAGGACTAACTGTGAGCTTTGCCGCCAAGCCAACCATTGCTTTCTTGTTATGTTTGCCTTTTAGTGTGTGGGTGTGAAAGCGCGTGATGTTTATCACCTGCTTGCATTGACTGATCTATCGATTGGCTCGTTGAGCTTCAGTTGAACTGTGACCTAACCATTCACTACTGCAGCTTTAGATAGCTTATCGGGTTGTATCAAGTTTCCTCATAATGGTAAATGCCTAAGGAGTATTATCGAAAAGAGATCCCTTCGCAGAAACTACTCTTCTTCGAATGTTAAATGGGCATAATACACGAAATCTACCTTCGTTTAACACGGGGAATTGCAAAACCGTGCATGTCCGCTACAAGCCCACGTACGCATATAAGCTTAAAGACGTCATGTTGAGAACCGCCTCACAACAGCAAGACTTTGGGGTGGTGACGCAAAACGATCTCGGCTGTTTGGCGTAACCCTTGAAGGTGTTCAAAACTGCGAATCAACATGTTGGTCTGTTACGGAGGGCTTTCGGGTGGTTCAATCCCTTCATCTCCCCCCGGATGCTCAATGCGTATGTGAGACCCCATACGCGATTCAGGCTTGGCTACCCTGGTTAAAGCGCTAACTGGCTGCGTTGGAGACCGCACAGCGAACGGCAATAGAAAATATGAAGGGATTGTCCCACCTGCAATACAATAGGCGACGAGAGGCCTGAGAGTGTACAGGGGCAAATACCACTGTCTACGTGGTGACCTCATCCTGGCATTACAGATCTTGCAAAACCGGTCACGCATACCGTCACCGTCTTAAGCTTAGCCGCAACACGGAATTGAGAGGTTATTAGTTAAAACTTCTCATCCAATACAGTCGGTTGGAATGCCGCCAGAATAATTTTTCCCTTCGAGTTTGTCAACCGTGAAACGCTCTTTTGACTTTTGTCACTTCCGCGTCCACGCTACCCATTTTTACATAAAGGCTCGATGATACTTTATACCACCTGCATTACCTGATCTAATTTCTATTCTTTGAGTGGCGACATGGCGCAGGAAAACATTGTGATCAGGGAATCGGGGTAAACGGATATACCTTTATGTTAATGTGGAAAATATGGTGAGTCCACAGTTGCGTTTTTTTCAATTTTGTGCAACTTTTTGAACTAACCCTATTTCCACAAACCATCCTACAGGAATTGTCAAGCCTTGGCTTTTTATCCGTGCTATGCCATTGTTCCTTTGTTCCAAAGCGAAGACGGGATGAGGTGCAAGTCTGCTTTATTAGTGTTCTTTATACCTAAGGGAACAAGCGGAACTTCTTCATGCCAGGAGATGCTAGACTGGGCGCAAAGTGAAGCTTGGTGTTGCCGGTGGATCATTTTAGCCGTGCCGTTAGCTGCAAATTAGAACCCCAAGGTTTGGTTGCGTTGGCAACCCAGTATTTTGAGTAGTTTGCTGAATGATCCGTCAATATGTCATCCTCGGTCGGAAAGGACTACGGCAAAGCAATCAAATCGAGCTATCCAGCTTTCTAGAAAAGAGTGTGCCACTGTTACCGATGAGCAGTTGACAACAGAAATCGCTTCTGGCCAACTTGTTAATCCTTCGAATTAGATGAGCAAGTACACGTAGCCGTTGCACGATAGCAAAAATCTGACCAGGTCAATGTGGACGTGCACAAAACGACAGTCTGGGACAAGGAAAGAAGCGAATGGGTTTTTGGTGTGCCTGAACACCATCTAAGCATGCGCGAGCTCAACTGCGGACGTCGCATTTGACATAAAGCCAAACAAAACGTTCGGTTTTGAGCTTCTGCGAAGCAGGTATTTCTGGATGGGACAAGTTGTGTGGCTCACTAAAAATGGGTCGGCGCATTGTCGTAAGAAATACGGGAGTGGAGAAGTTTGTAAGACTTTACAAAGGACAGACACCTCGGATGAAACTAGCGGAACTTCGCGTAGTTTCAAAGACATGTTGCATCGAACCTGGTCTATGTCTAGATCAGAGTGTTGGGCTGCAGCAATAGTGATTGATCAATGCTGGTTTCCTGTGCTAAGATGATCTAGTGAGTTCGTGAAATAGCAGCCGCGACAGGATTAAGAACGTATGATACATATCGTACATCTGTCGTGTAGTGGCAGACATAGTCCAGGTGTTTAGATTCTCGCGGAGAACATTAGTCATTTGCCATGAAAAATACAACCCCACTGGCACTGCTAGCTAGAGGAACGAAAACCTGCAGCACATAAATACTATCAATTGGCAAACCAAATGAGCGCCAAGCAAGATGACGGGGTGCGACTTAAACAATCGAGTCCAACATGTAGTTCATCCCCCCGCACCGATCGTCTAAGGACACAATGAAATAGTAATGTAAGCAATTCATCAATGCTTGTGGCGATTTCATTAGCAGCGCTTGCGTTGGATTTTGACCGTCCGACGGAGCACCTGACATGAGAGAGCTGCGCCACAGTCGCACATGTTTACCTCCAATCCTGGCAGCCATGGCTGAAGCATGACCTTACAGCACTGGACCAATCTCATTGTCAGGTTTCTACATACGTCATTGGAATGAGTCACCGTCCATACATGCAGAGACTGAAACGTTTGTGAGTATTAAGCGAGCGGCATCGCCGACTGCGTGGTGACATGATTATGTCGTACTTGATTGTACACAATCTAAATCATGTGTGCCGCTCTTTACTGCAACTCATCAGTAACACGAAACTTAGAGGCCACTCCATGAAACTAGTGGAACAGTACAACCGTCTGGAATGCAGTAGAAATTTCTTTTCCATTCGCCTGTGTCAACAATGGAATGCTAGTCCTGAATCAGTGGCTTCTGCACACACGGTATCTATAGTTAAAAATTGGTTGGATGACGCACTCCACCACTTGCATTTTGTTGCTTGACGCTACGCTCCATCCTGCTCCCGGGAAATACATTGAATTTACTTTTTTTCGCCTATTGAAGTTATGAAAACGCTCAGGGTGCCTGGCTACTGCATTACATACGATAGGTCCATTCTTTGACATCAGAGCTACTAAATGCATATTTTGCATTAACGTTTTTCGATAACCCACCATACTACCCAATGGGGGTTGTAAAGCACTGCTTCTTAACCGTATAAAATCATTTTCATTATTCATTGTTCATTTATTACCAGTTGCCATTGCAGCACTTACGGTGCCTCGAACATGCTCTCTGCAAGAATGTGAAGACAGTGTCGAAACACACATTGCCTGACCAACTGAGTACAAGGAAGCAAACTTTAGGTAAACCTGAGCTGCGCTATCAGGGCATGCTCAAGACGAGGCAATCGCAGACTGATGTTGGCTTCATGGGCTCAGAAGAAATGGCACTGAAGCATAACCATCGGGTTGAACGGATCAAGAATGCCAGTGCTAAGTGCACTATAAAGAGCTACTGCATTAGGAGCAAAAACTTAGATGTGTATGCGACAGTTATTAACTGGACGCCAAGCACTATGTGTTGTAGCATATGCCACCTAGTGTGGCTCGACCAAGCCGCTCTGGTAAGTCACCCACATTGCCGCAAGAAGTATAAATCAAACAGGCGACAGGTATGTTGAATGGCTAAATGTCAGAGCCTGGTAAGTATTCCGCTTCAAGATGATAAGGCGGCAGATGTGCCACTTGTGCTGCATTATCGCTGCCATTGAACCATGCTCATGCCTGTGAACTTACGTTGTTGCATGGGGACAATTTTTACCGGCTCCGCTTCATGGGAAGGTTTATATTGTGCTGACCTATCGAATACCAATTGGACTACTAGTCCTAGGAGGTCGTTAATCATTAATGGAGGAGGCTACGGCACAATCCTCACGACAGCCCTATACTCAAAGAGTGGTTTGATGCAGTGTGGAATGGCCTATGGCCCATTCACAGCCATGTGTAAATGTGATATGCATGAGTCCCCAATTTCTTAGGAACGCTTTGCATGTTGGTCTGTGGGCCAACTCCAAATCAACAGTGGGTTCCATCTACATGCTTCTCAACCTTATATCCCTTCGATTGTATACTAGCATTGGGGTTTGTGAACGGACCGGCCAGTGGTAAGGCACAAGCTACCCATGGCCCCTCTATAGGTGCTGGCGTCCCGCTGCCGTTCATAGTCGCAGCGACGAGCTATTCAGGAAACGGACACAAGCAGTCATATATTTCATGGTAAGATAGGGGTGAACACACTTACCTATACGACATCACCATGTATACGCTGCTATCATTACCTGCTTTGGTGGTGTGCGAAAACACGGCGTTTACACCACCTGGCATGAGAGCGTTGGAAACCAATATGGCAAGCGGAATCATCTTAATTAACAGGAAATCATAGTGTAAATTCCCATGCTCACAGAAGGTGTTGAGTGTGCAACCTTAAACGGAGCTTGTTAAAAATCGCCAATGGAATTACGTGATCAAGACACAAGCTGTGATGTTAGTGTACAACTGGTGCGCACGAGTGAAACAGATGAGTTGGGGAGGTGGATGTTGTCTGTTTATTTTTGCCGAGATAACCCCGGCAGTTTCAACCAAGTCCAACATCGTTTGATAGATTTGTTAACGAACTCATTTTATCCTCCGCTCAGCAGCTCTGTCTACACACATTCGATAGGTGTCGTCTTACTGGCCTTTGAATATGCTCCGGAGATTGTTGAAATAGCTTAGCCGGTGAATAAGTTTATCGTGAATTTGGGCTTACTCACTTACATCCGTTACAATGATATTGGTGTAGTGGCTGCTGTGATCTGATGTGTGACGCAGGACTATATTACCACATCCGGTCACCTGAATGACGATCCATTCCGCTTTAGTTGTCTTACTCGTGAATATACCACGTTTAACTCCAGTATTACTAAAAACCAATAGATTGCCATTGCATTAAGGCCGCTGCTTTAAGGTGTCTCGAGAAGCAATGTCTTCACCAGTTTCAAGCCCATTTGTTAGTGCGAGCAGTTACTGGTGCTCCGCTTACCTCCAAGTACCAACACAGGAACGTCTCTCTACCTCAGGATAAAGTTTGCACGCTCGTCTGTGCAGATACGTTGGCCATCACTTCTGAAATACATCCAACTATTAAGCTGTCCCATTACGATGAAAAGAAGGTGGGTCTGCAAGGGAGCCGAACAAAAGACTTCTCTTTGTCATCCCACCTGCACGCTGGATGTAGACAGATGAATGAGTGAAGTTAGCCTGCACTCTCCAAATTGCAACAGCAGTCAGTAAGTTGGTGGAAAAGAAAGTTTGCTGGATGGATCTCCAGAATGCAAGCCCATTGATGGAATGGGTTTAGGCACTTAGTGTGAAATACTTCCCATTTCGTGGGTGCAAGAGTTAACAATTGGGCGGTGGCAGCTTGTCACTAGTCCTACGGAAATCCACCGTGGAGCTAACGTGGTGAGTTATCACTGTGCGACTTGATGACAGTACTATCGTATTCAATATGTCAGACATCGGCGCAAAATATCCGCCGAAATTTTGGTAAACTGGGGTTGTTAATACGAATGTTCCCCTTCCCATTTATCCATAGTTTTAAGGTCCTCGCGATGTTCTGTGAAAGTGCTAAAGGTCACTGTCCGTCATGTGAGGGCCCAAACACAGCTTGACTGTACAATGGCTTTGTCAGATGTTGCACTAAGTACGGAGTCAATGATCTACACGGTCCGGTCGTCGTGGTCAACCGACACTCCTAAGTGGGTCGAGTAGGGTTAAGCCCTCTTCCCTGGTTGTTATGATCCATTGGCAACTGGTCACCAATAAACAAAGTGACAAAATCTGAGGACCTATAGAGACATAGTTCCATACGGTAGCAGTAATGTAATTGAAATGACTCAGTATTTGCACACTTCGGTAGCAAAATAAGTGGACTCACCTAGGCATGACGATCCACTGAAAAGGCGCACGTCCCAAATCAGTTTATGGACGGATTGGATAGACTGAAGCGGGAACGAAGTTTATTGCATACTCCTACGTAGCGGAACACACGTTGTACATGCTGTTCATTGATCGTGTGCGAACTAACCCGTGGTTCGCGCTCCACCCGTGAGCTGTTAACTGACTTACACATGTGTCTGTCGTGCCATTATGGTTGCTAGTCTGCTTGTACGCACTTCATTAACGGCACACTTCACTATCATCTTCCGTTAGCCTTTTAGCTTGAGTAGTTTAACAAATCGTATTTTAGCATATAAAAACACACATTCACGCGCCTGCAGTTGACACTACATTCTTTGATCAATACTTGGATCGGTCATTGGTCAGACTGGTAAAGATTGTACCGATTAAACATAGCAGGCCATCATTGAGCTGATTTAAGGCACAATGACGTTCCTTCGTCTGCTTGCGTTGTATGGACATGCTAGTTAAATAAGCAGAAGGCTACTCATTGGAAAGTTTCCAGGAATCTCTTAATGCAGACAAGGAGCTTGTCGTCGCAATATCTTGTGCAGCAATTCACTTTTCATGGACGTCTGAATGACATAGATACAGGAAATTCGTAATTAACCAAAAGGGCTAAGCAGCACTTGTTTGTTCCCCGTGTTATCAAACTGCTGTGCTTAGCATATCGTGGGTTAGTTATTAGCTCACTTTTCCCCCTCGGCTGTGTATTTTTACACTGCAGTGTATTTGTTTATTTATCTTGGCGGCACGCGAGGCTTCTGGTACTAACCAATTGGGTTCGAATTGTAATTGCTAGACGAATAACTGGAAGCATCTGCATCCCGTCCGGAACCGATGCATTTTCTACTCGTCCTTCACTCCGTCCAGTATCACCTGACATATGAAACTATTATGGGAAAGCTGAAACACAGACAACAACTGGGCCGATGACTTTCATTCATTTGGCTCTTCTCCAATGGTTGTTTTAGATCAATAGGACCACCGCGCCCTCTAAGGATCCAAGGCCCGTGAGTTTGGCATATTTTGCTTAATAAGAAAGTGCACTAAGTCACAGCATCCCCGACAGCGTCCAGGTTCCTTATCCCACACTATCAAATCTACCAAATGAACTCGTAAGATTTGCGACAGTCATCATACCATTTAGTTTCAATAATTCCTCCATCCAGACTGTCAACATTATCACAGAACGCATGTTCGGCTGAGGAACGTATAAGTGCTACTGAATATCAGTGCAGTGCTCTAGAAGGAACTCCTCACCATCTAAGGAATCTCAGAACAAAATTACTCCTAGAACACTCTTGATTATACAGTACTGTTCCCAACTGGTTAGGATACCATAGCTTAATCGGCGATCAAAACTTGGGTGCAGTTGCTTCGGATCAGGCACCATGTACCCCGTAGGTGGATTAGACGCAATCAGCCATTCGATATCAAAAATACTACTTTACTTACTTGGGCTTCGAAGATCCGTTGTGGGCCCAAACAGTAAGCCTCTGTTTACGATTGTTAAGCCACAGTTTCGATATTTCCCGTTTATCTACCTTGTAGAATGCACTAATTTCTGGAATATAAAGATGTTATATGAGCTGGTACTTGACACATAACTTATAGTACTTCGATTACTGTTCTCATATTGGGTCCCACTGTCAACTGGCCTGTTTCGGCCTGTGCCAGGTTGGATGAGAGGAAGAAGCGATATTCACCTACTACATTGCCTCACATGGTTCCATCTACTCAATCATACAGACGTTTTAGAAGATCGAGCCAGTGACAAAGTGTTGTCATGTGGCATACAGGGTCATCAAAACTTTTGTAACAACCGCAGACAATGTGACAAGCCCGGGCGGTCACTAGCTACTGGCGACTGTCATGAGTGCAAAGCTCCGTTTGACCCAGAACTAGTCAGTATTCCGGCTTAAGATTTTTGGGCCGCACCAGATATGCCAGCCGGATAAAGTTCCAAATCGTAGTCACTAATCTGTGTCGTTATGCTTGTGTTGCAAATACCAATACTCACAGTCACTGGTTCGCTATGCGAACCGGTGCTTTCTTTTAACTCGGACATGTGGCTGACATACATACTGGGTATTATTAATAAAGTAAATTCGACTAGGCGTCCAACTTGAAGCTCAAAGTAGCAATTGATAACCTACAAGTCCACTTGGAGCACTGTCCTGGCCCATACCCCATACCCTGAGCAAAATGGGTAAAAAGAAGGATAAAGTACGATGTTGTCGAAACCATATCCAGGTCACCCATCAATAGCACACCAAAAACGGTCAGTATCCCAGCATTCAGTGGCTTGCGCGATCTCACATCCCAATTACAATCCCTCTGCTTCGTTTCGTGGATTCGAAATTCCTCGTTCGTGTTCCCTTAAACGGACGCCTCAACAGTAGGCTTACTATTGTGTCGCTACGTTAGAAAAATGTTTGAGACCTCCTTTCTATAACCGAGCCTTCGCGTCTTCTTATTCCCCCTCTTACGCTTTTTCTTCCTTACGGTCCCGTTCTAACTTCACTTTTATCCCCCCAGTTTTCAACCACTCGATTTTTGGCCCTACCCCAACATGCTTTGCTAGACGTTTATCTGCTAGTTTCAACTCACATGCAAACGCGGCGCGTCCCTCCTGTCCTATCGACGAGACAATATTCAACCAAGCGGTCCGCCCTTGTTCATCGACTTCTATCTGGAGCTCTCGATCCTCCTTCAGATTGGCATGCCTGAAAATACGCGCATTAATACAGATCGGTCAACACGCAACACTTGCCCGAACTTTAGAGACCCCTCTCCATCGACATCTGCTGCTTATGGGAGACCCGCTTGCAAGACTAGAGCTCTGTGCTCACTGAGCCATCCCCTTCAGGTGACACCAACAGCACGTTCTCATTGTGACTATCCGATGACGATGCAGCTTCCGCACTTGCCAAGCTTGTGTTGGCATTGCCCTGAGTCCCCGGGCTGAAACTGCTCTGATGGATTAGATCCCAGTCAGTAGCTGGATGTGTGCCGTCTGATTGGCTGGCACGTTCAAAGCTTCGAAGTCACGCGGGACAATAGGTGTCTATGCATCATCGCTGTAGACGCGCACACAAAATGTAACGATGATTCTGTAAAAGACGACTTCTACCGCCAATTGGCCGAGCTGCTTCGCCACAGAAGAAGCACGGACACTGTTGGGCTGGCTGGGGATCTGAACGCATATGTTGAAAAGTTGTAAAACTGGTGAAATGCAACTGGGCGGTCGGCACTGTGTAAGCTCCCGTTATGATAACGGCGAGCGGTTACTTCATTTGGGCGAAGATGCTCACTTATTTCTTGCAAGCACTAACTTCCGACACAGCACCCGCCGGAGGGTGACGGTGCCCACTAGCGTTGAACCTGCTATGGACGCAAATAGATCACATTGCTATCAGTTAGCGCTGGAGAGGCTGCATCCAGAATTGTCGCTCGATTTGGAACACATGTGTGGACACCGACTATGCACTTGTATGTGCTGGCCTGCGGATACGTTTTGGCGGACACCCACGAAGACGCTGTGAGCGCACTGACACCAGCCAATTGACGAAGCCAGGTGTTCCGAATGCCTATCAAAGTAAGCTGTCATGCGAGTTGAGTAAGCGCTCACTGGATGCAATTGAATGTCACTGGTCGCATATGCACCAGACGTTACTAACAGCAGCCAAATCCTCATATGGTAGGTCTAATAGCCAACATGGACTTTGGGTCAGTTCGCGGTCTCTGGAACTTATCGATGCTCGCCGGAATATCCCGGCTGGAAGCGAACACAATGAAACTCGCAAAGAGCTCCGGGCAAGACTTCAAGCTAGCCTGAAGAGAGACTGCGAATCATAGTGGTCTCACTGTGCGTCAGCGATAGAAGTAGCCTCTGCCCTTGGTAACCATCGTAAGTTATTCCGTCTGATACGGGAAACGGCAGCAGGAGACCTGGTGTTAGTGAAACAATTTGTGACGAGAGTGGACAGCCTATTCACAATTTGTCAAAACGTTTGGAGCGCTGGGATGAGCATATTGAAAAGCAATTTAATCGGCCGGAATGGTTCGAGTCCTCACCGGCCAATGACCGCCCTGATCCTTAGGCTCTCCCTTTGGATCCACCCTGTCGCTCAGAAGTCGAACGTGAGATCGGACTGTTGAAGTTGAACAAAGCAGCGGGACCAGATGATCCTCCTCCAGCCCTCTTCAAATTCGGAGGCTCTGCTCTTGTTGATGCTTTACATGAATTACTAGTGAAACTGTGGGAGCAGGAAACTGGCCCTACCGACTGGCGACGCTCCGTTATTGTTCCCATCTTCAAAGGCGGCTCGCGCTGGGAATGCGAGAACCATAGGGGAATCAGTCTGATTCCCATCGCCTCCAAATTACTTGCCACTGTAGTCCTCCACAGACTGACTGGCGCTCGTGAAAGCCAGATTCGTGTGTAGGAAGCCGAGTTTCGTCGGGGTTGTGGCTGCATCGGCCACGTTCTCACTTTACGTCAATTGTTGTAGCACCGTAACATGTATTGGCGGACCAGCGTTGTCGTGCTCCTCGATATCAAAGGTGCATTCGATTCGATTGATCGAAGTGCGCTTTGAGACTGTCTACTCAGGAAAGGTGTGCCCGAGAAATATGTAAATATAATCCGAGCATTATACGCGCATAGCTCGGGCAGAGTGAGGGCTTCCGGCAAGCTGTCGCCACCCTTCAATATCTACAGCGGTGTAAGACAAGGAGGTCTGTTGTCATCTTTCCTCTTCAACTTCGCTATTGACGAAGTCATGGAGATTGTATTTACAGGACACTGCATAGAGGGTGTGGAGCTACTCCCAGGAGAACGACTTCTTGACTTGGAGTATGCAGACGACATTGCCCTCATCTGTGACAGCTCCCAGACGTGCCAAGCTGCACTGGACAGATTAGCACTGACTGTTAGCAGCTTCGAGCTTTGCTTTGCACCATAGAAGTGCAAAGCTCTCCTCCAATATTCGCAGGGATCGCCTCCTGCGCTGACACTTGGTGATGATCAGCTAAAGTCATTTAGAAATTCAACTTCCTGGGAAGTTGTTTCAGTGCCCTTGGGATCGAAGACGAGATCACGAACAGTATAGCATAAGTTTGAAGTGCTTTTGCTAGTCTTCGCCACCTATGGCGGCGGCGCGACATCACTCTCGCCGTTGAAGGGTAGAGTGTACAATGCAGCGGTACGTTCGACCTTACTGTACGCTTGTGAAACCTGGCTTCCTAGATCAGCAAATGTAAAGAGGCTAGTTACGTTCGACCATCGGTGCCTTCGCAGTTTGTCTCACATCTGGTGGGAACACCGCTTGCGCAACTAGCATGTTCGTTGCCTTGTTTATGGCACAGGAAAAGGAACTGTACCGCTCAGCACCGTCATTTCCCGCATCAGGCTCCGATGGCTCGGCTACGTGTTGCGCATGCCAGCCCACCGACTCCCGCGACGTGCGCTGTTTGCTCACCTGAGAGGTGGATAGAAAAAGAGAAGAGATGGCAAAGCGGTGACTTGGTCGAGATGAATGAAGGCCCTCATTTCCGAGCTGGCCTCGGTTGGAGCTATACGGCTGCTTGGTTGGGGACCAAAAGACGATGAACACGTTTGGCTAGAAGCACTTGCTGACGTGGCTAGGAGCCGACCTCAGTGACGTTCTTGCTGTGAGTTACTTTGTCCCTCCCCATCTTTTTTAGCCTACCCCTCCAACCAGGATCTCATTTCTTAGCATAGTATAAGTATGCAACATAATTTTGCTTGTTGCCTAATGGCCGGCTAGTAGCTTTCCGGAACGATGTCCATCCGTTGCTGATAGCTCAGCTGGTGTGCAACCGTTGTATTTATATGCTTTCTTCTTTTATGTATTGTGGCACAGTAGCTGAGGTGTTTGATACCTCTAGCTAACGTGTGTAATGATGATTCTATAACCGAGACATGGTGGCGCTTACAGATTATGAATACGAGATCGTGATTTGGGGAAACTGGCTCTTTCGAAACGCTTAACGCAGCAGGGGAAGTAACGTGCTAGGTTATCGCAAAGCCTTATGAACAGTGAAAAATCATCTATCACAAGTAAACAGAAGCAGGCGCTCAACAAGTCCCGCGGGATGGTTGGGGTGAAAATTATAAAATCCAATGACATGGGAAGCGTCTGTTTAAGCGTCTCTCGAGTTACATGTGTTGCTGAATAGCGATAGCGTTAAGTGAGGACAGAATACAATCATACACAACAAGAAGGGGAGCAGCTGCAGTTGACATCTTCTGTATGAACAATAGAAATAACTATGTGCACTAAGTGCACTCGCTACTTGAACTCATGTATTCCCTCGCGTTGAAGCAATGAGGCGCCTCCTCCAGCCTCCTTTCACTCGACCCTTCAGAGTTCTGCAACGGACTCCGAAGCAGTTCACTTTAGACTAGAATGGTCACCGAACAACGGTGTCTATCGATGGCCTCAAAGTGGATTTTTTGACGAACCACTTGCAACCCATCATAACACAAGCACCCACACTTGTGGTGCCATTTCGAGCATTGGATACCCCGAAACTCTACGTCCCCTTTGATCCTCCACCCACCCCGTTGCAACCCAGGAAACCGACCGACGCGGTAGACAGCTCAAAGATCCGGCTTGTTTTACAGAATGTGAACGCTTGTCATTTTTATTAGCAAGCATGTTTTGGCTCTTCTGGGTAATATTGCCTGGTACCCACAACCGTATTGCAAAATCGACAAAAGCCTGCAAAACATTTTGAAAAAAGCCTTTTACTTTTATTATGAATGCCATGCTCCCTCTCCAGCGTCAAGCCACTTCCCCCGACACTTGACCCTTCCGGAAACGCAACCATCAGAACCGACAAGGCAACCCTGGTGTTACACGCAAATCGTCTCAAAACCCCTCCCTGACCCAAGCGACAAACAGTCAACCTTGGGCGCAGACTGCTACCACCGGATTGGTCCCCAAATGCCTGGCTACGTGTTGCCGACGTGGAGACCCGGACTACTTCGTGAGGCCAGGACAGTGGACGGGAGTGCGGTGGGGATGTGACACCTCCCAAGTGCACCGTAGGGTCTGCAGTGGAGGAAACGTCCTGTCGTCCTTTTTCTGGACTAGTTGTTTTTTGCAGCCCGACAAGCCCGCCGCGGCGCCCGCTGATGATGCACTCAGGCGCACACCAAAAGCACAAATAATAAGTAACAAGCCTGGGCTCAACGAACTCTGACACACAACTCTGTTCGGAATCTAGTGTTCAAGCCCTTGTTACCCATCGCACAAATCCACCCTTACCTTCTCCCTCCTGACATCTCTATGGAAGGTTCCCACCCTCCAGCCTTCTAGGAGGAGGTCCACATAGTACACCTGGAAACATACTCTTACAGTATTTTACGACATTAAATTTTACAGTTGTTTGAACCATTCAAATGTCCATTCGTTTTACTTACCGTACATCTTTTCATTGAAACTGTTCTGGTGATTCCCGCGCTAGACCTTGCCTTGCCTTTGTTAATTCGCTCCCCATTCTTTGTTGTCTGTAGGTTATACGTTGGGTCCATCTGCCTCCATCTTCTCTACTGTTCCTTATTTGGCACGTCTCTTACGTGTCATCGCTACCGATTAGTATCCCAGGCGCCACTCAACAGACCCTTAGGAGAGATTTGCGACCGAAGCCCCAAAGTTTAATTGCGGTGGCGATTGAGATCGCTAAAACCAATGACTGAGTGAATAGAATGGAGTGGGTGGAGCTCTCGACTGCGCGGAGAGTAATCTAAATCCAGTTGGTCTGACGAGCCTGGATATGTGGGTCAAACTGGGTAATAAATATCAGCATCACCCTCATCGTACTAAGACGGTAGTTGGCAACGCGACGAGCGATGAAACACCTGGAATAGTCCCAATCCGACTGGACCACTTGAGATGAATTTCTCCTTTGTCTGTAACTCTCCCTGCACTCATATCTCAGCTGTCATGTTATCTATCGTACTAGATGTTAGTTACTGCACCAACTATGTACCAATTCAACCGGTCTGACGGCGAACACTAGTACATTATATGTGAAAGACCTGTTGGGAATGTTCCATGCCCATTATACCACTAGAATACCCACTTGGCCTTTTGAAACTGTCTGGGGTTGTTTCTCGCACTATCTTATCATACCACTTGTTTCAAAAGCCAAACCAACTATGTACTAATTCATCTGGCCTAAAGAAGCTGGCGTGTCAGGAGCAAAACGTATTCAACTAAATAAATCCACGGCTTGTTTGCGATTCTCTCTGAAACTGTGACTTATCTATTGGTTTCAATTATATTCTGGGAGTTCGAAGTAAATCACCACCCCTTCCAGCTTCAGGATTCTAAAACAGCAACATACCGGATGGTTGATCTCAGAATAATGATCTCAACGATTATCCATATCACTTTCTTAATGATGGGATTCCGTGGTTTTGATGCCTGATGCTACCTAAATTCGGCCAAATTACGAAGAGGGCCTTGGTTGTTGGTGTACAAACAGGATAGTGTGTTAGATGTTAGGAATGCGTTGATAAATGTTAAATTCGAGTTTGCTGTTAAGCCAATCTTTTGGCGGTCAGTAGCTAATAGTGAGAGCCAGTCAATGGTCCGTAAACAGTAGATACAAACTCGTCATGCCACTCGTAACTTACATATGACAACCACTGACTTTTATAAGTCGTTTATTGCCCCTATTGTGTCCATTCTATTTACTCAGCTAAAATTCTTACTCCAAGCAACAGTCATGTTCCTACCTTGGGTGACATCAGCAAACATCACAAAGACTTCTCAACATTTTCTTGTGAAAAATCCAGGCCGACGTACTGAGGCTTACCAAAGGTATTACACAAATACGTCACCTCATGCACCTGATATGGAGGGGATAACACATCCTCTGTATTGAACTTCATACTTATTAATGCGAAGCTCATAATTGTGTAATCATTATTAAAGACCCAGTTGGGGCTCAGTGATCATAAGCTATACCTTCCAATAAGGTCTGTAGTGGTAATTACTTAGAGAAACATGATTAGCCGAAGCATACCAAAATATGCTACAACTACCTGACAGACTTGGTTCGACGGATCGATCGAGAAAGTACGATACTGCAGATACTTAGGACTAGAAGATAGGATGCTGAAGAGGAGATTTAGAATTGCAAGTCTGGGTCATCGAGTCGATGCTCAGCTTTCTTCACTGCACCCGATGATGAGAAAAGCTCAGGCAACACATTCCACTTATCAACTACTCTGCTTGACACTCGAAAGTCGGTCCTATGCAACTAAATCAGCTGATGGCGGAGAGTTAGTAGCAGAGTTTGCTGGAAAAGCCGGAACCAAATCCAGACGGATCGCTACTATGAGTGGGCGACTGGTCAGAAACAGACGTCCGCCATGTCGACGATAATAAAAAGAAAACCTAACCTTACGTTGCCCCTGGGGATGACAGGTGCCATACGTCTTGAAACAGTTTGATTCCGCTCCTCAGGATATGTTCTATTGACATCCTATCGCGAACCAAACATGGTGAACAATCTTGAACGAAACATTTGGTTGCGGTCTAACGAAGACTGCGAATAATCTGATGAACATTTCCGGGTATGACGATTCGTTCTGATCTGTGAATCATCCACAGCGTTGTGAATACTCTGTCAGCTGTCTATTCCAGTTCGCACTGGAGTTGAAATAGTCTCATAAAACCAGCTAAGAAACCCGAGGTATCTTATTGTCACCCAGCAGATAACATCTGGTGGGGTCGGGCAATCCTAGTCGTAAAACTGAACAAATGGCATAATTATTGGGCATCTTTCACAGAATGTACTAGGCTCAAGAGCCAGTTGCAAAACCTGAGGGCCATAGAAGCTGGTCTCTAAGTCCGAGAAAGTTACGTCATATGCATGCAAGTGGGATACTACACCCAAAGCTTCAGGTAGTTCATTTACAAATAGAACAAATAACAGTGAGCCAAGGAGTGCTCGCTGTGGAATCCCACTGCCATCGGACTGTGGGAATACTAAACTCCGCCTCACTCTGAAGTATATTGCTCTAGTACCTAACACCTAAGTATGCGCACAGATATACGATAGGACTGGAGCTTCTATTATAGGTACGGGTTTGAGACCGTATTTATTGTTTTAGAAAAACTAATGGACAGCCATTCACTGACTAACTCCGATCCACAACGGTCGACCAACATCCGCGTATCACCGAAAAATTGTAGGAATAGCCGTTAATAAACCCGTGTTGAAATGGACTGTGAAAACAAAATGCTCTCCAATGTTTCTCCACTGTATCCGTTATCATCTTTTCTAGCAGCTTGGCGAAACCTACAGCCTTGTACTTCACAGGTCGATGCATGTCGCTTTTCTCGATAACGTCCAGTATTATCCGAAGGCAGTGACACGGTGCAACAATACTTACTCCGTCTTTTAGGCTACTGACCTGCGACCGAGTGTAACATAGGTTCCTTTGGTTTCGTCAGATTCCTCAACGAAAATTGGATATAAGGAAGAGCACTATCAGAAGTCGCATATGGATTCATCCCGAGCTAGTTGGCAAACGGAAGATTTTGTGTCTCTGGTAGGGTAGCCAACCTTAATTGAATGGAGAACAAAAGTGTGTACGAGACAAGCTAGAGTCTATTGAAGACCAAAGACGTTAGTGTAGAAGTGAGTCAAATTGCGCTGAAATAGACTGCTCTAGTTATAGCTTGACCGATTGTGAGTGTTGCTCTCAAATCAACACCACTTTGTTGATCGACCCCTTTCTTGTATATTTCGGTTTAACCCTTGGGCATTGGCCGGTTTTAACCTTTTGGTCTTAGCTTGTTCTGACCTTGGGGCAACTGCTTCTTTTGACCACGGTTTGCTGGCTACGTTGATCTGCGTTCGAGTGAACGCGCCTTCCTTCTAGAGGAAGGGAGAATTTGCTTTCTTTGCTCTCCCCGAATGATAACCAGTACGCCAGAAATTTTGAAGCTGGATGAAGTGCTCGATGAACTGGTAAGGATGCAGTTAAACGACACGAGTACTTTGTCAGTGGTACCTAGAGGTGGACAATAAATCAGGTCGCCTACAATGCCACCTGGATAGCAGAGGCCACATTCAAAAGATATGGGACTTGACTCTCGTTGGTCCTGGTGGGCTGATTTACAAACTGCTGCAAAGGTAATTCCCGCTATAAATCAACAATCCCAATGGCCAAAACTCCAGCTTCCCCACGCGATAGCTCCAACCAGTTTATTTCAGGGGTGTTGAAATCGCCCACACTGAACATCTGTTCTCTGAGTGAGTGCGAATTAGTTCAACGGTCCAGGAAACACTTCCAAGGCTTCTGCAGACTAATATTATATTGAAGGGCTTGGATGCAGAGCATACCCCAACCGAAAGGGCATCCACAGTTCCAGCAGAAGAGTGGCGTGTGTATATTTTTGAAACATTAACTTCGGAAATGGCGTACAAAGCAAACGTATCTCAGCCACGGTCAGGAGAACGTCAGGGGGTTGTAATGCGTAGCCTGCTAAGTATACCTCGCCATCAATTACGTCGGAAAATAGACGTCTGGATGGGAGTAGTCCACCGGAGCACACAGTTTGCACATTTTGTTTCACAGGCTACACAAGTTACAATGCACTACGTGAAGTAGGAATGTGTACTGAGTCCGGGGAGGTGCTCCACCAGAATCAGTCCTGGAAGGACGGACATGGACTGCCGGATAACGACCCAAAAACCGATCGAGGGTATACACCTTTCACCCGCTTCAAGGCATACCTTACGGGCTTTGATAACCCCATGTATCATTAGTCAACCAACAAAAGACAGGGCCGGCAGTCCACTGACGGTTAAACACTGCAACTTGAATGCGAAACACAACAGCGCTTTACCATCCTCCGGCTTAGGAAAAACAACGCATTATACGAAGCTGATGACACTCACTGCCGATTTATACCTCTACAGGTCAGGTAAGCCTCCTAATAGTAATCCCAAGAAACCCGCGTGGAAGGAGTTCAGGGATGCCAACCTTTAATCACTAAGGATCATCAAGTATTCTTTCCTTTGGAAGTACAGCAGGAGACTTAGTAAAGGAACAATGGTATAATACTGACAAAAACTGAGGTTATCAGGTCCCGTGGGATGGTTTTCAGGAATAGTAAAAGTTCAAACAATGAAGTTACACTAAATGGAACTGCGGGTCTGTGGACTCAACATAGTATCCAGGTTAACACACATGTACATGCATGTACCCCGATGTAGTGGTGGTTGTTGAACACAGCGTTTGTTTACGTCTTGTTGGCACTTGATGAACGGAGTCCAAATCAAGTAATGCCAAGGGTGTAATGCGTCGTCGAGTCCTTTTAAAGACGGTTAGCGTGGGTACAGAAATGACAGAGGTCAAAAGAGCGCTTCACGGCTGAGAAACTCGAAAGGAGAAATAATTCAGGTCGCATTCCAACCGACTGTATTGGATGGTCAGTTTCAGCTGGTGATCCCGCAACTTTGTGTTGAGGCTGAGTTTTAGGTAGCGAAAAGCGTCACCGGGGTTTTCCTAGATATGGTAAGCCAGAATAAGGTCGCCCTCTAGATGGCGATAGCTTCCGCTGCCAGGGCTTTCAGTCACATTTGTCATGACTGCTGGAACTGACCCGTCACATTTTTGGTTACTCT
This sequence comes from Dicrocoelium dendriticum, assembly GCA_944474145.2. NCBI lineage: Eukaryota > Metazoa > Platyhelminthes > Trematoda > Plagiorchiida > Dicrocoeliidae > Dicrocoelium > Dicrocoelium dendriticum. The sequence goes on along the minus strand of OX104063.1, from coordinate 210,722,951 downwards.
TCGCTGCGGTCGTCTCCAATGCAACCAACTCGCTTTTTAACCAGTTTTGCTAAGCCTGAGTCGTGTATTCTACACTGCGCCTCACATACACATTGAGAACGGGAGGAAAAGTATATGAGTCGAACCGCCCGAACGCCATCCTTATGACACCAACATGTCAGTTCGCATTTTGGACGCCTTCAAGGACTGTGCCGAACAGCTGAGGTTGTTTCGCAAGCCCCAAGCCGGTGCTCCTGTGGGCCAGTCTTTAAAATGAGGTCTCCAAAGTTATATGCGTAAATTGGCTTGTGGCGTACAAGTGCGGCTTTGTAATTGCCCGCGTTAAACGGAACTAGATTTGTCTGTGACCATGCAAGAGCAGGATCTAGGTCTCGTTGCCCACGCTAGGTTGGTGTCATCCGCAAAAGCAGGAAACTCGACTCAATGAAATGCATATGGTCATCAATAATGAGCAAAAATAATCGCGGCCTAAACACAGATCCATGTGGAATACCATAGTGTGTGCCAATATGAGTAGCAAATGTGTCCCGAACCGGAACCTGAAGCCGCCGTTGAAGAAGGAAATTTCCAATCCCTCTAAGGACAGGGTTCCCAATTCCGTATGTATGCAGCTTTTGGAGAAGTATTCGGTGATCTAAGCAAACAAAGGTGTTAAAAAAGTCTAGCTAGAGAAATGACATCACTGCCGGTCCTGCTATCGGCTATTGCAGTCTAACTGCAAAGCGCAACCAGTAGTTTGGTAGTACATGACCGATGTTGACGGAATCCGTGGTACTCTGGCACTATGATTTTAGATCATTTTAGATGGCCCATTAGTGCCTCGGCTTTGTTCAGATCCATCATCTTTGAGGGCACCGGGAGGTGAATCACTAGGCGATAGTTGACCATCTCTGAACAGCTACCAACCTTGGAAATCGGGGCAATGATACTCTGCATCCTCAAGCTGGGTATCTGCTGTTCATCCGGGCGTCTTTAAAAAATTTCTCCCATGCATAAAGTTGCTGTCGGTGAACAATAACTATGAGGAGGAGTTTTTGCAACACATGTTGGGTACACAGTGGTTGGCATTGTACGAGATCTTTGTAGATGTAGACAACATTGAGAAGTGAGTTGTGGAATGTAATTCTGGTTGCTCCGGGAGCAGGTTATCACGTAGAGACACCTTTTATACCTTTGATTCAAACGTACAAGCGTTCTGGTTTCCTTGTCCTCCATCGCCTTTTTGGTAGATATAGTTAGGTGCAGTTCTTCGCTCGGGGTGGAACCAAATATACTATCCGAGGGGTCACTATCCGGATAGCTATCATCAACAGATGCATCACATCAACCGAAGCTTGTGTCAGGCCTATGAGGTTACAGGAGTCTTCACTCGTCACTTTTCCTATAGCAGTGTGATCTAAACGCTAGTTACAAACTTGGCAACGTTTCGCTTTACGCAATCCAGCCTAGAGATCAAGGTTTCTGGATTGCAAGTTTGGCACACGCAGTGGTGCATCTTACTCTTCTAACAGTCATGGTATCTACAAAGTATGCTCCCGCTGTCTGCCAATAGGGCGTCTCTGCTTATCCAACCATGTACATACTTCATGGGATCATCGACTGTGTATGTCATACTACTTTCCACTTGATGAGTCAGCGACTAGTTAGGAAGAAGAAAGAATATCCGCTCAGAACTGAGAACTGACCTTATATACCAAAGTAGCATAAGGACGGGAAGGATCGCTTAAGAAGAGATAGACTAAACGTGAACCGGTTTGCGGGCAGTCTACTTTGTAGTCGACGCGAGAACCGATCAAATAAAACCTGGGGTGACCCATGTGCACTGAATTGGACTCACCAAGTCACAACAAGTAAGTTTCCACCAAAGCAAGGCCGTCCTCAGACCGTTGCTTACGCCCGCGCAAGAGTGGACTGACACGAATTAACATGGACGGACTTCCACAGGTGAAGATCTATACGAGTTTCTTCAGAACCAAGAGAGGCAGGCATATACACAATTCCTTTTATAAAACTTAATCATCAGTACGGCATATATCCCAAATTTGTGCAGAAGCAAAATCTGGCAATCCCAGATTTCGAGAGTTTTGGGACTTTCACACTTTTGGATCGCGCGAAGAGTGATGATGTCAAGTTTTCCGCAGATGTTCCTTAAACCACGCCTTCAACACAATTATTCCAATGCCGAAGTATGAGTGCCATGTACAACGAGCACACCGTGACCATGACAAGTCTAATGTGTCATCAATGCATCCACCCACCCGATGCTTCCACTTTGATCCCCAGTCTAACGGGGACGTAGTGTGCGCTGCCGGGTGCTTGGCCATATTGGCAAGTGTCTATTCACACAGAGAGCTACAGGTGCTTGCAGATCTGGTAGTGTCTCCTCCGGATGCAACGTCAGAGAGCTACCTTCAGGTACAGAGCGTCACACAAGTCAACTGCATGTCAGACGTGGCTTTACAACATTTGTGTACATTGTAGCTACAATTTCCTGGCCCAGTGATGACTCGGGAATGCAGTAGCACGGATTCACTTGTGAATGGTGAGTGTCCTTTGAAGCACTGCGGGTTGGCTGCCACACAGTCATGGCTCACACTACCCTGCCTTATTCATTCGGATATACAATGCACGTGTGGTCGTAAGGGATGCGGCGTCGATAACCCATTGTCACTCAGCATTCGGTGGTGTTCTGTGTTCGTCCATAATCATAGTGACAGAAGCGGGGCAGATAAGTCCGGAAGCGGATGCAGCCGGTCAGATGCAACATGGGAGACTACTAAGCGTTGTTACTCTGTATGAAAGAAGAAACTGTCCACTTTAGATGTGGTTCCAGTGATCGGAATGGTAAAACCTGACTTCAAAGTCACCTGAGGCCACAATTGAGATAGCGGAGGGTGGTCCAAAACTAGACAATAAGCACCCCATTGCCTTACACAGGTGTCCAATCACAAGAAATTTTCGGTGCATGGCGGACTGAGATGCCTGTTCAATTCCACTATATCCCTTCAGCCAGTTACTCCAGACGAATTTATACAACCGCTACATTTCGTTTCGTTTTTTGCTGAAGTGTTACAACAAGAATGGCAAGTGAAGTCCGGTAACAAAATAACCACCAGTACTTGTTCAGCTTGAGACTCAATGTAAGCAGCCACACTTGGTTAATGGGAGTCAGGGGTCAGACCTGAACCCATATGGTTAGGGGATTCAGATCACCAATGAGAGCTTAACAAACAAATCTGTCAAGCAGTGTGAAGTCACCAAGTTAAGTTAGCAGATACATTTTTTGTCTCTTGCTCTGAACACTACGCTGTATGTATGACTTCACCTTTGGCAGAATCTTTCAAGTATATTACTGTATTCAAAAAGAATGCAAACTTTTGAAATAGCGCGCCAACCGTGAGAGGGAGCGCCCTGAGCCTAGAGAAGATACGTAGAGTCATGTTTAACAAATAAACTGCCATTTGCGACTTGTGTTTCTAACCGTTAGTTGGGCTGCTCTCAGTAGTCGCCGCGGGTTTTCTCTGCCGGTGGGCGCGCTATTTCAGAAATTTACGTTTTGAAAACATTAATAGCCTGGAGTGGAAGATTTGATGCAATGCTTAGTAGTTGACGTCTTGCCCACTATGCCACTGTGCGTTGCCAGCAGCACGGAGTACAGCCGTGCTGGATTCATTATTCAGTTCTTGGAGTATCCTCCGAATGACAGAAATTCGGTGCACAAACAGTGGATTCCCTACTGCTTTACCAAACGATGCTCACTATACGCCATGGCCTAGGGGCAAGACGGCGGCCAGTGACCAGCACATGCCGGGTTCCACACCCAACTCCGCACATCGCTACCCGTAATATCCAACGAAGGACGAAATCTGTTCTGGACTGCGAAGTTGGAAGCGCGCATCACAGAATCTACTTCGGTTGCGGTTGAAGTGATCACATTGACCGAGGTCTGATCCAGTGTTGAACACTGAGGATACGGACTAGGCTCTACCAAAATGTTTCTCACTCCTCTCTTTACTCGTATTCAACACTGCTCTTCTCATCCTGGCCAAGCCTATCATGCCGTTCTCATATACATTTGGAACTCGAAACAGTAAGGTGTATCAATCTACAACTCCATTGGCTAGGTTTTGCATGATCCCAGGCACCAACGTTATCGCTGTTAATTTGCATTGTCGACACAAGGACGCAGAAACTAGTTACTCAATCAATCACCCTCCTTAAGTTTTCTTGGCTCCACATTAATACGCATTTCTCCCTTCAGGATGATCTACATTCCTCCCTGTATCCAACAGAGCAGGTTTTGCCATTGTCAGTTGAATAAAAAAAAACGAAAAATTGAAAAAGGAGCCATCTTTCCCTTAACGAACTGGAGGTTAGCGTCAATTTCATAATCGCCTGATGTAGCGCTACAACTTTATTTAAATATTTCATCCCGCTAATTGTGGACAACGAAACGGAAAATCACGTGGTTAAAAAAATAGCAAATGTCGATTTCGCAAGCTTTGTGAGATCTATAGGATTAACTGTGACAAAGCTGTTTAATCTGTCGTCTTTACAAGTGTGAGCTTGCGCAAGGTACAAACACTGAATTACGCTCATTTGTGAGTGCAATGTTGTTAAGACGAGAAACAAACTATTTATCGATTTGTTTAGTCATTCAAATCGTGACCCAAACTATAATTCGAATTGGTTCACCGCAATTAGATTCCAAGCCGCATAGGTAAGCTACTAATTTGAAAAAGCACCAGACGCGCGTTTCGCCCTATTGAGGCTCGTCAGTGGTGCACATTCATCGGTTCCCTAATGCGGATCGAACCCATGACCGCTAGAGGCTAACGCCAAATATCCAGCAGCTAATGACACCGAGCCATGGGACGATAGGCGACCATTACGAATTGCAACCTAACTGCGATATAGCCCGACCCATCCACCGCCGTGCAGGTTATTACCTGTGCAGAGGACAGTGGTTGGCCGTCACGATCAGGTCTTTCCTTGCCAGCGCCATGAATCCACACAGCAATTTGGAATACTGATAGGGCTTAGATTTGTGATTACTAAAATTTTTTGCTAAAATCTAAGCCCTATCAGTATTCCAAATTGCTGTGTGGATTCATGGCGCTGGCAAGGAAAGACCTGATCGTGACGGCCAACCACTGTCCTCTGCACAGGTAATAACCTGCACGGCGGTGGATGGGTCGGGCTATATCGCAGTTAGGTTGCAATTCGTAATGATTGGCTATCGTCCCATGGCTCGGTGTCATTAGCTGCTGGATATTTGATGTTAGCCTCTAGTTGTCATGGGTTCGATCCGCATTAGGGAACCGATGAATGTGCACCACTGACGAGCCTCAATAGGGCGAAACGCGCGTCTGGTGCTTTTTCAAATTGGTAGTTTACCTATGCGGCTTGGAATATAATTGCGATGAAGCAACTCAAATTATACCCAAATCCGTCCACTGATTATTAACCAAATTAAGGTTGTTTGTTTAAATCCGCACACATCAAACCCAATGTAAATGCGCAAACATCTTTGTCAGCGCCATTGTTTGGTCGTGTTGGTTTTGACAATGTAATCACCCGTACCACATATGTAATAGATAGATGTTAGCTTCTACTCTCGCTTAGTACTGCAATCAAGCACTGCTGATTTTAGACGTCTCTGTACACTTCAGATGGAGGCAACCAAAACGGACCTCGAACCTGGAACGGAGAGAGTGATACGAAGCACCATTATCATTTTGCTACTAAGCTCTACTAGAAATACCTGTCATACTAGTTAGAGAATTCTTATTGCAGTGTTTGCAACCAGTATGTGTATGAAGTGCAGCTGATGATACAGACGCCTACCGGTTCAAGTCTCAGTTCAACCACCTCCACCTGAAAAGTAGAAACAACACCCAGACTAGTCGTGGAGTACAGTGTGGGGAGTAGATTGTAGTGGACTCGGACCCAAAGAGAAGTAAAGATGAATAAATGATGATCAGAAATGACAAGACTCACAGAAGGGTTTCGACGTGGGTTAGAAGTCCAACCACATAAAACTTCCTAGTCCTCTTGCGTCAGCCACTCCGATGGATGACAAACGACGATGGTGGAACCAGTTGAGACGGAACGAGATCTGTGGATGAATATTGCTCTAGGTTAGAATGTAGTGACCGACAATGCCATAAAATCCGTGGCACAAGAACACAGAGAGAACACGTCGATTTGCCCGCGTGGTTCGAAGTGTGTTATTTATCAATCAAAACAAGTATACAAGGTTAATGTACAAGAATTGGTTGTAATAGGAAAGGAATGTACAATGAAAGATAAGTAAATTTACAGGCGCTACAGAACTCCCCCTAGAGCGTTGGAAAGAGAGAAAACGTTCGACAGTATTATTGTGTGTAGTCGCGGAAGCGCACAGGAGTTTTGTTACTCCTACCAGAACGAGTATGTGTTGTAGGGGGTTGTGGTAAACAAGTAGAGTCTGTAGGCGTAGTTGTCGTTGGATGCATACGAGTACATTCGGTACGGGGATCAGTAGCAGAGGAGGATGATTGTGAGAAAACCGGAGTGGAGCTGGAACAATCATCCAGGTAGGCAACTTTCAAACGATCGAGACTGATAGAATCAGGCGTGCCGTTACGATCGACAACATAATACTTGTCAACAACGCGAAATCACTTTGAATGGCCCTTCATAAGGCAGTTGCAGGGGCTTGCGAACAGCATCAACGCGAACGAATACGAAGGGGCATGAATGTAAATCCTTTTGAACTTGAGGTATGCGTGATGTGCTTCTCGTCGGCGTTGGTTGGAGCTGACACATATGATGTTTAGGCCGGGCGACATATGAAGTGGGATCAGATTCACCGGTGATTCTGGAATCGATAATCATCTCACCAGGAAGTCGGAGCGTTGTACCGAAGGTAAACTCGGCAGGAGAGCAGCCGATGTCTTCTTTGCTTGTGTTGCGTATACTGAGCAGTTTGATAGGTAAGGATTCTTACCAGGATGTAGCGCTGGCTGTTAAAGCTGCCTTCAACTGTCTATGGAAACGTTCCACCAAACCATTAGAAGCAGGGTGATATGCGGTAGTGTGTAAGTGGTTGCATTCCATGAGGCGGTTTAAGTCACGAAACAAGGTGGACGTGAACTGCGGTCCTCTATCGGTGGTAATGGTCGCAGGTACCCCAAAGACAGATGCTCACGATTCAACGAAAGTGTGAGCGACAGTTTCGGCAGGTATCACGCAATGGGACTGCATGCGGCCATCTTGTGAAACGATCAACACAAGTCAATAAGTGCGTAAAACCATTTGAAGGAGGCAATGGTCCAACTATATCCAGGTGAACGTGTTTGAAACGCGCGTCTGGAAGTGAGAAAGTTCCTGGAGTGGTAATGGTATGACAATGAACTTTACCCTTTTGGCATTGAATACAGGATTTTGCCCCTTGTCTGATGTCAGTATTCATGTTTGGCCAAATATAGCAATCCGTGATGAACTTAACGGTAGAACGGATGCTCGGATGGGAGAGGCCATGAAGATGATCGAAAATTTTCCGCCGGTACGACAATGGGACGTATGGATGCGGCTTACCGGTGGAAATGTCACAATGTATTTTTGAATCACAGTGAAGTAAAGGTAACTGGACGAACTTCAGTGCTTTGTTATTGCGAACAGATTCGAAATCAGAGTCAGTGATTTGTGCAGCAGCAATGTCCTCTAAGTGGATGGACGATGTCGACAGTTGGTGAATGTAGGTGCGGGATAACGCGTCAGCGACAATGTTGCCTGGCCCCTCGATGTAGTGGATGGCAGAGGTAAACTGCGAGATATAATCAAGATGCCATGTCTCCCGAGGAGAATAGCGCTCAGCTGGCGAGTTAAATGCGTAGACAAGTGGCTTATGGTCAGTTAGAACGACGAAGTGGCGTCCTTCGAGGATGTGGCAGAAGTGCTTAATGGCGAGGTAAACAGCAAGAAGTTCACGGCCGAACGTGCTGTACCTGGTTTGAGCCGGCTGGAGCTTCCGTGAGAAGAAGGACAGAGGCTGGACTTCGTTGCCTATGATCTGTTGTAAAGCGGCTCCGACGGCTGATTGCAACGCGCCGGTTTTAAGTACTAACCAGGTGCTGGCGTCTGTGTTCAGATGGCTCAGCGAAGTCGCGGTTGCTAGCGTTTGTTTAGCTTTTTCGTAAGCAGCTAGAGCGTCGGGTGACAGAATTAGCTTTCTCGGGTTACGCTGCAGTAAATCGGTAAGCGGTTTTAGGACATCGGAACAGTTAGCGATAAAACGACAGTAGTAGTTAATGATACCGAGGAAACGTCGGAGGCTCTTTATGGACTGAGGCACAGGGTAGTCGGTGATGGCAGTGACCTTGTCCGGAAGTGGACGTATACCTGTGGAGTCGATGTGATGTCCAAGAAAATCGATGCTAGACATGCCAAAAATGCACTTAGCAGGGTTGATTGTGACACCAAAATGAACTAGACGTTGGAAAACCTGGTGTAAATGAGACAGATGTTCCTCTTCGGTTGCGCTGGCCACCAAAATGTCGTCGATATAGGCGAAGACAAAATCAAGATCACGAAGGACTTGGTCAATAAATCGCTGAAAAGTCTGGGCAGCGTTTCGAAGACCAAACGGCATACGGAGAAACTCGTAAAGACCGAATGGCGTCGTGATTGCGGTCTTAGGTATGTCTTCTGAGGCCATCGGAATCTGGTAATACGCGCGGACCAGATCAATTTTAGAGAAAAGGCGTTTCCCGTTTAGACTCATGGAAAAGTCATGGACGTGGGGAATTGGGTATTTGTCTGGAACAGTGGCGTTATTTAGAGCGCGATAGTCGCCGCATGGTCGCCAATCCCCTGTGGATTTCTTTGAAACCACGTGAAGTGGGGATGACCATGGGCTATTCGATGGACGAATAATGCCTAAATTCATCATGTGTTGAAATTCAGATTTGGCAATGGAGAGTTTGTCGGGAGCAAGACGTCGTGGTCTGGCGGTGACAGGATTGCCTTTAGTTTCGATATGATGGCGGATTTCGTGTTTGGGCTGAAAGTCGTCGCTGATCGGTTGATAAATGGACGGAAACTTGCGCAGAAGAGCAGTAAAGTTATTGTCGGAAGGCAGAGCCAAACGAATGCCAATCGAGTCGATAGCGAGGACTTTGCCGGAGACAGTAAGTGAAGTGACGCTATCACGGAGTTTCCTGTTTCCGAGATCAACGATGATGCCATACTTCGTCAAGAAATCGATGCCAAGAATGGGCTTCTGAACGTCGGCGATTAAGAAAAGCCAAGGTAGTCGACGTCGGAGTCCCAGATCTAGGGTTAACAGTTTCTGACCGTACGTCTGAATTTTCGTACCATTGGCCGCCTGGAGTGTGACATGTCCCGGAGAAAGTTGGCGTTTGTGTGTACCTACGGGTATGACGCTAACTTCGGCACCCGTGTCGACGAGAAAACGGTAGCCGGTTGAGTTGTAAAACACGTGGAGAAGGCGACTATGGTGTTGGCCAGCAGCAGCTGTCACCATTACTGGCTGGCCGGCGAGTTTCCCTGTTGGTCCTGTAAGCGAAAGGCTTTAGGGTGCGAACACCACGGCATACAGTTCCGTGCAGCATCCCCAAATCGTTTGTGAAAATAACAGAAACGATACAGTTGGTCACGGTTGGAGGGTAGAGCACGTGTGTTACGACCTGGTGGTACACTTCGACGGCGGTTAAGACGTTTGGTGATGACGGCAACTTGGGCGGTTAGCTGTTCAATCTGGTTCTGCAGTCTATCCATTACAGATGTACTTTCAAACGCGTTAGTAGGCTGCGAGACCTGATTAATGGGATGCTTGAAAAAGCATTCATGCAACTTGTCAGCTAGTTCAGCCAACTTATCAAGCGAAGTTTCATCACCTTGGACGGACAAAACCAGGACGGTATTAGGTGGTAGACATTTAGTCTAAAGTTGGCGCAGGACTGAGTCATCAACTTTGTATATACCAACTAAAGTTCCCATGTGTCGCAGTAACTGAGATGGGGAGCGGTCGCCAAGTTCAACACCAGATAGGAATTGCTTTAAGCGAGACTCGTCTGAAGCAGTGGTGCGTTTTAACACATCAGCTTTAAGGGTATCGTAAGGAAACCCTGTTGGCATTGGGTCTAGGACGTCGATCACCTCAGTGGCAATATCCGTAGGGAGCTGAGTAGCCACATAGGAAAACATAGCCTCTTGTGTGGTAATCCTACGGAAACGGAAATATGCCTCAAATTGCGTGAACCAAGCGCGAGGATTAGATGCACCAAAAGCAGGTAAATTAAAGGAAATATGGTTTTCACAGGGAACCGTACCCGAACTAGGTTTGGATTCCATAGTAGTCGTGCAAAAAAAGAATATTGGGAGTTCTGAGCTTACAAAAGATGAAGTACTAAGAAAAATTCGGGGTCACCAAATATGTAGTGGACTTGGACCCAAAGAGAAATAAAGATGAATAAATGATGATCAGAAATGACAAGACTCACAGAAGGGTTTCGACGTGGGTTAGAAGTCCAACCACATAAAACTTCCTAGTCCTCTTGCGTCAGCCACTCCGATGGATGACAAACGACGATGGTGGAACCAGTTGAGACGGAACGAGATCTGTGGATGAATATTGCTCTAGGTTAGAATGTAGTGACCGACAATGCCATAAAATCCGTGGCACAAGAACACAGAGAGAACACGTCGATTTGCCCGCGTGGTTCGAAGTGTGTTATTTATCAATCAAAACAAGTATACAAGGTTAATGTACAAGAATTGGTTGTAATAGGAAAGGAATGTACAATGAAAGATAAGTAAATTTACAGGCGCTACAAGATAAAACTGTTCTTTTATAACTAATTAAACAATGGATCAATGGATTTATCACAGGTTAAAAAGAAAAGCTTGGCGATTCCCACAGTTAAGAGTGTAAAAAGGATTTGAATTTATCAACAAAAACAAAAGTAACGCATATCGGTGGGCTCACCGAAGTTTCATTTGTGCCCATACTTTGCTTATGTCATGATGTGTCTCTGTAAGATTGACTAGGTCTTGTAGTGTATGTGGTGTAATGTTTCAGCAAGTTGTGTTTTGGATTCAGACAATGTAGAGGCGGAAAGTATGGTAAGTGTGAGGGCGTTTCCCCACTGGGACGCACGAAGTGAGAAAAAATAGCGGCGGCATTTCAGCCGGCTATTCTGTGTGGCTAACTTCAAGTGATGGCCTCGGAGAGTGACGTTGTGAGTTGATGTTAATGAGTGTCGACATGCGTGATTTGGATCCTTTAAGATCTGAAACACTAGAATAAGTTCACCTCGCAGGCGACGGTATTGACCACCAACAACTTCAATGGTCTGCAGTCTATACTGTTAAAGGAGATCAGTCGGGCCCTTAAAATTTTGCTTTCTCTTCTGTGTGGAGTCTCAAGCGCAGCAACATCATGCTTTCGCCATGGGTGCCAGATCTGAATGGTGTATACAATATGCGGCCTTATCTGAGCGTTGAGCGTTTGTGAGACGATGGCGGGATCAAACCGGCCAAACCTTCTCCGCAAGAGACCCAAGCGCTCTTTGATTTTTCTTGCTGCTTTTTCGACCTGTTTCGAGCAACATAGAACTGCCTTCACAAGCACTCCAAGATCATTTTCATGGGAGACGCTTTGCAATATGTGTTCATCTAGCCGCCATGCATACCTTCTTTAGTGACGTATGCCAGTAATCGAAATTTGGCAGCGTTGAACTCAAGCATGTACTGAACGGACCAATCGTTGGCCTTGTTGAGATCACCTTGTCGTATCATGTGGTCGCTTACCGTCCTATTAGTCTGTAAGATCTTGAACTCGTCCACGAAGAGTAAAAGGTTGAAATCGATCATCCCACGAGGTCGTTAATGAAAACGATAAAAATCTTTGTTTCTAGAGTCCAGCCTTGTGGAGCGCTGCGTTGTACCTCTATCGGGTCAGATAAGACGCTTCGGATTATTAAATCTAGGCGAACTTGTAGTAGGAATTCACGTTTCAAACCCAGGGTGGGGTCGCCGATCACAGTTTGCTGTAAAACTGCAGATAAATCTGATGTATGCAGAAGCACAGGTCGAATGTGATGCAGTTTATGCCTTGGTTTTAATGAGTGAGGATTAGGTTGCCTATTATGGAGCACTTAAGTTGTGGTGGATAGTGTTCTTATGGAAATGGTCCGCCACCGGTTGGGTGTAAGCTGCAAGTAATATCATTTCTAAGTTATCGAGCGAATGGTATGACGAGACGATTTCCAATCTAGCAAACGTAACGCAGAGGAGCAGGTTAAATCTCGTGTTTTCGTCACCCGCATTAGGAAGTTACACTTCACCGCCTGATGATCACTTACCGGAAAATTTTCAGTAACATCGCGTTAGGATTAGCATTAGGTGGAAAATAGACCACCTATGTTGTTACCACGCGTGGGTAAAATTACTTATCCTCAATAACTATCCTGTTGGAGATAGGTTAAATTCACCAGCAACGAACTAGTGTTGAAATAATACTTCTTTTGCACATTTAAGGCATGGTACCAGATGTGCTCATTGTGCCAGATGGTTATTCCTAGGATTGTGTACACAAACTAAAAGTAACTGTTGCTGGCGTACATAAACAGCAAGCCATTCTGCATCCTGTATGCTTGTAAGTGATAGATGGTCAATGGGTGAAGTAGATAGGCAAGTAGTCCAATTCACATTGACTATGAGCACTGCAACCTTGCGCCTTCTTTTAACGCAGCTCATCATCATCATCATACACGTTAGCTAGAGGTGGGGAACACCTCAGCTACTGTGCCGCAATACAAAGCAAAAATGAGAGAAAAACCAAATGGTGAAAGCTGGCTGAGCTACCGGTAACGGATGGGCATCGTTCCGGTAAGCTACCAGCCGGCTGCTGTGCACCCAAAAAAAATTATTATGCAAAATTATATAAGGCTAAGTAATGAGATCGTGGTTGGAGGGGGAGGCTAAGAGGGATGGGGTGGGACAAAGAAACTCACAGCACGAACGCCACTGAGGTTGGCTCCAAACCAAATCAGCAAGTGTGTCCAACCAAACGTGTTCATCGTCTTTCGGACCCCAACCTGGTAGCCGAGACGCTCCAACCGAGGCCAGCTCAGAAGTGAGGGCCTTCATTCCTCTTGACCAAGTCATCGCTTGGCCACCCCTCTTCTTCCATCCACACCCCCGGCGCGCAAACAACACACGTCGCGGAAGTCGGTGGGCTGGCATGCGTAACACGTGGCCGAGCCATCGGAGCCTAATGCGTGAAATAACGGTGCTGAGCGGCTCATTTCCTTTTCTTGTGCCACAAACAAGGCGTCGAACACGCTCGTTACTCACGCGGTGTTCCCACCAAATGTGAGTTAAATTACGAAGGCACCGGTGGTCGAACGTAACTAGCCTCTTCAGGTACGCTGCTTTAAGCGGCAAGATTTCACAACCGTACAGTAGGGTCGAACGTACTGCTGCATTGTACACTCAACCCTTCAGGGTGAGAGTGATGTCGCGCCGGCGCCACAAGTGGCGAAGGTTAGCACAAGCGCCCCGAGCTTTCGCTATACGATTCGTGATCTCATCTTCAATCCCACGGACGCTGATACAACTTCTCAGGTAGTTGAATTTTTGAACGACTTCTAGCTGATCCCCACCAAGGGTCAGCGTAGGAGGCGGTCCAGAACAATCTTGGAGGAACGCTTTGCACTTCGAGGGTGCGAAGCAAAGCCCGAAGTGAAGGACAGCTAGTGCTAATCTGTCCAGTGCCGCTTGGCACGTTTGTGAGCTGTCACAGATCAGGGCAATATCATCAGCATACTCTAAATCAAGAAGTCGTTCTCCTGGGAGTAGCTCCACATCTTCTAAGTCGTGTCCTGTAAACTCGGTTTCCATGACTTCGTCAACAGCGAAGTTGAAGAGGAATGGTGACAGCGGGCATCCTTGTCTCACGCCGCTGGAGATATTAAAGGGCGACGACAACTTGCCGTAAGCCCTCACTTTGCCCGAGCTACGCGCACATAATGCTCGGATAATATTCACATATTTCTCAGGTACACCTTTCCTGAGTAGACAGTCCCAAAGTCTAATGCAGCTAGAGAATGACAATTATCTGTTGCGACATGTTTCCACTGCCCTGCTGGGAAACAGTTCCCCCACTTTTGCGTAGGATGTCTGGGCTTCTGTATCGATCATCAGTAAGCTATGTTAAGCAAATGCAAAGTCGTCTGTGCTCCGTTGTCCTGCTTAACCATCACCCTATACCCACTGCGATCAGGTCTGCATATTTCGGTGTTCAGACCAGATGTCAACGCGCTGTATATATTAACCATCGGCTTCTCGAACACAAATAAAACCAACACGAATAGAAGCAATACGAACGATCTGCGATCATTTATAACCCCACACTCTGTCTCGCTGAGTGTTGAGTCCTCTATCTCTCGCATGGTTGTTTCACAGCATTGATACGGCAACTGGTACGCCAGGCGACCAAGCGCAATGACTTGACTGAGCTTCACACTGTGTTCTTCTGAAGTGGAAGTAAATGGTAGTATTTCTAATTGCAAATCCAGTTTATTATTTAAAATGCAAACTATTATATGTCAAATATATAACAAGGCCGTAAGTACTTTCCATACGCTGCACCATCTGCTCGCAGTGCGGCTATATCACACAATCGCGTGCTTCAAAACACATCTGCTCCAGACATTGTTAGCGCCAACCCTTATTCCTCACGGGTCCGTAGATTCCAGCTCACGTTTCCACTTACGGCAGATGTTCACGTGCACATTTAGCAAAAAAGCCACTTACTTCCAATCGTCTCCGTCCTCATACTCGGTTCCTCACATCCGTGTGGCGCACATATAGTTCACTTCGTGGCATATTCTGTCGGCTAAAGGTGTTTTGCATTTCAACTTCCTACTATAGTTTGTCCCGGTTCATGCGAGCATCCATTCGTCCATGTCGCCACGGTGCATTGGGCTGCATTGGTGGACCATAACTGGTCGCGGCCAATTTGACGATGCAAGTTAGGGGCTTCGGCATCCGAAGACAACCATCTGCGTGATGCATAATGAACGCCATTGACAGGTTCGCGAATTAGTGTGACTGTGTGACGAGGGTATCGTATGACGGAAGTAACCAGGAAAGAACATCTCATTATTGTCACTTGGCGACTGAGGCACGGTGTCGTCTCGTGGTAACATGATGACGCATCGATACGGATCAACTCATTAGCTGACCACATCCGGTGGCAGACTTGAACGGACAAATCCCTAGGTTGCCGGCCAGGGATACCGATTGCCGACCGTGACAGAATACGAACCCAGGCACTGTTGTAAGGGATAGGGCAGACAACGTGCACACGCCATTACATTGACCATGCTTCGTCCTAGCCAGCAGTTGGCGACCTCAGACATTAACATTCTCACCCGTCCTACAGTTAATCATTGCTCAACTGACCACCCGTTCATGAGTATGTCCGGCCTACACCGCTGTTCCACATACGTGCTTAAATTTTACTCTATATTCACATCCCCTGGCTCAATCACCTCACGGCGTCTGAGCAAAGGAGCAGATACATGACGGGATCGGCTCACAAATGCGCCCCATATATTGGGATCCGTGACACACCAACGTGAATGACTAACAAACTATTTGCATTGGTCAGCCTACCAACTTCATGGCACTATTCACTAACTTGCCTATGAAATGCTATCGAGAACGTCGGAGAAACCGAGACTACCACTCAGCCAGGCTGGCCGCCACTTTCAATAGTCTTGAGTGTGTTGTTCGCATCCGAGGAACTGTGCGCACTGACATCAGTCGCTTCAATACTTCCGCGGAAGTAAATAAGAAGTGGCCAAGTTCGGGTGGTAGACTAATCAGTGTAACAATGGTGGGGGATATCAATGAATTCTGGAACTTACTACCGAATTCTTGTCTAACAGCGTTGGCCGCTCCTTGAGCGGCACAGCGGCACTGAATTGTCCGATCAACAAATTCAGCAAGATCTCATAAAATAGGTTCTTGTTCGGATTTTTGGTGTGTGTGTGTGTGTGTGTGTGTGTGTGTGTGTGCCAATTTGTATGAATTAGAAAGATCGAGAAAATAGCGAACAATATCAAGTGTAAACATAGCCAGATTTTCAAGTGAAGCAATACGAACATCAATTGAATCATTTCCAGGATACTTCCATGCAGACTAGTCCTTCGTAAGGTATCGCCCGCACTTATATGCCCCATCTGGTTGTATGGTGTGGAAAAATTGCAAGTAAAACATCAAATGTTTAAGGAATTTTTGGGCTGTGTTTTTACCCATGCGTTATAGGCAATTAAGTCTCCAGCCCGTTCCGTCTTCCGACTGCTTCGAGCATTGCATATTTTTATACGTCAGTGAGTCGGTAGCAATCCACCTTGGATGGGTATCACTTTTAGCTTGAAAGCTTCAATCTGTCACCAAAAGGGCTCAACTCAGTCGTGGCCAACCATAAAAGTAGGAAGCATATAATGTGTCATAAATTAAACCTAAAAATAAACGCAGTAACTATAATAAATAACGAAATGGCTTGTTTCATAACAGTGTAAGGAAGATCGACGGATCATCCGATCAAATGGTACGGTGAAACTGCGGAAGACAGGTACATGCTCGAAGTATCCAATTGCAAGAAGGTAATAAAAAGCATTTGCAGATTCATTATTATTTGAGTCATACCAACAATCAAGAATTCAATATCGCCAAACAATGAAATTTGGCAGATGTTCCTAAACTATTGTCTCCGGGAAAGACGGATAATAAACAAGTAAGAATGATTTATCACTGACAGAAAAACAGATGCTTGACAAGTTCCGCAGGGTGATTAGAGAGAGAAAAAACAGATCCAAGGATAAGTGAATCGTCGGTATAAGTGACCACAGATTTAACTGCAATGCTGCATAACGGTAGTTTCAAATGAGAATTGAATGTGCTCACAAAAAGCAAATGGAAATGACGACGATTACTCATGTGCAGCTTTCTTTAGTAAACAAGATACGTAAATCCTGTAGTAGCGTTTAACAAATTATATGATAATAATGGAAATGTGCATCTTGATTTGTAGGGTTAAGGATAAGGATAGTGTGGTGTGCCGCAAGGCTCAGTTCTAGGTCCACGTTTGTTTTTGGTGTTTATTAATGACCTTTTACAGGGAATCGCTTCAAACTTCCTAATGCTTGCCGACGAGATCAAGATCTGGCGTAGGATCCAGGCGAACGCCAACAAACGTGTGCTTCAGAGTGGCCTAGATACGGTGTTTCCATGGTCTACCCAAAACTTATTGCATTTCAACGTCAGTAAATGCAAGGTGCTTTCCATCCGACATCAGGGCAGCTACTCATACCGGCTCGGAACGAATATACTACAACAATCAACTCTCGTACGTGACTTGGGTGTCCTGGTTCAAGATGACTTGGGTTGCTCCAGACAATCCAAAAAGACCTCGAAGACCGGAAACCAACACGTCTGGCTGTTGCGACGGTCGTTTGGACAACTAAACAGTTTCATAGTTCGACAAATGCTCAGTGCGTATGTTCGCCCCCATGTCGAATACACAATTCAAGCCTGGCATCCATGACTGAAACACGACCTTAATGCACTGGAGAAGCCACAACGCCGGGCATCTAAGAACGTGACTGGAATGCGCAATCGTTCCTACCAGGAGAGGCTGCGCCGACTAGGATTGTTCAGTGGAAGCTATCACAGACTACGAGGCGACCTGATTATGGCATACTTGATTCTGCGAGACCCACATCATATGTGCCACCCTTTACTGCAACTCAGCAGCAATACAAACCTGAGGGGTCACTCATTAAAACTCGCAGAACAATACAGTCGTCTGGAGTGCCGCAGAAATTTCTTTTCAATTCGTGTCTGTCACCCATGGATTGCTCTGCAAGAATCGGTCGTTTCTGCACCGACACTAACGGTATTTAAAAGACGGTTGGACGATGCACTCATCCACTTACACTTTGTTACTTAACACTACGTCTCCATCCTACTTCTAGAGTATACCATGGAATTATTTGTTGTTAACTGTGGGTGCTGTGAATCTAAGAGAATCACAGGACTACAGCGCAGCAAACGATAAGTCCTCATTTTCATATTTAAATTAGTAACTATTTTACTATCCTTATCACCATTATTGTTATGTTGATATCCCCAGCGGGACTTGTAAAGTAACGCTTCTTAACCCGTATACATTCCTTGTTCATTGTTCATTGTATTTTCACCAGAGTGAACCTCTTGTGACCATGCACTTCGGCCTCCTGCTGCTTATGAGTGGCCTTACGTACATCGCGCACGGAAGCATGTTTCTCGAGACATTGGCTACTAACTTGTTGAATTGAGGAACAAAATCCCACCAGGCAACACTGGGAGATAGTTCAGCTAGGAAGGATCATTCAACTGCATTGATGAGTGTGGTAAGAACAGCGTACTCGGCAATTAGATGAGAGTCATTGGACTTGTCTGCGGAATATTCCGCATAATAGATGTGGCATGATCGCTGCGGCCAAAAAACAAGCTATCGATACTGTTTCGATCATAAGCTCCTCATTAGCGAACACGATATCGAGGATACTTGGTTTGCTCCCGTCCTGAATCTAATGGGGTAGATAATGTGGTTTTATAGTAGCAACCCAATCCCGTAATTCCATCTTGAAATTCTGATCGAGACGGGCTGGGTTTTCTAAGGTGTGAAGGTTGAAGTCACCAACCAGAAGGATGTAACTGTGTGCCTATGTGAGGATAGTTTTCATTGTGGAACCTAGGCGATTGTCTGCTTCTGAAGTAGTCCACGGAGGCTGGTACACAATACCCACCAAACGTGTGTCACTACGTTGTAGATGAGAACCACAATGAAGCGTGTCGACTATCTGGACATCCGGTTCATCGATCGGAACAAGATGCAGCAAATTGCGGAAAAAGAGTAGTGCACCGCCTCCTCTCTTTCGCCGAGCGTTGCGCAGAACTGATATTCCGTGTAGTAAGATTGCGATGTCGTGATCACCTCACCCAACCATGTCTCGGTTACCATGATGAAGTCCCACAAGTTTGTAGCCTGACGTAGCCAAAGCTCTATCAGTTCGTCGAGAAGGACTTGTGCGTTAGTATAAAAACAAAAGAGTGCCCTGTATGTTAGAAGTGGGCTGTTGGACATCAAATTTGTGTTTGGTTTTAAGCCTACCGTTTGTCGGTCGGCCACTAATCTATTTTTGTTTGGCCATTGGTTCTTGTATTTCGGTCAGTTTGCATTGTAGCACAGAGCGTTCCAGACCATCCGTAGCACTTCCTGTCGGGTCTCTAGAGTGTTACTATGTTTATCACAGTGCAAGACTTTGGGGGTAAAAGTTTTACTGTTGCATGTTCCAACGAAGTGCCATCCACTCGTGGCCCTGCGCCTGCTGTCTTCAGCCTAATCTCGGTTGGTAACCTGAAACGATGCTTCGTGCAACTGTCTTATAGGACTGCTGTCATTCCTTCGGCGTTTAGTGACAAATACTTTTTTTTACCACACCCCTTGTAGTTCGGTGTTGATGGAATTCTCGTCAATGATTTTGCGAGTACGTCGTCCAGTGAGAGCGCTTCGCGGATGGAGCATGACTGCAATCGGCCATGTGTTTACGCTGTGAACTCAGGAGAATCCAGTAATTCAAGAACGCCATGATCAAGTACGGTTTTAATGCTTTCGTTCTTAAAAGAGCCGCAATGGATATCTTTTCCTTGGACCGCTCTTTCCAAGGAATATCTGGTAGTATAGGTACCCCGCTTGCTGCATTACGAAGAGGAACTGCTGAGAGTAGGACTATCTCCATCTCCTCAGTTGAGTTCAAAATTACTCCAAGAAATTGGGGTTTGCTGTGGTACACTAAGTTTGGGTGACGCTCTACGCGTCTTAGCATCGTGAGTCTAACCTGAATACCAGTCGCACCGCAGATGGAATTCCACTGGTTGCAAGCATTTACCAATTGCCTTTATTGTACCAGATCTGGACTCAGGAACGTTAGTGCACAAGATAGATAACGCATTATGGTTCTGTTTAGCCAAGGTCGGTTTGAGTGGTGTAGCTGGTAGCTTAGATTGTTTGGCGGCCACTAAGCATGTTGTAAAACAGCGTCGCATCGCTGTCACTTTGGGCGTTTTTCTCGAGGGGGTTAATGCGTGTGTTAGGCTGCTCTAAACCGCCGTTGTTGTGACCAACACGTCAGGGATGGCATCTAGGGATCAGTTCATGGCAGTCACGCCGGATCTGGCTTGCCCACCTAAAGTGTCAGTAATTGTCGGAGTAGAGGGCGTAGATGCTATTGGCCGGTTAGCAAGACTGACTTTACCCTTCGCCTTAGGGATAAAGCTCTCAGGGTTTTTCTGTAGAGTAAGCTCGGTGTTGTTAGGTTCAAATGACAAAGCCCTGAGACTCGACGTCTGCAGCACTTTTGCATGAGCGAGCTTATACAATTGACCATCGAGATGCCTCTGCATGCTCAGCAAAACCAGAGCGCATCAGTCCAATTGAGTTGTGGCTTGAATTTTAGTTGACTCGCGCCACCACACTGGAGGTGAAACGCAGGGACGAATTTGCACAATCAAAGCTCCTTCGGACCCGTCGCGCACATTTTGGCTCACCGCATTTGCGGTTAGGTAGAACCAGTTCCAGTGCAAGCCGCCGTTGCAGTCGAACGCTTCACTTGTTTGGTCACGTGAGCTAGAGGGTGACTAATCCTCACGTTCTTCTTCCAGTCGGACTCTCGACGTCGGTTACTCTAGGTGTGTGTGTCACGACGAAGTTACACCTACACGGAGTTTGGTTGGCTTATTGACCCACAATGGTTCCTGTATGGAAAGCCGTTTGAATTAGCCTGTAGTGGGTGGATGTCAGCGACAAGTGCCAGCGCTGAGCGGATGCAGTTGAAACCACAGATTGAGTCGTAGCTTCGCTAGACATGATCCTGTAGAAGTAATCCCAGGACCAGCAGATAGCGCGGAGAATCCTTGATTGATCGAAATGTTGCAGCACTGAAAACTGTTAAACAACAATAAGGTAACGCCACTGGATATAAGCCCGACGGGTGCTAAAACAGCTTGGGTAGTACAACTCAACTTCCAAAGTAAATAATTGTGTAAAAGTATACCCGCTGAACACGGGAAGTTAATCAGATTAGAAGGAGTGCTTGCGTGAATGAGCTAGGTGAACAGGAAGCCGTTACACTCTGTAACAGAGGAAAGCACGTTTATTATGCGACCAGTCAAGAGGAATCTTTCGAAAAAGTATTCTATATTAGTCAGTTTAAGTGGATTACCCAGACAGTACAAGTTAACTTAAGTCAAAATAGACTTTAGGATCCCAACTGGGAACAGTTGCAGCATTTTTACACTAGTACTGTGGATGTAGTAAGGCCTAAAGTAGGTATGAAGTTATAATAAATTGTAAATAGAAGAAAGGGCGCATGTACTTCATTCAAACAAACGTTCACGGGCGGTGCTGATAAGTTTCTTGGAATTCACAAGAAAACGAGATAAAGACGGTAAAATAGAGTTGTGATAGCGTGCTGTGCGAGAAAATAAAATTCTAAATTTGAAGCGGGTAGGCGGGCCAGTGAGGGCTTTAGATAATTCAGAGGGAAGGGGTGAAAAGGGTCAAATGAAATATTTGCTGATAAGTCGTCACGTGCAAGAAGTGCTTGGTAATGAGGAAGTCAACCAGAGACTCTCTACGTAATCCACAACACTTGAAAGTGAACTTCCTGGAACGCACAATCAATTTGAACTCTTTTTTTAGATTACCATAAAAATGATAAGTATGCAATAAAACCAATGGGTAAGAACACAAGCAGTCCCGAATTGGTAAATTCAAGAGCAGGATACTGAAAGCATTTTGAGTCGGATGACATAGAAGGATAAATACTGAAGCTTTCGGAACTTTCCGTCAACTGGTGTTGACCAAGATAGATTGTGAGATAATACCTACGAAAGTATTTAACAGCGGAAAAATTGGTCTGTTGTGGTCGCTTACGATCATGGGGGAGAAGTGTTTGTTACAGTCAAACATTTGTCAGTGCGGAGAAAAGAGAAAGTTACCTCGCGACATTTGGAAGCTTTGAGAGTAAGAGATCAGGACGACGACCACTGCTGAAGCTCGTCCAGACCATTTTGCAGAGCAGTTGATGATTCAGTAGTTGGAGCAATGCTACCTAAGACTACATTGTCAGCATACTTGCATCAAATAAAGTTGGGGTGAACTGGAAGTATTTCAATGTATAGAGCAAAGAAGACCAGCGGATTGCTTTTTGTAAGACGCTCCAGTCATCACTAAGAGTGTTGGACATTTTACCTTGTAGCTGGATAAAACGAGATCGATTTACTAAGTAGTTGCTCATCAGATTACACACTGCTGGTTAAACACCATTTGCAGACAGCTGATCAAGCAAGGTTGATCTATCAACATTGCCAAAAGCCTTGGGGTAATCAAGGAACAGGTGCTGCACACTTTTAAGTTTCGCAACCAGAGAAGATGCTATAAACAGGCTATGCTGCGGCATTCAAGGTGGAACGTCGTGGCCTGTATGTAAGCTGAGATACCTCCACGGCTGGAGAGCTTGATGATATCCAAGACACAAGTAGTCGTTCGAAGACTTTCAGCATGACGTATGTACCGACAATCGGACGAAATTTCGTCGATCAATTCATTTGCGCGGGCGTTTTCCTAACATGTCACTAAATATCGGGAATAATTCCGCCGTGTAGGTACCGATTGAAAAGATCCGTCAAGCGCATGGTGTGAGTATAAGCCCACTCTTTCAATACTACTATTGAAAGAGTATCGGGTCCACTAGCCTTCCTTGAGTTCAGATTCCTGAGTTCACGGTTGACTTCAGCATGTTGAAATGTAATTTTTGACCACAGCCAGAGAACAAAAGCAGAGCAAATGAAAGGTTTATGGATGCTTCCTGTGTAGAGGAACAGAACTAAAAATTAAATTTCTCTACGTCTACAGATCAGATCTGCTTATCGGAGCTTCTACGGTCTAGCTGCTTTGAAAGTTTCCATAGGTCTCGGCAGTTATGGTTACACAAAACGGCTTCGATGTAGAAATTATTCAGTCTTGGTTTTGATTGATAGTGAGTTGTTTAACACGGACAGTCATTTGGCATTTGTAGGCCATTCTATTTTTCCTTCTAATTTGTTTGAGTGATGGTAAGGAGAACCTGTCAACTCGTAAGTAGATGATTTCGACCGGGCTGCAAAAATCGAAAAGGAAGTTACGATTAGCCGTGTAAGGATCACACCGAATAGAAAAATCGTCGTTGTTGTGAACTGTAAAAGCAGCAGAACTTAGCATTTCCTGGAGTCTCGCAATATTTAATGATGAACAATCTCGTCGCCACACTATTTTGAAGGGCTTATTAGCCAATGAAATGGAGTGGGTCTTGCCATAAACGACGGGGCAGAGTTTTACGATACAATGATCGGAATTTTCGAATAGGGCACGTTTCTGTGCGGAAAACAGCCAAGTATGATATACGAAGACGAAATCTAATTGCACTTCAAGCCTGGTCGGAAAGGCTACTATAGTAGTCAAATCGAGTGGCTGGATGAAGGAGTATCAATTTTATTGAAGTTCCCGGCGATGCCACGGACTGAGCGGTCAAGTTTAGGTAATAACGCCGAGGATAGATCAACCGCAAAAGTTTTAAACTCTGATGCTTGTTTGTCGGGGGATACGTAACATTACCACTGATGACAGAAAAACCACCCAAAAAGGTTGACCTGCATTCAAGCAAGTGGCAGCTGCTTGGGACTGTTGAATGGGTAAAAAATATGAATGCAGAATTACATCAGAGCTGATGGACGTAGGTTATAACACCCCCTTCACGACTTTGAGTCATTCCGCGGTGGTCGGTTCAGATGGGAAGATAACCAGAACGTTGAATAACGTTAACTTTTACATTAGCGTGTGAACAGCTTTCTTGAAGCAGCAAAAGGGTAGTAATCGAATATTCAATTTGATATATGAAAGGGCTATCCACCGCCATTTTTCCAAGCGGCAATCGCATATTGCTGAACAAGATCAGTGGAATTTGTGTCTTGTCAACTGAGCGATGTCTAAGGCCTACTTACTGGCCAGCAGGGTGTTTTCTTAATTTACAAGAATGTTTCCACATAACTCGTTTAAAAGTGTTGCGTACTTTGTGAACACATTGAATAATACGCGGATCAGGAGCGGTATTCAAGAGAGATTTCAAAATTTGACGGAATAGGACAACCTCGAGGTCAAGATATAGTTCAGGTAAACAAAATAACGAAAGTGTTTTTTGAATTGGATAAATCCGCAGTAGCTAGAGTAAAAAGGGTCTCTAATGAGAAAAGCAACGGCCAATTTGAAGATCCCCAATACCAATAAATCAACATCGCTCTTAAACTCAGATCAGAAGGGTCAGCAGAAATTAACTTTGTATAGAAGAAACGTATTTAAGAGGTTGCATCAAATATTATAGCATAAAGGCAGTTGGAACAGCCCAACTTAGAAGCTCCAAATTGCGCTGTTTAATCCATCAAAACATGCTTGTAATAGATGTTCTCCGGTATAATACATGATCCTGTCCCTCTTCAGGCAATTTCTCACTAACACTTTGAACTTTAAAGTGTATTCCACCATGTCAATTGACATAAAAATCCTTAGCATTTTCATGAACATGCAAAAATGTTTAATGCAGCTTATCTCTCTAGGCAGCTTCTTCCATATGGAACTGTAGCTAACTGGGTAAAATTTTCCTTAGGCTTGTCCTGGATCTATGCAATGAAGTATTTGCTGTCTTGCATTGCTTGGGGTGTGTTCCCGAGATCTGATTGTGTAACACCCAACATATACTTTCCGCCACCTTAGTTTGTAAAAAAAGCACCGATTTAAGTGCAATCTTCCTAACCACAGAGGCTCAGGATTCAACTCATTTCAGCTATATACCAAAGTACGGTGGAATAGCCTTTGTGAAAACATGTCAAAGGTTTTCAACGGCTCTCCGTTACACTTTTGCAGGTTGCTGGGCGTAACATAACAATATTCAAGTAATGGTCTAGTACTGACTTTGAAAGCAATTGGTCTGATGCCTTACGAGGTTAGCAGGTGGCACGTGAGTGCCACCGACTGCGTAATCTTTGACATAATGTAACGCTTACCTACGTTAAAGTTGAGCGAACTGGAGTATCTCAAAATAAGTTGTGGATAGACTGGTAAGTGGAAATGACCATCCTGAAGCCTGGACGATCCTGCCTCTACCTGGCATCCATACACCCGAATAGAACATACACTTGGATGTTGAAAACGTCCTCTGCCAAATGGAAGCTTATCACGCAATGCATTTCAAATCACTTTGGATGTTGCCAAGTTCGACAGCATGTCAAAAGGTTGAAAACGTGCAAACAACCTTTAGATCCTCGGCAAAGAAATAAGGAGTGTTAAATTGTACCACAAGATCATTTATACACAGTAGAAAGAGTAGGAAATCTACAACATTGCCCTGCACGGCTCCACCGGTAACCGTACGGAGTGAAGAGATGTTTCCATTTATATCACAACTTGCAATCGTCCTACGAGGTACGACTAGAGCGAAGAGGAAATCGGATATTTATACCGTACCTACTTAGGTTAGTAAGCAGTCTCCTGTATTGAACTATGTCAAACCATTTTTTCAGATAAAAGATGATAATGTACTTAAGATCTAAACCAATCACTTCTGTCAGATAGTTAAGGAACTTGGCAGGTCAGGCACATGCGGGACTTTATAAAACCACGCTGCAAAGGTGGGAGAAGTTGGTACAGTAATAGGAAGGAAACCAAATGCTTCTTAACAATTCGGTCTAACCTGTATGAAAGAAGGGTAGTGTGGTTGTTGAGGCGGTAGTTCCAAATGTCCGTTTTCGACCCGGATTTTGTCTCGGCATAACCTTGCAATTATTTCAACATTCAGGATACTGACGAAACTGAAGGGACGAAGCGAAACTCTTCAATAATAGGGAATATCTTCTTCACCTACTTGACCAAAGCAGAAGAAATCCCATAGAGGCCAAGTCTATGGGAGGGTCATAGATGGATAACCATCCGTTTTATAGCAGCTAAGCTAAAGTCGATCGCTCAGATTTTTCAAATAAGGTTATCGAGCTTGATAATTCCAGAGGTTCTTTTCAATGTTGTAGGATTCAGCAAAATAAGAGTTAAAGGCTTCGGCTATAGCATTCGGCGCATTAATTCATTCCTCTTCAGCTGTGATGAAACGGCCAGTTTTATTGGCTCACCTTTATTAAAATAATGCAGGCAACTATTGACTTGTATTATTACTATTCGAAGCTCGTAAGTCTTTCTGCCTGAGACAGATGTATACTTTCATGTTCGCCTCTACAGCTAGGTGATGTAGCTTCAGGAATACGCTGAACTTATAAGTTTTTGCAGAAGTTGGAGTTGGAATCCGTAATTTCCGCTCATCCCTTGTGTTGTGAAGGTACTTAGAAGAGGCCGTCGTATGCATGGTATTTTCAGTGGTGGTAAGCATGTTTAAGCACAGTGTTACATTGTCATAGAGGACAACAAAGGCTCTCCGGATGTTAAGTGAAAGAAATGGTCCCGATATGTATAGTTCTCATTAAGCGGGATTTTGCAACAATGGGTTTTATTCGTGTTTGCATCTTCTGACAATCCATTTGTTTCGCTAAAGATACTTGGCGTTTGCTTTCGATTTCCCTGTGAGTCCTGCGGTTCATCACTTCGTGGTTCGCTAATTGACTTCCACTTCTTTGTAGCTCGTACAATACACGTTGGGTTCTGCAACGTTCCACTTCTCTACACTCGGTATCCGTGATTAGTGTTACTGGTAATTGTCACCACCACTAACTGAGTTCAGCTCTACAGAAACGACGTCCATCGTTGCCGCAGATTCTATTTGTACAAATTCACAATCGTATGATCGTCTTGGCTTGTATGGATTTATGGCGATCTGTATGGTTCACAATCTTCAAAGCTGAATTTAGCGAGCACGTTGTGTGGTTGGGTTGCGACTCGCAACCTCTATTGTGACCTCGGCTCAGTTTGAGGTAAACCTCGGTCATTCCAATCTTGAGGAAAGTATCTCGAATGGATATATTTGGTGTTGCTCTTCCCAACACTGGCACACCACGACCGCGGTTTCGTCTTGGTTTACACTCGTCAGGTGGATATATCCTGAACTGGATTGGAACTCAGGGCTTAGTAGTTCATGGCTGACGCCCTGAACACTAGGCTACTGAGATCCGCGAGAAACGTTTGGCACAGCGTGAAGTAATTCAAAACTGATTTTATGTCTTATGTTTTATGTTTTGCTCTAAAATAGGTGGTGTTGGTGAGCTTCGAAGATTTTGCAATCACTAAGGGTTATATACGTCCAGTGAATTCTTTTCTGCTTCACTAATTTGATGTCATCTGGGCGCACTTGAAACACTTCATCAAATAATCTCCCCATCCGAATAATCACATCATCATGCTCATGTCAAGTAGCTTCTAAGCTTATGAGAAAGTAATTTTGCACTCTTACTTAACCTGATTGCGACTGAAGCCGACTCCACAGGACAGTCTATTGGGATGGAACAAAAAGTGAACCGCATATTTGTCCTACGCTTTGGTATAAATGGGATGCAAGCCCTAATCTAAGTTCCAAAATTTAACTGTGCTGTAGTCATGGTGTAAGCATCTGCATTGATTAGTTCGATGACGCCGACTATACAACAGCATCAAAGTATACTTTTAAATTCCTAGCCACAGTGGATCATTCTGGAGCTGCTTACACTGCCTTCGACAGTCCTTGGTAGAGTATTTGTATAATATACCTTTTGTAAACACACTACGTTGGTGATTTGGAGCCATTTTGCTAGTTGTCTCCATGGTCCCGTAAAATATCCTTCAATGCTTTAAAATGGGATCTGCGAGGATAACTGTGATTGTACGAAACTTGTGGGATGTATTAGATCCCAGCTTCCTGGCCCGCGCCAATTGGTACTGGATGTGCTCTGAAATCTTGAAGATACGGAACTGGCTACTTCCGAGATCGCGGGTAGACAGTCGTACAAATAGATATCTGTCACTAAGTCTACCAAATTCTTCCTTTATCAGTGACTATGACACATGATACATGATTTTATTCCTGAGAGCTTCATTATCTTCGTGTTGCACTGCATCCCAAGATAGCGAAGATCCTGTATAAGCTCCGGTGCTTTCCGGAGTTCTGGAAGAAGGAACTTCTAGGCGATGTTTTCGTCATCAGTAACTAAGAATGACAAACTATGTTTGATATCCATGCCTATGTCGTTGACACAAACGGGAACAGTGACGGGCCGAGTTCGTTTCCTCAGATAACACCGTAACTGATTGAGCGCGACGATTGATATTAAACAAATGTAAACACTTGAAAGGGACCTTTCAGGTGCGATGATAGTTAACCCAGTAGTGAGTCCAGGATTTCAAATTAGGCCATTTTCCAGTAGCCGACCCAGGTACTGTCCGAATAGTTTTTGCATGCGTGAAAACAGAAGAATAAACAGCGACCTATTACGGATAAAAACAAGTGTCCAACAAGTTCCCAGGTCTGGTCAGAATTTGTAAGATTGAGAGAAGCCTCTGATAAGAATTTGAGCCTGATACGACTGTCACTGGTACGGTTTGAGCACGCGTATGATAACGGCTTGGAACGCTGGCCGATCGAAAGGATTTAAGCTGACGTGATGGCGTTAGCTTAGCCCGGGTACGCGCTGGTGAGGCGGAAAATCGGTTAGTGTGAGAACGTTCCTAGCCACAAGTATTCGGGTAGATGCTGACCCCTCGTAACGGACGAGGCTACGCACACTCGAAGGAGTGGCGGTAGATGTGTGTTGTGGCTTAGACGCGAACGCTGCCCGGCCATCGATGCACACAAAAGTCATTTGACCGAACCGACTCCCAACTAACGGCGAAGAGAAAGCAAGACAAGTGGTCTTCTTATGGCTGTTTTACGACCAACAGAGGGCGAATCACAGCCAATACTATGGGTCAGTAAGTTATTGAAAATAGCTACCGCAACGTGGTGGCAGTTTGTAAAAACATTGTCGGCAGGTACGCAGTCGTGCCACGTCTCGGGGTGGCTGAAAGCTGCTACTTCGGGGGCAGGAATGGAACCTCGCTTTCCACAGCCATTACGTCGGATTTTGTAGCGCGATTTTGCGGGATATTTGACGGGCCCACAGCAGAATGAGAACAACATAATGGAAATAAGGACAAGGCTAAGATAAAGATCCTTTCAGTGAACTATCCATAGTGTTTGCATAAAACACTCAACATCGACTGTGTAAGCATATGCCCCGATATATCATCTTTTGATGTATGCAGGTTACATTTCGAAGTTAAGTTTGGTTATGGCAACATC
Source organism: Dicrocoelium dendriticum (assembly GCA_944474145.2). Lineage (NCBI taxonomy): Eukaryota > Metazoa > Platyhelminthes > Trematoda > Plagiorchiida > Dicrocoeliidae > Dicrocoelium > Dicrocoelium dendriticum. The sequence continues at coordinate 210,693,486 of OX104063.1, read as the reverse complement.
GGTGACGGAAAGAACGTAGTTAGAGAAAATGTTTCATGACTAGCGACATTCTAGCGGGCTGTATTGCGTGGACAATTTGAACTGGTGTCCTTTCAGGTTCGTGTTGTGACTAACTTGCTGTAGGCGGCAGTAGACGTAGTTGGGGTACCTCAGAATCTGGGAGGCCATTATTATATCGCCAACTAGGCGCCGACACTGACTGCACTGCCATCTTAGGGTCCTCAAGCTAACTTGATATGGAAGGTGGAACAATTCTCCGATATGCTTGCCTGCTTTTCGCCGTGAACTCTCAAACACTGCGAAATCTTTCTTGTGTTGGGTTTGTTGGTCCTCAATTGCGTAGTGCACATGTGGCTGCACGTATGTGTTTAACATTTGCATGCAGACGTTGATAAATCCACCCGCATGCCATCCACAGAAAACCAACGGGTAGGTTCCCAGTCTTTTACACCTTCTCAAAGTGTTCTGAGTAACCCATCTGAGCCTGAATAATAGCTGAAAGCGCACTTCTGGGTGACCACATGCAAGAAGTGGTCTCCACACTGGTACATGTTGTTCGGCTGAGAATGAAAGCAGACCACTTTAAATTCGGCTGAATCAAACTGGAGCAGATTGTTTAATGCCCATTTACACGCTTTGTCCAGGTCCCCTTAAAGTTCGTCGCAGTCTCCTTGGTCAGTAATTGCCTGCCACATATTAACATCATCAACGAAAAGCAAGAAATCCAAGGTAGTTTAGACGCCCAAGATCGATAATGAACAGGAGAAACAGACGCGGTCCAAGAATTGATCCTTGTGTAACTACACATTCGACGTGACTCAAATCGGACAGCGTACGTCGAACTCTAAACTGCAATTACCGCGGCTGCAGTAAATTCCTGATCCATCCGATTCAGTAGCTTTCCAGCCCGTGAAACAGAAGGCAATGGTCAAACTGGTCGAAGGCCTTGAAAAAATCAAGTCAAATGACATCGGTCTCTGTTCCTTAGTCGGCCTCTTTCATCCAACTACCGCATGTAAGCATTAACTTGGTTTTGCGTGATCAGTGCTAACAAAATCCCTGCTGACCCAGTGCTATGATTTTGCAGTGTTCTATGTGGTCAAATAAAGCCTCAGCGAGGATTGCCTCCACCAGATTTGGGCGTACAGGGAGGAGAACCACTGGACGATAATTTGTGGTCCTGAGAGGCTGACAGCTTTGCAAATTAATGTGATTAGTCCACTTTTTATAGGATAGCCCCAGTTAGTTACCCAAGTACGTAAAGAAAACATGCGATAATGGCTCTCTCAGCATTATTTCTGCTAAATTTCAGAAGAACTGTTGGCGCGCAATGCTAGCAGCTTGTTCAATACATTTGTGGTGGTATTTGTGATGTAAGTAAATGTTGAAATTGGGGAAATTGGTTTGGGTGTATAACATTGGCGGACATCTCGTTGGTAGGCTGGTGAATATTTTCCCACTGGAGCACTGGCTACTTCTTCAGCGCTCTGTGCTACTCCGACTGTCGTGTTAAGTGGAGAGATACGGGGTACCACTTTACGAATCCTGGCAAAATGCGTGTTAGGCAGCTTTTTGCTTTTGGTAAATTTTCAAGCCAGGTATTGTTGATGAGTCAATTTGTCTTCACTGACAAGCGTACTACAAAGGTTTCGCTGGGTCACGTAGTCGATGTAGGTTTAGGGAACAGAAGGGCGAAAAGTTGCAATATTTTACAAAAAAACCTTTTTGTGTTCTGCATCTGAGGAACGACAATGGCGAGTTGGAAAGAACCGGCCTATGTTCTCAAGAAATTACGATCAGATTGCTGAAACTTCTAGGAAACTAAATCCAAGCATTCTCAGCGAAGTCACATTTCAAGAAGTCTCAGTTGAACTTCGCAATCAGATGTGTCAGAATGTGGTAACGTGTGATGGCGCGCTTTATTTTTGTGTGTTCCTCTGGGTATTCAGCATAATACACATAGTTTTTAAGTGTAATGACATGTACGCTTAGCCCTAATGGGGTATGTATTAATGGTCTGTTGATCATGAGCTTTTCATTTGTAAGTACGAAGTCTAGTACTGATGCTTTGCCGTTAGCTCTGCACCTGATAGATGGGGTCATGTAATTCTTCAGTGAAATACATCCAATACGTTACTTCAGTTTAACCTTGGATGTTTCGCTTGAGGATACCTAGACTTCCCTGTCGTATATGCAAAGCTCACCTGAGAAATTAAAAGTAGCCGTAGGTTGAGAGAAAGTTTTGTCAAAGCTCATGTCAAGCAGGAATCCGTCCCCGGAGGTGACACCCTGGGGAGATAGACGATTGCCAAGATGCAGTCGTCATTGTATTTAGACGCAAACTGCACCATGATGAATCGGTGACCTGCGTCCCCGGGTCATTTAATATTTTGCATTGTAAGTCGTTACGATATTACAGAATCACGCCACCTTCGCTGATGGGCGATAAGAAAGGAATAGTAACATCCTCTGATTAGCGATCTTGGCATCCGCAACCTCTGTGTTCAATCAGGTTTTGATCGTGGAAATGAGATTCTACGTTCTCGTTACTTAACGTAAGCGAAACGCAGCAATTTTGCTAACAAGGACTTGGGCAATGATGAATATGTAGGAAAGATTTTCGGTTTTCAGCAGCGAGTAGAAAAAGTTCTGTTTCGGATAAGGGATTGTGCCGAGCGTTGTATGGTCGTCTTCTAGCCCCTTGCTGGTATTATGAGCAGTAAGTGAATTGACGTTGGGTAAGACGTCATCGTACTCATCCTCTCTAGTAACACATCTTGCGCAGTTCATGGGGTGACTACAGATTGCATAGTAAAATCCATACTTTTTCAGAGGTGCACCACAAGGAAGGTCGAGTTGGGTCCTCAATTCATTTCTGTGATGAGATGAAGCTTTAATTCTGGTGACAGTGCTTTTACCGATCTGCATGAACAGGCGCCGTGCAACCACATCAACTTTGCACTCTTCGTTATAGTGCAGTTTCTGCTCTACATATTCCGAGGGCACATTCAACTCACGATAATTCGGGTCACTTTCTATGGAAAGTGGTTTTGAAACACAAAGAAATCTCCTTGCGAGAATTTTACTGAAAAGGAAGCTGCTACTCGTACAGGTTACAAATAGTTCATCCGATAGACGAAGGAGGAAAACCGTTTGCTGTTGGTAACCTGATCAAAGAATGTATCATGGTAGCCGTAAATGACATTTGTCCTGAGAAGACCGATTTGTGTTCCACTATGTCTTTCGTCAAGTTCTATTTGCGCGGAGAACAGAAAAACTTGGAGAGAACGTTGTGCCGCAGATACGCCAGAAATCTAAAGACTTTTTGTGACCTTCTCTGGCGCTGGATGAGTCTACTGATCTGTCGAGTACGTCACAACTTCCATTTTCATTCGTGGTGTCAACTTGAGCTTTCAAATAGCGGAGGAGTTGGCGTCGGTCTGCAGTATGCATAAACGAAAACTGGAACGTACATTTTCGTGGAAGTACGCAAACTTTTGCAAGCTTCCGTGGAATCGGATTCAAGGTATGATAGTTAATAGAGAGAAAATATGGCTGGGGTGCGGAAGGATCTGGTGGGGTAGATAAAGACTCAGTTCGAAGAGTTGAAAATTCATGCTGCTCCGTTCATTCACTGCATCCTACATCAACAAGTACGGTGGGGAAGCGTTAAATATTTCTTGGGTACCCAAACCGGTCGTTTCTGCTGTCAACTTCATTCAGGGATATGCTCTCAGTCATCGTCAAGTCCAGTTTTTACTGTAGGATAGTGCTTCCGAATTCTGTGATTTACCATACATCAGTGTGATGGTTCAGTTGCGGTAAAGTTCCATTACGTTTTTACAAGCTTCGAAACGAAATGGCTGCGTTCCTGAATGAAAAACTGCTGTCAGATCCCGCCTGACTGTCAAATTTGGCATTTATGGTCGACATCACTTCGCACATGAAGGAGCTGAACTTGAAACTGCAGGGAAAAGACAATCTCATATATGATCTGTACAGAAACATCAAATGATTGCGGTGAAAGCTGTCATTGTTTGAACAACAACTGGAAGGAGAAAATCATTCTCATTTCAACTGTTTCAAGAATTTTTGCGCCACGATTGCCAAAGACGCCTCGCTCAAGTTTTCGAGAGCAATTATTCTTGAAGGAAAAAAGCACTGTTTGGAGAGATTTTCAGACCTTAAGAAAGTTGAAGTGAAATTTTCTGTTCCAGATTCCGTATGATTGTGGCCTTAATGATGTTTCAGCTGATCTACAGTTAGAGCTAATTGACTTGCAGGCAAATGACTCTTCCAAAGAGAAGCACCTGCAAGGACAACTTGTCGGATTTTACCACTCCGGAACTTAAAATAGTTGCAGCTCGTATGGCATCAGTGTCTGGAACAACTTATGTCTGTGAACAAACAATTTCAAAAATGTAGTGCATGAAATCAACTCATCGAACGAGATTGACTGATGAACATTTGGTTGGTCGTAGCCATTCCAAAGCAAACATTGATGATATTGTGAAAGCCAAACTTCCGTTTCACGGATTTCACTAACTTTTTTCGGAGCCTTTTGTAACTTTCGATCGTTTGCACATAAGTGAGGAGACTAATTTTTAGTTACCGTTGCCTCTGTCAATATGATTTTCACATCATAAGAATGTTGCATTCTTTTCGTATTTGTATTTTGCAAGCCACTCAAGCATATTTACGATGGAATGTGCAACACAGTTTGGGGTAGTTTCGTTAAGTATCTAGTTTCTGACCTTTTTGTGCAAAATCCAATCCGGCAGTCGGCCGTCATTTCGTCTGCAATCCGGCCCGCCTAGAAAAAATGTTGGTGACCCCTGGTCTAAAGGATCGAATGCCTTCGACAAATCCAGTGGATCACAGCAACGGCCTTTACAGCGTCAGCTGATTCGGTCCAACTACTCCGTGCGAGTAATAAGTCCCTTTTGCACGATCGCTGTCAACGAAGGCCGTGTAGCTCGGGAGCAGTAATGTTACAACCTTTTAGCTAACACACCAACGCACTGACAACGATTGATTCCATGACTATGGGCAATAAAGGGAGAAGAGACACTGGGCGAAAGTTTGAGGGCTCAGTCGCGCTTCCGCCTTTGTGAATCGGAGTTATTATTCCAAGTTTCCACATCACAGAAATCTGGTTCTGGTCTAAGCAGCGCTGAAAGAACTGGTCCAAAAGTTTTTCCAGTAGTCTTGCTGCTGCTCCCCGTGCCTCTGGACGAATGATGTCAACAACTGGTCAGCTGCAGTTGTGCAGAGACGTCAGCCACTGCAATGCAGTTTCGGTAGTAAAAGAGATGTGTGTGAGGCCTGGAGAAGGGAACACAAAATTAGCAGATGGTCTGATGATAAACCCTTCTGAAATGTGGGAGTATATTGCATCCGCATCGCGTTTGCTGCTTCTTTAGCTGTTCCAGTTGGGCCATCAGTTGTCCCGAGAGATGGAATTCCCTGCCTCACCTTACGACATCCACTGACATACTTGTAAAGCAGTTTATAGTTAAGGCTAAAAGAGTTCGCCATATTCTGCTGATATGCGATCTTATCATCTCTGAGCAATTGAGTGAAGTGGTTACGTTGGGCTACGTATTTGTCCCAAGTAAATGGCGTCGGTGCTGAGCTGCACACTCGCCAGGCTGCGTCGCATACAGCCATCCAAATTCTAGTTCTGTTCCTCATCAAGGAAATGGTTTTAGGCCCACTGCAAATCCTTGTCTCTGAGGCATTCATAACCAGCTGATAGCATTTCTTGGCAAATTCAAGTCAAGCGACTTCTGGGTGGCCTTCAGGGAGGAACGACCAGGTTGTGGCACTGACGGGGCGGGCTAAGCCGTCGTAGTTCATAATGATGCGCACCATCTCAGCGTTCTGGTGGCGATATTCCGCATAGTAGATGAAGTCAAGACTGATGACAACATGTTCACTGCGACCCAAAGGGCATACCACGATCAATACATCAATCCCATGTTCTTCGTTGGTGAACACGAGATCCAGCAAATATTGTCTAGTATATGTTCTGAAACCATTTGGAATAATGCCTTGGTTATACAATGGAACACTGGTTATGGGATCTTGCAGATTGGCTTTGAAGCAGGAGTTTCTAAACAGTGTAATTTGCAATCACCCCTGACAAGGATGTAAGTGTGTTTTCGCTTTAGCCCGCATTTTAAAGCCATTGCAAGGTAGCAGTCCATTTCCGGTGTAGAGTTTGGAAAGCGGTACACCAAAGCTATGAGGCAGGTGTCCCTGCCATGTAAATGCAGACGGCACCAAAGAGAATCGGCAAACTGTAAGTCTGAAACCTCAACGGCCTCGCTTCGGTAATGCAGAATTCCGCCTGCTCCTATCGTAAGCCTGTCGTTTCGTATGAGTGACATCCCAGCCTGCGAGTTTTCAGCGTCCGTCATTTCAATTCGCAACCATGTATCCGTGACACAGATGATATCGCATGGCTTCAAAATTTGGCGATCTTTCAGTTCGGACAGAATATTGAAAAGGGCTTGAGCATTGGTAGAAGGGCTGGATATTTTACCGGTCTCCAGGACCCCACAGGGAGCAGAAGGAGTCAAACGTGTAGAATGCCGACCGATGTGAGGTAGGCCAATTTTTGATGGGATGATGATACACCGTCCGCAGTTTGATTTGGCCAGAATAGGTCCCATTCCTCGTCCGGAAATACTGCAGAAGCGCGTGACCGAGCGGTACAGTGATACTTCTGCGTAATCACTTAGCTTTGCTTCTTCCGGTAGGCTCATTACTGGTCTTCTCAAGGTTTCAACAGTGTTTAACCGAAGTGCAATAGAAGGCTTTTCCGATGTCGCTGCCAGCGTTCTAACCTTACCGTCGCTGTCTGCTCTGACTGAATCAGGAGTTTTAGGATTCTTGATCCACTTCTTCTATAACTTGGTGAAAGAGGTGGCCTTTTGAGCGATCGCGCCACAACGTCGTTCAAAGAAAGTGTTTCACAAATGAACCGCCGCCGTTCCGAATAGTGATTACCGGCCTCATGACTATCGTCCCAAGGAAGTTCTGGCACGCCATATGTAAAGATTGCGGGTAAACAATCCAGCTTGCTGCGTGCTTCCAAGAAGCTTCTTTTCGATTGGTGCGTGCTCCAAGGGACCTCAGAATAAATGCGTAGTGTACAAGGCTGGCGTTGTGGCGCACATGTCGGGAGTAAAATGATTCCACATAAGTAGCCGATTCCAGTGTCACCGTTATAATTCTGGGTTCGCCATAGTGTACAGAGTTGTGGTGACGAGCAACACTATGTTTATGTTTTGGCTCTTCAGCTCATCAAAATGCACAATGAGTTCCACTAATTTTGAACGTCAGACTACATACCCCGCAATGTGGTGGCGGTCGAATACGGGACACTGATGCACACGACAGACAGGGCTTTATTGTTACAGTCCTTCCTAGATGACCTGAAAGTTCAAGTGGTCGTCAGGCCTGGTAATATGACAATGGAGTTACATTCCTCAGGATCAAGCCATCGAAGATATTGTGGCTTAGCAGCTGACAAAAATAAAAGTTTCACACAAATACATATTTTCACGATTGATTCCATCCATAGTGCAATTGAATTGCTCCCTATGGCGCTAATTTGCATCCGTAAGCCAATTCAGCATCATGTTTAACGCATCTGAATTGCATCCAGTCTCACTTCGACGCACCAAGCGCGCAGTGACGTTGGAATTGAGTAAGTCCAAAGCAGCCAATGAAGGTGGATGTAATAAACCTTGCATAAACGTATGAGTTGCGGTGTGTGATGGAGACGCATGGGCATTCTAACCTTCATCCAGGAACGGCGCCTAATATGAAGCCAGTTCCACGCAGCGTAGGGACAACGTTGTCCCAACACGTGGTGCGACTGGGCGGAAGGTTCAGCGGGCGTAAGTGGACTACCATGTACGTGAAGGATGCTTGCGAACAGCACAAGCTGAGGTTGATGGCTGCGAACAAGGTAATGCGACGCCCCAGTTACGATCATACGGCTAGTTTGGCAATGGAGAAGCCCAAGGTATTGGACGACCTACCAACGCTCAGGCATGCCATTTTACTGTGTCCGGATAGCGAGGCAGTCACAAGTGCATGGCTGCCAATGACGGGGACAATGTGACGGGCTTGCGAGTAAAGCGATAAAAGGGGCATGCGCAACCGAAATACAGGTTGGAAGGTGGCCGACTTGCTTTATAAAAACCTGTCTTGAGTAGCGATCTCCTGAGTGGGCTAGTGCGCAACTAAGTCTGTGACTAATTCGTTACAAGAACAATAGACCCAGCATTGTTACAGCAGGCATCGCTTAACCTAACGGTGGATGCAGCACACCGACTTGATGGTCCCTGAATCAAATGAGATACTGCGACCGGGCTGTCGACCGTTTGCATCGACTGGTCTGTGCACACATGCATGGGTGTACTGGTGCGGACTGAACGTAAGGACAACTGACACGCATGTCGATGCGCATCAACTGCATTCTTATCCCGTACCCAGTTTTGTGGTATGTTCGCACATGAGAGTCATTTCGTCTTTGCTCGGCATCTTTCCCTGGACATCTTACCGCCACTTCTCCAGCAAAGGTACTTGGCCAACACAGCATATAGGCGAACAACACCACAGCTTTTTCCTACAGTACTTGAACCTGCAATGCCCACAATTCCGCGAGGTCGATAACAATCAATTTCCTGTGTAACAGCCTGTGGACACGTAGTCCAAAATCGCAGATGGCTGGCTAGCCGAACAATGTCCTCACGGTGCCAGCTGGGTGGTTCCAGTTAATCCGTTCCAGTAAATCGTTCGGCAACAGTCTTCCAGGACGTGGTGGGTTTCCGCCTGGCAAGGGTAATCTCTATAGAAATCCACAAATATCTGTCTAACAACACTGCGACGTGGCGGATGTGACTCGCCACTAAATAAAATCACTGCTATTTGCCTTTTCGGAGGATCTTACACACATCACGTACGCCATCCAATTCAAAGTCTTCGTTTGATCTTTCTTCGATTGAAAATCCGGCGAGCAAAATGACAAATTCAGAGGCACTGTAACAAACTCAATCAACAGGACTACTTGCACATACACACAAACAATTACATGCATACATACACATATGTTACTTGTTAACCTGTAATTCCTCTGTGCGTTTGCCCATCATGCATGTTTGAATTACCGTGATCATGCGTTTACAGGGTTGCCTCACACTGCCGAGAATAAACTATTTACTTATTTATTAACCCCCTCCATATTGGGTTCAGTGTCGTATTGCACGTATTATGACGATGAGTTACGCTGCACTTAACGCCTGTGGGCTTGAACACAGGTGGTCAACTTCCAATGCGCATTTCACTCTCAACTTACGGAGGACCATTTTGTCACTTTATTCGCAAGAAGGTCGGAACACTATAGCACTACATTGCCCCAGCAATCGCAGTCATTTATCCGTGAGCATCGATATCTAGATACATCGATCGTGTGCATCATGTGCCCCTTTCGAGGTCGTCCTCAGCTTTAATCTACGCAAGTTGCAAGCGCAACGTGGTTGTACACTTCAGGTAAAGTATGTCATTATTCGTCTGTATCCACAAGCGGAGGTGCGCCGTTTGGTTACGTCAAATACTCCGTGACAACTGCTACCTTTGATGTCACATGGCATAGGACTCTCAGTCTACTCACATGTTTGGAACATGGATGTATTGTCAATGTATCAACCTTGAGCCACGCTTACACTCATGTTCTAATACCGTATTGTCACCGGAAAAAACCACTTGTGTAGGGTAGTGTAATGAATTCCAAGGTTGCATGGGTCTTAATGGTGATGAATACGGGACGGGTTTGACTGTTGGGGTAGGAGAGCCTGGTTTAGATCGACGAAACACAGGGTTGAGTTGAAAACCTCATATAAAAGAGCGTCACAATTGTTGTTACAGTAGCTGTGCCGAGCTGCCTGTCAGTCACCATTGTGTTTTACTCCAGTGGCCTGATTGATGGGATGATCACCCACGTAAGGCTGAGTCTAGCGGCAAGGTTGAATCCAGGAGCACGCTAAGGAGCACGATGAGGTCATATCAATGGATCAGTGGATTTACCACTGATAAAAAGGCGACTCTTCAGAATTCCCGCAAGCAAAGAGTGAAACAGAAGGTGAATATATCAACAAAAACAAAGGTAGCACGTAGCGATGAACTCACCGAAGTTGCACTTGTGCACGTATTTTGCTTATGTCGTGATGTGTCTTAGTAACATTGGTTAAACCTTGTAGGGCATGTGTTGTAATATTTCCTCAAGTTGGGTTTCGAATTCAGTCAATGCAGAAGCGAAAATGACAGAAATTGGAAGAGCGTTCCACCACTGGGATACACGAAGTGAGAAAAAATACCGGCCGCATTGCAGCTGGCTGTATTGTGTGGATAATTTAAAGTGGAGACCTCGAAGTGAGGAGTTGTGACTTAATTTTAGTTAGTATCGACATGCGTGGTCTTGAGCCTTCGGGATCTGAAACATCAAAATAACATCGCCGCGCATGCCACGGTACTGACCACCAGAAACTCCTAAGATATGTTGTCTATGCTGGTAAGGGAGATGAGTCAGACCCGTAACAATTGTTGTTGCTGTAAGTTTCGATGTAGCAAGAGCAGCAAAATCTTGCTTTTTCCAGGGGGTGCCAGACCTGGATGGTGTATTCAACATGTGCCCTTACGTAGGCGTTGAGCGTTTGTGAGAGGATGGTGGGATCAAACAGGCCAAACCTTCGCCGCAAGCGACCCAAGCGCTCCTTGGCTTTCCTTGCTGCTTTTTCGACCTGTTTTGAGCAACAGAGAACAGCCTGTAAAAGCACTCCAAGATCATTTTCATGGGAGACGCGTTGCAAAATGTGTTCATCTAGCCGTCATGCATACGTTCTCTGGTGGCGTATGCCAGTAATCGAAATTTGGCAGCATTGAACTCAAGCATGTCCTGAACGGACCAATCGTGAGCCTTGTTTAGATCACCTTGTCGTGTCATGTGGTCCTTTACCGTACTGATAGTCCGCCAGATTTTGAGATCGTCCACAAAGAGAAAGACGTTTGAATCCATCACTCCCACGTGGCCGTTAATGAAGACGAGGATAAGCCTTGGTCTCAATACCGAGCCTTGTGGAGCGCCACAATGCACCTCTATCGGGTCACATAAGACCCTACGGACTCTCACATTTAGGCGACGTCGAAGCGGGAACGCACCTATCCAACCCAGGATGGGATCGCCGATCCCACAGCTCTAAAGTTTGAGAAAGCGGATGTTGTCAGCAAGACGATCAAATGCTTTCGAGAAATTGAGGTACACAGCTTCAAATCCCTCCTCAGCATCGACAGATTCCGTCCAGCCAGCACGGGCTAACAAGATGTTGTTGTTGTTGTTCTTCTTCATCTTCTTCTTCTTCTTCTTGTTGTTGTTGTTGTTGTTGTTGCTGTTTCAAATGCTATGGCTACAACGTCTAGCGAGAGCACGTCTTGGCCTCGCCGGCTAGTCACTGTCAATGACGGTGGAAGGTAGGTCGTGCTAAATCCCAGTTAGGTTACAAATTATATAGCCCAGTCAACGTTCCCATGTTTCAGTGGCTTAAGCTGCTGGCTAGTTGGCATCTGTCTTGAGCGGTCATTGGTTCGATACCCAGTAGGGACCGACGAAATATGCACCACTGACGCGCCGCATTAGGGAGAAACACGCCTGGTGTTTTTCCGGACTATGCTGTGTTATGTAGCATGTTAACTACTGGGATAAAAGCTTTAAAATTGCAGCTATAGTCCGGCTACTTAAGATTAATAGAAGGCCACTTTGTTGCCTGGTAGAATGCGTATCTTCAAAACTCACGGTCACGCTACAACTACTTCAGCTGCAGTTGAAAGCCGACTTTATGCTTGAAGTAAGCGTTAGCACAACAGTGCGACACTTGGACGGGTGTCTGATAGCAATGAAGAAATTGCACACAGTTGTGGAATCCGCGAACACACAAAAGCAAAATTGGCGTCGAAAATCCTACGTTCCCTGAAGAGTAGTATGGGGCGTTAAGGTAGGAACTACTTGTGAGTAGAAGGATTGTGGTGAGTAGGTTTGTTCGTCGCAATCAGCCGACAAAACAGATAAGTCAATTACCTAACCGGAAAAGCACCAGACGACCACTTCGCCCTATTGGGTCTCGTCAGTGGTGCGCCATCCATCGGTCCCCTACGGAGGATCGAACCCATGACTGCTAGTGGCTTGTGCCAACCAGCCAGCAGCTTATGCAACTGAGCCATGGAGGACGGTAGCTGACCATCACGGATTGTTAGCTAACTGCGATATAGCCCGACCCATCCCCCACTGTCACGCAGGCACCTGCCATGCAGATGACAGTGGGGGATGGGTCGGGCTATATCGCAGTTAACTAACAATTCGTGGTGGTCGGCTACCGTCCTCCATGGCTCAGTTGCATAAGCAGCGGGCTAGTTGGCACAAGCCACTAGCAGTCATGGGTTCGATCCTCCGTAGAGGACCGATGGATGGCGCACCACTGACGAGACCCAATAGGGCAAAGCGGTCGTCTGGTGCTTTTCCGGTTAGGTAATTGACTTATCTGTTTTGTCGGCTGATTGCGACGAACAAACATACTCACCACAATCCTTCTACTCATAAGTAATTCCTACCTTAACGCCCCATACTACTCTTCAGGGAACGTAGGATTTTTGACGCCAATTTTGCTTTTGTGTGTTCGCGGATTCCACAACTGTGTGCAATTTCTTCATTGTTATCAGACACCCGTCCAAGTGTCGCACTGTTGTGCTAACGCTTACTTCAAGCATAAAGTCGGCTTTCAACTGCAGCTGAAGTAGTTGTAGCGTGACCGTGAGTTTTGAAGATACGCATTCTACCAGGCAACAAAGTGGCCTTCTATTAATCTTAAGTAGCCGGACTATAGCTGCAATTTTAAAGCTTTTATCCCAGTAGTTAACCTGATACATGCTAGAATTGCTGTTCACGGAGAAAATTACCAACCCATCCTAATAATGCATTGCTTACGTTTTCCAAGCAGCTCATCATTACGTCAGAGATGATTGCTTCCATGACTTTGGAAGGGCAGAGAGAAGTGTTACCGGACGGTAATTGGTAGGAGCAGACGGACTTCTCTGAAAGCATCCGGCAAGTGGCTGTGCTAGGTGAATGGCTGCGGCCTGCAGTGCTTTATGGTGACGGTTATCCACTCCAGGAAAGCTGTGTGTATGCAAGGATGGTGGCTTTTTCAGAACCACTTTTGCTATGAATGTGATGCTGGATAACACAGAGGTTGTTTGGAAGGAAGCAAGTATAAGGTTTGAGGCTAGTACCCCTTGGAAAGTAGGCCAGTACTAGGCACTGAGGGGTTGTCCGCCTTTTTGTTGTGTGTGTATACCCACCAATCGTACTGAGTGGTGCGATTCCACGCTGCAACTTTCGAAGTGCATTTACGCGTCTGTAAATAAGGCTGTGGTTCGAACGGAATTCTTTCGCTAACTCCAGTCGGTGTGATAACTTGTTTTCACGAACCCACTGTACATATTAATTGCTCAGAGCTACCTACCCTGTCTCATTCTCCGTGTCAGGATAGTTTATGTGAAGGCGCCATGTGTTCCTCCATGGCCATAAATCTTCACACACACTCCCAGTTTGCTCGAACTTGTTCGCTAGTTTAAGCACGTACCGGGCGCTGACGGAACGCATTCCTGCGTTCATTGCATTGTATTTTCTTGAAGCTGATGCGGCGTTTAAACCGCATTTACCGTACAGCCGAATAATCAGCGCTCGCTGAGTAACAGGAACGATACTTGATCCCGAGCGCATTGTTTGCTCGTGCTCCATTACCTGCTATTCAATAACATCAACAACAGTTGCAATGCCCAACCTCGTCCACAGCTGAGCTGCCATCACGTGTGCACATTCATGTTGGTTGTCTAGGCCGAATTCGCTGCGTAGCCAGCGAGACATACAGAGATAACCACCGATCGTCCCAACGCCTACGGTTGGCCATGACCTTCAGCACTTAGCGCGAGGTTAGCTGACAGCTAACGAACGCCGGAAACATGTTGTGGCTGTTCGTACTCACCTCTTGATGATCCAACCAGCCTCATGTCTGTGCGTCTTTAGAGGGTACGGTTTCGCTCAGCTGAGCTCTGCACTAAAGCAATTGTCTGCCGAGAATTCCATACGTCCTCACGACTAAGGTGAGAGAGAAATTCATGTCTGTGCACGCGCAGTAGCATGTTGCGAATTTCGCTAAACATTGGATGGCTATTGGACATCGGGGACAACAACCGTAAATGACCGGCGTTCAAATTAAGCGAGCCACGGTAGGTAAATGAACGCTCATCTGCCTACTTTCGTCAGATTAGCCGTCCAGGTTGGAAGGTGGCCGCGTTGCTCTATAAAAACTTGTCCTGATTGGCGATCTGCTGAGTGGGCTAGTGCCAAACTAGCTCTGCAGCAATTTTGTTACAAGACCAGCAGGCTCTGCTTTGTTACAGCAGGCGTCGCTTAACCTAATGGTGGATGCAGCACACCGAGTTGATGGTCCCTGAATCAAATGAGATACTGCGACCGGGCTGTCGACCGTTTGCATCGACTGGTCTGTGCACACATGCATGGGTGTACTGGTGCGGACTGAACGTAAGGACAACTGACACGCATGTCGATGCGCATCAACTGCATTCTTATCCCGTACCCAGTTTTGTGGTATGTTCGCACATGAGAGTCATTTCGTCTTTGCTCGGCATCTTTCCCTGGACATCTTACCGCCACTTCTCCAGCAAAGGTACTTGGCCAACACAGCATATAGGCGAACAACACCACAGCTTTTTCCTACGGTACTTGAACCTGCAATGCCCACAATTCCGCGAGGTCGATAACAATCAATTTCCTGTGTAACAGCCTGTGGACACGTAGTCCAAAATCGCAGATGGCTGGCTAGCCGAACAATCTCCTCACGGTGCCAGCCGGGTGGTTCCGGTTAATCAGTTCCAGTAAATCGTTCGGCGGCAGTCTTCCAGGACGTGGTGGGTTTCCGCCTGGCAAGGGTAATCTCTATAGAAATCCACAAATATCTGTCTAACAACACTGCGACGTGGCGGATGTGACTCGCCACTAAATAAAATCACTGCTATTTGCCTTTTCGGAGGATCTTACACACATCACGTACGCCATCCAATTCAAAGTCTTCGTTTGATCTTTCTTCGATTGAAAATCCGGCGAGCAAAATGACAAATTCAGAGGCACTGTAACAAACTCAATCAACAGGACTACTTGCACATACACACAAACAATTACATGCATACATACACATATGTTACTTGTTAACCTGTAATTCCTCTGTGCGTTTGCCCATCATGCATGTTTGAATTACCGTGATCATGCGTTTACAGGGTTGCCTCACACTGCCGAGAATAAACTACTTATTTATTTAGTTATTTAGAAAGTTATATAACGGGTCAAGAAGATTACCCTTGACATGTCCCATAGGATGGTCATAATGAAGAGGGAAAGTTTCAATAATGATTGAATAATAAATTAAATGGGGTATGACATGCTTATTTAGCAGAGCTATTTACATGATAACTGCATCCGTCCAGTTAGTTGCAACTAACGGCTCGCCATAATTTCCATCTTCGGCCCGAAACGAGCAATTCGATAACGTAATTTTATACATGAAATCCCTATTTTAACTCCAAATAAAAACATCGGAAGACGAAGGTCGTGGGGTGACACTCTTAGGACGATCTACCAGCGCTCGGGCAGGTTCGGTGTGTCCGGATCTCAAGACAGTCACAGGTGTGTGCCTGCGAATGATCGGGGTTTGGGGTGACAAAATGCTATGGCGTGCTTGCGAGTAAATCGACTTAAGGTGCATGCGCAACTTGCCACTGAATTCTGGGTTGAAATTTAGTCACTTGGTTAAGAGAAAATTATCATGGGCGACACTCTGCTGAGAGTGTCACTGCCCTGATACGACTGCTACATTCTTATTTTTAAGCGTGTGTGTAGCGAAGTGTCTGTGCACCATAAGCCGATTGCAGTACCTTATACTACCCAGCCCAAAGTAAAGGTGAAGTACTGCAATTGCCATAAGGTGCATGCATTGGAGGAGTAGGGGGTGGCTAATGTGTAGGCGATCGCAATGACGTCTACTTTGGTCAATTGAGCGATTCCTACGCGCTGAACGCTGCACCGCTGCAATCAGCTGATGACTCATGATGCACAGTATACCTTGACACAACTTAGGCACTTAAGCGAACGCCGTCGACCGCATAGCTTTCAGAACTTCTTAACAATAAGCGACGAACATCTATTTCGTGTCCTGAGATGGACCAGTGAGTTACATCCGACGCGTAGTCTAAGCGTACTTCACATTGTCTGTCCTCAGGTGGCGATATGGAACCAACGGAACTATGCAACTTCAAGGTGTCCGCAATAATGCCCAACCTAACGATCGACAGAATAACTCTTCCTTTTTTGCGCACGTTATTTCTCTTCGTGATACCAACCACGTACCATCAACTGAGCACACTACAGTACGTTACAACACATGAGTTCTCATCAGTAGCAGTGATGTAGCCCTAATTAACAGGAATCATCCGGAAACCCTGTGGTTGTCTCGCAACACTTGGCGCGGAAACATGCGGGAACTGTCTGCGACAGCAATTAGCCTGAACACCATCGCTCATACCTGATGTCGAATCAATGGCTTTGCGATGCACAGCATTGAGAACATCAGTTCAAATAATCTACATTTATATCAACAAAATAGGAACAATTCACACATCAGTATAATGCATTGCGCGAACGTAATTTCTCCTCACATGTATCATGTGTTGGCAGGGCTAACACGTCAAGCAGGCTCGTGCCTCAAAAAATCCGCTCCATGAAACATATTCTCTACTCGGTCTCGTAAACTACGTCCTCAGGATCTCGCTGAATCATCTCGGAATATCGCTGTCCCATAGTTTACCTTACATATGCTTTTAAGATGCTTCAAATGCTCCAAATTGTCTTGACTGATGGAGAAATTGGAGGAAGGCGCAGGAGGCTTCACGAACGGTAGGACTGCGCCTTGCATAGGCTTTCCAGATTCGTGGGGCATGGCGCGTTACCGCAGATCAGGTGGTAGTTTTCGACAAAAGTCGAAACCCTGGCATGCAACAGTCCACGCAACCACTGCGCACAATTTCCTTTGTTATAACTTTCTCTATCAAGTCATCAGTCGTCAAGGACGGTAGCTGACCATCACGGATTGTTAGCTAACTGCGATATAGCCCGACCCATCCTCCACTGCCATGCGGGCCAACCGCTGTCATCTGCATGGCAGGTGCCTGCATGGCAGTGGAGGATGGGTCGGGCTATATCGCAGTTAGCTAACAATCCGTAATGGTCAGCTACCGTCCTCCATGGCTCAGTTGCATAAGCTGCTGGCTGGTTGGCACAAGCCACTAGCAGTCATGGGTTCGATCCTCCGTAGGGGACCGATGGATGGCGCACCACTGACGAGCCCAATAGGGCGAAACGGTCGTCTGGTGCTTTTCCGGATAGGTAGTTGACTTATCTGTATTGTCGGCTGATTGCGACGAACAAATATACTCACCACAATCCTTCTACTCATAAGTAATTCCTACATTAACGCCCCATACTACTCTTCAGGGAACATAGGATTTTCGACGCCAATTTTGCTTTTATGTGTTCGCGGATTCCACAACTGTGTGCAATTTCTTCATTGTTATCAGACACCCGTCCAAGTGTTGCACTGTTGTGCTAACGCTTACTTCAAGCATAAAGTCGGCTTTCAATTGCAGCTGAAGTAGTTGTAGCGTGACCGTGAGTTTTGAACATACGCATTCTACCAGGCAACAAAGTGGCCTTCTATTAATCGTAAGTAGCCGGACTATAGCTGCAGTTGTAAAGCTTTTATCCCAGTAGTTAACATGCTACATAACACAGCATAGTCCGGAAAAGCACCAGGCGTGTTTCTCCCTATTGGGGCGCGTCAGTGGTGCACATTTCATCGGTCCCTAATGGGCATCGAACCAATGACCGCTCGAGGCAGATGCCAACTAGCCAGCAGCTTAAGCCACTGAAACATGGGAACGTTGGCTGGGCTATATAATTTGTAACCTAACTGGGATTTAGCACGACCTACCTTCCACCGTCATTGACAGTGGCTAGCCGGCGAGGCCAAGACGTGCTCTCGCTAGACGTTATATCCATAGCATTTGAAACAGCAACAACAACAACAACAACAACAAGAAGAAGAAGAAGAAGATGAAGAAGAACAACAACAACAACATCTTGTTAGCCCGTGCTGGCTGGACGGAATCTGTCGATGCTGAGGAGGGATTTGAAGCTGTGTACCTCGATTTCTCGAAAGCATTTGATCGTCTTGCTGACAACATCCGCTTTCTCAAACTTAGAGCTGTGGGATCGGCCATCCCATCCTGGGTTGGATAGGTGCGTTCCCGCTTCGACGTCGCCTAAATGTGAGAGTCCGTAGGGCCTTATGTGACCCGATAGAGGTGCATTGTGGCGCTCCACAAGGCTCGGTACTGAGACCAAGGCTTATCCTCGTCTTCATTAACGGCCACGTGGGAGTGATGGATTCAAACGTTTTTCTCTTTGTGGACGATCTCAAAATCTGGCGGACTATCAGTACGGTAAAGGACCACATGACACGACAGGTGATCTCAACAAGGCTCACGATTGGTCCGTTCAGGACATGCTTGAGTTCAACACTGCCAAATTTCGATTACTGGCATACGCCACCAGAGAACGTACGCATGACGGCTAGATGAACACATTTTGCAACGCGTCTCCCATGAAAATGATCTTGGAGTGCTTGTGCAGGCTGTTCTCTGTTGCACAAAACAGGTCGAAAAAGCAGCAAGGAAAGCCAAGGAGCGCTTGGGTCGCTTGCGGTGAGGGTTTGGCCTGTTTGATCCCACCATCCTCTCACAAACGCTCAACGCCTACGTAAGGGCACATGTTGAATACACCATCCAGGTCTGGCACCCCCTGGAAAAAGCAAGATTTTGCTGCTCTTGCTACATCGAAACTTACAGCAACAACAATTGTTACGGGTCTGACTCATCTCCCTTACCAGCATAGACAACATATCTTAGGAGTTTCTGGTGGTCAGTACCGTGGCATGCGCGGCGATGTTATTTTGATGTTTCAGATCCCGAAGGCTCAAGACCACGCATGTCGATACTAACTAAAATTAAGTCACAACTCCTCACTTCGAGGTCTCCACTTTAAATTATCCACACAATACAGCCAGCTGCAATGCGGCCGGTATTTTTTCTCACTTCGTGTATCCCAGTGGTGGAACGCTCTTCCAATTTCTGTCATTTTCGCTTCTGCATTGACTGAATTCGAAACCCAACTTGAGGAAATATTACAACACATGCCCTACAAGGTTTAACCAATGTTACTAAGACACATCACGACATAAGCAAAATACGTGCACAAGTGCAACTTTGTTGATATATTCACCTTCTGTTTCACTCTTTGCTTGCGGGAATTCTGAAGAGTCGCCTTTTTATCAGTGGTAAATCCCCTGATCCATTGATATGACCTCATCGTGCTCCTTAGCGTGCTCCTGGATTCAACCTTGCCGCTAGACTCAGCCTTACGTGGGTGATCATCCCATCAATCAGGTCACTGGAGTAAAACACAATGGTGACTGACAGGCAGCTCGGCACAGCTACTGTAACAACAATTGTGACGCTCTTTCATATGAGCTTTTCAACTCAACCCTGTGTTTCGTCGATCTAAACCAGGCTCGCCTACCCCAACAGGCAAACCCGTCCGGTATTCATCACCATTAAGACCCATGCAACCTTGGAATTCATTACACTATCTTACACAAGTGTTTTTTTTCCGGTGACAATACGGTATTAGAACAGGAGTGTAAGCGTGGCTCAAGGTTGATACATTGACAATACATCCATGTTCCAAACATGTGAGTAGACTGAGAGTCCTATGCCATGTGACATCAAAGGTAGCAGTTGTCACGGAGTATTTGACGTAACCAAACGGCGCACCTCCGCTTGTGGATACAGACGAATAATGACATACTTTACCTGAAGTGTACAACCACGTTGCGCTTGCAACTTGCGTAGATTAAAGCTGAGGACGACCTCGAAAGGGGCACATGATGCACACGATCGATGTATCTAGATATCGATGCTCACGGATAAATGACTGCGATTGCTGGGGCAATGTAGTGCTATAGTGTTCCGACCTTCTTGCGAATAAAGTGACAAAATGGTCCTCCGTAAGTTGAGAGTGAAATGCGCATTGGAAGTTGACCACCTGTGTTCAAGCCCACAGGCGTTAAGTGCAGCGTAACTCATCGTCATAATACGTGCAATACGACACTGAACCCAATATGGAGGGGGTTAATAAATAAGTAAATAGTTTATTCTCGGCAGTGTGAGGCAACCCTGTAAACGCATGATCACGGTAATTCAAACATGCATGATGGGCAAACGCACAGAGGAATTACAGGTTAACAAGTAACATATGTGTATGTATGCATGTAATTGTTTGTGTGTATGTGCAAGTAGTCATGTTGATTGAGTTTGTTACAGTGACTCTGAATTTGTCATTTTGCTCGCCGGATTTTCAATCGAAGAAAGATCAAACGAAGACTTCGAATTGGAGGACGTACGTGATGTGTGTAAGATCCTCCGAAAAGGCAAATAGCAGTGACTTTATTTAGTGGCGAGTCACATCCGCCACGTCGCAGTGTTGTTAGACAGATATTTGTGGATTTCTATAGAGATTACCCTTGCCAGGCGGAAACCCACCACGTCCTGGAAGACTGTTGCCGAACGATTTACTGGAACGGATTAACTGGAACCACCCAGCTGGCACCGTGAGGACATTGTTCGGCTAGCCAGCCATCTGCGATTTTGGACTACGTGTCCACAGGCTGTTACACAGGAAATTGATTGTTATCGACCTCGCGGAATTGTGGGCATTGCAGGTTCAAGTACTGTAGGAAAAAGCTGTGGTGTTGTTCGCCTATATGCTGTGTTGGCCAAGTACCTTTGCTGGAGAAGTGGCGGTAAGATGTCCAGGGAAAGATGCCGAGCAAAGACGAAATGACTCTCATGTGCGAACATACCACAAAACTGGGTACGGGATAAGAATGCAGTTGATGCGCATCGACATGCGTGTCAGTTGTCCTTACGTTCAGTCCGCACCAGTACACCCATGCATGTGTGCACAGACCAGTCGATGCAAACGGTCGACAGCCCGGTCGCAGTATCTCATTTGATTCAGGGACCATCAACTCGGTGTGCTGCATCCACCATTAGGTTAAGCGACGCCTGCTGTAACAAAGCAGAGCCTGCTGGTCTTGTAACAAAATTGCTGCAGAGCTAGTTTGGCACTAGCCCTCTCAGCAGATCGCCAATCAGGACAAGTTTTTATAGAGCAGCGCGGCCACCTTCCAACCTGTATTTCGGTTGCGCATGCCCCTTTTATCGCTTTACTCGCAAGCCCGTTACATTGTCCCCGTCATTGGCAGCCATGCACTTGTGATTGTTTCGCTATCCGGACACAGTACGATCGTACGCCTGAGCGTTGGTAGGTCATCCAATACCTTGTGCTACTCCAATGCGAGACTAGCCGTATGATCGCATTACCTTGTTCGGAACCCCCAACCCCAACTTGTGCTGTTCGCAAGGCATTCTTCACGTACATGGTAGTCCACTTTCGTACACTGAACCTTCTACCCAGCCGTACTACGTGTTTGGACAACGTTGTGTCCCTACGCTGCGTGGAACTAGCTTCATATTTGGCACCATGACTGGATGGAGGATAGAACGCCCATGCGTCTTCATCACACACCAGCAACACATACGTTTATGCAAGGGTTATTACATCCACCTTCATTGGCTGCTTTGGACTTGCTCAATTCCAAGGTCACTGCACGCGCTTGGTGCGTCGAAATGATACTAAATGCAATTTAGATGCGTTAAACAGGCTCAATTGGCTTGCGGATGCAAAATAGCGCCTTAGGGAGCCATCCAATTGCCCTATGGATGCAATCGATGTGGACAATTTGTTTTAGGGCAGCAGTTCTTTTCTGTTGAAGGTGCTGCTTTAGTCCGAGTTAATGACACCGTTTATCTTGAAATAGAATTTATATTCCGCAATGGTTTGCTTATAGTAGTTCGGTTAAATGTGGCGAATGCACGGTCGCGGGTGTCTAGTGATTCATTGAAGGCGACTCGAATGGTGAATCTTCTTCTTATGCAGCGTTGTGAATAGGTTGATCCGATGGCAGGCGCAGCATCCGATGGAGTACGACTACATACGGGAAGACGTAAACGCTCTCACAGCCGCAAAACGTCGTTAAGCAGCCTGGTCTTTATAATTCTAGGAAGTCTTCAAGTACGGCTAGTGTTCGACCCTTAATGGTGGATCTAGTCTCCATTATTGGTTCAACATCCGCCAGCTCACTTTTGGTCACCGAGAAACTATTCTGCAGGTATACTAACGCACAAGACCATACTAGTAAGTTGGTCGAACTCCGTCACCATCAGGCTTCTGAGCCTCAGAATATCATCATGATCAGCGAAATGTGGCTAAGCTGTGAAATTACCGACGGTGAGATGGCTCTACCTTATAGCACTTCTCCGAAGCAACAAGGCAGGCAGGTTATGATGCTTTAGTACAAAGCGAACCTTCGTTTTAATCTAAAAGATGATCATCAAATGTGTGTCACTGATATCATTTTGTGCAAACCATGGTTGAAGGACGAAAATACATGCCCTGTGTCCGTAATCTGCTGACCAGAGATTTTAGCTGCATTTCGTATTGTCATCATCATCATTATACACGTCAGCTAGAGGTGGGAAACACCTCAGCTACTGTGCCGCAATACATAAATGAAAAAGGAACATAAATGCAAAAGTTGCATGCCAGCTGAGCTACCAGCAACAGATAGGCATCGTTCCGGTAAGATACCAGCCGGCTACTAGGCAAAAAGAAAAAAATATCGCGTTTTACGCTGAAATGAGATCGTAGGTGGAGGGGTAGGCTAAAAAGGATAGCGAGGGACAAAGAAACTCAAAGCACGAACGCCACTGAGGTCGACTTCTTGCCATGTCAGCAACTGTATTCAGCCAAACGTGTTCACCGTCTTTCGGACCCCAACCAGGGAGCCGAGACGCTCCAACGGAGGCCAGATCCGAAGTGAGGACCTTCATTCCTCTCGACCAAGTCCTCGCTTGGCCACTCCTCCTCTTCTTCTATCCACCTCTCGGTTGAGTAAACAACGCACGTCGTGGAAGTCGATGGGCTGGCATGCGCAACACGTGGCCAAGCCATCGGAGTCTGGTGCGTGAAACAACGGTGCCTAGCGGTTCAGTTCCTTTTCCTGTGCCATAAACAAGGCAACGAACATGCTAGTTGCGCAAGCGGTGTTCCCACCAGATGTGAGACAAACTGCGAAGGCACCATTGATCGAACGTAACTAGCCTCTTCATGTCCGCCAATCTTAGGGGCCAGGTTTCGCAACCGTACAGTAGGGTCGAACGTACCGCTGCATTGTACACTCTACCCTTCAGGGCGAGAGTGATGTCGCGCCGCCGCTTAGGTGGCGAAGGTTAACAAAAGCACTTCGAACTTTTGCTATACGGTTCGTGATCTCATCTTCAATCCCAAGAGCGCTAATACAACTTCCCAGGAAGTTGAATTTCTAAATGACTTTAGCTGATCATCACCAAGTGTCAGCGCAGGACGCGATCCCTGCGAATATTGGAGGAGAGCTTTGCACTTCTATGGTGCAAAGCAAAGTTCGAAGCTGCTAACAGTCAGTGCTAATCTGTCCAGTGCCGCTTGGCACGTCTCGGAGCTGGCACAGATGAGGGCAATGTCGTCTGCATACTCCAAGTCGAGAAGTCGTTCTTCTGGGAGTAGCTCCACTCCATCCATGAATTCGTCAAAAGCGAAGTTGAAAAGGAAAGGTGACAGCGGGCATCCTTGTCTCATACCGCTAGAGATATTAAAGGGTGGCGACAGCTTGCCGTAAGCCCTCACTTTGCCCAAACTACTCGCATATAATGCTAGGATAATATTTACATAATTCTCGGGCATATTTTTCCTGAGTAGACAATTCCAAAGGGCACATCGATCAGCCGAATCAAAAGCATCTTTGATGTCCAGAAACACGACTACGGTGGGCCGCCAATATGTATGAAGGTGCTCCAACAACTGACGCAAAGTAAAGATGTGGTCAATGCAGCCACGACCTCGACGAAATCCAGCTTACGCTTCACGAATCTGGCTTTCACGAGCGCCAGTCAGTCTGTGAAGGATTATGGAGGCGGGTAGTTTGGAGGCAATGAAGATCGGACTGATTCCTCTATGGCTGCCGCATTCCGAACGCGAGCCTCATTTGAAGATGGGAACAATAACGGAGCGGCTCCAGTCGGTTGGGACAGTTTCCTGCTCCCACAGTTTCACTAGTAATTCATGTAAAGCAACAACAACAGCAGAGCCTCCGAATTTGAAGAGGGCTTGATGTAGATCATCTGGTCCCGCGGCTTTGTTCAACTTCAACAGTCCGATCGCACGTTCAACTTCTGAGCGAGAGGGTGGTTCCAAAGGGACAGCCCAGGGAGCAGGGCAATCAGTGGCCAGAGAGAAATCTAACAATTTCGGCCGATTAAATTGCCTTTCGAAATGCTCAGCACAACGCTTCAAGCGTTTGGACAAGTTGTGGATAGGCTGTCCACTCTCGTCACAAATTGTTTCACTAACACCAGGTCTCCTGTTGCCCGTTTCCCGTATCAGACGGAATAACTTACGATGGTTGCCAAAGGCGGAGGCCATTTCCATCTCGGAAACACGATGAGATCACCAGAATTCGCGGTCTATCTTCAGGCTAGCACGGAGTTTTACCCGGAGCTCTTTGCAAGTTTCATTGTGGTCGCCTTCAGCCGAAATATGCCGGCGAGCATCGATAAGTTCCAGAGACTGCGAAAAGACCCAATGTCCAAGTTGGCGATTAGACATATCACATGAGGATTTGCCTACTGCTAGTAAAGTCTGGTGAACATGTGACCAGTGAACATCAATTGTCTCCAGTGAGCGCATACTCAACTCGCATGTCAGCTTACTTCAATACGCATTCAGAACAGCTGGCTTCGCCAGTTGGATGGTGTCAATGCGCTCACACCGTCGTCGTGGGTGTCCGCCAAAGTGCATCGGTAGATCAGCACATACATGTGCATGGTCGGTGTCCACACATGTGCTCCAAATCGAGCGACAGTTCTGGATGCAGCCTCTCCAGCGGTAACTTATCGCAATGTGATCGATTTGCGTCCATAGCTGGTTCGATGCTGGTGTGCGCCAAGTCACCCTCCGGCGGGTGCTGTGTCGGAAATTAGTGCTCGCAAGAAATAAGCGAACATCCTCACACAAATAAAGTAACCGCTCACCGTTATCATTACGGGAGCTTAGACCATGTTGGCCGCCCAGATGCAGCTCATCTATGGATAATTTTTCAACTTGAGTGTTCAGATATCCAGCCAGCACTACAGTGTCCGAGCTTCTTCTGTGGCGAAGGAGCTCGTTCAGTTGACGATAAAAGTAGTCTTTTACCGAGTCATCGCTAGAGTTTGTGGGTGCATAGGCAGCGATCACGAATAGACACCTGTTAGTCCCGAACGACTTAGAAACTTTGAACGAGCCAGTCAATCGGACCGCACACATCCGGCTACTGATTGGAATCCAATCAACCAGAGTAGCTTCAGCCCGGGGACTCAGGGCAATTCCAACACCACATTGGCCGGTGCTCGAAGCTGCCTCGTCACCTGATAGGCGCAATGAGATAGTGCTGCTAGTGTCACCTGAAGGGGATGGCAGAGTGAGCACAGAGCTCGCGTCTTGCAGGCGGGTCTCCGATAAGCAGCAGATATCAATGAAGAGGGTCTCTAGTGTGCGTGCAAGTGCTGCCTGTTGACCGATCTGAAGCAGTGTCCGAACATTGAGGCATGTCAATCTGAAGGAGGATCGAGGGCTCCAAATGGAAGCCGATGAACTGGGCTTGACGGCTTGCTTGTACGTGGGTCTGTGGACAGGGCAGGAATGACGCTTCGCGTTCACATGTGAGTGGAAACTAAAACACAAGCGATTGTTTAAGCGAGGTGGTGGAGGGCCGAGAATTGGGGGTTGAAAACAGGGGGGATAAAAGTGAAGCTGGAACGGGACGATAAGGGTGAAAAAGCGTAAGAGGGGGAATAAGAGGACGGGAAGACTTGAGCATTAGCATCCAAACCCCTATCCACCCTGCTCGATGCAGCAGATAGGGCAGCGTTGATTATCCTCTGCGGTGGCCAGGGCATCAGAAATTTGTTTGAAGAGCGATTCATTGTATTACTTGAGCAGGATACTGTCAGGTAACCCAGACCTAGACAGGAGAACGATGAGGGTTCTCAACTAAAGCCTTTGGTTCAAAAACCTGACCGCAAGGCAGCGGGTTTGGCGTTGGGCCATAAGGAGCCTGTTTTAAGGAATAAGGACTCACCCTCATTCCAACCCTCAACTTGGAGGACCAGGAGGCTGAGTTTGTCTGGCCTCTAACCATTGATCAAGCTGGAATGAGTGGCTCTGAAGGTGCAAAAATGCACCACCCAGCATAGCTCAATGGATCGCTGAGGCACACAAACCATCGCACCACGATAAGGTCCAGCCTCATTGCGTATTGTGATAAATCAGAGATACTCCCGTATCTTCATTACAGGAGGTTGCAACATTTATGATCTGTTAACTCCAGCAACTGGAAGGTGGAACACCTCAAGGCCTATTCGCAAGAGCTCTACTCCAGCATATCCCTATACAACCACCAGATCCAGAACAGCGAATATGCCATCAATGTTAGATCTAGTGCTCCCCAGCGAAGAGCTCATGATTGATAGGTAAAATGTAAGCAGTCCTTTGGGTTGAAGCGATCATATGAACTTATCGTTCGATTACGTTTGCTTTGCTGAACACCCTGAAGCAGATCCTGAAAATTTGCAATCTATTACTCATTTGCTTATTCTGCCCGCATTCGTTGAAGAGTTACACGTCTCGAACGAGATTCCTGCTTTAGTTCCTCCAGCATAAGTTTTATTCAGCGTCACATTCACTGCGCAAACGGTGCTGTGAATGTTGCTACACTTGCGCACAGCTCTACTGGAATGGATGTTATTCACTCCATGGCACTACAAGAACCAACCATGCACCTAGCAGAACCACTGCTTCCAGCGTTGTGTAGACTAGAACATGGTTCCGTCAAAGTGTAAACGGGGTATAGATACTCATGTTCTCAAGGTAGGAAGTTCCTCTGAGCTTCCCAATTACGGCCCAGTAACACTTCTCCTTGTACTCGTTACAGTCACGGAAGCGATATTCGCAGACCAACTGATGGGCTAGCTGGTAACCTACGGTATTATTGCGCTGGAACAGCAGGGGTTTCGTCAACATCGATCAGATGCACGATTTTTCTGACAGCACACGACGATTGGACCGAAACAATCGACGAGAGGACATAAACCGATGTTATCCACTTGGACTATTCGAAAGCCTTCGATCGCTTGGATCATGGAATCCTATTACAAAAACTTCAGCACTAAGGCATCAGAGATCTATTATCAGGATGGATCAATATATTCCTCCGAGCGCTACAAAGGGAGGTTGGAGTCCGAATATCTTTGGCGAACCTGAGTAGAGTGGAGTGCAGCGCACTGCAGAGTTCGGTACTTGGACCTAACTTGTTCTTTGTCTTCGTTCTCGAACTAACAAGAGTTATCACCTCACAATTTCCACTATTTGCAGACGACGTTTATGTTAAGCCGACGATCGAAGGATTGGACAACCTCGAAGTCCTCCAGCGAAACTTCGATGAAGCTTAGATTTGGTTGCTGAAGAACGCACTGCCATTTAAGGTGGGCAACTGAGGCGTATTCCGCCTCCGCCATTGACATTCCTTAAGTTCACAGGCTTTGGGTGCACGATCTGAGGACCACCTCTCAGGAACGTCATCTCGATTGTTCTATACAGTCTGAGTCTGCTTCAAAAAGAGTTAACAAGTAAGTTGTGCTCCTACGGGCAGTACTCGCAAGTTTGGATTCATTCGTCTACCGCTCAATACCTATGTCCGCCTTCACGTCGTATACGCAATTCAGGCTTACCAAACTTGGCTATAGCGTGACCTTGCAAAGCTGGGAACTACCCAAATTCGAGCAGGGAAATTTGTCACTAGTTGGCACCGCCTTACGTAGCAGCAGCAACTAAATATACACCGGGGGTTCAGTGGACGCTACCGGCGGTTATGTGGAGACCTCATAGTAGTTTAACAAATACTGAGCGACCCGACTCACGTATACCGTCACCTATTGAAACTTAGCTCGAACACCAACCTCAGAGGCAATTGCCGGTAAGTTAGCCAACAATACAGCCGTCTAGTTTGTCGACAAACATATTTCTCGCTCCGGGTCTGCCAAACCTGGAACACCCTGCCAAACAGTTGTTTGTGACCTAAACTTAACGCCTTTCAAAAAGGATTGGATATCACATTGAGCGCATACTCTGAATATTACTGGTAAGTAGCAGGATTTTAGTTGTAAGTTTGTTTAGGTTTTCATCCCAGTAATTCACAAGCTACATAGCAGAGCCTAGTCCAGGAAAGCACCAGACGTGTTTCGCCCTATTGGGGCATTCCAGTGGTGCGCATTCCCTCTGTCCTCTAAGGAGGATGGAACCCATGACCGCTAGAAGCAAACGCCAACTAGCCAGCAGCTTAAGCCATTGAGCCATGGGGAACGTTGGCTGGGCTACATAAGTTGCAAACTACCTGGGATATAACATCACCTATCTTCCAGTCATTAAAAATCTTAACAAAATTACAACTAAAATCCTGCTACTTACCAGTAATATAAATAAATAGCCTCTCCTAGTTTCAAACTGCTATGGGCATAACGTTTAGTGAGAGGTCATCACCTCGCAGGCTAACCACTGTCAGTGACAGTGGAAGGTAGGTGGTGCTATATCCCAATTTGTTTGCAAATTATGTAGCCCAACCGACATCCAGCATGGCTCAGTGGCTTAAGCTGTTGGCTGGTTGGCATCCGCCTCGAGCGGTCATGGGTTCGATCCTCGTTAGGGACCGAAGGAATGAGCACCACTGACGAGCCTCAATAGGGCGAGAAGCGTCTGGTGCTACTCTGAATATATTCAAACGAGCTAGACTCTGTATTTACAACCCAAAATGGCGCACGTAAATCTGTGCAGACGGGTGAGTGATGTGGTTGTTGTTTGTAATGCGTATTAAGCATGACAACTTGTTACTTCATTTTATATGGGTTCAGCTCACGCTCAAAACCCTTCTTCTATATGCCACTACTCTATTGTTTCTTCGATGCGTATCTTATTCGGCCAACTTATGTAAGATTTGAATTTTGCAATTCCTTCCTTTGCTAACCTACGGAACATGTTAAGCTTGTCTTTTTTACCGCATTAAACCATTGTTCCATGGTTCTATTGTCCGTACCGGAAATCGGTTGGCAGTCTGTTCCGAAGTGACTGCCAGTGTTCCAGGAGCCAAGTGACATCCCCTGCCGTGAAGGCCAAACTTTATTACCTTAGCGCCGCACTTGGCAGCCTGGTGACTTTGGTACCCTTGAGAGGCGAGCAGTTACAACATCGTCTAAGAGCAGGGTCTCACGAGCATAACGACACTGTTGCCGGTCGTGAGCCTCTGGATCACCTCCATCAGGTCCATAAACCTGCGGAAAGTCGTGGACGTAGACGGTTCTAGCTACAGTGTCCACGCGGTACTCATCTAAGCTCCGCGTTACTCACTTGTGCTCGCTGTCCGGAAGGTCCGGGAAAACATAAACCAAACAGGATAAGTTTCGAAGCAATAGAGTAATGATTTATGATAGATATAAAAGCAAATGCTTGACAAGTCCTGTAGGATGATTAGGATGAAAGTTACAAAATAAGTGTCAGAACAAGACGCGTGAGACATATGACTCATCAAGAGGTCTGCATTAGTACAGGTGTGAGTAATTCTGAATGGAGTTTAGGACGATAATCACACCGTCAACGATTTGTTCTGCACAAGTGCCATCACTTGATGGTCATGGGCAATATCACGTAGTGAAGATGTGTCAGGGTATCATCAAGACGTTTTTTAATAGTGAGAGGGTGGGGACATTAAGTACAAGCGTTGGGAGGGCGTTATAAGGCTGTGCGACTCGGAAGGAGAGAGTGTTTCGACGTTCCAGTCGGCTGTACTGCGTGACCAATCTAAATGATAATCCCTTAGAGAGGTGTTTTGGCCCAGTTTCTAAAAATGGTTGCAAGTGTGGTTGGGGATTTGTAGGATCTGTTCCACTACTAGGAGATCTCATCCCAGGCGCCGACGACGTCAGCTGTATACTTTTAGCGTCCTCAGCCTGAATGTTAAGGGAAGGTTGGACATGCCTTTGACTTTCTTCTTCGCACAACGTTTCGCTGCATCGAGCGTAGTGGCGTGATGCCTCTATCAGAATTGCAATGCTTGGATAGCGTATTCCGCATGGGACCTCACGTACTTGCCGAGCATTTTTGGAAAGACCATATAGTCATATACTCATACCACATAATTTAAATGTTACCGGTAAACACATAAGTTTCGGTATATTTACCGATCATTTGTGCAGTTTTACAGTGATCATGCCCATTCAAGCGCCTGGCGTATTGTGTATAATATAACATTCATTCATGCATTCGGTGCGGAATGCTCGCCTCGTCCAAAAAAGTCGCAATATTTGATCAGATATGAAAGTGATTCAGGTTGTCTCTTTTGAGTGCAAAGACATTTTCCACTAGGAATTTGCACCAAGTGCTCAGACAGAAAATAACCAACTCTACTAGTGAATTCTAGCATATTTGATGGATGTTGTGTGAACGAGGATGTCCGAACTGTGGGAAAAGCAGACTTGTGCGTTGAATTTTGGCAATGTGCAGGCTCATGCATCGTTGATTCTCCGTATCTATCTAACAACACATCAAATTCGCGTCGTGCCCCATGCACCGTATCCTCTGGACCTAACCAAGGCAGTCCTATTCCTGTTTCCCAAAATTAGTACCACGTTGAAAAGACGTTTCGAAACCATAGAAGAGATTCAGGCCAATACAACAAGAGAATTGCCTGCCATCCCATAAAGTAGGTTCTAGGAGGATTTTCAAAGACTGATTCACCGTTAAAGGCGGTTTACTGCCAGTGGAGGTGATTACTTTGAGGTGGTTGTGATTGAAATGTACAGTAAACAATAAAGATCTTATAGCAAAATTTCGCCTTCTTTTTGAACACACCTCGTACTGTTTGATTCAACGGTGTTTGACGTTATGTAAAAGCTCATTTCATGGATAGAAAACAGGACGCATGTGAAAAGGTAGGTTTTACTATTCTACTCATAGCGTAAAAGTAAGTTATAACAACATTCTTGTATAACTCCTCCATATGTTGACCACTTTTCTAGTTTGACCACTTTTGCCCAGTCATTTGAGTGGCCAACTGACAAAGGTTTTTCTGTGCCACGGTCAAATCGAACCATGCGAGGTTATCTAAAACAAGGAAATGGTGTTATTGAATTCCAACAGGGCCCTTCGCGGCTGTTTTGTTGTCGGCTTGGATTCTTCTGATAGTTTTGTAGAGAGTCCAATCGGGGGTGTGCAGATTTCAGATAGACACATTTGCCACCTAACTGTTAGACATTTTAGCCACTTCAGATGCTGTTCCAATATTCAAGCCACCACAGTGTAGGCGAACTTAGTCTCCGCTGCAATATAGCCTACGTGCGGCGTTTGACCAAATACAGACTACAATGGTAATGCATGTATACTGAGTGCAGTTACACAAACCTCGTGGGTGTCCACCAATATGTGTGCTATAGGCATGAATGAAACTAAGCATTAACTAAACAAAAGGTTAGTAACAATCCGGTTTTGACTTTTATGACAATGCATGATTCAACTAACGCTCATATGTAATTAACACGGACTTCTCCAGACTATTAGCTATATGGTTTTCTCTCATTGAAAATGGCTGTGGATAATGGGGTAAGCTAATACCTCGAACACCAAAGCACTCCGAAAATCTATGCCACCTACACGACATAGGAAAACTCCTTTGGTAGTCGCTTTACTGACTAATAGAAAGTAGTAAGATTTTACACCAAACCCTTGGCATTAGTCAGCGTGTGCCAACTGTACACATAGTTTTAATGGGATCCCAAATTTCAAGCGCATATTTTATGACTGCATCATTAGATCCGCTCCTATGCTGTGACCTGATTGTGAACCGATATCACCCCTTTAAGCAAAGTATTTTGATTGGAGTCCGAGACAGCCAACACATGAGCACGTGAATAATGTCGCTGCAGTTTAGCCACGACCGCAACCACAGATAGAAACGGTAAGCCAGAGGCACCGAACGAACTTGTGCAGTAAGTCCCTAACAAGTGTTCACTCGTTCAATGCCTGAGATCGATTTCAGTTAAAAGTGTTCATTTACCATTAGAAGCAAACATTTGTTGTGAATTGACTTCGGCATTGCTCTACGCTTGTCTTCATTAATATCCCCACTGCACGGACAGCCAGTCAAGAGAGCACTGATGTCATGCTAGAGTGTGGTAGTTGCAACGCTTTTGAATGATGGCTCCGTGCAGGGACTATTAGAAGCTGTTACAACGCACAAAGACTCGTAATGTTTGTGTTGAAGTACATAACAGAATGTAGAAGAAATCTGGTGGCAAAACAAGGAATTGTCGCACGCAAGTTGTATTCCGTGGGAATACATAAGCTCTCCTCTAGTTACTTTCTCTTCTCAAACAGATACGCGTCACAAAGCTTGAAATGTTGGGTGCAATTGTTCCGGGTTTCAGATATGATTCCGGTCAAAAAGTACGCTAGATGCCACAAAACAAGCAAATCAACCACCTGAACCATTGCATAGTAACTCAAACAGGCAAAAGCACGTGGCAGCCAAGTCAGATGGTCTGTATCCGCTTTTCCATTGTTGCCACGCTGCATGTATGTAAGGTCTTTGCCCCATGGTGAACTATTAAGTAATCCGAATGTGTCCTATTGTTTCGCAATGATTTTTATTCATTTTGTGTGGGCAATCTGTGTGGAAAGGATAGATATCGGTGAACCCAAAACCGCCTTAATTGTCCTTCCTCTGGACGAGGTAGTATCATGAGATACAGCCGCACAAATGCCACACAACGGCCGGATTGGATAAGTAAAAGGCACTTTATTGGATGGAATCTGAGTATTTCCATGAATATTGGTCATAAAGTGAACTCTCCTATTTTCTAATGCCATGGATATAGCGTCTAGCGACAGCACGTCATGGCCTTGCAGGCTGTCCACTGTCATTAATAGTGCAAAGTATATAGCCCAGCCAAAATCCCCATGGCTCAGTGTCTTAAACTGCTGGTTAGTTGGCATCTGCCTCGAGCGGTCATGGGTTCAACACTCATTAGGGACCGACGAAATATGCACCACTGGCGCGCCCCAATAGGGAGAAACGTGTCTAGTGCTTTTCCGGACTAGGCTGTGCTACGTAGCCTGTGAACTAATGAGAGGAATAGCTTAGAAGATCACATTTAAAAATCCTACTACGCACTAGTAATATGAACTCTGGGAGTCGTTTATTTTGATTTGGGCCTCCCGATTTTCATGGTTTTGTTGCTAGTATATCATAGAAGAGTGGTTAGGTGGAGCCCCAATCCCATGTGTGTGTACTGTGGCATTTCGCCCAATAAAACTCCCATCCATTACTGTTTTCGTTAAACAGTGAAACAACATATCGAACGTTTGAACAGCCTTACACCGATCACTGTCCGCTTTTAAACTCTACCGCAGGGTAGTTGGTCATGGTAATGCTCCACTAACATTTTCGCAGAGGTTTTTTGATAGAGTCGTCTCAAATATGTCTGGATCAAGATATGTCAAGATGACACAGTGCTTACATCCTTTGTCAGACTGACCAAAGCGTTGAAGGCAGCTACCTGTACTGCCATCCAGGACCGGGTTCCAATCTCAACGTCTGCTATCTCTGTCTGAAGAGTCCAAACAACAATAAAAGCTGGTAGTGGAATGTAAAGTTGGGAAACCGTAGCCACGAAATCCCTCCACTTTGGAAACGATCCAACTGAACGAAATGATCCAGACCAACTGCAAAGTAGAGATTGCTTGTTGCAGTGTTTGATTCGGCAAGTATTAGTCCATGAAGCTTGTGATTATTATTTCACACGACGCTTGTTTGGTTAGCAGAAGTGTTAGTTTGTTCCAACTGGCATGTGCGAAATTTGGTGCACTCGTCACGCCACTAGTTCAGTAGTCATCCTCTTAGGCTTATGTTTTCAGTCTAACCAGTAGGCTGTCGGCAATAGAATGCAGTGTTGGGGAAACAAGTTAAAATTCTCTACGGCTGTGGCCACTCAAGACATTAAGTGAATGTACGCGGAATCCGAGGATCGCGCCACATATCAAGGTCACGTGCTGGAAGTGACATGTGTCATCATAACCGAACCAGATGTATTCAGCCATGGAAAGGAGAGACCAGCAATCGGATCTGGAGCTAAATTCTACTCTTTGATCTGATGGCATCCACAAAGCAAATTTTATGGCTGGAAATGTTATTCGTAACACATTTCCCGTGTGGTCTACTCAAAGCTGGTTTACTGATAACAAAGGCGTTCCGCGCAGGTAGCAAATGGCAGTGGAGCAATAGAGCAATGGTTTATAACAGGTATAAAATCAACTGCTGAACAAGTCCGGTAGTGTGATACGGGTGAAAATTCTAAAATGGTATTAGTCAAAAGACGCACGAGATACAACTCATCAAGAGTTTTGCAGTAGCACAGATGTGAGTATTTCTGCCTAGAGTTTAGGCGAATTATTACACCGCCCAATGATTGTTCTGCACTAATGTCACCATCTGATGTTTATAAAATGGAATAATGGTATCTCACAGGTAAAAATTTAACGCTTGACAACTTCGGTAGGATGAAAATGATTGATGAATAAGCATTCATGATTAAATGAAAAACATTTTGGTGAACGCACTACAGACATGTAGAGAAGAGCTAAGATGTTCGTGAGATAAAATGCTAGTAGGAGAACGCTTCGTCGTTTGTCAATATCGTTGAATTGAGAGCAGAGACGACATAAGTTTGGAGAGTGTTCCACGGCTGATAAACTCGGAGGGACAAGAAATTTCGACGTATTTCAGCCGGTTCTACTTAATTGTCAGCTTCAAAGACTGGTTTGGGGTACAGTTCCAGAAACGCACGGTAAATATAGTTTGGGTTTTTCAGGGTCTGGTAAACCATTATGAGGTCCCCACGGAAACCCCAAAATAGACTGCTGTACATTCCTAGTCACTTCAGTCTAAGCTAGCGGGGCAGCTGAAAGAGGTTCATAACATTCTTGGTTGCCCTCCGTTAAGGAATCCCGAGATCAACGAGATCCTATTTCTGCCACGGATGCCACGCTTGGATGGCGTATTCCACTTGCGGTTGCACGTCGCCGTTAAGCAATTGTAGGAAGTTTGAATGATCAAACCGACCGAACGCTCTGCAAAGAAGATCAAAGTGTTGATTGTCGATTCTCGACGCCTTCCTGCTTGTTTTGAGCATCCGAAATTGTCCTGTATCAATGCACCCAAGTCACGTTTTTGAGAGGTCTTCTGTAAGGTGTGCTTTCACGGCTTGTACAAACTCACCGGCTGGTGACGCAGTTGGATCACCTTGCACTTAGTTCTGTTCAATTGAAGCAGACTTCTCGTTGATCATTCATAATTAAAATTCAGTCATGTTGGAGTAGATCGTGATCTACATCGTCATTAATCGCTCGCCATATCTTGATATTGTCGATGAAAAGCAAGAAATTAGAGCTGATAAATCTTGTCAGGTCCTTGATAAATACCAGGAATAAGCACGGTCCCAGCACGGAGCCCTGTGGGACATCACACGCCACCTCAATCGGGTTAGAGAGTGATCTTCTAACATGCATTTAAAACCCACATTAGTGAAGCAGATTGCCAATCCATTCACAAACAGGATCTCCGATTCCGTAGCACTGTAGCCTGTAAAGTAGGATGCGGTGATACAGGCTGTCAAAAGCTTTGGGTCGATTCCGACCCCACCATCGGCCACTTCAGTCCAACTACCTCGTGCCCTCCGTAGGTTGGTGATTTATGATCCATGTTGACAGAAGGCATGCCGCTCCGGTGCCAAGCCGTTGGATTTTTCCAAGTAGTCCATTAGATCGGCAGTGACAACCGCTTCCATCACTTTCGCAAGCACAGGAAGGAGAGTCACTGGGCGATAGTTTGCAGGATCTGAATGGCTACTGCCTTTAAAATTGGGGTTAATAATGTCATACTTCTGAATAGTGGGAACTTGTTCTTTATCGAAGCGTCTTTGGAAGAGCTGTGAAACTGGCTCGGCTAGCTTGGTGGCCGCAACCTTCAGTGCCTTTGGGCAGATGTTGTAGGCTCCCAAAGAACCATAATCACGCAATGATGGCGCGTTAATTAAAGGCACCAAGAGACTCCAGGGTTATAGCTTTCGAAGAGAAAAAAGGTTTCCTCGACATTTCAGTCGGTTGTATGGTGTGGCCAACTTGAACTGATGACCACCAAAATATGGGTTTTGGCTGATTTTCAAAAGTTGGAAGTTTGTGTGTTTGGCAAAATCTGTACTGCTTCAGAATCAGAATTTTGTTACTCGGCAGGTATCCTGTGAATGCCTCAGCTACAATGGACTCTATAGTCACGGGGATCACCGTAAGTACTATCAGGGGGTTATTCGCTGGTTCTACAAGGACATTGACAACACAATGAACACTAAACAATAATTTATGTTGGGTAAAAAAGCAGTTGCTTGACATGTCCCGCAGGACGGTAGGGGTAAAAATACATTATCAGAATATGTGTTGTCTGTTTGAGCGTTTATCTAGCATTTACGCCGTTGAATAATAGTAGTGTGGGTGGGGATTTAATGCAAACGACGCGGCAACGTGGGGGCAGTTATAGTTGATGTATTCCGTGATAAAATTAAGAACAAGAATACTCACTTCTGTACCACATCCTCAGGTTTAGGTGATATAGTAATCCGGTTTGAAGGGATAATTAATATATTCCGAACTCGCACAGTTTGCGCAAAGTAGTGTTGGGGGCCAAGAACAAGATCCAAACGGTTTTTGAAAATTTCCAAGGTGGGGGAGGAAACAACTAAGTTTGGGCGAGAGTCCGATGGTTCGCAAACCCGAAGAGAAAACTAATTCTGTCGGCTTTCCAGGCGGCTATACTGTTCACAAAATTTCAGAGAGTTACCTCTGAGATTGGTGTTATAGCTGACTTCCCAAGTGACTGCATCCGTGATTAGTGTCACTCAACCTTTGGTAGACTAATGTGAGATCGCCGCGTAGTCTTCAGTAGCGGCCACTGAAACCTTCAGCATTCGTTGGTAGGACAGATTTCGTACACACTCGACGTTCATTGTGGCTCAAGGCTGTGATTTCCCCAGCACGCCTAAGTTGCGCTACAACCATGGTTGCCAAGCTTGAATGGTTTATTGAACATAAGGGCGCACATAAGAATTGTGCATCATGGGGAAGATGGATGGATCGAAACTTCCTAATGCTCTCCGCAGCACGCCAACATGCTGGTTGGCTCTTTCCGTAGCTGCGTCTGACTGCTTTGAACGATTAAGGTCACTTTGAATGAGCACACCAATGTCGCGTTCCTGGGAAGTTTGCAATACACGTGACCCAAGCCTATATACGTAGTTATGCCTATGGTACAATTCAACGGGGCGTGACATTTTTCCACCTTGAACGGTGGTATATTCTGAACTGACCAGTTCCAAATCGTGTGGAGATCACTCTGGAGCTTTTCTTGGTTGTTCGATTTCCTGATCAATCGCCAGAACTTGGTATCAACAGCGATTAATAGGAAATCAGAAGTAACTTCCCTCGCCACATCGTTTATGACATCAAGAATAGACGGGGCCCGAGCACTATGCCTTGTGGTACACCGCACTCCATCTCGATTGCGTTGCACAGAGATTATGGTGCTCTCACCTCCAATCAAAGCTTGTGCAGGAAACTGTCTATCCAACGCAGCAGTAGGTCACCATTGTCATAAAGCCGACATTTATGAAGGAGAATTTGGTGGTCTAAGCGGTCAAACACTTTTGAGAAGTTCAGGTACAGGACATCGACACCTGCTCTACTATTGACTACTTCCTTCCATCCATTGCGTGCAATTAACAGGTTTGTTATTGTCGGAAGCCATGTTGCTCAGGTGCTAGCATCGTGTGATTTTCCCGATACTGCATGAGTGCATCAGCGATGAGACTCTATAAACTTGGAAAATACAGGGAGTAGCGTTATACGCCAGTAATTAGTTGGGTCAGTGCGACTATCTCCCTTATGAATAGGTGTGATAATCCCTCGTTTCCATATTGTTGGAATATGGTTCTCCTCCATACAGCGCTGGTAGAATATAGCCAGAGGTTCCGCCAGATCCCTGGCTGCTACCTGTAAAGCCCTCGGTCGAATGTTATCGACACCAGGAACACGGTGGGTACGCAGTGACAACAGTTTCTTTAACACAGTTTCTGCAGTAAAAGTTATATTGGATACAGCTGACGGTAAGATAATACAAACAGGGATAACTGTTTGACCCGTTAGATTATGGAACGTATGTGAGTAATAAAGCATAAGAGATCGGCGCCTCCTGTCACAGATCGCGTGCACCCGTCAGTCGTGACCAATGCCGGCATTCCGTGTTTCACTTTACGAAGGCCATTAACATGCCTGTGTAAGAGTTTGCGGTTCGTGCAGAATCGCTTCATTAACTCCTGCTGATGCGTAACCTTGTCCTCGCGGATCAAGGTCACACAGCAGCTGCGCTGTCCCACGTAGGCAGTCCAGGTTTCCTAATTCGGGGGAGTCTTCGAACCCACTATGCTAAGTCCCTCAAGGACATACATTTGCGTGTTCTGCTCCTCAGCAATGACGCCTCTCCTTTGACGATGGAAGAACTTCTGCATAGATGCTTACCCTCCCAGGGTGCCAAATGTCCTTGTGAAAGTGTTCCAGGCAATTTCTGGAGAACGGCATTCAGTTAAGCAGGTCCAAGATACCTCCTTAACAAGCACGGATAACACGTTGTTATGCATGATTGTATGCAATTTGTCCTCCTCTTCCTCAGGATATTCCGCATAACATACATAGTTAAATAATAGAGTGCATGATCACTGCGACCCAGTGGTGTGATTGTAATTATTTTCTCGACTATGAATTCTTCGTTGGTAAGCGAGAGATCAAGAATCGACGGCCTATTAGCAGTTCGAAATCTGATGGGAGAAACCAAGTCGTTGTACAGTGAGTAGCTGGAAATTATCTCTTGTAAACAGGCTTTAAATTGTATGCTATCAGTCGCCTCTGTTTCCAGCTCGTACATACCGAAGTCGCCTGCGATGAGAATGTGACTGTATGACTTGCTCAAAGCAAGCTTATGAACGTGGTTCAGGTTGGACTCCATATCACACGTAGAGTTTGATGGACGGTAAATCATAGCTAAGACAGGTGTCTTTGTTCCGCATAGTGAGATAAGTATTATATTATTATATAGCAAACACCAAATCAAATCTGGGGCACAGATTTCTGGGTGGTCAATAAGTTCTCATCTGAAGTTAGTCCTTTAATAGAGAATTACGTCACGACCTACTCCTGCTCTGTCATTCCGGGGCAGCGATATACCAGGTAAATTGACTTCAGAATCTGGTATCTCAAGGCTTAACCAGGTCTACGTAATCACAATGAGAACCCGCAGTTGTGACGCCTGGCGTTCTCTAAGTTCGACCAACTACTATGATGATCTTGGGCGTTAGTATACAAACATGATGGTGTTTTGATGTTTGAAGTGTGTGGGTGGACAATAAATTCAAGTTTAGTTTTGAGCCAACCGTTCGTCGGTCGGCCGCTAATTGTTTTGTGTGGGTCATTGGTTCATGAATTTCA
This sequence comes from Dicrocoelium dendriticum, assembly GCA_944474145.2. Lineage (NCBI taxonomy): Eukaryota > Metazoa > Platyhelminthes > Trematoda > Plagiorchiida > Dicrocoeliidae > Dicrocoelium > Dicrocoelium dendriticum. The sequence continues at coordinate 210,653,351 of OX104063.1, read as the reverse complement.
GGCACGCTGCATGGTAGCACCTAGCATTCCAGATCGAGACGTTCTCTCGTGTGTCTCTCTGTTTTGTCAGGTGTCTCGAGTGCTATTGTGTCTATCACTCTGCAGGATTGTGATTGCATGCTAAAACGAAGTGCTGTCCACCTGTGACTGTGTGCCTGCTGACTTCAGCCTAATTTCGGTTGGTAAGCTGAAGCGATTCTTCAACCAATTGTCCCATGGGACTTAAGTCATTCCTTGAAGTGTAATACCGGTTTATATATTCGTGGACCGCATCTCTTGCAGTTTGGAGATGAAGGACTTCTCTTTAGGGATTTATCGATTAGACCGTAAAGGAAGAGTACTTCGCGGATGTAGCACCACTGCACCTGGTCATGTATTTACTCTTTGAACTCAGGAGAATCCGGTAATGCAGGCAAGCCATGATCAAATACGGTTTTCTGGCTTTGGTTCGTAGAAGCGCCGCTATGGTTTTCTTTTTCCATTAATCACACTGTCCAAAGAAGTACTAAAGAAATAAACTAAATAAACATGTCAATCTCGACAACACATGGCACACCTTTACAGGCATGATCGTGTTAACACAACAAAGTGTGGTCAAAACTTTGAAAAAACGCATGTTCATATAACAGTGAATGTATGTGTACTTATACGTATGCATGGCCGTATGCTTTGATAGATATATTTTATTTGAGCATGTCATTTCAAGTGATTGGTTGTTGTTTGACATCCCCGTTGTAGCTGCGCTTGATGTGCATGTTGACAAGGTGCGTACTTGTATATTACCCACTACCTCGTTCATACTGGCTCCAGGAGACAGTTGATCGTTGCTGAAGGGGACGGGGTGCACGGTTCTTGTGGCCGTGCTAGGCTCGAAGAGTGGTTCCATGCGCTCAATGTGGAGCGGACTACGCTCCAGCCACTGTCTTGTGTGCGCTTGATTCCCAGATACAATGTGCTTGTGTTTGCCTGTGAAGGATTGTGGACCGACTCCGTTGATGAAAGGTGGCTCCCATCCACATGCCTCCCGGTCTTATTCCTTCGGGTTTACACTGGATATGGGGTGTGTGGATGGAGCTTTGGGTGGTGCAGCGCAAGCCACTCATGACCCTACTGTAGGCGCACACATGCTTTGGCTGGCCACAGTGACAGACAAATCCGAAACCGGATGCTGCCAACTCATTTTTGTATCTATCTGTGTAGCTTGTGCTTGTACGTGTGTTGATGTCTTTTTGCCTGTTTGCTACCGCCATGAATGTGCGAATAAACGTATGATGTCCGTTGTTTAGATAGCTGTATCCAGATATCCACGGGCAGGGACTTTAGTTTGTAGCGATGCACATCCGCCACCTCACACTTTGGTTAAGCGGACATATGTGGCTTTTTATAGGGGGGAACGCTTGCCAGGGAAAAACCCACCATGTCCTAGAACACTGCTGCCGAACTATTTGCAGGAACGGGTTAAACCCGAACCAGCCAGCTGGCATCACAAGGAGGCTGTTCGGCTAGCCAGCCACTCGATGAGTTTCGAAGACAAACTGCTGAGAATAGGGCTGTCTCTGCCTCTTTCGTTGAGTTCAAGGTTACTTGAAGAAATCGGGGCTTACCGTGGTGCACTGAATTTGGGTGACACGCTACGCGCCTTAGCCTAGTGGGCTCAACATGAATACCAATCGCATCGCATCTGGAATTCCACTGGTTGAGAGCATCTACCAACTTGCCCTTTATGGTACCAGATTTGTACTCAGGAACGTTAGTACACACGACCGTTAATAAACTGTGGTTCTGTTTAGCGAATGTCGGTCTACGTGTTGTGCTGGTAACTTTGATTGTTTACCGGGCACTAAAGAATGTTGGGAAAACTGGGTCGCATCGCTCGCGCATTGTACAGAAAATGGACGTAGAGGCGTCTCTGGGTGTTTTAACGTGGTGATCGATGTGTATGTTACGCGGCTGTGGACTGCCGTTGTTGTGACCGACACGTCGTGCGTGGCATCTAGCTGTCACTCGGAACGTGCTTTGCCCACGTAAAGGGTTACTAATGGTCGGAGTACGTTGAGCCTACGCCGTTGGGTGGTTGGCAAGCCTGACTTTACCTTTCAACTTAGGGACAAATCTCTGAGGGGTTTGCTGTAGAGTAAGATCGGTGTTGTTAGCTTCTAAGCGCAAAGCTTTGAGGCTCGACGTGTGCTACCTTTTCAGTCAGTTTCTCACACTATTCCACAAATTGTGTTATACAACTGACCATCGAGATAACTCTGCGTATTCGTCAAAAGCAGAGCGCGTCAGTCTAATTGATTTGTCTCTTACATACTATTTGACTCGTACCACCACACTGGGGGTGCAACGCAAACTGAACTTTGTATAATTAATGTCCTTTCTGATTGCTCGTGTGCATATCGGCTCACCGCACTTGCGGTTAGGTGAGACCAATTCCATTGTGGGCCGTTGTTGCACTCGAACTCTTCCCTTGTCTGGTCATGGAGGTCGAGGGACAGTGATGCGTTCTTTATCCTAGTCGCACGCTCGACATTGGTTGCCGTAGGTGAATGTGTCACGGCAAGGACGCAGGTATACGGAGTTTGGCAATCTTTTTTATTTGCACTGGTTCCTGTAGGACAGAGCCGTTGGAATTGGTTTGTAGTGGTTGGATATCAGCGAGGAGTGCCGGCGATGGGCGAGTGCGTTTAAAACCACAGGTTGAGTCGTAGCTCCGGTAGTAATGATCTTATGGACGTACCTCTAGATCCAACCTATAGCGCGGAGAATCCTTGATAGATCGCATGGTCGCTTTAATGAAAGCTGTTAAACAACTACGGGGAAGTGTGTATGGACGGAAGCACGTAGCTTGCTAAAACAACTTGGTTAGCACAAATCACTTTCCATAGAAAATAATCTCTTATATATATGCCCGCTGAACCCGGGGAGTTAATCCGATTCGAATGAGTGTATGGTGACTACGCAAGGTGAAAAGGAAGACGTGAAACCATATGACAGAGGAGAGCCCGTTTAATATGCGACCAGTCAGTTGCACTCAAGTTAAAAGGAGTGATGATCCAGTGCCTCCACATCATGGGAACCTGTTTCTCCTTAATACCTCGTTAACAGCACTGTGAACGATTCAGTTACACTTATGGAAACAACTTATAACGCGTTCGCGCGAACGTCTGCTGCACCAGGAAGATGTACTCGCGCATGGACATAAGCCATTGCAGTAAAGCCGTGTTTACAAGTTATGTGGTTAAGGCCTGATGCCAGCATAATCTGTGTTCACATGATGTAAGTCGATAGCACACATTGGAGGGTACGGCCAAATTGTTGTCCAAGTGTGTTGGCCGCCTCCTGCTGTTTGCGCTAACCCGCACGTTGTGTGCAAAGCGGGAATTTCGCAATTAACCCAGCGAAATTTGTTCACGTGTCTGAATGGCCGTATGAGGTTAGAGCAAAATTTAACCACCAGGTCTCCTTGGTTCTTTACTTTATCCTCCCGGACGTGTTTGACGCAGTAGTTCGCTTGCGTTGTATAGATATCACAGATGTCTTCGCTCGGAGATGTTAGAGGGGTCAGCCATGCTGAGTTCCTCAATGTCATGCATTTCCGAGTCATGGTCCTCAGGGACGACGCTAACTTTTCTGGACGGAGGATATTTTTTCTGATGTTCTTGCCACTAGCATGCTGAAGATGTTGATCAGTTCCCCGCAGACGACCTCAAAGATCTATTCGACGCTGAAAGACTAATGAAGTCAGGCAAGCCATCGTATTTGGTTACGACACGCGATTCCTCGATGCGTTCCGTAGGATACGCTGCATAGCACACATAGTGGAAAATCGTGTAAAATGATCGCTGCTGCTCATAGGAGTGCATATTGTTACTACATCGAGCGTGAGTTCCTCTTTGGTAACAACGAGGTCCAAGAAGCTGTTTGGTTTCCTGTCCTGAAACAAGTTGCAGAAGTGACGCGGTTGTATAACAGTGAACCAGCGACTAGCTCCTTCAGTTCCGCCTTGAATTGCTGCATAAGAACTTGAAGTAAGATTGGATTATCAAAGACGGTAGATACCTTTTTCAACCTTTTTAGTTATAACGCGACGGAATTCGGCAGCTTTAAATTTCTGCTTGCTCCTACGTACAGTATTCAGCACTCAGCGTGCAGGTTGAAGTAACATACCAGGAGAACTTGGCAGTAAAACCATGCCAGTAGATTCCTTAAAACGGAGGCTAGCGCCTGGTTCATTTCTAAAGTGGACATCGCTGGGCGATATACAATGGCCACTATGCATATATCCCCCGGCATTCGGTGAAGGCAACGGCGCAAAGCGTCCACGTCTTGAATCTCAGCGTTGCTGAAGCGGTCGATGAGTATATCAGAGCGGTATTAAGGAAGTACACCACCTTCATTTGTAGCGCGGTCGTTGCGCAAGAGTAAAATACCAGGTAGTGCGATCTCGGTGTCGGTAATGACATCGTTCAACCATGTCCCGGTCACCACGTTATAGTCTCAGCATCCAGGCTCACTCAGATCGAAGCTCGGTCAACGTGCTGAGAAGGTCTTGTGCGTTAGCATACACAAAACTCAGAACAACGGGTGCCAGAAAAGTAACTAAACGTACAAACGTTTCCCACAAATGTACGCCGACACTTGTGGGGCCGGCTGACAATAGTTTTCCATATGTATTCCTGGCCTACCACCCGGAGTCGTTCCGGTATGTTACATAGAGCACACACAATCTAATCCTTCGATGGTGATTCGCGGCTAATTACCTGTTCCTTCCTATTCGGACGGATGGAGACTTGCTCTGCGCTCCGATTGGGAAATGCAGATACCTGGGCTTGCCACAAAAGCTCGCTGCTTTTGTGTTCCCTCAGCCAATTATGGCCTGGCTTCGACCACACTCAGTGGTATCTCTGATGGCAGTTTGGTGGGTAATTTTCCCCAAGCTCCGAGCACCCTTCCAACCATTTCTTTGAATTAGAGCAGGAATTGCAGCACCTTTGGACCACACCGGTATTGTTGTATGATATGCGTAACATTTCCCTGGGGTTGACAATCACGTGGTGGAGAGAGAGGGCTTCGCGGATGTGGCGCCACTCTTGTAACTTGAAAGCTTGAACTTGCGACTCTTTGGAAGACTGGATTTCGGGGATATAACGGACAATGATCGAACACGGAACATTCATTTGACAGTTGATGGAAGATTAACACTTTGATATCGCTACTTGCCTCATCGAAAACACTGCAATTTTTGTATTCTTTACCATATGATCTGAACGATTGGATTTGACCTTATAGATTATCGGAAAACCTTATTACAGTCATACATAATTGGAGCTATCATGACAGCAGCCATAGCCAATTCGCCGGTGGTAATGCCTTAAAGGCGATCTTTTCCATCTACGTTCACCGGATTACCATACATGATCTTGCTGGGTGGTGCTTTGGATATTAATGGGTAATCAATGACACTTAAGAGACGTGTCAAATACGGGACAGTATAGAAGTTGCAGATGACTGAACACAACGTGTATTATGTAGGCTGCAAAAATAGGAAGCGGATCAACCGGAGTTAGAAACGGTGCAGTGAGATACTCACCAATACAATTTGTTCCACCGAAGTACCGCCAGTAAAACAAGTGGACGTATTGAAGGTTAAAACAACGGTAATATCTAATGCTTAAGAGTACTGAAAGAGCTTGTTGTCCGGTACACTACAAGGGCCTCTCCCTAAGAGGCTGAATGATGGAAGTCTTCGATGGAGCTGTTAGTGGGGAAAAACGGGAGGTGGGGACTGGTGCACATACTTGCATAGGCTTGAACACGGGCTTCCATGATGGGGTATGCAGCAGAGTTTGCTGGGTCCAGGCTTTTGTTATTTCTTAGTTATAATGATCGTGTGGGCCAGAGTGCAGCATCGGTAGGCTGTTGGGGCGGGCTGATCGGACTGCAAAAAGACTGACTATGCCAGAATAAAGACCAACAGGACATTCCCTCCTCTGCAGACCTGACGGTGCGCTTGGGAGGTGTCACTCCCCCAACCACACTACAGTCCACCGTCCTCGTTCTGCGAAGACATCCGGGCTTCCTCATCAGCTACGTGTAGTCAGCGTTTGGGGACCATTCCGGTCCTGGCCGTCCGCGATCGAGGGCGACTGACTGTTTCTTGGGTTCGGGAGGGACGTGAAGCCGTCTGCCGAGTCACTCAGCGGTTACGTTGAGCTGGTTGGCGGGTTACTCGAGGGTTGCATTAAGCCGGTTGACGAGTCACTCGAGGGTTGCTCTGGCAGTTCCGGTGGTTGTGTTTCTGGAAGGTAGCACTCAGAGGGGGTAGGCAAGGGTCGGGGGAAGTGGCTTGACGCCGAAGAGGGAACACGGCATGCATGACAAAGGCAAATACATTTCTTAGATTTTCAAAATATTTGAGTTTTTGTCTATATTGCAAGACGTTTGTGGACGAGACGCACCATTACCACTAAAGACGAAAAAGGCCTGTTAAAGGAGATAGCAAACGTTCACAAAATCTGTAAAGCGGACCGGACGTTTGACCTACCTAGCGCGTCGGTCGCTTGCTCGGAATTGAGGCGGGGTAGGTTGAGGGTCAAAGGGAACGGAGGATTGCGGGATATGCAGTGCTCGCTAAGTCACCGCAGGTGTGGGTGCTTGTGTGACAGCATCAGGATGGGTTGCAAGTGGTTCGTCAAAGAAAGCCACTTTAAGGCGGTCAATGGACACCGTAGTTCGGTGCTCATTCTGGTCTAAACTGAAATGTTTTGGAGTGCATTACAGGACGCTGAAAGTTCCAGTGTAGGGAAGCTGGAGAGGGCGCTGCACTGCGTCGGTGCTGAGGAAGACATCAGTGTAGGTAGAGAGTCCATTGCGTATTTGCATAACTCTAGTCTGCTCACGGGGCCGAGTCGGTGGTAGTGAACGCATGCGTTGAACTAGGGAGGATGTAAAGTTAGGCGGAGTCATACCGGACAATGCGGGGGGATAAACGAATTCTCCTGGAAATTTTAGCGTTGTTCCGTAAACCAACTCTGCTGGTGCACATTGCAAATCAGCTTGGATACTGCTGCGAATGCCTAAGAGTACGCGCGAAATGCTTTTGCTCAAGCAAGGGTCGGAGGAAGAGCAGAGCGAGGTTTTTAGCTGTCTATGGATGCGTCCAAGTAAACCGTTAGCTGCTGGGTCATACGCTGTGATATGAAAGTGGCGGTAGCCTAAAAAGTTGCAAAATGTATCAAATTCGGAAGCTTTGATGGGTGTTCCATGGTCACTTGTGATGGTGTATAAGCGTCTGCAGTGAGAGACCCACCGGTCTAAGAAGGCCCGGATAACAGTCTCAGTTGTGTAGTCTATTTCTGGAACGGCTTCTGACCATCTGGTGAAGCGATCAACACATGTAAGAATGTATACGAATCTGCGTGTAGGAGTCAAGGGACCTACCATCATCATCATCATCACTATACACGTTAGCTAGAAGCGAGAAACACCTTAGCTACTGTGCCGCAATACATAAACAGAAAAAATGAGAAAACATGCGACTAGAGCAAGCCGGTTTAGCTACCGCTAGCGGATGGGCATCGTTCCGATATGCTACCAGCCGGCTACTGTACATCAAAGAAAAAATTACTATGTAAAATTATATGAGGCTAAATAGTGAGACCGTGGTTGAAGGGTGAGGCTGAGGGATGGGGTGGGACAAAGTAAATCACAGCACGAAGGCCACTGAGGTCGGCTCCTTGCCATGTTAGCAAGTGTATCCAGCCAAACGTGTTGATCATTTTTCGGACCCCAACCAGGGAGCCGTATAGCTCCAACCGAGGCCAGATCGTAAATGAGGGCCTTCATTCCTCTCGATCACGTCATCGCTTGACCACCTCTCCTCTTCTTCGATCCACACCCTCCACGAGCAAACAATGCACGTCGCAAGAGTCGGCGGGCTCGCATGCGGAACACTTGGCTCAGCCAACGGAGCCTAGTGCGTGAAACAAGGGTGCTGAGCGGGTCATTTCCTTTTCCTGTGCCGTAAACAACGCGTCGAACACGCTCGTTACTCTTACGGTGCTCCCACCAGATGTGAGCTAAATTGCGAAGGTACCGGTGGTCGAACATAACTAGCCTCTATGCACCTGCTGATTTAAGAGGCCAGGTTTTACAACCGTACAGTAGGGTCGAAAGTACCTCTGCATTGTACACTCTACCCTTCAGGGCAAGTGTGATGTCGCGCCGCCGCCATAAGTGGCGAAGGTTAGCAAAAGCACTTCGAGCTTGTGAAATACGGTTCGTGATCTCATCTTCAATCATAAGGGCGCTGGTACAACTTCCCAGATAATTGAATTTTTGTACAATTTCTAGCTGATCCCCACCAAGGGTCAGCGCAGGAGGCGGTCCAGACCAATTTTAGAGGAACATTTTGCACTTCGAGGGTGCAAAGCAAAGCTCGAAGTGGCTAACAGTCAGTGCTAATCTGTCCAGTGCAGCTTGGCACGTCTGAGAGCTGTCACAGATTAAGACAATATCATCAGCATACTCTAAGTCAAGAAGTCGTTCTCCTGGGTGCAGATCCACACCGAATTCTTGTCCTGTAAACGCGATTTCCATGAATTCGTCAATATCGAAGTTGAAGAGGAAAGGTGACATCGGGCATCCTTGTCTCACACTGCTGGAGATATTAAAGGGCGATGACTGTTTGCCGTAAGCGCTTACACTGCCCGAGCTACGCACATATAATGCTCGGATAATATTCACATATATCTCAGGAACACCTTTCCTGGGTAGACAGTCCCAAATTGCACGTCTTTCCACTGAATCGAATGCACCTTTGATATCGCGGAACTCGACAACGGTGGACCGTCAATATATGTGACGGTGCTCCAGCGATTGAGGCAAAGTGATGTGGTCAATGCAGCCACGACCTCGACGAAACCCGGCTTGCTCTTCACGAATCTGGCTTTCGTGAGTGTCAGTCAGTCTGTGAAGGATGATAGACACAAGTAAGTGGGAGGCGATGGAGATCAGACGGATTCCTCTATGGCTGCCGCATTCGGATAGTGAGCCTCCCTTGAAAATTGGGACTATGACGGAGCGGCTCCAGTCGGTTGGGACAGTTTCCTGCTCCCACAGTTTCACTAGTAATTCATGTAAATTATCAATTAGGGCAGGTCCCCCGAATTTGAAGAGGACTGAAGGAAGATCATCAGGTCCTGCGGCTTTGTTCAACTTCAACAGTGCGATCTCACCTTCGACTTCTGAGCGAGAGGGTGGATCCAAAGGGACAGTCCATGTAGTGGGGCGATCAGTGGCCTGGCGAGAAATCTAACCATCCCGGCCGATTAAATTGCTTTTCAAAGGGCTCATCCCAACGCTCCAAGCTTTTTGATAAGTTGTAGATAGGCTGTCCACTCTCGTCATAAACTGTTTCACTAATAACAGGTTTCCTGCTGCCGGATACCCGTATCAGCTGGGATAACTTACGAAGGTTACCAAGGGCAGCGGCCATTTCCATTTTCGACGCACGTTGAGATCTTTAGGATTCGCAGGCTATCTTCAGGCTAGCACGGAGTTTTGCCCGGAGCTCTTTGCGAGTTTCATTGTGTTCGCTTCCAGCCGGAATATGCCTGCGAGCATCGATAAGTTCCAGAGACTGCGAAAAGACCCAATGTCCATGTTGGCCATTAGACATATCACATGAGGATTTTCATGCTGCTAGTAAGGTCTGGTAAATATGAGACTAATGAGCTTCAATTGCATCCAGTGAGAGTTTAGCCAATTCGCATGACAGCTTAATTTGATAGGCATTCAGAACAGCTAGTTTCGCCAGTTGGATGGTGTCAATGCGCTCACAACATCGTCGTGGGCGCCCGCCAAAGCGCATCCGCATGTCAGCACATACAAGTGCATGGTCGGTGTCCACACATGTGCTCCAAATCGAGTGACAGTTCTGGATGCAGCCTCTCCAGCGGTAACTTATCGCAATGTGATCGATTTACGTCCATAGCTGGTTCGAGGCTGGTGTGCGCCAAGTCACCCTCCGGCGGGTGCTGTGTCGGAGATTAGTGCTCGCAAGAAATAAGCGATCATCTTCACCCAAATGAAGTAACCGCCCACCGTTATCATTACGGGAGCTTACACCATGTTGGCCGCCCAAATGCAGCTCATCCTTGGATAATATTTCAACTTGAGTTTTCAGATCTCCAGCCAGCACAACAATGTCCGTGCTTCTTCCGTGGCTAAAGAGCTCGTTCATTTGATGATAGAAGTCGCCTTTTACCGTGTCATCGCTAAAGTTTGTCGGTGCACAGGCAGCGATGACGAATAAACACCTGTTAATCCCGAGCGACTTCGAAACTTTGAACGAGCCAGCCAATCGGACCGCACACATCCGGCTACTGGCTGGATTCCAGTCAACCGGAGTAGCTTCAGCCGAGGGACTCAGGGCAATACAAACACCGGCTTGGCCGATGCTCGAAGCTGTACCGCCACCGGATAGACGCAATGAGAAAATACTGCTTGCGTCCCCTGAATGGGATCGCAGATTGAGCACAGTTCTCGAGTCTTGCAGGGGGGTCTCCGATAAGCGACGGATATCGACCGAGATGGTCTCTAGTGTGCGGGCAAATGCTGCCTGTTGACCGATATGATGCAATTTCCGAATATTGAGGCATGTCAATCTGAAGGAGGATCGAGGGCTCCAAATAGAAGCCGATGAACTTAGCTTGACCGCTTGCTTGTACATGGGTCTGTGGACAGGGCGTTCACATGTGAGTTGAAACTAAAAGACAAGCGACTGTTGAAGCAAGGTGGTGGAGGGCCGAGTATTGAGGGGTTGAGCACAGGGGGGATAAAAGTGAAGCTGGAACGGGCCGATAAGGGTGAAAAGCGTAAGAGGGGGAATAAGAGGACGGGAAGACTTGAGCATTAGCATCCAAACCCCTATCCACCCTGCTCGATGCAGCAGATAGGACACCGTTGATTATCCTCTGCGACGGCCAGAGCATCGGAAATTTGTTTGAAGAGAGTTTCATTGTATTGCGTGGGCAGGATACTGTCAGGCAACCCAGGCCTAGACAGGAGAACGATTAGGGTTCTCAACCAAAGCCTTTGGTTCAAAAACCTGACCGCAAGGCAGCGGGTTTGGCGTTGGGCTACAAAGGGTCCGTTTTAAGGAATAAGGAGTCACCCTCATTCCAATCCCCAACCTGGAGGACCAGAAGGCTGAGTTTGTCTGGCCTCTAACCATTGGCCAAGCTGGAATGAGTGGCTCTGAAGGTGCAAAAATGCACCACCCAGTATAGCTCAATGGATCTCTGAAGCACGCAAACCATCGCAGCACGGTAAGGTCCAGTCTCATTGCGATGGAAGGGACTTACCAGGTCTAAGCGTACTTTCGAGAACCCAATCCGGGGCTGAAAATGAACCAAGAGGAATGCGGACGTGACAATATATTTCGGAGCGCTGGCATTGAAGGCAAGCTCTAGCTCAGGTAAGAACATGTTTGTTTACGCGTGGCCAGAGAAAACGTTCGGTGACCAGTCTCAATGATTCACGGATACCGGGATATGATAGCGTGGGGAGTGCGTCAAAATCTGGGTGTCTGAAGGGGATGGGCACGAAGGGATGGTTGTTTCGGTGGTTTGGAGAGGAACAGGTTGGCATGCAGCGAAGTGGACTACGGAATGCATTGCATGTCTTCATCTTGAGCCCGAGCTGATGCCATGGCAGCAAGTTCGATGGTAGGCAAGATCTGTAGGGCGAGGTTGACTTGTGTGAGAGCGTCGGCAACGGGATTGTCGACACCTGAAACATGACGGATGTCAACAGTGAACTGCGTGACAAAGTCTAAATGTCTTGTTTCTTGTGGTGAATAGTTGTCGCAACAAGAGTTAAAGGCGAGGATGATGGGCTTATGATCAGCGTAGACCGTGAAAACGCGGCCTTCCAGTGCGTGCCTGAAGTAAAGAATAGCTAGATAGATAGGGAGTAGTTCACTGCCAAACGTGCTGTAGCGGGTTTCCGATGGCTGCAGGCATTTGGAAAAGAACCCAAGGGGTTGCCACTACCCACCAACGAGTTGTTGGAGGTCGGCTGCTACCTCGACGTCTGAGGCATCAATCGTGTTATAAAGGCATGCAATTGATTCGGATTGAGCGAGGAGGGCTATGTTGGAGATTGCATCCTTGAACTAGTTGAAGGCTCTCTGTGCTGTGTCTAGGAAGACGAACTTATGTTTATTCCCTCTGAGTAGGTCACTCAGTGGCTGCTGGAGCTCAGCGCAGCGCTACGCGGAATGAAGCGTTGTTAATAGTTGACCAAGCCATAAAGTCGACGGAGATGCTTGAGCGAAGTAGGAGCGGGGAAGTCCTTGATTGCCTGGATCTTATCAGGAACGATGTGGCCTGGTAATTCTACCGTTGGTTTGCCGAGTTCGCACTTAGTCGGGTTCACTGTGACACCGTGTGGGGTCAGTCGCTGGAAGAAAGCTTGGAGGTGGTGGAGATGCTCATCTTCCGATGAACTGGCTACTAAAATATCATCGAGGTAGAAATAAGTGAAGTACAGACCTTGCATGGCATCGTGGATGAATCTTTGGGATGTTTGTGCGGCCTTTCACAGTTCAAATGGCATTTTTAAGTATTCAAACAAACAGACAGGAATAATAACGACTGTTTTAGGAATAACATTTTCTTATAAAGATATCTGGTGATAGGAGCGAACCAACTTGATCTTGCTGAAGCTCGTCTTACCCGTGAGACGTGCCGTTAGGTCCTCCATATGTGGGACGGTCTACATATCTGGGGCAGTTGGCCAATTGAGAGCTCGGTAATCACCACAAGGGCACCACCCCCCAGATTGTTTGGGGACAATCTGCAGGTGAGAGGACCAAGTTCTGTCGGAAAGGCGGATTATTCCAAGTTCTAGCATGTGCTCAAACTCTAGCCTAGCTTTCTTAAGTATGTCGGCCGCTAGTCGGCGTGAACGACATGAGACGGGTGGGTTATTGGTCCGTATGTGGTGCGGGACTTGGGATGCCACGAGCGAAGTTGCATTCATTGGCTGAACGAGCTTGGGGTGCTGGGAGAAGAGATTGGCGTAGTCCGGTGAAGTCTGGCGAAAGGCGGAGACCAGGTGATGGATGCGACATCGGCGTTGATGCCACTTACACTGAGTTTCTTTGCAGTGTCGACTATCATTTGGCGTTTCACATTGACCAAGAGGTCAAAATGTCTGAAAAAGTCAATGCCGATGATGGTAAAGGGGGCTCCAGCGACGGTAAACATTAAGCGGAACGTGCGCCGAAGACCTAGGTCTAGGGTAAGCGACTGATGACCGTAGGTGGCTATTGGTGTACCATTGGCAGCACTTAGACTTGTCGACAAAGAACCGAGAGGCTCACCTGGAATAGAGGCATGACGCTGACCTCCGCCCTGGTATCAGCTAAGAACTGAGTCTCGGAATCTTAATTCCTAATGTAGATGTGACGGCTTTGAGTTTTGCTGACGTTGTTCGTAGCCATTACAGGCCGGCGTCATGAATCGTCTGTAGCGGGGTACCCGCATGGCAGTACGCACTTACGGACTTTATTACCGAAACGCGAGTGGTAAAAGCAGCAACCTTAGACACCAGGTTATGTGCGACGGGGCAATGGTCCAAAGCGGCTGCAGTGCTTATGGTTTAAAGTGAGCTCCCCTATCTGGCGCTGAAGAGAGGCTATCTGCGATGATAATGCGCCTATTGCCGACGGTTGGCTGATCACGAGTGTCGGCGTGGTTGCGCCAACACAAATCTGCTTATGTGCTTAGGTTTCCGTCTCTGGTTGGTGCCGTTCGATGACGCGGTCTGCTAGACCAACATCTGCTGTGATTGAAAAGTCGCTTGCTACTGCAAGGATAGTTTGAGTGCTTTCATGAAGGCGTTGCATCCACAGCTTGCGGAGAACCCCGGAAGTCAATGTTGGACTTGTCAATGAGCTGTTGCACTTCTCACAACAAGGCTGAGAGCATCCTATCTCCTAGTTGCGGATAACTAAATAGTTGCTGCAGACAGATCTTGTCAGAAATCGTGATTTGCTGAACAACAGCCTGTTAAAGATTCTCGTATTTCATTACTAGAGAAGGGTATAATATGATGTCCCTCACCAGCAAGAATATACTCTGAGAAAGGCGAGATAGTAGCTGATTATACATGGCGAAATCAGAAGCAATCCTACAAATATAAAAAATGAATTTTAGGTGCAAAAATCATAACGGAGGCTCATTCTGCCAAAAAGGTGGAGAAGCTAACGCTACGTAGGGAGATGACTTATCCTCTAGATAATTTGGTGCAAAAAGCGAATAAAAACTGTGGTAGGTGAGAAAACAAAACGATCCCAAGTAATGAATCATAAAGTCACTGGAACGAGCTAGCCAGAATTGAAATGCCAAATGGCGGGTGGGGTGTTCTGGACCGGGGTCACCAATTGCTGGGTGGAATCGGGGATACTAGTCGGTAAGCAATAACATGTAAGAGACGTGTCAAATACGGGACAGTATAGAAGTTGGAGGTGACTGAATCCAACGTGTATTGTGCAGGCTGCAAAAATAGGATTCGAATCAACCAGAGTTAGAAACGGTGCAGCGAGATACTCACCAATACAATTTACGTCCACGGAAGTACCGTCAGTAAAACGAGTGGACGTTTTGAAGGTTAAGAACACGGTAAAACCCAATGCTTCAAAATACCGAAAGAGCTTGTTTTCCGGTACACTACAATCTCTGCTAAGGAGGGGATCGCTGTGATTTCTACCAAATCTTTACTGTTAACCGGTGTTGCCTTGGTGTCATTCAGTACCACTTCGCTGGTGGACTGATCTTTTAAGCACACACCGACGAATCTAAAGTTTCTTACTCCAGGCAATCTTACCGACTATTTTCTGTGGATTTCGGAAGAAGTAAAAATGGCTGAACTATGGAACAATTAAGCCCCCTTCATCTCCCCGAATTTTGTACTAGCAAAACAGATTTGTTCATAATTTGGGGGACTTGTTGACTGCGAATAGCAAACTATTCTTTTAACCAAATACGTGACACATACCCGAACGTAACTTGCAGGCTCCGAGTGAACTCACCCTCATCTGTAAACTCATTTAGAGACCTATTTGTTACTATTGCTTTACGGAACTACATATTTCGGATTTACTCTGGCATCTTTCTTACATATGTCGAATATCGGGTCTCTCAGTCTATACCCAGCTGCATTTATCCATCTATTCCATTATTTCCGAGCAGACTTTGTTCACTGTAATATACACTGCTGCATCTATATGATCATGTCTCTAATGGCGTATCTCGCACAGTCAAGAATAAAGCTTTATTTATTTAGTTATTTCGTCGGTTGCCTGTGATATTCGCCTGGGTTTTCAATCCATATTCGACGCTCACTCCAAGGAATGTCATGGCATATACGAAGGTTACGAGACAAATCACGAAGTCGAGTTGTCTAAAGCAAAGAGTTTACACCTCGTTGATGGAGTTTAGTGGAGCCCGAAGAAGTCTAACTTAACCTTAGCGCTTGGAATTTGGATGAATGGTGATCCTCGTCAGATTGGTGAGCCTAGTCGGAACGCCGATCAGACTGCTTATAATATTGCGATTGCTCAGGTCGCCCATCGACTCTTCTTCAAATGATTTCCACATTGATTTTGAAATCTCAATACATCTAAAGGGTTAAGCAGCCCCTAAATTCGAAATGTTTGTGGCCCCAAGTAGAGTACGTGATCCAGGTGGGGCAATGTGAGCTGGCTGGACTGGAGATCGCACAGTGAAGGGCAACCAAAAATCTGGAGGGGTTGTCCTACCTGTCATACCATATGCGACTGAAAGACCTGGAAGTGTACAGCGAAAGATCTGGTCGTTTACGTGGTGAATTTATCCTGGCGTTCCAGATCTCGGAAAACCTCGGTCACGTTTGCCGCCACCAGCTGAAGCTTAACCGCAACACAGAATTGAGGGCTCGTAATCTGAAAATAGCCACCCAATACAGTCGGATAGCGTGCCACCGAAATTAATTTTCTATTCGAGTTTGTCAACCGTGGAACGCTTTTCCGACTTTTGTTATTTCTGCACCCAAGTAACCAATATTTAAAGAACCGCTCTACGATCTTTGATCTGATTTTTATCCATTTAGTGACGGAAAGATATAGAAAAGCATTGTGCTCACCAGCCCCCACGAAATAGGGGTAAGTAGATATCTACCTTTGTGTTAACCTGGATAATATACGAAGTCCAGAGATGCGCTTTTCACTTTTGTGCAACCTCTTCGTACTACACAAACCACAAAGCATCAAGCAGGACTTGGCAATCCTTGGATTATTTTCTGTTTTATAACATTGTTACATTGCTCCATGATATGTAGTGCTTTGAGGACCCGACGATCTACTACGTACTAGTGCAGCATCGCCTCACATTAATGTTGGGTGTAGCAGCAGAAACTGCACCAGTTGATTTTGAGTACTCGTGGATACAAC
Organism: Dicrocoelium dendriticum; assembly: GCA_944474145.2. Lineage (NCBI taxonomy): Eukaryota > Metazoa > Platyhelminthes > Trematoda > Plagiorchiida > Dicrocoeliidae > Dicrocoelium > Dicrocoelium dendriticum. The sequence continues at coordinate 210,636,853 of OX104063.1, read as the reverse complement.
GACGGCCCAGCTGTCACTGGTATTTGCTTGCTTCCTGAGTTTTGGTGAAGATTGGTAGATGCAATTAACTTAAGGAAAATTGTTGGAAATGGGCTGGAGGTGAAGAGTTCGGAAACAGTTCATTGGCCTGAATTAGAGGCGTGGTGATTGTCTAGTATGTTTGCAGATGTCACTTTCCCGGTGGAACACTCGGCGTGCGGGTTTGGCGTGTATTGGAGTTCAGTTGAGAGACCTGGGTCATACATTTGGCTATGCTTGTTCACATTGAAGCTAGTTTTGTGTTCGAAAATGCTTCTACTGTTTGCGTCAGCCTTTCGTAAAGGTGGAACAGCGCATTCAAGTCTTAACAATTGAAATTATCGTACAATTCACATGAGCACAAATAGAGGCCGGCCTCTCTCGATCTCACTTTGTTTGGCGTCATTTTTATACACCTGGGATGGAAATAAGTGGAGCATTCAGAAAGACCCTCAGCCACAGTGGATCGGCCACGCGCGCCCAAGAGGTTATTTGAAGTTGGTGAACTTGGTCTTTTACTCTAGTCAGTTGTCAAATTCTTTGTTTCAGCTCCAAAGTCAGTTTACCGATATTAGTTATTGTCTCACTCTTTAAGGCAGCGCGCAAATTGTTCGATTCACCGATCAGTTGTCTGGATGATGTGTGCGGGCACATAAACACAAAATGGTGATCTATATTGAGCTCTTTGCGTTAAGAGACAGAACCAAGCAGAGCGCTGGCAAGCGATGTCATCACTGTGATATTTACCACAAAATCGACACAAACTGTGTTGTAGCTTTATGTATACTGCAGTCGTCAACGATAGTTGCAGGATCATTTGATTGTCCCTTGCTTCTTCTTCTTCTGACTGAGACCAAAATTATTCCCGGGCAACTCAGGGATGATGTAATTGTACGTGTGGGCTTCATTAACAGCGTACCAAAGCTGTGTATTGAAATAATGTGTTCCATATGAGTTAAACCCAAGGGGTAGTTAACACTGCGTAGTGCTCGTCCAATTCTTTCGAAAGAGCAAATGTACAATGAACACTGAACAATGATTTATAACGGGTAAGAAAAGCAGGTGCTTGACATGTCCCGTAGGGTGTATAGCGTGATAAAAAAGACAGCGAAGGGATAATGGAGTCTTCAGTTCGGGCGCTTACAGATGTAACTGCACTGTCATATAAAGGGAGTTTGAAATGAGAATGTACGCACACAAAGCAACAGGGGAGTGGTTATTGATCACATCATAGGCGAGAAAAATAAAAAAGATAGCAAGGACAACGCTTACTCGTGTGCAACAATCTTGGGTCGACAGGATGCAGTAATCCAGTTTCTGTAGTAGTAGCGTTTATCAAATTTCGTGTAAGGAGTTTGGAATTACTCATTCTCGAGTAGGGTTATGGCACTATCCACTGTCTGTTGTGCATTAGTGCCAGCATCTGGTGGTCATGAGCTATAGCACGTAGTGTAAATGTGACAGGGTATCGTCAAGGCGTTTTCTGAAAAGGGATAGGGTGGGTGCATTAATTACATGTTCCGGGAAGGCGTTCCAAGGCTGTGCCACTCGAAGGGAGAAATAGTTTCGCCGACATTCCAGGCGGCTCTACTGCGTGACTAACTTAAACTGGTGACCTCTTAGCGAGGTGTTTTGTCTGAGTATTAGAAGGGAATGGCATGGAAGGTTGGGGTCTCTCAGGATTAAGTACACCATTATGAGATCGCCCCTTAAACGCCGATAACATTCACTGTATATTTTGAGAGTCTTCAGCCTGAGTGGGTAGGGGAGGCTGGTCAAACCTCTGACGCTCTTCGTTGCCCTACGTTGTGCAGTATCGAGCACAGTGAGATGGTGCTTGAGCCAGGGTTGCCACGCTTGAATAGCGTATTCCGCGTGCGGCCTCACGTAGGCACTAAGCATTTTTGAGAAGACTAAAAGGGTCAAACTTCCCGAAGGCTCTGCGAAGAAGGCCGAGGTACTGGTTCGCTTTCTTAACTGCCTTTTCAGTCTGCCTCGAACAACTGAGGTCATCTTGAACTATCACAACAAGATCGCACTCGTGAGAAGCCCGCTGTAGAACTTGTGGTCGTAGGCGGTACTTGTGCATACTCATGTGCCGTATACTGAGAACTTTGCACTTGGTGACGTTGAAATGCAGCATGTCGTCGATGGACCATGTGTACGCTTTGTACAGGTCCTCCTGTAAGAATGTGTGATTCTCCACTGCAGCTATAGTGCGCCATACATTTAGGTCATCAGCAAATAGCAAACAGTTAGAAGATAGCACACTCGCGAGATCATTTATGAAGACCAGGAACAGGCGGGGTCCAAGTACCGAGCCCTGAGGTACGCCGCATTGAACTTCGATGGATTCTGATGGGTTGCTTCAAACCCTCACATTCAGGTGACGTTGCAGGAAAAAGTCTCCTATCCAGCCCAGAACAGGATCACCGATTCCATATTTCTGTAGTTTGTGGAGGAGAATGCGATGGTCTTTGCGGTCGAATGCCTTTGAGAAATCCAAGTAGGCCGCGTCAACTCCTTCACCAGCGTCCACAGATTCCGTCCAGCTTGCATGAGCAATCAAGAGATTAGCTGTACAGGAGGGCTTTTGACGAAATCAATGCTGTTCCAGAACGAGAATTTGGTTGTTATACAGGTACCCCATCAAAGCCTCAGCTACAACGGACTCCATAACCTTGGAGATCACAGGCAGTAGTTATCGGGCGATAGTTTGCTGGTTCAGCACGGCTACCACTTTTGTAGATAGGCGTGATGATTCCGTGCTTCCACATCGTGGGGACGTGCATCTCGTTCAGACATCGTTGAAAGAAAATTGCTAATGGCCCTGCCAAACTTATGGCAGCAACTTTCAACGCCTTCGGTCGAATGCCGTCCGCACCCGGGGAGCTGAACTCGCGCTGAGACACCAGCCTCTTCAGTACAGCTGCGGAAGTGAACGATATGTGATTAAGCCCTGATGGCGGCGTTATCTGCTTAGGCAGGATGTATGATGATTGCGCGCTTTGGAATGTACGGCCAAATTGTTGTCCAAGGACGTTGGCCTCCTCTTGTGCGGTTTGGGCTAACCCGCATGCTGTGTGCAGAGCAGGAATACCGCGCTTAACACGGCGCAAATTGTTTACGTGCATTGCAATAGTAACTCCGGCTAGAGATAGAACAAGAAGTGTGCGGCTGCTCGGCTGAACACACGGGCACATACAAGCGTATTCGAAGTCCACAGAATCTAGTGAGGCTACGAATAATGTGGTTGACAGCTTGTGCCCAATCGTTTGTCTGATACACCATGCTGGGACTCATCCGTCAGCTCCAACGAAGTGATGGATCTCAGTACACGTTACTTAACCACTGTTTCGAAGAATCTGGCGATCGTAACATCGTGGCGCATTGGTTAGTGATTGTGAACTTTTTGATTTGATTGTCCCTCGTGAAGACGGACAACAACTATTTCCCGTCGATCTGCGAAGTAGTTTGACTCTAACGAAAAGATAAAACTAATCAACATAAGCGCTAGTAAATCAGGTATTCCCCCTTTTTGATGGGTGGAGTATGCCATCATCATCCAGATTGGAAGCGGATTTGATGAAATTCATGTCCTACTGGAAATTATAAAGACAGAAATCGATTCTACGCAGGGTGCAGGTTGCTTTTAACCCAATTTTTCTAGTAGTAGTGTCAGACTCCAAAAAACGAGCTGAACACTTTACGGATGACAGCTGAATAATAGTGAAAGGAGTGACCATCCTCGTCAACCCGTTCAGTGTTCAATCACAGGTTTTCCGATACAGAATTTTGATAAACATTTGGCTTTACATGTCGTTCGTAGGGCTTTTTGCTCTTCACTTGTCCACACCATTCACAGTGTGTGTCTGCTTTCAGCAATAAATAATGTGCATTTAACATATTAGGGAGAAATCTCTTATCTTTTGTATCGCGTGCTCAGTTTTCTGAATTTATAGCTTACTGGAATTCCGGCTGCCTATTCTTAGACATGCGTAATCCGCTTCTCTGATGCATCGTAAATTATTTAAAGCTGTTCTTCAACTCAATTGGCTCAAGTATTGAAAAGTACATTGCGTGAAATGCACATTGAAATTTGAAGCAAATACCACAGATAATGTGTATACTACCGCATTTGTAGTCATCTTGCACAGATTCAGGAAAATGCTGAAGCAAGTTTTGCACCTTAGCTACGGTACCATATGGGATTGACTGCTAAAGAGCTGATGTACCAAATATTTGTGCACGAGTAAGAAAAAATGGTTAAAGTGAAGGAGTGAAACATATGAAAGATGATGTAACCATGCTGAAAACTGCTTGAAGGAGGACTGAATAAAATAGAATGGCAGGGACTATCGAACGTAGATGCGTTATGATGGGTAAAAAAACCAAAAAGTCAAAAATATTGAAAACCGAGTTGTAAACAGGCAATTGAACAACTTGTTTGCACTTTTTTCTTCCAGCCTTTTTTCTCGCCAATTTCAATCTCTCTCACCCTTTCCTAACCAGAGCTGAGGTAATCCTGTTGGCTGATTGCGCGTTTCACATTTCAGGCAAACTGATTGATGCAGATTTAGTCTGGATGTGGCTGGGGAGGCTCAGGACAAATGCGTCGCACACATTTTGCATCTTAACCATCTACCAATATGTTACACTCTATTTGTGTATCGCCTTAACCTTCCATGATATCCGTATAGGTCACCTTCATGGCTTACTGTTTAACACAAAAGCATGTTAGAAATGGTGTCATTCTCAATGGAGGAGTATCATTGTTGCTGCTCCCAACACTGAGATCCCAAGTCAGTGTTGGAAGGAGCAATAACGAAATCCACCCAATTCGGATGCTGTCCTGGTGATCGGGATGACCAAGGTCTACCTCAAAGCAAATTCAAGTTCTAAGAGAGATTGCGTATCGCAATCTAACCACGGTGGGTATCCCAACCCAACTTTGGTATCGTTCTCTTATAGTTCATACCATTCCACCGTTACATTCTTATTCCTTCCATTGTCTCAGGTAAGTTAAAACGTTTCCATGTCTCAGTGTGTTTAATTTATCTTGCATCTCAATTCCATTGCCATTTTCAATCGCCTTTAGTTCTGTTCACATCTCTGGCCTATACCTAAATAGTGAAAGCGTGGATGACCGTATTTCTATGAGCTGATCCACATACTTCTGCCTGCTAAACGCACGAACCCTTGCAACTTGCATTTATATTTCGCCCTGTCTGGTTGCACATTATATTGAAGGTGCTGAGTTATTTCAATAATCAAAGCATGCTTTTTTAACATCCTGCACAAGGAAACGCATGTTTCCAACTTCAACAAGACACTAAGACATTAACCCGTATACAACACAGGAAATAAGGAGAATTCAATAGTGCAATGCAGATCGAAGACCACCAGATCCGCGAACTTGTTCCCCACAAGATATGCCAGGATCTGGAACAAATAACCATCCGAAATACTTGCCTGCAAATCAGAGTAGGAACTGTGCAATATGCGATTAAGCCATAAGGACTTCACAGTACAAGTAGTCGCGCATAAGAACATGATCCATGATTTATTTCATCCGGAAAACCGTCAATAACAAAAGTGTATGCTGAAATAGGAGAGCTTCTAGGCTCAACGTATTTATCTTCTTTGTTGCTGTCACTAGGCTATGCCAACCCCAAGGTAGTCAAAAACAATAGTAAACAAGAACACCGCAAGGTCGACAATTGAGTAGCAACCTTGTTATGCGTTTTTCGATCATCAATGGCTGGTGCTCTAGAAAATGCTATTACTTACCCATAATAGGCAGGTCGGGCCGCAAAACGAACACCATTTATTTAGTTACTCAGCTTGCAGTCTTTATTTAGTCATTAGGAATATTCCTTGTTGCTAACAGTTGCTTCATTGTAATAACTTGCAGCGTATATTAGCACCATACTTATGACACTCTCTTTTGACCAGATACTTGCTCATCATTATTTCTTCTCGTTTGTTAGCTTCGCTGAGAGGAATCCGATAGAGTGGCCAAGATAAAAGCCACCAGACACTATGTCATTTTCCTGTTCCAATTCAAGATATCTCTATCTGGTGAGACCAAATCAGGACGAAACAGGTCGGTCGTGGAGCGCACGGTTGGGAGAGAGCAGCTCCGAAACTCTACGCATTTGAGAAGCTGTTACGCAAAAATATCAGAGAATACATTGCTTTTATGGACAAGAAAAGTAACTTTCAGCTCTACCACAACCAGTTTGGCAGGAATGACCTGGCGGACGACCGCGCTGAAATGAAAAAGTATCTCATCATTTTCTCGGGAACCAAGTTTTTCAATATGCAGCTGCGGCGAGGCATTTAGATATTGTGTCGTTCGACGGAATAAAAACTAATATAACACGGTATCCAGAGCAAGTGCTTGACAAGCCCCTTAGGATGACCGCAGTGGGATTATGAAATCAAGGTTAAAAATGAGAGGAAAATGGAAAATTCTGGTTTAGGTTGGCACACCAAATTATTCGCATGAACATTTGTGCTGGTATCCTCACCAATACGTTACGAAGAGGGTTAGTTAGCACACGGTTTGTTAAGAAATACTTCGTCTTCCTAATGAAACGGGCTATACCTCGCGAAGTAAATGTGATAGAGTATACAATTGCTCATTTGTTCGCCGAGCTGCGAAATTGGTTTGCAAACGTTTCACCGTCATGCGAGACGGCATCATCAGTGCGTCGAGATATGCAGTGTAATCTCGCTGATTGAATTGTCGACCGGTGATCGGCGCGCAGGTGGCATTTGCATCTATGCATCTTCGCTAGTCTCAGCACACGTGGATGAAAAAGAACACAGCTTCGACTGGGCCAACACAGAAGTCCTGGCACGAGGTGAAACAAGAAGAGCAAGGGAATTCCTGGAAGCGTGGTTCTCAACACAAGACTCGATCACCATGCATATCGAGATTGACCCGGTTTACCAACCCCTCCGATGGAGAGAACTTAGGGAAATTATTAGACGCCGCTTGAATAGGAACAACTCAAGCGACGACCTCCGCCACGGGGAAATGGGTAGAGATCACGGGACTCAGATCGAAGCCGTCACTTTCGAAATGTCACCTGCACACCGATCACGGGTCGACAATTCAGTCAGCGAGATTACACTGCATATCTTGACGCACTGATGATGCCGTCTAGCATGACGGTGAAACGTTTGCAAACCAATTTCGCAGCTCGGCGAACAAATGAGCAATTGAATTATCAACCCGAGCTACCAGTTTTCCAAAAAGTGATAGAGTATTGTCAAGTTGTCATTTGAGGAGCCTGAATTGCGGGCAAGTTAACGTCAGTTGGAAGAGGGTTCCAGGTTTGGAATACCCCAAGGATGCAAACATTGGCAGCAATCGATACTACCATGGTGTGTGGTCAGGATAGGCTAGTGTCATCACAGGACAGTATTTCGCTTGATTTGAAACAGATCGCGACAGGCGTGATTGGGGTTCGCCATTATGCGATATGACACTATAAGCACAGATCAAGACTCCGATACTCACTATTGTTCAACCCAAGGGCTTGAAGTTTACGAGAGCAAGGGAGATGAAAAAAGGCCCTAAAGACTGCGTTGGCTATAAGTGGTTAATACTGGAAAGCAACAGAGCCGCGTTTGCACTAGAGACGCCAGAAGCCACAAAAAGTATCTATAACAATTTGAAGGCAAATACGCATAGTTCTAATAAGTTAACGTGTTACAGAAATCAACATAACGTGTTGTGCATTCAAGTTCAAGCGCGCATTAATTCATTCTCTCTATGAGGGTCTACATGCACGCACTATCAATGGCACTCTTATTAGTCATGGGACATTAGCTAATGGGACTCCCTGGATGCAAGCCCAGAGCTAGATGTATGTGTCTATGGGGATGGGTATGCTCCCGAGTAGGTTGACACATTGCTGTTAACGGAAGGCAGACAGGGATGAGAGTGTCAGCGCTAGAGGTCATGAACAATACGCCTGACTGTAGCTGGTCAACTTAAGATGAGGTGTTTGCACGTTCTCCTTCAGCATCTCATTAACAGATCGTTGTCAGAGAGTTACCATTGGTTCGTATTCTGACGCGGCTGGTAGCCGGTGTCCCTGTGCCAAATTTCCAACGCTTGTGCGAGCAGTCCGTAACGTATCGAGCTCATAATTTGTGATCGGTTCATGGTGCACAGTACCGGTGGCACGTTTGGGCTCCAGGTTAGTTATGTCTCAACTCGAAACAATACACAATATATGAATAGTAATATATTTATTATTATTGCAGATGAACTCATTTACCCTTAAAACCTATAACAGGCGTTCACGAAATTGCATTTGTGAATGAAGTATGACGGACCAATTGATGCAATCCCGACATTCAGCAGCGCTGCGCTCATTGTTTGTTAATTGACTTATTCCTCTCTTTGGATTACTGCAGAAGCTACGATGTTTCGTGCGCACCTGTGATTGTTTGATGTTGATCAGAAATGCGATTTTCCGCTGGGCATGCACCCAATGCGCTACTGTACATATTGTCCGCATATGTAATCCGCGATTACCATGAGTTACACAACAGTGAAGCGAACAAGGATTCTACCATTTATGGTATGTTTTAATTACTTTTGATTGAGGCCAACTGGATTAGTAACAAATGGCATTTCCTAAGCATCCTTGCATATACTGAAGATGCGTTTGTCTTCCCACACCACCTCGTCTCTACACTGAGCCTTCATTTATTCAGTCAGAGTTGGTTGGACACAATGCGTTACTGTATCAACTAGGTTGGCGAGCACATTAGACGTGATGTTTACATTGAATATGCCCAAGGTACAGAGAGACGTTTCAGAGTACATCCCTGGTAGTGACGGCAACCTGATACTCTTAACTTTCATCGTTGCAATGGCCATCAAACAAGTATCTCCTTACTACTACACCAGCCACAATATTAATCAAAACCCTTCCGTCAAATAATGCAGTCTTGCGATTGTGATGCCTTTTTCACTCTAACAATGCATAAATAGTCGTGCAGCACTTCATTATTAGGCTCAGCAAGCCATAACTCTTGTTGCTGCATAAGGAAAACGGATCAGTGACGTTTAGAAAGAAGCAGCCGAACAGTCTATGAGTCAGAAATGCAGCAAACTGATCGCGCGCTGAAAAAGGATAGGATATTTTACAGTGATTCTACAGATGCACAGATTCATCTCTGAAATCAAGCACTTACAGTTGATGGGGAGAACGCATTAAGATCAAGCAACCCTACGAATGACATGTAAAGCAAAAGAGCTGGTCTCACTTCTCCGTCGAAGAACCAACCAACGCTTTTTACTAATCACTGAAATGGTGGACGACATCCAGGCGCAGTTGGCACTTTCTTCTCCACCTACATGACCTTTGACACTAACGCTATAATTACACGAAGGCTCCATCTAAAGTGCTATTGTTCTCCGCAATATCCGCCAGGCAACACATTCTATTCAACCGTGCTCAGTTCTGGAAGATAATGGCATCCCTCCATCCACCATGAAACTGGGAGGGGCTGATATGTCACTGTTCCTTTTGTAATTGTTTGCCGTTTCACTGGGATCCAAAGAATTTGCAGATCGATGAAAAATTGCATTCATCAGCCCTAGCCACTATGGTTGTGCAAAGCAGGAGATTGACAAGAACAGGCCAAGTCAAAACATTCCCATAATAACCGGATTATTCGTGCCATTGGTAACAGATGTGAGGAAGTTCCTCAACTCACTGGAGCTGATAGACAGGTACTAAAATGGTTTCCTTGACTACCGCCCGTACACACTCTGCTACCTGCATTACCAAAACTACATTCCAGACTCCATTAATTCAAAGTATGTTATATTACTACTATGATTGCAAATGCAGACAATATACCATCGGGTGCCTCACAAACGGTTACCAAATCAGCAAGATTTCTTTGAAGTCCGCAACACATCAATCGGTTGGCTAGCATCATACATGAACCGTTCCTTTAAAATCGTCACTTTAGGCGTCTATTGCTCTTCCCCGCATCCAATTACCAGCGGGAGTAAACAAAGATGTGCGCTCGGTACATTAATGTCCCTTCTTCGTGTCAATAATAGCAATTCGGTTAACAAACATGGTGTACCGTATTTATTTGTTGTTGCTATAACATTTGTCCACAAGTACCGAGGAGTTGAGCTTCTGAATGTACTACCACTCATTCAATAATACATTCCTTCGCTTGAGAATTGGGGCGGCAGGTGGATGATGACGTTTTAAGCACAACAGTCAAGTATCATGTGCTGCGGTCGCTTGACACCCGAAGTATTTATCACACGTGACAGCGAACCCATCTGTGTACAACGGTCTATCTGTGACCTTGTAATCAGATATTCTTGTACTGTCATGTTGTTAGAACAGATTGAATACCAGATAACACGAACCAGACAATCATTCGCTAACATCTCTTATAACCTGCATACAATCATAGCTACAGTTGAACTATTTGAAATTCTTAATCGTCCCATCCTGGAGTACCTCAGCATAATCTGAGCTAATATGAGGAAAACAGACGGAACATCGATAGAAAGTCTTCAACGGTCATTTACTAAGCATATCTTGGGAAACAATTCTATCATAAACTCTCGGAAGCGATGTCGGTAACTCCATCTCGATCCGCTTTGGTGACGAAGATTCAATGATAACTTGAGACTGCCGTACAATCTGGTTCATGACAATACCTATTGCCATGGATTCACCTTAACATTGAAGCACAATTATACGCGAGACCTAGGTAACAAAGACATTACCCTGATTATACCACGATGCAAAACAAATTTGCGGTCAAACTTTCGTCTCACCATATATGCTACACTATGGAATCCACTGCCATTCACCATCAGGTTGTGTGAGGATGTGCTATTCTTTCACAGTAAGTTGCGAAGCTACCTCTACCTGGACACCATAAGGTCACTATGTTCGTGAGGAAGAACATTCGAACATCCATTCAATGGAAGCCCAGATAACGTCTAATGGATGTAATATCACCAATTTACGCCATGTACTTAGTCCTCGGTGTCTACAGCATAATCAAACTACAAATTTGCCTCCTAACATCGCTAATGATAAACATATGGGACAAATACCTTGGCAGAAATGCAGACAGCTATAAGAAGATAACGTGATATTGCTCTTGCAAGAGCATGGCATCACCTGTGCGTGTAAGTTCTGTGCCAAATATTGTCACAGCTTTTCACTCGGGAAAAAATATGCCCGTTATTCTTATGCATCTTATTATTAGTAATATTGTCGTTATTAATATATTTATGCGGTATGTTGTTTCAACTTGAGGCAAAACTAACCTGGAGCCTAAACGTTCCACCGGTACTGTGCACCATGAACCGATCACAAATTATGAGCTCGATACGTTACGGACTGCTCGCACAAGCGTTGGAAATTTGGCACAGGGACACCGGCTACCAGCCGCGTCAGAATACGAACCAATGGTAACTCTCTGACAACGATCTGTTAATGAGATGCTGAAGGAGAACGTGCAAACACCTCATCTTAAGTTGACCAGCTACAGTCAGGCGTATTGTTCATGACCTCTAGCGCTGACACTCTCATCCCTGTCTGCCTTCCGTTAACAGCAATGTGTCAACCTACTCGGGAGCATACCCATCCCCATAGACACATACATCTAGCTCTGGGCTTGCATCCAGGGAGTCCCATTAGCTAATGTCCCATGACTAATAAGAGTGCCATTGATAGTGCGTGCATGTAGACCCTCATAGAGAGAATGAATTAATGCGCGCTTGAACTTGAATGCACAACACGTTATGTTGATTTCTGTAACATGTTAACTTCTTAACATTATGCGTAATTGTCTGTAAAAATGTAAAGTGCGTGCACAGCAGTTGTGGAAAGATTGATGACTGGAACTTACCGAACGCCCTATCTTGACGGCTAAGGTACCGGCTCTCTCTACTCGATGTCTTTTTAGCCTGTTTTGAGAAGCCGATGTCATGTTGTACGATTACACCTATGTTGCTTTCCTTCGTAGCATGTTGCAACTTGCTGAGATAACTGGTATCCATGAGTACATAAAACTTGTGTGCTCAGAATTTTGCGTTTCGTCCAGCTAAACTGCAGTCAATTCTCGGATAAGCACATATAGTCCCTGTCGAGATCTCTTTGCACTGCTGCATGGTCGTTCACTATCTTGATGCCGTGCCAATCTTTACATCGTTTGCAACCAATAAAACTTCCGACTGGACCACACTGGCAAGACCGTTGATAAAGAATATGGACAAACGTCGTCACAGTCCCAATCTTTGGGACACATTACACTGGACGACAATTGGGTCAGAAATAGGGTTGCCCCTCTTACATCCAGCTGGCGTTGAATGAATAAGTTCTTTATCCTACCGAGCGCAAATCCTTGATTCCATAGTTTCGTAGTTTGTGTAGGAGAATGTGGTGATCCGGGCTCTGGAAAGCTTTAGACAAGTATAAGTAAACAATGTCGATTGCCGCCCTCACATCGACTGATTACGTCCAGCTTGCTCAGGATAGCAGTAAGTTTGTAGTGTAGGAACAATTTTAGCGAAAGCCCTGCTGCCGTGACCCTATGATGAGAGCAGCTTCAATGTGTCCCACGAACTCGTCTGCGATTATACCTTCCAACACTTTGCATAAGACTGGGAGGAGAGAGATCGTGGGCTTCACATGGTTACCACTCGTGTAAACAAACGCGACTATTCCAAGTTTCCGCATTCTGTAAAGCTGTATTTTTCAAGCATGGTTTCACAAAGCGAGCTAACGCTTCAGCGATGTTCATGGTGACTGTTTTAGTACCTTTGTTATAATTTTTCCACACCAGAAGAGCCATGCACGCGCAAGGATTATAGCCTTTTCATCACATTTGGCGCAGTGTAGGATACTTGGCTTAATTCTGGGGGCAGAATTTGTTGTGTCATGAATGGGTAACGTGATGATTCACTTTGGAAACTGCGAGTAAACCGTTGCTGAAGCACGTTCGCCGCACTTTGCATAGTGAGTGCCATACTATTTACTGTCTTTCGAACTGAGATTTGGCGCTGCATTTAGCGCAGCGTGTTGACACCCCTGTAGAGCATCTTGAGATTAGTACACATTTTCTTTGCTAAAGCTTGTCAGTTGTTGTTTCTGTCTTTGAGGATTAATTTGACACACTAATTTCCTTGATTTATGTAGACATTCTACGCCTGTACAGTCGGACAGGATTTATAAGCCCGCCAGGTCGAATCCCTTAAGCCATGCATTTTCGAGTCAGACACCTCAATAAGGATTCTATGTGCCTCGGGAGAAATATTATGGTTTCCGACGCATTTGCCACTAACCGTTATAGGTAAAGTCAGGAGGCTGCTCAGCAAGAAAAGTCAGATGATTGATTGGATAAAATCAAACACTGTACCGTAATGGGTGACGATGTGAACTTCCTCGTTGTTTCCACAGATGTATTCCGCGTAGCATTTGTACCGGATAAATATCGTCGCATGACCACTACGGCCAAGGGGTGCACTAATGGTTACGGTGCCCATCATTAGTTTCTGGTTGGTGAGCACAAGGTCTAGAACAGATGTCTTATCGCTCAACCCAATTCTTGTGGGAGAGGTGACATTATTGTATGGTGGTCTACCGGCGATCACTTCTTGTAGGTAAGTTTTGAACTGTTTACTAAGCGAGGCTGGGACTTCGATTTCCTGCCAGTGGAAGTCCCCCACTGGAACGATTTGACCGTATAAATGTGCCAGGATTCGCCTCATATCAAACATCAGGCGGTGAGCCATTTCAAGGGTAGACATGGGAGGGTGGCAAATCATTGATAAGAAACACACATCACCATGTCACAGTTGCAAACGGCACCAAAGAGAATCGCCCGTTTGCGTATCCTTATCGTGGACGATATTGATAAGTTGATTAGATCGGTAATGCAAGAGCACTACGCCTCCCCTTATGAGTCGATCGCTTTGTAGAAGTATCATGCTAAGCATGGCTATCTCAGCACCAGTGATCACAGTATTCGGCCACGTTTCAATCAGTTTGACGATGTCACAAGGAGTGTGAACCTGGCAAGCATGAAGTACAGCCAGCTTATTGCGTAGAACTTGTAAGCTGGCAAACAAACAGCTAAGGGCCTCAGGTGTTATCAGTGTATTTATGGTTGCTTTTGCCGACCCTTGTGGGATCGGCTGTAGGAGATCTCCAGAGAAAATGACCGTCCATGTAAATCAGTGCTGACGCCAGTCTAGTACAAACAATGTCCAGGCAATCACCTGAAACTCAGCTCTCGATTGGATTGCAAAACGGCTTTTTACTCTCTTAGTATCTGTTCACACTGGAATACAATACCATCACATGTAGTGAGCACACCTAACATCGGGACATTTGCAAGACTATTACGCTTTTACCTTTGTGGTAAACACTATACAATTAAATGCCATGTCTAAATTACTTATATTTCATGTTCCAAGCGGAAATAAGTTGCTTTATTTTGCATTTTCCGTCCCATGGTTCTTACTAACCTATCGTTTTTAATCCATCATACATTATGGAACTATTCACCTTTCTCTGCTTCAATGTGATTTTGCCCGGTCTTCTGGGTAAACAGTTTTGTTAATTTTCCGGTCTTTTAGGTATCTATACCAATGTAAAGGCTTTCCAATGCTTACTTTTTCAACATGCTCCCGTCTACATACACCAGTGCTTGTAGGAACCTAATGTCAGTGATACCGGCGGATAGAGATGATCCCATTCGTAATGCTGCAACTGAATGTTTGTCGACACGGACTACATGGTAAAAATACAAGTTGTTATATGCTTGCACACATTCCTACCGTTCCTCGAGCATCCCATATATTTGGCATTTTTTACAAAGTCCCCATTGTCATACTAGACTTAACTAGTTGGTGTGTATGATGATAGCGTTTCGGTTTATACTTTTATAAAAGTGTTTATTGGTACTGTTACGTGATTGATTTACCAGATATATTGAAAACCATTATATCCCTCGAACACCACTCCATTATGTGTCCCTCCACTGGAACCGAGAGCGCATAATTCACACCATCATTCAAAGGTGTTTCAACCAAACAAGATACTACGACATCTCATGATAAGCTTGGAACAGACTGGGGTCTATGAATTCAGATAATCGGTTTTTATTGGCACTTTATTATGGCCACATTTAGTGCTTGACGTAATAGCTTCTTCAGACCAGATGAATCGTCACATAATCGGAGTAGCATTTCACGGCAAACTAGGGTGAAGTTTGCTAGAACCAACACGAGTCAGTGTACTAATAACGCTACAGGTCAAGCTGAAATCGGATTTGCCACACGAAAACATACTCGCTGCTATGAACCACTACCGAATATGCGAGCAGTGAGCTCCAAACCTGTTCGGTGAGCAGGTACTCAGCTCAGATGCCGTCATAGTATATTGTACATTAGGAAGACATTGCAGCGCAGGTTGACAGGTGTCTGTGTACTCGCAGTGTGCCCATGGACGTCCACCGAAACGCAGTGGCAGATCAGCACATGCAAGTGCATGCGTAGAGCCCACGCTGGTAATCCAGACGGAGTGACAGTTTTGAACGCAGCCATTCCAACAGTAATTGATTTGGATAGGGTAGATTTGCGTTCATAACTGGTCCCAGGCTAGTGAGCATAAGGTCTTCACCTTGCGGGTACGCTATCGGTACCCGGGCGAAATTGTACAGCATCTTCACGAAGGTTCGACAAACGTTCACATTTGCCACTACGGGCTCTACAAGGGGCTGTCCGTTCAGACGTAGGTCACAAGTGGACATTTTTCTAACTTGAGCATTCGTTTCACCAGTCAGTACTGCGGTATGTATACTTCTTCAATGATGGGGAACTTGTGCAGTTGACAATAGAAGTCATTTCATGATGGTGTAGGCAGCAGTTACAAACAGGAAACTGTTACCCACGCGCCACTTCAAAGCTTTCAATGAGCCAGTCAATCTGACGGCGCACATCTAGCTAGTTATTGGGATGCAGTGGATCAGGACAGTTTCAGTCCGCATACTCAGTGAAAAGTCTACATTCAAAACCGCGGTATGTCCGGATAGGCAGAATGATAAATTACAATCGATGTCTTATGAAGAGGATCCTAGGCTGAGCATCGAGTTCGGGTCTTGCAAGTGGGTTTCTAATAAACCACGGATATCGGTCGACAGGTTCTGTGAGATTCTGGAAATTAGTGTCTCTTGACTGATGTACAAAAAGTGTACACGGACATAACTGGTTAAAGCATTTCAACAGGCGGGGAAAGCTCGGCTTAGGTTGTTCAATCTCAGATAGGCTGCATTGTTCGTCGAGCAGACTCTTTAATGGATGATAATGTTTTCATGATCAGAAATGACCAAAAGCAAGCTTCACCCTAGTTTGCCGTGAAATGCTACTCCGATTATGTGACGATTCATCTGGCCTGTAGAAGCTCTTGCGTCAAGCGCGAAAAGTGGCCATAATAAAGTGCCAATAAAAACCGATTAGCTGAATTCATGGACCCCAGTCTGTTCAAAGCTTATCATGAGATGTCGTAATATCTTGTTTGGTTGAAACACCTTTGAATGATGGTGTGAATTATGCGCTCTCGGTTCCAGTGGAGAGACAAATAATAGAGTGGTCTTCGAGGGATATAATGGTTTTCAATGTATCTGACAAGCAGGAAATAAGTAATCTTATCATGCGATACTTTTGGCATGTGAAATGCATTCACATTGGTGGAGATCCACCAATCTGCGAAAAATATCCCAGTTTTTGCCTGTCTCATACTACACCGCTTCGGATGGTTGTTGTCGATCTCAGTCTTAAAGGACAATCGATTTTTCGGCAAAGACAGGTCAGCGAAAAGTACAGCATGTTTAGCAAGCCAAAAGCCTCGATATAAATTGCAGGTTCAAGTACATAACTAACGACCTGAATGGATGACGTTCTTCATTTGCTTCAGTGAAACAAACGGTGAATCACTCACACGAATATCGGCCAATCTGTGTCTAGTAATCAAATCCGTCACGTCCTCCTCTCATCGGCTCTCCGGCTCGCTCGGTTGGTCCATCTGCTCACTCTGGTCTGATGCTATTATCACATACGCCTTTTTTCCTTTTTTGCGCCTCCGTATTTCTATCCACTTCATACACCTTGCCGCACCGTGTAGTCTTCGCTGTATCTGCGGCTGTGGTGTCCTTGTTCCACGACTTTTACCACTCCACTCCCAATCCACATTGTTGTCTCAGTGCCGTTTCCAATGAACTCGTTTTCTTCCGAACCATTTTCCTCCCACTTTTAATTCGTACAACCTGGCACCGACCATTGAAGTCACCACATCTTTCTTCCGCCGCTTGCGAATATAGCGTATTGGTTGAACACACAGTTTTTTTCACATCTGTCATCTCAGGTAGTACCCTGCATTGCGGTCATAGTATCGTTTCTGAGTGGTCATTCGCCGTTTCAGATTGTGCTGTAATCGCAAATGCTGTGGCGAAACTGGGCGCAAAGTGTGACAGAGTTCTAGTTGGATTGCGAAACGCAACTTCTAATGAGAGCTCGGTTCACTTTAAGGTGAAACCTTGGTCATTCGGATCGCAAAGACCGTATCGGAAATAGAAGTATTTCGGTGTTGAGAGAAGGAACACCGAAATACTGATCATGTTTCCGTTTAGTGCACTGCCAGTTAATCTTGGTAACATGTCTAAACATATTACGTGGTATGGGGAGTACGCTTACTTGAACTAGGAGTTATCTGTATCCTTTAGTAGATTGTCACTAATGGAAAATGTTTTCCTAACTGCTGATCCTGAAGTCGCTGCAAATGTGTTCTATAACAGTATCAAAATCCATATTGATATAGTCCATCCGCTCGAACGCAAAGGCGCTGTCAATATGTTGATTGCCTTCTAGCTAAAAGCACCCGAAATATTGAGACCCTTAGTAAAAATTACGGACTGATACCTTATTTCTCAATGGTCTTACGAAGTAGAATGCCTTTCGACATTCAAAGCGAGTGGCAGAAAGGTTTCTGGTAACATAAGCGAAGAGAAACTGGGTTGTTTGATAAAACCCCGAAAACGAACGATGCATAAAATAACTATCACTCAACCCAAAGGCGATGTCCTTCTTGGACCTATCTCCATTAGAGGCTCAGAACCGACACATTTGTTTGTCCTTGACCGAAGACACTGAGCGCCGTTCGCTTGACCGGCCGACGGGTATGAACCTCCAAGTAGCTTTCTCACCTCGCCTTTTCACTCCGAGATAGAAAAACCGATCAGAGTCTGCAAAACATTTCAAGTACGAAGGTCCTGATGGTCTTCTAAAAGTCACACGAAAGCTAGGGGACAGATACTCCCTCCTCCTCTGCGCAAGCTATTTGCTTTTGAAATGTAGGTTTGTAAAGTACGTATACCGTGGCGAATACCCTCTATAGCACCATGTCGTAAAAGCGGGACCTAGGCAAGACCTCGTGAACTACCAGCCAATTAGCCACACTTCCGTGATTTGTAGAATGATGGAGATAATAATTTTTAGAATGCCTCCATACATGTAACCTGTTAATAATCGACAACATGAATTTTTGAAGGCGAGATCATTTGTGTCATGTCATCTTGCATTTATCAACCATCCGTTTCATTGGACTAGAGGAAACCATCGGTTTTGATCTTTCCAATCATCCAGAAGGCGTTTGATCGTGTACGACAAGCTGTGGCTGACGTTGCCGTACGGCCGCACTCTAGCCGTGCTCTCATAAATGCAGATTACCAATACAATTTTCGTCACCTATACATGCGCTTACATTCATACAAATCAGCTCAAAGTGTGCTACTCAGTGTCCGCCATTTGCCTTGTTCAAATGTTTCGGGATTGACCATTAAGTTCATCCTTTACCGATGCAGAGCTGCTGTCGGTTGGAGCGTAGACAGAAAAGACAAACGAATCGCGCCTCTCTTTACGATATCTGTTTATTCTACATGAGACTTGAATAGGAACCGCCAACAGCCGGGTATCGATTGTAAACCTTGTCAAATAATACAGCTTTCGCTTTTGCACCCAATGCGATTTCGACACCAGCTGAGCCGGCTTCTGCTGCTTCCATGTCTTCAGACATACGTAATTAATATGTGGTTTCAAAAGCAGTCGGGGACAACAAATTAAAATCCGTGCTGAGATCCTGCAATGGACTTTCGGAAAGGCTACAAAGATCGCTGGATTAGCCTGCTGTCCAATCTGTAGTAGGGTATGAACTTTGAAGGCTGCCAGGCGGAATGTAGAACGGGGTCGAAGGATAAATGATGACCAGGCGATTAGGATTTCAGCAAGACAGGTATTGGAATTAGATTCAGCTGATGGTGGACTATCAAGAAAAGTTGGCTTGTGATGGCGAAACATTAGTAGTAGGGAAAGTGGCGGCAACAGCGAACGACGTAGTACTACTTGCATAATCCGTGATTTTCACAGGGGATCAGATATTCTCCGGTTCCCCAAGCCGAAGTAGGTGTTGTCTTAGGGAAATCTACCCCATGCTTTGGTTCAATAGCCTACCCGCAAGGGTGCGGTAAGAAGTCAGTGGGCAGAAACAACGTAATTTGGGACGGCTTTCCATGGGTGACACACACGAAGAGGGTAAAAGTTCCGTCAACATTCTAGCCGGCTGTGTTGCGTGGACAAATTGAGCTGATGGCCCTTCAAGTTCCTGTTGTAGCTCAGATGTAGTAGGTGACGGAAGACGTAGTTTGGGTTTTTTAGAAGCTGGTAGGCCATAATAAGGTCACCAAATAAGCGCTGGCACCGGCCACTGTATAATTTTAGAGTCTTTAGTCTAAGTTGATAAGGAAGATTGCACAACCCCTTGACACGCTTCGTGGCTGGTCGCTGTGGAGTCTCGAGCGCTGCAAGGTCTCGCTTGTGCCAGGGCTGCCGCACCTGGATTGCGTATTCCACATGGGGCCGCACGTATATGAAAAGCAACTACAACGGATAGAGGGACAAAAACGCCCAAGTGTCCTCCGCAGTATGCCAACGTGTTGGTTACCGGTATTTGACTCGCTCTCATATTGTTCTGAGGAGCCCAGATTAGCCTGAACTAATACCACAAGGTCGCACACCTGAGTGACTGCTTGCAGGATATGATCTCCAATCTTGCATGTGATGTTCGGCTGGTGACGAATGCGAAGCACCTTACACTCCACCGAATTGAACTGGAGCGGATTGTGGAGTGACCACCATATGCTCCGCCCAGGTCTTGTTGAAGTGCATCATGATTTGCTGGGTCAGCGATCGTTCGCCACATCTTAACATTGTCAGCGAACTGCAAGGAATCTGCGGCAATCAAACGAGTAAGCCAATTACTGAACATGAGAAACTGAAGCGGCCGCAGAACTGATCCTTGTGGTACTCCACATTCGGCATAAATCGGATCGGACAGCGCACTTCGAACTCTAAGCTGCAGTTGCCCATCCTGCAGGAAATTCCTGATCCATTAAAGAACAAGATCATCAACTCCATAGCCTTCGAGCCTGTGAAGCGGAGTGCGACTGTCCAGTCCGTCAAAGGCTTGGGAGAAGTGGAGGTAAATGACGTCTGTCCCTCTACCTTCTTCGGCCGCTTCCGTCCAACTACTGCGTGCAATCAGTAGGTTACTAGTGCATGAACAGTGCTGGCGGAAACCGTGTTGCTCTGGTGCTATGATGTTCTGACTTTCTAGATGGTCTACTAAAGCCTCAGCGATGATTGCCTCCATCCCCTTTGAGAGCACAGGGAGGAGGACCACTGGGCGATATTTGGCGGGTTTCGAACGAATATCGCTTTTAAAACTTGTAGTGCTTACGCCAGGTTACCACATGGTTGGCACCATGTGTTTATCCAAGCACGTTTGGAAGAAATGCGATAATGGCTCGGCCAACGTTATTGCTACTGTGTTTAGCGCCCTTGGGTGAATATAGTCGGTTCAGGGAGAGCTGTAGGTGCGTGGTGAAAACAGTTTCTTCAACACAGCTACGGCAGTAAAATCGGTGTTAGTGAGTCGTGAAGTTGGGGATCGGGATGTGGGTATGTAATAGTGGCGTACATCTCGTTAGAAGGTTGTGGCATACCGCATTATTAAAGCGTTGACTTCATCTACAGCACTCTGTACCACTCCGACTGGCGGGTTAAGTGAGGAGACACCGTGTTTTACTTTCCAGATGTTGTTAACATGCTTGTATAGGAGCTTGTTTGTTCGCAAATTTATAATCCAAATATTGTTGGTGAGTCAATTTGTCCTCACGGATAAGCATGTTAAAATGGTTGCGCTGGGTCACATAACCGCTCCAGGTTTCGGGAAATGCACCAGCTCTGTTAGTGTGTCAAGCTACATTCCTTATTGACATGCGCCTGCAAGTTCTACTTCTGATGAAAGACGAGGGATTGCTGGAGCGAACCCTCCTTGTTTCTGAAGCATTTGCGATTATATTACTGATGGGTCCAACAAATTGAATCTAGGCGCTGTAGGCTGAGCCACCTTTCAAGGATTCCCACTTGGTCGTCTCAACAAACTTGTTCGGCATGTTGTAATGTGTGAGTACGTGTTAGTTCTGTGTGTTCTCCCGGATATTTAGCGTAAAACACAGTTATAAAGTATTGTGACGTGAACGCTCAACCCTAGGGAAGTGTCTATACATAGCTTCTCAATCATGAGTTCCTCAGTTGTAAAGACGAAGTCAAGTACCGATGATTTGTTGTCAGCTCTGTACCTGGCAGGTGAGCTGATATGATTGTAGAGCGGGATAGTTGCGTATGTATGTCTAATATATTTCGCTGGGGGATGCCGACGTTTCCAAGTCGTGCACGTTGAAATCGCCGGAAATAAGAACTTGGCTGTGAGTTCGTAGTAAGCATTTCATCAGTGATGATATTAGGTGAGAATCCATCTCTGAAATGGACAATGGAGAGCGATAAACGACTGCCACGAAGCAGTTGCCATTGTGGATGAGACGCAAACGGCACCATAGCGAACCAGTGACTCGGGTCTCCCTATGCTCCAGTGGTTCGCAATGTAAATCGTCACGATAGTATAGGATAACACCACCTCCCCCTGCTTGGACGATCGTGCCGGAACAAGAAGACACCCTGTATCGCGATCCCACCATGCGTAATCCATGAACGCAACCAAGTCTCGTTTATGGAGATGAGATTCCAAGCGTTTGCTGCCCGACGCAACCGAACTCGTGTTGTGTCGGAGCCCCACGACTGCTTCCACCCACTAAAGGTAGTGAGAACACTAACGACCAGGCAACAAACATTGTTCACGCAACACGCCAAACCGGGCACCAAGCGTCTGTGTGTGTAATACAATCGAATCTTTCAAATCAGCGCATTTACACAGGCTATGCGGAAAAGCTGGCATTCGATCAGTCAAGGCTGGTCAGTTCAAAAAGCGGGGAATGATAAGTTGCCTCCAGGACGAGCGAAATTCACAAAGTAAGAGAAAAGCTAATGTGCGTAAGATTCAGTGTCCATACAAGCTCATCACAAATGTGAGACGAAAGTGAACGTATGCGAGGAACTGGAAAACAGTGCAGGGCGAGTAGGGGTGAGTGGGGCAAAACTCATAAAACAACGGGGAGCAGTGGAGTATTCTTACTTCCGCTATAACAACTCGGCGCATTTGCTGCAGAGGCCTTGGGCATTCCTGTACATGCAGGAAAGTGTTTCGATTCTCAGCAACGAGCTGAAAGAGTTGTGGCTTGGATGAGAAATTAGGTCGATCTTTGTATGTTCGGCTGCTTGCCGTTTTTATCGGCGAGTCGCTTGTAGTTGGGTGCAGCGGCATTGTGAATTGCCCCTCTAATAACTCATTTTGCACAATGCATGGGGAGTGGCTACAAGATTTCACAGGAAAATCCCCACTTCATTCAGACTAGCTTTCGTTGTGACTTTCAGCTAAGAGCACTACTTTGTTTGCCTCTTATGGTGGTGCTTTAAGTCGGACGACAGTTTCCCTCTCCTCTTGGAACCGGACCTCGCTTGGCTGTCTGTTCTGATGTGAATGCCAGCGGTCCAGTAGCGTGTGTCATCTGCCTAGTTTGTAACACAAGCTTACTTATTCTTAGGCCGCACCCTTTGTAGCTTTCTGAAAGAGGCAGTCTCGAGAGAGAAGTACCAACAACGTCATTCAACCACAGGGTCTCACGAATATAGCGACACTGTTCCTGATCGTGTGCCTTTGTTTCACATTCATCGTGCTCAAAAGACTGGGGGACACCGTGGACAAATAGGTTCTGGCTACGGTGTTTAACCGGAACTATTCTAATCTCTGCCACGCTCGCTTGCGCGCACCCCAGGGAACGTCTGGAAAGACGCGGACTAGGCCCATTTGGTTCTGGAAACGAGCTGTCGGAAGTAATGCTGCTTCCAGCTCGTAGACAGAGATTAGCACAACACGAAGAAGCCTGACTTCGCCATAATGCTCGAAATTCGGGTGGCGGGTGATCATCGCCAAGTTGGAGAGTTTAGTCAGAATACGGAGGACATTACTCATGACATTCTGTTGCTTCAGGTCATCCACCTGTTTCCCTTTCAAAGAATTCGTTGTTGACTCAAGAAAGTTAGTATATGTTATAGATAGGGCATCAAATTGCTTCCGGGTGCCTTTCTTGGAGTGTGGACCGTAGTTTGGAGACACATATAATTGCTGTTCATCTGTGCAGCGTTGCCTTTCACATTATTTGTGAGTGTGGTAATAGAAACAGCAGCGTCTGATTTGTAACCGCACTTTGATGCAACAACGGCCCAGCTGCCACTAGTATTTGCATGTTTCCTGAGTTTCGGCGAAGTCTGGTGGGACGAAGTGGATTTGTTGGAAATTAGTGTAAATGGACTGGGAGTGAAGTGTTCGGAAACACTCCAGCGATTTGGATTATTGGCAGTGTTTGCAAGAACAACTTTATTAGTGTAACATCCGGCATTGTTGATTTGGCTTACAGTGGAGTTCGGTGGAGGGTCCTGTGTCAGACAACCTGCTATGCTTGTTCCTACCGAGGCTATTTTGGTGCCCAGCCTCTACTTAACTACGTCTGTATGCCTTTCATACTTCTGGGACAGTGTGATTACGGCTTTAACTAGTGGGACAGTATTACACTCCGCACAGAAGCAAAATGAGTCAGGCCTGATGACGATCAGCCTGCACTCGCTTGGTGTGATTTTCCCGCATTTCTCGTGGAAATATTTTAAGCAATTTCCACAGAAAACTCCTGTTTTGTTCATTTTATTGCACGCTCCACATGCGCCTTTAGGCACCGCAGCTCGGTTATTTGCACTCCTCAGGGCACAAGTATGTGTCATGGTTAGTCCTCCCCAGGCCCCTGGATTGCTTGATCCGGCGTCAATGTCAGTCAGCCGAGATAGTGGCTGTCTGCATCTTGCGGCTGCGCACAGATAGTGGGATTCAGCGGTACGCACACAAGCACACGAAGGTCCAGTGTCCATTGATGGGGTCGCTTTCCGCGACGGCGCACGTAGGGCGTTGGCAAACTAACCTAATTTCCTCGGAAGCTGTGTTTAGTAGATGAACGACGCAAAACGTTTCGGAACTTTGTTTTGCTGTCTCGTGTGGGGATGGTTTCAGGGTCGTTTGAGAGTCCTCACCTTCTTCTACCGAATGTAACCAAAATTATTCTCGAAAAGTTCATGAGTGAGGTGATTTCATAAGCAGAACTCGACAAAGAAGGTGATAAAACTCAAAACGGGAGTAACGGTATGGTCCACACACAAAAATTCCAAGAGATGGAAAGCACTGAGTAACGCTCGTCGAACTTGTTCGAAAGAGCACACGCAGAAGAATATGCGTGGAGAACTGGAGTGACCACAGCGAGTGATAGCGAGAGGCGAGATAAAGTGCAGTTGTACGCAATCAGATTGCAGCTAGCGAAGTGCAATGAACGACACCAGCCATTGTACTCGCTTTTTGTTGATTTCACCAAGGCACTTGATACGGCGAAACGCGAAGCATTGTGGCTGGTGTTGGGTAAGTTTAGTTGTCCGCGTAAGTTTGTATGTATACTTGAATGTCTGCACAGTGGTATGCAGGCGAGGGTGCATCTGAGTGGCCAGATCCCCGATGACTTTGCAGTTGTCTCCGGCGTGAAATAAGGCTGCGTCTTAGCGCTTGCCCTGTTTAATATTTATCTTCATGCAATGATGTATTGTGCGTTTGATACTGCTTGTGTTTACAGTGACCTTGAGGAGTACAGTATAAATGATGAGTTACTGAACATCCGTCGTTTCGGTGCGAGAACTCTAGTCTGTGAGACAACTATCCGTATGTTGCTGTTTGCTGACGACTGTGCGTTGTTTTCACACAGCGCGGATGAGTTGCAGCACATGACTAGTGCTCTGGCTTCGACAGCGGCCAAATATGGGCTCACCATCAACACAAGCGAAACTGTCTGTCTCTTTCAGCCTTCACCGGAGGTGCAATCTACAATTGTGTCACGAATCCGCATTGGTGATGACGTATTGGAAACCACTTCCCGCCTCTGCTTCCTTGGGAGTGTTATGTCGACTGACCAGCAGCTACAAAGTCCGCTTCGTATCCGCGTCTCAAAGACAGCGGTGGCATTCGGGAAGCTAGAGTACCGAGGGTAGAATAACCATTAGCTTACCGTTGAGAAGAAGCTGATGGCGTACAATTCCATGGTGCTGTCGCTCCTTTTATACGCCAGCGAAAGGTTGAAGATGTACCGGCGGGATATGAGATATCTCCAGTGGTTTCATCAACAGTGTCTGCGACGGATTCTGCGCATCGATTGGTGCGACAGAGTTGCATTCACGTAGGTGTTAACGTTCTAACGGAATGTATACAGTGGACAGCATGCTTTTGTCGAGACACCTTAGGTGACTCGACCATGTGTAGTGTTTGGACTCGACGCGGATACCGAAGCAGCTTGTACATAGTCAGCTCAAGGTGGTGAAGCGGAAAGTTGGTAAACCGCATTTACCTTATCAGGACATGATCAGTGTGAGCCTATCACGTTATAATCTTGATTTTGGGTGTTGCGAATCGTAGGCGATTGATCGGCGTGCATGGCGCGATCTGATCACGAAGACAGTTGCCGAGGTGTAGGAGAAAGCCCTCGTGAGCACAAAGAAGAAGTGGCAGTTGCGAAAGCGGCAGGTTCAGATGGAGTGTACTCCATCGACGTCAAGCGCATGGTGCTGTAGCACATGCGGTCGTGAGTATATTAGTCAGAGAGGTCTAGTGTACCACGAGCGAGGCAATTCGGAGCCAGCATCGAAAAGACGACGGGTGATGTTGAGAACGCAAGCAGAACCGGCGTAGCGTTTGTAGCTTTGCTACATGCGCGTTCATTCGAGTTACTTACCGCGTGCTTGCGTTATGAGTTTCTTTGTTTCTGGTGGTGGGTTTGCCAAATTGTTTTAATACCTTTTTACCACATTTAAATATCTACCTAAGTGATCCGTTAACTTGCACACTACGCTTAAGCTAATGGTGGTTAACTTCGTTAAGTTCTTCGCGCTTGTGGCATTACTTTAATATCCTTTTCTAATAACTTGAACTTAGCGCGGAGTTGTTGATAACCAATTTATGGTATATACTCATTTAGCCAAGAGTTATGTCGGCATATGCGTATGTTTTATTTGACTTATTTTATTTGAAATCGTCATTTCGAGTGATTGCCTGTTGCTTGATATCCCCGGTGTGGCTGCGCTTGATGTGCATGTTGACAAGGTGCCTACCTGTCTATTACCCACTACCTCGTCCATACTGGCTGCAGGAGACAGTTGGTCGCTGCTGGAGAGGACGGGGTGCAAGGTTCTCGTGGCTGTGCTAGTCTCGACGATCGGTTCCATGCAGTCAGTGTGGAGCGGACTACGGTCCAGCCACCGCCTTGTGTATGCTTGATTCCCAAATACAGCGTGCTTGTGTTTGCCTGCGAAGCAGTATGGGCCGGCTCCGTTGATGAAACGTGACTTCCACCCACATGTCTAACAGTTTCATTCCTTTGGGTTTACACTGGATATGGGGTGTGTAGTTGGAGCTGTGGGTAGTAAAGCGCAAGCCACCTATGGTCCCTCTGTAGGCGCAGGTGTCCTGTGTGTGTCCTATGGAGGCCGTAGTGACAGGTAAATCCGGAACTGGTTGCCACCAACTATCTTCATGTGTATATGCCAAACAGAAACACATGAGTTGGGACAGAGTTTAGTATGGTATCTGTCGCAGAACTCGGTCCTTCAGGGAAATAGTGTTTATCCGACAGAGCAAACTCAGCAAAAATGACAACGTAACCCGCATGTAGAAGCCTGGGTGTAAATAATTAGGTCACTTTCATAACTGATGACATCTTTACATTCAGGAGATATTCTCTTTGAATCAATCAAACAAACTCGCTCCAGTGCAGCCAAATAAGGACCAATCGGCGTATAAGCGAATATGCGTAGACGTCCAATCAACAGCTTCGATTGCTTCCAGCAGGCTAGCCGCTTGCTTCGTCACGTAACTCCGTCTCCTTCCTTTGCTTGCATAATCCCATCACAGTACCCACCTTTTATAATGTGTGCAGTACAGGAGCATAAATGCTAGTGCGACTGGCCATGTGACGCCATCTTGACGTAGGTGATACTAATATCGACTGACAACATCCCCGGCTAGACCCTTTAGCTTCAGAGGAGTTGATCTTTTTATCGGCGCCGCATGTTTCACTGATTGCACTCATTGATAGAAATCTGCCAACCCACCTCCAAGAAGGAGTTACATGGTCAAGCCACTCCAAGTCCTGCACTGGATATCAACTCGTCGGTGATTTGGAAGCGGTTATATGTCTTGACGGCCGAACCTGATTCTCGCAAAGAATGACATCAAAGTAACCGGCAGCAGAGTTTGAATTTGACCGACTTTAAAGGAACACGTCGGGTCGCAGTCTGTCGAAGAGCATTTTGCCTCAATCTTATCAAATGGACACAATGGACCTCATTTTTGGAGGCAATGTGTCTTATTTCATCAAAAAGTTGTCCACTTTCTTTGGGTTGTTTCCCTACCGTCCTTGTGGTTACGTTTGAGGCCAACCCACCATGACGACACGAATCAATTTCATAAGCATAGATGTAGAAACAGATCGGTATCGCCAAGACAAATTAGACGTGCTCTTCAAAATGTTTCGAAATACTGGTAGCTTGGGTTGATGAATCAATTGTTCATTTGTTCTCCGAGCTTGGCGGTTTTCTCGCAAACGTTTTACCACCATGCGAGGTGGCATCCCCAGTGCAGTGATGCGTAGCGCTACATATCACTGCACTGAGGATGCCACCTTGCATGGTGGTGAAACGTTTGCGAGAAAACCGCCAAGCTCGGAGAACAAATGAACAATAGATGTGCTCTTGTTTTAAATGGTGACAGTGTGACATACATAGCACACTACGAATCTCAAGATAGACGTTTTATTATCGTATAGAAAAAGTGCTCATCCAATAATATTTGCAGTTTCTGCTTCGCATTCTGCAGTACGGCGCAGCTCATCCAGCATCAAACCGTAATTACTTGGTAAACCTGTCGCTCGCTGTCTGAATATGCTTGGAACAGAATGGGAGGCTACGATTCGAAAAAATTGAAAACGAAGCGCTTTTGTAGGTCTTTTATGGTGGCTACGTTTCGCTCTTGACTCAAGATCTTCTTTAGGCCAGAAGAATCCGCACACAATCGGATTAGTATTTTATGGCAAAGTAGGGTGAACATGAGGATAGCTAACACCAGTCAGTGGACTAATAACGCTACAAGTCAAGCCGAAATCGGATTTGACGCGCGAAAACATACCCGCTGCTATGAACCTCTGCCAAACATGCTTCAACCCTATTCAGTGAGCAGTTACTCCGTTCAGGTGCCGTCGTAATTTGATCAACACTCGGAACACATGGGCTTCGGCTCTGTGCTCATCTTACCATCTCCTTCATAGGACGCTGATTGCAGTTTCTCATTCTGCCTATCCGGACATACCGCGGTTTTGAATGTCTGTCAAGCCGGTATAGATGTTCCTCTGAGTCCGCGGGATGAAGTTTTGGTCGACTGGATCCCAATCAGTGGCTGGATGTGCGCTGTCAGATTGACTGGCACATTCAAAACTTCGAAGTTTCGCGATGATAATGCGTGCCTGTTTGTAACTGCTGCCTTCACCCCCACGAACTGGCTTTTATCCTCAACTGCACGAGTCCCTTCATCACTGAAGGCTGGTGAAACTAATGCTCAAGTTCAATATCTCAGAATAAACCCGCATTGTTGCAGAACGGCCTAGCGACCCTACAAGATTAACATACCACCGCCAATTGCCTAGGCAACGCGGCGCGGACTAATTCCTGGTTCCAACGATGTAGATTCAGGGCGAGCGCAACTGCTTCGGTATTGGAATCTGTATCTGAATATCACACCTCGAAGTGGTGACGCATTCTTTCTACAATCAAAGCGACGTTCTAGTCTGTACTCACCTTTGGTTAGTCGCAAAAAGCACTTTTCAATTGTTTATCTTCTTTGCTCTTTCCCGCCGACTACGTAGGTGTGCCTCAATCAATCGGCAGTTTATGTGCAGCAGACACTTATTTGGCAGAACTTAGGTGTGTGCGGCCAACCGCAGCTGTTTTCGGGGGGCGTTGCAATCCATTCTTCTGTCTACCCTACGCGCGAGAGCAATTCACGTATCAATTAGGATTACCTACGAGCGAAGCTTGGTGCGTCGCGTCACGGAACTAGGCCATATCGGTTACTGGCGACAAATTCAGAATAGGGGACAAAGAATCTAGTACGGATCGACGGCGAGGTTATTACTATGGCGACGGTAATATTTTCGATGAATGGCGGATGTGTACACAGGTTTGAAGTTGATTTTACAACATCAACTGAATTCGATGTCTACACTAGTCGACAAACTGGATTTCTTCCTTTCAGTCTGGTCAGGTCGGTAACTCTCAATCAGTGGACTATGTCGTTAGCGGCATATACGAATTCCTGTATTACCGCACTTCTGGTGTAACCTTCACTGCTTGGTACAAGCGGTATGAGGAGCTATTTACCGCTGACTTCGCCTTCCAGCATGATACGCGGAAGGCCTGGTTGCTTATGTGCAAACTTGGCACAGTCGAGTATCCAAGTTCATCTGCATTATCTGCATTGTCTGCTCGTGCTACATTATCTGTGGCACTGATTCAATGACACTCACACAATTTGCAATGCCTGCTATCATCCACACCTAATTCAAAACACCCCGTTCACTGAGATGTCATCACGTGAGCGCATTCATGCCGCAGTTTTAGGTGCGCGCTTTAGCTTGCCTACGCCGACTTCGCTGGGTAGCTAACTGTATCGCTTTGGCCAGCGAGACACACAGCTAACCATCCAGTGCTCCAACGCCTACGTCAGCTATAACCTACAGCACTCAGCGCGAAGTTAGCTGACAGCTAGCGACCAACGGAAACATGCTGCGGCTGTCTGTACTCATCTCGCTCGATGACCAGAACAGGCTTATGTGGCCTGTCGGCCTGTCATTCATCAGCTTACATTTGCACTCCGCTGAGCCCTGCACTAAATCACTCGGCTGCCAAGAATTCCATAAGTCCTCACCACTAAAGTGAGAGAGAAATGCATGTTTCTACAAACGCAGTACGCGTTTTACGAAATTTGCTATATATTGGATGGTGGGGACAACAACCGTAAATGACCGGCGTTTACCATAATTGCGCCATGGCAGGTCCATGAACCGCACTTTTCATTCTGGAACGCAGTCACCGGCCTTCCGCCGCCAGACTAACTGTAGATGCGATGTTAGTGGGTCAACCAAACATTTGAAGCCAAATGGCTTTGCTACTTGAAAAACTTTGTTGGTTGTTGACGCTAAGTTGTTTGCACACGCAGCTTCTTCACGTTTGAATATTTGGTATTTATTTTCATTATGCAAGTTTGGTTTGTTGTTTTCTTTCAGAAAAGTAGGGTTACTTAGCGCATCCTATTAGTTTCTTCATAATTATTATCATAATCTATGTTTGATTGTTTATCAGTGAGCACTCCATAGCTTCCGTAATTTTGCACTTTGTCAGAATGTGCATGAATTTTCTGTAAACTTCCATTAATGAAGAGAGTGAAGGAAAGCTGTGCGGTATTTCGGAGGCAGAAGACGGCCAGGGAAGAGGAGACAAAGAAGAATGAAGGCGGGTTGGTAAAATTCATCGGAAGTACCTCCGTCAAAAATGTGACACACATGAAAGTTGTTAATCACGCTGAGACCGAAGTAGCAGTTGCTGCCGCAAACCTTGATACCAGGTAAACAGAAAGCTACATTGACGGTATTGCTGCAGTGGGAGATGTCTGCAATGACGATGTAGATATACGCAAATTTAAGGAATTGAAAAGTCAACCGCCACTTGGCACGATAACTGGCATAGCAACTGCTTTTACAGACGTTGCTCTGTGGTCTGCTAGGGTTGATCATGAAATGCGCACTATGCTTGTTCGGCTGGGATCTACTGCTGTGCAGCCTCTCGGTCATGAATTTGAGGTGGTTGTTCGACCTGAAACACCTACCAAAGGCGACGCCAGGAAGCTTACAAAGAGTTGGCTTTTCGGAAATTGCGAAACATTGATCAGCTATTGCGAACGTGGTTGATGTATACTCCCTCTAAAGAGTCCCTGTTTTGCTTCGGCTGCAGACTGTTTTTGTCAGGACTGTCTAGTTTTTGCCTGACGAGCGTTTCAAGAATTGCTGGAAATTAAAGCCGCATGTGTTTGAGCACGAATCTACTAAAGTGTATGCCCAGGCGATCCTCAACTGGAAGGAAGTTGAGATCCAGCTGGTTGAAGGAAAGCCAGTTGACAACACGAAGCAAGCACTAAGACAAACGGTGACTCTAGATGATTTGTATGAGAAAGGTCCTGGATACATACGAAAGTCACCAAATCCTCTACTTGTTTCAATATTATAAGGTTACCTACATATAGTTAAATCCTTGAGTATGTATTTGAGAACGATCTTTCTCCTATCAATCCGTCTAACCAATTCTGTTTTCTCCTTTGACGCACTGGTTCGTAAATGCACTACGCCTTTCAAGCTGATGTCTGTACCATCATCGTCACTCGCCAAGATTTTCCATCAAATTGTGATCGGCAAGCGTTTGTTTTCATCATTATATTTTATAATTCCTCATACTTTATCTTCTTCATTGTTTCACTGTTGGTCATGACTGGGCTGATCTCTTGTGGTGACGGATTACAGCTTCCAAACTAAAAAGTATACCCATGCAAATTGTATTACTACTGACTCGCTGGCTTAAAACAAATAAGTGCCATACTTGATTGATGCGCATGACAGAACGGGCTGAGACTTCATCGCCTATAATGTCTGCCTAAAACAGCCCTAAGAAAATCATTTGATACCCAGTCTGATGGCCTATGTACTATCTTTCCACACAGGCACAGAGCCCATTGGAGCATGGAAGTGCGGGTGAAACCCATCGTGGGAATACCCTGCATGGAAGCAAGTCCCCTGGGGACAGTTCCATGGATGGCC
Organism: Dicrocoelium dendriticum; assembly: GCA_944474145.2. Classification (NCBI taxonomy): domain Eukaryota; kingdom Metazoa; phylum Platyhelminthes; class Trematoda; order Plagiorchiida; family Dicrocoeliidae; genus Dicrocoelium; species Dicrocoelium dendriticum. Next base: position 210,604,252 of record OX104063.1, on the reverse strand, counting down.
GTGTTACTTTACTTGAACTTTCCGTGAAATCTGCATTTATTATTATTCCCGGTTTCTTTGTCTCTCTACTTTTTACAAACTGCTAATCAATTCAAAAACCCATGTGGGAACCATTGATCAAAAGACGAATAATTAACTAGATTATGCGATCACGTTGTACATGTTGATAAGGCCACCCAATTGGTCTGTGCCTCGCATTGCTGAGGAATAAAACGTTTATTTATTTATTTAGTAGAAAAGGAAACACAGAGGTAGCGTGAAATTCTAACTAATTTACTGGCTGTCATCAGATTTTTCACCAAACAGACTATTGCACTGCAAAGTCACCGAGGATACACCCAGGATGATAAGGAAGGGCTGGAAAATCGAAGAAATGTTTTAGAATTGGGAAATCTGTTGGCTAACTATAACCCTGTTCTTCGTGAAGTTAGTGACTGTTCATCTGGGAACAAAACTCAGCACTTTATATTTATCTCCGGAAGTTCAAAATGAATTTGTGAATACCTTTGCAAAACAGGTAAGAAAGAAAATCAAAGATCAGATCAAGGAAAGTACTACTTTTACTTAATTTTCTGATATCACTCTGGTGGTTTCCCACAAAAATCAGATGAGAGTGGTGCTGCGTTACCTGAAGGTGGATGAAAATGAAGTGATAATTGTGTAGTCATTTCTCTTCTTCATCGAGACCTACAGCGAAAACACAGAAGACATTTCTGGGCTGCTTCTAAAGGAACTGACGTGAGATGGAATTCAGATTGATGGCTGCTGTGACGACGCATTTGACAATGCTGCTGTTATGCCGGGCTACCGATCGCATCCGTGAAATAAACCCTAAAGCTATTTTTGTGTCAGGCACAAATCATTCCCTTAATCTGGCATGTGTACATGCAGTTTCGGCGATTGTTCAATCAGTTACATTTTTTGGTACAATGGGCCAGCTATTTTCGTTATTTTCTGCATCTACATAAGACTGGAAAGTCTTGATTCAAGTGACCGGTCTAAGTATCAAGCCGTCTGTAGCAACTGGATGGAATAGACGAGCAGACGCCGCAAAGGTTGTGAGGAAGAAGTACATGGCAATAATCAATGCTCTGGAACAGCTCAGCGAGGAGAGAGAATGTTTGGCTACAAGATCAGATACCTCTTTAAGTCTTATCTCGGTACAATCGTTTCCGTTTCTTTCGCTTCTGAGCCTTTGGTGTTCCGTTCTCCCGGAAAACAATGATGCACAGCACTATCTTCAAAGAAAAGGGCTGGAGCTGCAGCAAAGTTCTGTTAAGCTCATAGCGTTAAGAAATTGCCTTCAGAACAGCGAAAAGATGGTTGATAGAGCAATGAATACATCTAAAACACTGTGCACTAAACTGGGGGTTAGCGTGGAATGTCGAAGTAGTGAAAAAGAATAGATAGAGAAGAATCGTTTGATTCATCGATGAGATTTCATGTCTAGTTAAGACAGGAAATGTCATCTGTCGTTGATAGATTGACCGAGGAAATGTCGTAGATTTCAGCAACTTCATGAACTTGCTAACAAGTATGCTTCTTGACATCGTCGAAACTGCTTGATAAATGCTAGTACTGTTTATTTAAAGTAGTTGATGAGGATATATAAAAAGTAGAGTTCCATGCCAAACGGAGAAGCTTGCAGTATTTCGTGAAAGCTTCAGGAAACGACAACATCAGTGAACCGTTTGAACTTTTGAGCTTCACACATAGATATCACCTTGGAGAATCTGCACTGAATATTGTGATCATGCTGCGCATCTTTCCCATCCGTGCTATTAGCACTGCCAGCTGCGAGCGTTCTTTCTCAAAACTCAAGCACATAAACAGCTATCTTTGATCACCAATGAGCCAGAAAAGGCTGACGGATTTGGCAGTTCTCTCCATGGAGAGGGAACTCGCCGATAGACTGAATTTTGATACTGGTATCGACAGTTTTGCTGCATGCAAAGCACAGAAAGCGCATTTTTCAAGTTAGTATCTTACCATAAAATTTGTTCGTTGGTTGCTGTTCTCTGACACGAAATATCTAAATGACGTTCACAATTTTGTGCGTTTACGGATTTACAACCGCCAGGGGCGCGGCGAAAATTCGACCAAATATTGTGATCTTGCTACGCATATTACTTACCAGGGCTGCCAGTATTACCGGTTGTTAGTGTTCGTTCTCCAAGCTGAAGTTTATAAAGAACTACGTGCGATCAGCTATGTGTCAGACCTGACTCACGGACTTGGCTATTCTCTCCATGGAAAGAGAGATGGACGATGGACTGAACTTTGATAATGTTCTTGATAATTTTACTGCCAGTATAGCACAAAAAGTACATTTGTGAATTACCTATATCATAAAATTCGTCGTTTATTTTGGTTCCCTGAAACAAAGTAGTTAAGGTTTGTTCGAGGTATTGAGGGTGTACAGATTAAATTTGCTAGGGAAGGGGCGGCAAAAAGGGTTGGCGCCCCAGAAAGCAAACTTGCTTGCTACGCCACTGCCACAACTCCTCTAAAGTCTCTACCAATCACCCTGAAGCACTTGGATCATCATCACGGCAACGAGCAGAACGGCTAACTCAGTTCTTCCAGCGCTATTTAGACTACAAGCGGTTGCCTGCTACGTGAGACCTTATACTAACCACTCCGAGTTACAAAGCAGGAAGTGGAGTTGAGCAATTAAACTACCGCCGAATATCGCTTTCCGCTGTACTGTCCAAAGTAATGACATTCATCATCGTCGTTACGCTGGCGTTTTGGCGGGAAAACGTTTTTTTCTTACGGTTAGTTCGGCTTTCATCGACATCGATCGCGCACAACTAATTTACTACTAGCACGGGTATTTGAACTGAGTCAGCTGACACTAGTGAGGACGGTAACGTGATCTACCTAGAGTTTTCGAAGCCATTCGATTGGCTAGATCATCGGATTCTCTTTTCCTAGCTCCAGTTTTTATGGGATCAGTGACTCTCTTCAGCCTTCTCCTCCAACCGCAATTAATGACCAGAGTTCGGGGCTCCTTATTTAGCTCCACACAAGACTGTGGTGTGCATTAGGGCCACGATCGTCTTTGATTTACAGTATTGACTTCACACAGGCAAAAACCACAAATTTCCTTCTGTTTACTGACGACATCAAGACATGGCGCAGCGTTCAGGCGGAAGTCGACGAGCATTTGCTTTTGTGTGACCTGGATATGTTACATCAGTGGTCAACCCGAAATCTGCTGCACTTCAACGTGAATCAACGCCATGTATTTACCATACAATACCAGAGTAAGGTAAGTACTGCAACGATCATCTGTTGAATGAGACCTTGGCATGCTGGTTCATGATATTTTGGGATGTAACATGCAATCCGGAAAGGCATCGAAATCTGGTAACCAACACGTCGGTCCGTTGCGAAGGGCATTCGGATAAATATGAATCTCCATTTTCAAACAGATGCTCAGTGCGCATATTAGCCCTCATGTCGAATACGCAATTCAAGCCTGGTGGCCATGGCTGAAGAACGATCTAACTGCACTGGCTCAGCCTCAGAGTCAGGCTTCCAAATACGTCATCAGGATACGCAATGTACCATACAAGAAGAGGCTGAAATGTTTGGGATTATTCGGCGGACGGGATCGCCGACTACGAGGTGACGTGATAATGGAATAGTGGATTTTAATCCATCGACCTCATGTGCGCCGCTCCTTACTACAACTCGGTAGTAATTTAAACATGACGTCAATTTTTGAAATTAGCAGAAGAGTACAGCCGTTGGGATTACCGCAGCAATTTCTTTTCTACTCGTATATCACCCGAAGCAGTAGTAAATAAACCGACACTAGCTACATTTAAAAGAGGGTTGGATAACGCACTCAGCCACTTACAAATTTTACACTATCCCTCTATCCTACTCCTGGGAAACACCTTGGGTGTATTATTTCATGAACTGCATAAAGTATTTCCTAAATTACTATTTATCACCTGCTGGGGTTGTGAAACTATGTGAAGCGCTGTACTACTGCAATAAAAACGATAAGCCCTTTCATTTGACGGTAAATTAGCAACATTTTTGACGTTTTCGGTAACCACACCAGATCACCCAGTGGGACTTGTAAAACAATGCTTTTTAACACGTGTGAATTCATTGTTCAATCATAGTTCATTGTCTTTTGCTTCTCCAGCTGTCACTGTGGCGGTGGGAAACGAATTTAATATGCATGTGGAAAACAGCATTGGGCTGAGTGGCTAAGGTGTCGACAGGGTCAACGCGCCTTGTTCCGGTCAAGCACCAAAGTATCATTCTCCATTCAAGCATTGATCCATAGTACGCGTGATCATCATCTAGTTGGTTCGATACACGTAATAGTTACCTGCGGTTCCGTCTAATGTCGAGAATTAGTTGCACCAGCCGGAAGGTTATTAGCACCAGTAGCAAAATTTACATTACTTGCTCTAATTTATATTCATTGAATTACGACAAGATGCAGACAAACAGTGTTCTCACCAACCCCACCAAATCGGCGTTGATGGATATACCTTGGTGTTAACGTGGATAATATGGTGAGTCCACAGATTTGTTTTTCCCTTTTGTGCAACTTCATTGAAGTAACGTTATTCCCACAAACCATCCCATGGGAATTGTCAAGTCTTGACTCTTTTCTTCGTATTATACCACTGTTCCATTGTTCTATTTTTCTAAGCAAGCTGTGTCAGATTCACCTCTCGAAATGAGTGAATCGTGTCAGCGCTCACGAACTGTGCGGCTGCTAACCGTTTTACCAACAGAGTGTCTTCCTGAGTCTTACTCAGTTACTGAGCATCAGGCTTCGACAAACCATACATGGTCGTCTCTGCAACATTTGGTCGGATTCAGCTGAGCTTGTATTAAGTTGCATTTATCATAAATAAACTCAATCGAATAACCATCACACATCTGGCTGGTAGTTTCGTCACTGGCTGGCTTGCCGAACAACCTCCTCGTGATGCCAGCTGGGTGGTTCGGGATATTCCCGTTCCAGCAAATGGTTCGGCGGCAGTGTTCCAGGACGTGGTGGGTTTTCGCCTGGCAAGCGTTCTCCCTAGAAAAAGCCACATATGTCCGTTTAACAACACTGTGACGTGGCGGGTGTGACTCGCCACTAAATAAAGTCACTGCCCTTTGCTTCATCCTGGCGAAGCATTGTATTCAAGCAAGTTTATGCTGCAATTTTGGGGAGCCTTTGGCTCCTGTTTGACAAAGGAACAAACGAAAGGCGTATGAACTGAGCAATCAGTCACCGGCTCCCAATGGGTGTGATTCCCTGAATTCGCTCCGCTGCCTTGCGGGCAGGCTATTCAGCCAAAGGCTCGGAGTGGTGTCCCCTAAGTCAACACCCTACTTCGGCTTGGGCAACCGGGTAGTATCTCGCCCTCTGACGAAACCATGGACTTTGATGTGTTGGGTTGTGTTTCCTTTTACTAGTTCTGTACCTTGTTTTGAGTTCCATGGTTTCCGATGGCTCAATGTCTATTCAGAGACTGTAGATATAGATATATATATACATATACATATATATATAGCTTCGTCACTTCTCAACTCAGCAGCACTGCGCGTTACATTTGTTCCGTTGTAGGTCTAGAACCGTTACCCTGATCATCCGAGTCGGAGTCCAGGATCACTGAGCTACGGGGGAAGGCAACAAAAAATATATACCTAACCTTTGATCTCAGTGAAACGACGCACGTCCACGGTTGGCGTGGCAACGTTACTAAATGTAATATGGTGAAACTCAACTTCCGCTGATTTGAATTCTACTGCTACTACTTCTACTTTTCGGAGGACAAGTAGACCCATCCGCCAACGATTTCCAAAAAATAGTACCAATTAACCTATGACATTATAACCTGCCTGAACTGCTTATTGACTTCAATGAACTTCTGATTGTACCCTCTGAATCCTACTACTGATTGAGCTTTCTCTTAATAAGAAGTGAAATAACAGTATGTAGTTCACTTGTAACTCAACCGAATGGCTCACGGACATGTGGGCCAGACATCTCAAGGTCATCCTCACACACGCGTGACGTGCGTGCTACTGGTTCATTTGGATTATTTCCCTCCATCCTCTCTCCATCTTCTCGCAGCGTTGTCGCTGTGCGTTCATTCGAACCGGATTTACCAGCTCTACACAGTGATCCATCATACGTGGAAATATCTACTACGACTAGAGGCTGTGCCAACACTAAGCGTTTTCACTGGCATCTGTGATTAAGCGCAAGCGTTTAATTCAATCGTATCGAGCCGATTGCCATTCTGTGTGACACCATTCGATACAGAATTCTCGAGGCAGGCCGAAAAGCCTAAGCTTACTCCGATCTAGTGTTTCTCAACACAGCTGTGAAAGAATCTGTGTTCAGCGCTCTGTTCAGGTTGCAGTCACTCGCCATTCCTTGTGACCTTGTCAGCCAGTGCGGCTGCATTACCCATCACACGGACCGCGCGACCACGCCGACCGCTCATTTAACCTTGCAAACACCACGCTCGCCTGACCGATGTGCGCCGCTCTCAAAGCTGTAAAAGTACAGAACGCTAACCAACCCACTGGGTCAGGTAACGACACCAAACTGAATGGCAGAAAGGCGAAACCGAAGAGACTCCCATCGAAAGGCATTTGCGGGTAGGAGAATGTCATCCGGTAGTAAAAATCGGTCTGGCTTGTTCGCACTGTTTAGCATGGTACCATACGAAATGTGCAAATGTGTCCCAACAACAGTTACGGGAGCGAAATAGCTCCCAAGATGCATTTTGGTTCTGTACTGCGTGTTCCACCATCCCCATCGTTAGTTGCTTGCTTATCCTAGCTGAGAAATGCGACCGGTTAATCGCAGAAGCAGAGCAGAGGATAAACAATGAGATTACTTCAATGGGAGCGAGTATGGACCACAGAAGCGTAGCGGCTGCTAAGCAACGGAATGCTGAACAATCCGCTTCGCCTGCACCGCAATCAGCCATGTCTCCATCTCCGTGGTCTTCTCCAACTTTGGTAGAACGCCGGGCGAAAACAGACCGTACCTACGTGAATCAAGCAGAACTCACAGCAAAGAAAATCAGGCACCATTCAAAACGTCTGGTTAAGCAAATTCCACTAGACCTGACATCTAGTATTAACAAGGATGGAGCAGCCAAACACCAACCCTTGGTACCTGTAGCTCAAATATCTCTTGTCGAGACTAAGCCTCCCAGAACACCAGTTACTTATGCAGAGATTGCTGCAAGGGTCCACCGAGAGGCCGCCGTTGCGTCCTCTTCCATTGTAAACACCGTTAACGCAAATGGAGAGAAAAACAGCAAACAATCACTTGTCAACAAGTCAGGACAAATGAGTACCATACCTTGTAGATCGATTAAAAAGGGATCCAACAACAGTGCCCGGACTGTTGTATGCTCAAATGTCCCTGAATCTATTGCCATCACATTGCGGGATAAGTTATCAGACGACCAAGACCAATGGAACTCATTGTGTATGCAGATGAGTATCAAAGCCAAGCACATAAACTTGTTACGAATTACTCGTCATCCGAACTCGCCACACTATAGTGAACCCAGACTTATTCGAGTAACTCTAGAATCCTCCACCGACGTGGAAAATGTTTTGCTCTCCGCAAGCGCGCTAAAACACGAATCCTGTGCGATACGTATCTATCCTGATGTCCCTTGGAGCGCGCGACAATAAAAAAAAACACCGAAGAGGGGCACAGCAAGCAAGACCGCCTAAACACAGTCTTCATACAGGGAGTGCCAGAACATCCTTCTAACCATGTTCAAGATACCGGAAAGCACGATTTAGTACAGTGGCGGTTCATTCGTGAAACACTTTCTTTGGATGATGTTGTGGCACTATCGCTCACCAGGATACCTCTCTCATCGAATTATAGAGGATGCGGCCCTAGAATCCTACAACTTGTGGTTCAGTCAGAGAAACAAGCAAAGGATGTTCTGGATCGATGGCGAAGAAATCGGAAACATCTTCCTTCCGAAATTCGGTTAAAGGTCGCAAACACTTTGCACAGCTCAAGTATTAAAGCAACTGAAGCAGCAAGCATACTGACGAACGTACATAAGTGTAACTTGACTGCTGCTTTAATTGACTCTGAAGTAGGTCTAAACGAAGGCTGGGACGCACCTTGGCCGAATCAAGTTGCAAACGAGGTATCATTGACCCATCAAAAAAACGAATAACTGCCGACCTCCCATCGGTCGGCATTCTCCCACACTTGACAGCTTCACCTCCCTGCGGGCTCCTAGAGACCGAGAAACTGGCCTGCTTGTATACAAATGCTCAGGGACTTTCTAACAAACTGGCTGAACTGAAAGATCGCCAAGCTTCCGGCTCGTATGATGTCATTGGTATCACCGAGACATGGTTGCACACGGGAATGACGGACGCTGAAGTGTCGCTACCCGGCATGTCGCTGATCCGGAACGATAGGCTCACAAAAGGAGGAGGGGTAATCCTGTACTACCGAAACGACTTACAGTGCGAAGCCGTGGAGGATTCAGATTCGCAGTTCCCCGACTCTCTTTGGTGCCGGTTGCAGTTAAAAGGCAGGGACGCTTGCCTTATTATCTTGGTGTACCGCGCCCCTAACTCAACACCGGAAACCGACTACCACCTAATTACTGCTTTAAGGTGCAGTTTACAACAAAAGTACACTCACATTCTTATCATGGGTGATTTCAACGTACATTGTTTAGAAGCCCCTGCCACAACCGGCGAACAATTCAAAACCGATTTACAAGATCTAGTAACTACTGCTCCTCTTTACAACCACATCACTTTGCCCACTCGGTTCAGAACTGGTAACAGGCCATCTGTGTTGGATCTTGTGCTTACCAACGAGGAGCATATGATTGATGCGTTGGTTTTAGACTGCCCGTTGGGTCGCAGTGATCACGCAGTCATCAGTTTCAACTTCGTCTGCTATGCAGAATATCGGAATGATAACGATGATACTGTGCGAACCATCACAAGGTACGACCGACTCGCCCAGCTAGTCAGCGCCACAACATGGTCTTTCCTCGAAGAAGAACCCCCAGAAGTCGCCTGGCTCGAGTTCGTCAACACATTCAGTCTGCTGATTGCACAGGCTTCAGAGATAAAAGCTTACAATACGTGCAAATCCGTTTCTTTCGTTAGGAGCAGAACCCGAAAATGGATGACAGTACGCAACGCAGCATGGCGAGTGTACAGCGAAGCTCCAGCACCAGAAACGTGGGACAACTACGTAGCCCAACGTAACCACTGCACTCAACTGTTAAGAGAAGACAAAGCCGCGTATCAGCAGAACATCGCAAAAACCTTCAGTGCTAACCACAAACTGCTGTACAAGCACGTTAATAGCCTACGAAAGGTGAGGCAAGGATTTCCTCCACTCAAGACGGGTGATGGCCCAACAAGAACGTCTATGGAAGCTGTAAACGCGCTGCAGATGCAATACGCCCCCACGTTTAAAAGGGTCTTGCCACCAAGCGATTTACCAAGCTTTGTCTTCTGCTCACCAAGACTAACCCACATCATTTTTACCCCAGAGGCTGTATTGCAAAAGCTGACTTCTCTACGCAAACACAGCTCGCCGAGTGTCGACGCCATTCGTCCTGAGGCATTGGGAGCAGCAGCAAACCAACTGGCAGGACATTTAGCTCAGTTTTTCCAGCACTGCTTAGACCAGAACCAAGTTCCCGCCATGTGGAAGCTTGGAATAACAAGCCCGATTCACAAAGGTGGAAGCAGATCTGATCCCTCCAATTACCGCCCAGTATCCCTTCTTCCTATACTCTCCAAGGTCATGGAATCCATAGTTGCCGATGCAATGGTGTGCTATCTGGAAAACTGCAACCACATCACTCCTGAACAGCACGGTTTCCGTCGACAGCGGTCATGTACAACTAATTTACTCATTGCACGCAGTAGTTGGACCGAGGCAGCCGACGCTGGAGAAGGTGTTGATGTGATATACCTGGATTTTCCAACGCTTTCGATCGTCTAGACTATCGGATACTACTATCCAAGCTGCAGCATTACGGGATCGGCGACCCTCTTTTAAGCTGGATCGCCAACTTTCTATTTCAAAGGCAATTAGTGGTCAGAGTTCGGAGCTCTTTATCGGACTCCATACAAGTCGAGTGTGGTGTGCCGCAAGGCTCGGTTCTAGGTCCACGTTTGTTTTTGGTGTTTATTAATGACCTTGCACAGGAAATCGCTTCAAATTTCCTAATGTTTGCCGATGATATCAAGATCTGGCGCAGGATCCAGGCGAACGCCGACCAACATGTGCTCCAAAGTGACTTAGATACAGTGTATCAATGGTCGATCCAAAACTTATTGCATTTCAACGTCAGTAAATGCAAGGTGCTTTCCATCCGACATCAGAGCAGCTACTCATACCGACTCGGAACGGATGTACTGCAACAATCAACTCTCGAACGTGACTTGGGTGTCCTGGTTCAAGATGACTTGGGTTGCTCCAGGCAATCCGAAAAGGCCTCGAAGACCGGGAATCAACACGTTGGGCTGTTGAGGCGGGCGTTTGGACAAATAAACAGCTCCATATTTCGACAAATGCTCAGTGCATATGTTCGGCCCCATGTCGAATACGCAATTCAAGCCTGGCATCCATGACTGAAACACGACCTTAATGCACTGGAGCAGCCTCAACGCCGGGCATCTAAGAACGTAACTGGAATGCGCAATCTGTCCTACCAGGAGAGGCTGCGACGACTAGGATTGTTCAGTGGAAGCTATCGCAGACCACGAGGCGACCTGATTATGACATACTTGATCCTGCGAGACCCACATCATGTGTGCCGCTCTTTACTGCAACTCAGCAGCAATACAAACCTGAGGGGCCACTCATTAAAACTTGCAGAACAATACAGTCGTCTGGAGTGCCGCAGAAATTTCTTTTCCATCCGTGTCTTTCACCCGTGGAATGCTCTCCCAGAATCGGTCGTCTCTGCACCGACACTAACAATATTTAAAAGACGGTTGGACGATGCACTCAGCCACTTACACTTTGTTACTTAACACTATGTCTCCATCCTACACCTGGAGTTTACCATGGAATTATTTGTTGTTAACTGTGGGTGTTGTGAATCTAAGTGGATCGCAGGACTGCAGCGAAGCAAACGATAAGTCCTTATTTTCGTATTTAAAGTGTTAACTATTTCACTATCCTTTTCATCATAATTATTATGTTGATATCCCCTGCAACTATCCAACGGGACTTGTAAAGCAACGCTTCTTAACCCGTATAAATTCATTGTTCATTGTTCAAGGTAATGATGTATGGGACGGAATCAGCTGCAGCAGGATTCAGTAGGTCAAACAAGACAGTGGATATGGGGGAATTAGCTGAACATCAGGATTACACGTAACTTGTACCACAGAGTACGTGTACTGTGGCGTCTACTTCCGTCGATTGTCAGTGTCTTATTTCGTCACCTGCACCAGGAAATTGTGTTTATCCCGAGTACCCGAATCGACAGCCCTCGTGCTTAGATTGCTCGTTATAGTGCACAACATTTGAAAGCATTTCGGACTGCTTCACGAAAATTTTGCTTTGGACTGACCGAAGCCGTTGTAGATAGGACAGTTTAGCCTAATGCAACCTTATATCCTGTCAAATATGCTTGGAAAATCCGTTGTCACAATGTGCGCAGAAAGTAGTTCCAACCTCCCCACTCGGACGTATTCCCCAACGCTTCCCTTGGTCTGCAGCGGTCCTGGGCTGATCCTGTAGCAAAATGGACGGATTGTTCCATCAGTACATGAATCCGTTATTAGGCTGACAACCCGACAAGTAAAGCGCAACCCGATGAAATGTTTTGACCTCTAACACTATGGTTGTATGCTGATGCGGTGTGCGTCATCCACAAGAAAACATCCAACGTTCAACTGAGAAGTAGGTGCGGGAAACGGAGTTACGCCAACGGCATTCGCTTATATGTGCCTGCCTCACACCTTTTTGATATCTCGTAAACAGAGCATGCCAACTACGCTTAGGGTTGCAACATATTTGAGAGTACCATCTGTATGAATACTTAAGACCAGCTGTTTTGGGGACAGCTTTGAAGCGCGAACTGTTGTGCTTTGTGAGAATTAGTCCGCAGTCTGATGTTGATGACGACTCACTCCTAAAAGAATGGTTGAACAACTTGGAAACTTCTTGTTTGGTAAGATCAAAGATTGCATACCGGAAGTGCTCGGTTAATTCTTTGAGGTCATTTTCACCTCAGACTTCGTAATTCTGAGCCAAAGAACCTTGATATTTGAGTAAACATGCACACCCTGAGTAGAACCGTTATAGAGCAAGATATCCCTTGTCACGGAATTGTACATGGCATTCAAGTGTATGTCGTTCGCATACGGCTCACACCCGAGAATTCAGCTTCCTTCGTCATGTAGCTGGGTGCGCAAGGAGACTTGCGCAGAGTACGCACCCAACAGAACTACACGCTTGCAGGTTAAACCTGAACCGTTGGGCGCCTTCTCACTAAATGCTGAAGGAGGACAGAGTAGCAAATCTTTCAGCCAATGCTGAAACATTTGTAACTGCGTATCGTTATTGTGTTGTATTATCCTCGTTGTTCGGTGACTTGCATATCGTGGTGGATACACCGAATCAGAACGCCTCATAGCATTGCCAACAGACACGCGCTATCTATTCCCTTCCGGCCACAACAATCAAAGGTGACTCACAACAGCTGCCATTAATCACCCATCCACTCTACTCTGGCTTTCCAAATGGCAAGTCAAGTTAGGCCATAAAATTGCAGACTTACTTGGCGAGGATATAAATGCAGTAATGTCTAGCTTAACGTTAATTGTAATGTCGAATCTTGACCTTAGCGTGCGCACACTTACGCACATACGTACACACACACACACACAGAGGTAGGTATTCCAACGGGAAGAAAAGCAACTGGAAATACCTCTTGACTAAGCAGCATGTTAGCAACGACCGATGCTGCTCTGACTGTTTCGGCAACGCAGCTGCCGCCACAACGATGAAAAACGTAAACACATCGATGATGCATTGCGGATCCGTTTCATCTTAGCAGGGCACACTGACAAACGTCCCAGAAGTGGTAGACTTTCGGCATCATGTGAGGATTAAGGGAATAATGGGCATTCTCTTTCACTTCTCCCTTGTGAGGGATAGTACCGAACAGAAGCATTTTGGAAGCGTCTGACATCATTTCCCTGTGACCAATATTAGTCTATTCAAGCTAACTAAAAAAAAGATTTTTACGCCAATCTGGCCCCATTTTCAGCACTTCACATTAGCACTGCAGATTGTAATACAACAAAATACCAATGAGAAAGTAAAATTTGACAGCAGTAAAACGAAAAAGATGCATCTGCGATCAATCATGCGGTCACGAAAGTGACGTTTCATTCCTGATGAGTCTATTTCAACGTGATAGATAAAGTAGGATTATGTTTCGGTACGACGAGGTACGGGAGTATACAAACTTTTTATTTCAACTGTTTGAAAGAAATAAATTAATAACTAAATATAGTAGTGGCTAGTGTCGTACGTAAAACGTGAGGATATTCATTTAGAATCCTGGATGCAAGGTTGCTGCATGTATCGAAATAGTTGTGAATGAGAAACAACGACTGGTTCTTTCCTTAAGCAGGAGCAACGAAGAAATGTTTAGCGAACGGACAAGAAGGACATGATCTTTCTGTAGACGTCCAGGGAAAATAGCGAGTGAACAGTATAATCAGTGAAGGGGATTACATGCAGTTATTAGTAATAGAATTAAAGCACGGGGATCTAAAACAAGTTTGGGTCTGAAAGCAAAAAATGGGAGCCTCTAACCCCTTTGAACCGTCAAGAATATGTGTAGACTAAGATAATTTTCGTGATAAGAAAACTCCGAGATGTTCTACCGTATAGTATCATGGGATGCTTTGGTCACCCACTACTAAGGAAGGGGAGATATGTACAAGGGACAGAAGTCACAACATTCGGAATGCTGAAGCAGAAAGACCGGGAGCTCTGCCAAGTCACCAGTTCATCTAACCTTCTTCCTAGTTTCCTTCAGTTCTCGATGAGTTGGGTTATGCAATCGAGGACGACATCATCGGCATATTTACGGCCCATGAATTTTGGTGGAATATGGAGACTTTCAACGTTGGTGGAGAACAGAAAGGGCGATAGGATGACTCCCTGAAACGCACTAGAGTTACATCCAAGTGCAGAAAACTTTCTTCTGCATAGCTGCGCAATTTGCGTGCGATTTGGGAAGTAACCACGCATTGCACTACACACATAGGGGGAACGCCATTTTCGGACAAAATGTTCAGCAGTAATGATCTGTCGAGGCTTCCGTAAGCGTTGCTATAATCGAGAACTATGAGCTATACGCTCTCACATCTATTATGCAACGGAAATGCGATGGAATGCACCAGATACGAAAAGGCATCCCATGTAGAGCGCCCCGGTTTATAGGCAAACTAAGATCATTAGTATGGTTGATTATAAAAATTCGGGGGATCAGTAGTTTTTCCAATGTCTTTAACAACAGGGCTTGCATGCGATTGGCTAGCGCTTCATATATCCTTTTTTATGTGTTGGTGTTATCCTGGCTGATTTCCAGAATTCGGGGATGGTACCAGTCGCTGTACACTGATTAAAGATCTACTTCAGAGGTGTCTTTAGAACGTCTGCATAGCCTATCAGATTTACTACGGATTGAGCGTCCAGTCCACTAGGCTTGTTTAATTTCATTCGTGCGAACTCGTTGTAAACAATTGTAGGAGCAAATAAGGTAAGAGTCAGTTTAAAGGCGAAGGAAAGTAGGAGTGTATTAGGTGATGAAGAGCTGAATACATCAATGGGTTTGTCTACATCCTCACTGCGGAGTGTACAACCAGACTGCTTTCCAGTTTTACGACAACTGTGCTTGCCTGAAACAGTCTGAATGTATAGACTGTTTAACCTTACCTCATCCTTTTAGCTGTGCTTGTTAGTAGAAACTAAATCTGGGTGCGCCTCCAGTCTGGTGGGGAATTCCATCCAACTGCCTAAACCCATCGTGTTAATGAAAGTTGTATCACTCCTATTGAAGTCACCGGTGAAATCACAGATAAAACATTCTAACTTGCAACTCCAAAGCAAGATGATCTGCGAACCTTTTACAGTTCGATGTGTGCTGTGTTCCGAGCCACATACCCGTT
The DNA here is from genome assembly GCA_944474145.2 of Dicrocoelium dendriticum. NCBI lineage: Eukaryota > Metazoa > Platyhelminthes > Trematoda > Plagiorchiida > Dicrocoeliidae > Dicrocoelium > Dicrocoelium dendriticum. The sequence goes on along the minus strand of OX104063.1, from coordinate 210,589,042 downwards.
CCCAAGTAAATGAGTTAGGAAGCGGTTCAGATTCATTGGTTTGCAATTTAATAGGTGACTGCTTACATAGGTTGTTGAATTCTCTGACAGTTTTGAGACGGATTTACAGAAAGCGCCGCTAATGTGGGTGATGACACCTCGTCCGCGATGCTGGGGCTCTCCTGGGTGGTCGGATTTTAAATGGGGTAGCCGTTGAGACTATCAACTTCGAGATCGATGTCAGAACTTTCTTGCAACATCATTATACCTGTATCCATAAATTATCTTCGCTGCGTAATATTCGCGAGATTAACAACTTGCCAAAGAAGTAACCGAATATTGCTGGACAAGATCAGCGGAACACTCGTGATGTTTACATGGCAGAGCTTGAATGCAACTTGCCAACCGGCACGGCGCATTTTCATTTATCTTGAAATTTTCTTGACAATTCTTTGGAATACATTTCTGATCTTATGAACGTGCTCAACCAGAGACTATATTTGCACATTGTCTCGACGATAAATCTAATTGTCAACAGAGTATGAGAACATAAGCGGCCATTAAAGTGGTACACTTAAACAGGCGTTAAAATAACTGCTGTACGCACAAGGCGTCTAATTTAAGTAGCGTAGAACCATATTCAGATGGTAACAGCAACGGCTGAATTTGAAGGCCCCGCTAACCTGTATTTAACGGACAAGCTGCAACACATAAGGTGTCGAGAAAAAATCATGATCTTCGGTCCAGCCACATATGTGACCAAGTACCGCAGGCTACTGAAAATTGGTCACTTGTAAGTAACAGGATTTCATTCTCCGGATTCAGTGCGCCGTTCCGTTAAATCATGTATGGGGGCACGCGTAAGTGCAATAAAAGTGTCAGACATAAATCACGAACGAAATCTCCATCTACAGTTAAATCTCCGTAGTGGACTACTTCCCTAAGTTGACCGCTTCTTCATAGTTTAAACGTTCACTGTGCAAATCTCTGCATACTGACCACCTATGTAAGCTGTATCTTGACCAATGGGCCATAACGTTGCTAATTTAACGACCATACGTTTACCATGTTAAAGTTTACTGCGTAATGGTCGCTGAACGGATCGTTTCCTCAAGTAATGCTGGGTATGTAAAAAGATTGTACTACTTGCCAAATTCTCCTGACCCACACTCAGCGCACTTTACGGCTCCGCGGACGTTTGACAATACAGTATGTTGTCTGGCTGCATATGTGCGCAAGTAATTTGCTTCGGCCTTTCAGTGTTTGTACGCATAAGTGTACAGTGTCCCTACAGTTCAGTTTCCGCTGATTAACCTTGATGGCTTTTATGTGAACCCTATACTGCTGGTAGCTAGATGCTGACAGATGATCTGCCCACTGCTACTACTGATGTGCCATGGACTCATGTCCTGGACGCCTCCTCGTGGCGACCGCTGGGTGGGACTTGGGTTACGCCCTTCTACCTGCTAAAATCCAATACGCACGAGTCAGTGAACTGACCATGTGCTAGATCCGCTGCCTTTCGGGTGTTCATTTTATCGAAGGCTTTGGCTGAGGACCCGAGTCGTTCTCCTGTCTGGTGAGGGCGCTCTGCCAGCATCAGAGTCCATCCTCTTCAGAGGTTAGGAAGTAGTTGATGGCCCTGTTCCTGTAAACCCTGGCCACTGGAGACAACAGTTTATGGGTTATAAGCTTCCCGTTCCATTGCCGTAGAGCACGAGAGCCACACATTGTCTCTGACGGTGGGAGGGCACCTCCTCGGGCTCAATGGTTTGCTACTACCCGACTCAAGCCAGGCAGCCCATGGTCAAATTGGTGCAAACCAGCCAAAACCCACCTGCATCTGGAAGTAGTCGCAGGTGCGTACCCTACTGAGGTCACAAAACATACCAGTACCTCAATGACTAGGTTTGACAGACCTCAAGCAGATCCAGATCTGCCTCGGCAATCACATCCTGTCTCTGCTGGATCTGCTCCCCACTGCCTTGTGGGTCAGGCTATTGAGCCAAAGGCTCCGGATGGAGTTCCTTAAATAAATCTCAGAAGCTCAACCAGCACCACTCATGAGAATTCCCCACCAATGCAATCGTATACCTGCGCGGAAAGCACTCAGCATCGGGTGCTGGAACGTGCGAACACTACTGAACCGGAACTTGAGTGACCGCTCCGAGCTACGCACTACACTCGTCGCAATAAAACTGGCGCGCTGCCACATCGATACTGTAGCGCTCAGTAAGACCCAGCTCGCTAAGCAGGGTAATTTGCATGACGCAGGTACTGGCTATACGTTCTACTGGGTGGAAAACGCCAGCACAGCACCACGTGAACATGGGATCGGATTTGCAATGTCCGCTCGCTTCCATGGCCAGCTGATGGGTGAACGAACACGCATCAGCGCGCGACTAATGACTGGGCGCTTACGACTCGGGAGAAGTAAGTTTGCCACTTTTATAAGCACGTACTGTCTGACAGTGTGTTATCCAGATGACACGCGTGATCAATCCTACCCTCAGCTATCCTCCATGATACGGTCTGTGCCGAGGAGCGATCGACTATTTCTTCTGGGTGATTTCAACGCGCGCGCTGGACAGATGCTATCGGTGTGCACAGATGTTCTCGGTCCGCATGACATTGGTTCAGCGAATGCGAACGGTGACAGGCTGCTCTCACTGTGTGCCACTCACAGCCTGACGATCACAAACAATCGGTTTGCACTGAGTGGGAGTGATATAGCAACTTGGACGCAGCCACAGGGTAGTCACGCTCACCTGATCGACTATGTCATCGTACGTCAGCGTGATATGCGTAAGTGCGCATGACACGTGTACTGCGTGGAGCTGAGTGTGACACTGATCACAAGTTGGTGCCGGCCAAACTGTATATATATTTCCATAAATCTATGCATTGCACTCCTGCGTGAATCGGCGTAAATGTAACATTCTCTCCCTCGGTACTGTGGAGCAACTTATTGAGCTGGAGAAGGCGATGACTGTACGCCTGTGCTGCTGAACGTGTAGTCACAGTGGGCGATCTGTGGCACCACATTCGTGCCCAGGTGACAGCTGTTACCGAGGAGATCATCGGGTGCGCAAGATGTAAGCGACCTGATTTGTTTGATGACAACAATGAGACAATCGGCGCATTGGTGTCGAAGAAGAATGCAGCATTTGCTGCACATATGGCTGATTCCAGTGACTAGGGGAAGAATAGTCAGTTTCGCAAACTACGACGGCGACTGCCCCGAAAGCTCCGTCGCATTAAAAATGCATGATGGACGGAGAAGGCGAAGCAGATGGAATGCTACGCCGAACGCCGCCAACACAAGGAATACTTTGACTCCTTGAAGACGGTGTATAAACCGAGATTGGAACCGCTGAGGACGCTGGCCGATGGTAGTTCAGGCGCTACCTGCACCCAGACTGCAGACGTAATGCAGGTCTGACGGAAACACTTCGACTGTCTCTTGAACAACCGTTCAGAGATCGACTGGCCTACATTGGACGTCCTGGAGCAACACGATGTGAAGGCGAGTCTGGCGGACACTCAGACAGTGGATGAGAGGCAGACAGCACTTGCTCAGCTGCGAAACGGCAAGTGTGCCGGTGCCGACGGGATCCCGCCTGAAGTATTGAAACATGGCGGACCCACGTTGTTGACTGCGCTGCACCACTTGGTACAACGCGTGTGGATTGAGGAGGAGGTGCCTGCTGAGCTAAAGCATGTCCTTGCGCTACCACTGTACAAGGGTAAAGGGAGCAAGCAATGTGGCTTGAAGTATCGTGGTTTCAACTTGCTGAGTTTTGTGGGATTGGTGATATCCCGAATGCTGCTCAACCGCCTCGTTAGGCAGGTTGGGGAACCTAAGGTGGCGGAAGTGTACTGTGGATTCCGTTCGGGTTACAGCACTATGGATATGGTGTTTGCGGCTCGTCAGTTGCAGGAGAAGTGTAAAGAACGACATTAGCCATTGTACTCGCCTTTTTTGATTGTACCAAGGCATTTGATACGATGAACCGCGAAGCTTATCTTTTAATCCGTTGTGCTTAGCGTTCAAGTGGCGAGTCAGTTTTAAGGTTTCATGGCCTCAATAGAGAGCCGGCCGCCATAAAATATGCAGAGCGGTGTTGGTGTGCGGGAATTAACTTTCCCGATAACTTCATATTAAATGTTTGGCTCATGGTATTGTCTGGTAAAATGTATATTTTTCTTTGATTTTTTAGGCTCATGTTCTGTCTCCTAACTGGACAGTTCCTTTTTCCAAGAAAACTTTCTACTTTGGTCCCGTACTCATTGTTGCTAATTTGTGGGTTAAATTTTAGCGCTCAAGTTACCGAGGTGTAAGCTGGAGAAAACAACATCGTTAAACTTAGCTAGTGAATATGGACGAAAAAGAGCAAAGGTGAAACACAATGAACACGCACCATGCACTGTTAAACATGAAAAGTGCCGGTGGATCGAGCGAAGACTGATACAAACCTTCTCTCCAGCAAATCTAGAACGCCACTGCCATTCGCAGCCGCTCAGCTCCCAGTTAACCTCTCCTCCATGAAAAGTAGCACAATCCCGAGAGAAATACACCACAGCAAAAGAAATAGAATTAATTTAATATTTCTTGCCCGGCACGGTTCCATTTCATCTACGGACCGGTACCAATCCGCGGCCCGAAGGTTGGAGACCACGGAATATAATATAAAAAGCGTTAGTAAAAGAAGATAATGGACAGCAATACACGAAAATTTACAACTTACTTAGGAATACGCTCATGAACTCGGCGTTTCATTCCTCATGGGTAGATCAGTTAGCTTGATAGATAAGGCAGGACAAAGTTGCTGTTATTAACGTCCTTTTTGCGTTTCGACTGCCCTAATCGGAATGTAGAACTCATTTACTCGTTGCTTCCAACGCACAGAATAGCTTAGGCAATTCGAATTGGAACGGGTAGTAGACTTAACCAGCAGACAAGAACTCGTACCTGCGGAGGTAAACTGAACGTATAAACGCCGCTCAACTGTACCGAAACGCTTAGAATGTAGACTGTCCCATAGTAAGAGTGGTTTACTGACTCAACCAAGGCAACCGTGCTTCGACACTATCATACTTATAGTTCACTAAAACAGTAGTAATTATATAAAATATAAGGGAAGGCGTATGCTTTTTGGCACATGAGATTGGCAAGTTCGCTGTTGTTGAGACGTTGGGCGCATCACCGTAGCTGAGTGTGCCCGGTGGCTAAGGAATTGGCGTGAACACAGCTCAGGAGACAGACTACTGACTTGTGGAGAGTCCGAGAGATACGATGTTGACACTGGGTCAAGTTCATTTGGTACTCTGTGGGATACGTTGGCCGCGTTCTCAATGAGGGCAACTCCCTTGTGATCTGCGCAGTTGTTTAGACTCTTTGTGGCAGTTTCCTTCGGGAAAGCAATGCTCAGAATGGAGTAGTTTGATCTCTGCATAGCAACCTTATTGTTCGGGCCCGATAGTGTACTGGCGCCGGGGAACTCCGGGTGTGTTCGGTAGAGCTGTTCCAGCCGTGCAGCAGTTTCGATGCGACAAGGTAAGAATATAAAGCTTTGAATGTTGACGGTTTGTAAGAAGTAGAGATAGTGCTGGCTGGGACAGTGCGTAATAGGTGAACGTTGTCATTTAAGGTCTTAAATGCTAAGTTGATGCAAGCATCAAAATATTTGTTAATATTGAAAGCTACGGGCGTTTCTTTCCCTAAACCGGAGCAGCGGGAATTATAGTTTAGCTAGCGGACAAGAAGGATCTAATCTTTTTAAAGCTCTTCTGGGAAAATAATCGGGCAGCAGTACACCCAGTGAGGGATAATACATGCAGTTATATACCTCAGAATTGAAGCACAAAGAACGGAAGTTATTTTAAATTGTTGGGCATATAAGTAGAAACTTCTAACATTTTAACTGCTTCACGAACATATATACACAGAGATAAATTATGAGGTAGGAAATCGTGATATGTTAAGGTAGAGTATCGTGGTATGCTTCTCATCCACAATCCTGAGAGGGGAGTTATGTACAAGGGGCTGCAGTCTGTTGGGATGTGGAGCACTGTACTTTACGTCACTTGACGTTCGTGACCTTGAAAGAGCAAGCGTGCTAACTGCACTTACGTGCATATGGTTTGTTCGCTATTTCTCAACCGCATTCTGTCGCGCACCACTGGATGTATACTTATTTGTCTGGAATTGAAAAGCATCACTGTGGCACTATTTTCTGGAGGACACTCCCAGTACCTCATGCACTCACATGGAACCGTCAATTTCGGGCAGTGTTTCACGCAGACCTACTTGCAAATAGCTGCGTACTTCTACACGTCAGAGACAATTTTAGTCTCACTTGATAGAGCACTCCAGCGGTGTTCGAACGAGCCCTCACCCGTTCCAGTTCATCACTGTGGGAGCATCTACGGAGTAATCTACGTATTCCCTGCAGCTCTTTGGCAAGTCTGCTTTGTCCGCTAGGAACCTGACCTTGGGCGATCAATAGGTCAAATCACTACGGCGTCGTGTGGTTGAAGAACGGACATACAGCAGCACTCTGCCGACAAGCCTCACGGTCATAACAAAGACAGGAGCTGTGTAAACTTGTTTCAACATGACTGCTGACCTTACAACCACGTCACTGGATAGATGGAAGTGGTCACCCAAATCCCCCAAAGACCTGAAAGAACAATCAGCGCTCAGAATTAGAACGGTCAGTTTCTATCGCATTTCTACTAAGTAGATCAACTTCGGCTACTTTTTGAATGTTCAATTCTATACCGCGTAAAATTGTCAACGATGTAACTCGGTTTACAACCATTTCTAGCTGTTAGGAGAAGCAGTGAAATGCTTGCTAGCTCTACTAAAGTAGGAAATGTCATAGTTAGGAAGAAGAACAAACAGGAATCAGCGGCAGTCTGCAGCGACAATGCCACTAAAAGAAGCGCCTCGGCTAAGATGACGAAAAAACTAGAAGTATTAGCTGTCTGCTCTGACAATGAAATTGTTTCATAACTTGAAATGCAAAACTGTTCTCGAGGAAGTAGTTACATCGCTAAAAATCGAACTGCTGAACTTTGGCGCAACTTATGTTCAAGTCAGCTTTCTGCGAATCAGTTAAAATAATGTGAACTAGGACACACTACACAACTCTGGCCCTATTCTATCTTTACTCATACTCAGGAGCCTTTATGCAGAGCAAAGAAGGTGATTGTACTTAACACACCTGACCGAATGAGCATAGATAAAGACACGAATATTTTGCTCGCCCCTTCCAATATTAGTAGCTCTAACTGTCTGTGTCACAGACCCCAGAAGAAGGCAAAAGTGAGGTCTTGCCCCATCCTCCTTAAATTTCCGACTCACTGCAACACGAACTTAATTTAAGAACGTTTGGCTCAGAAGCGACCAAACGCAACTACATGGCCAGTTTTCACGTAAGACAAATCATTCAGACGCCCCTAGTTCTCGCACCGACGCCAATCATAGTGGCAACGATGTGGACCAACAGCGCCCCAATCTAAAGATACTCACAAGCACCCAATCCTCCAGGCCAAGCACGAGGTGCTATTGTAAGATAATGTTGACCCGGTCTGGCCAGAAGATACTGATGTAGCTAGAACAACGCGGGGGCGGACAGAGCTTGCATTATAAATAAATAAATAAATTGTATGTGCCTCGACGATGCGAGGAGCTGTTCCCTAGAAGGAACAGATCAAATAATGGTACAACTTTCACATGACATTTCATTAATACTTTTTCAAATATACATCGGCGCAATCGCAAATTAGGTAACAGAGTAATCAGAATCGCTGTGCTTCTTTTTCCCGCCACTGAACAAGCCTTCTTCACAATCACATGACAGATGTTGGGGCAGAGAAAAAATGAAATGCAATGAAAGAGCTGTCTGAGAAATATACCTATTATTATTGTTATGTGCAAGTGTTTTGAAAATTTATTCAGGCACAATCAATACCGTTTTCGAATGCGTTATCTAGGGACTGTGATGTCCCACACATATTATTCAGGTTGTAGACAGTTAACTGCCTACTAATCGGAAGCTTAAAATTGCAAAGTGCATAGCATGTTCTGATATCACTTGGAAGTTTGTTCCAAATCCTTGGGTAGTAGGTTAGAAAGAAAAGTTCTCTGATTCTCGTAGTAAATTCTGAAATCATGACATTTACCTCTTTGTTACGGATTGGATATCTGCTGTGGAAAGATATGTGAACACCGTTATGAAGACTGCGAATTTGACAGTTTCTGATTCTGCAAAGAAAACATAGATTCTGCTTCATTATCCAAAGCCAAACTGGGTCAAATCCAAGTTTATCACATCGCTCTCTGTATGCCAACTTTGAGGAATATCCACAGAGCTTTCTCATGAACGGTCTCTGGACCCTCACAAGAGCATGTTGTAAAACATTTGTTCCCCTTCATCCATTTCGTCAAAGCAGAAAGAAGACATAGGTTGCGATATGTCAACATTTCGATTGCTCTCATCAGTCGCAAACACAATACAAGCAGAAACACAGACACATTTATATACATGGGAAAATATCGGAGTCCGTCATCATCTATCGCCAAACACCTCTTGACAACTGGTCACTATGTGAACCCCACTAATGCGTTCAAGGTGTTATTACGTAACAGGAACCCGATAAGGTTGGCAATCAGTGAGGCGTTGCTAATTAGCGCTTATCAACCTGTGTTATGTGCACAAAAACTTGAGGCAATCAATCAGATTGCCTTGGTCTTGATTTTGACAGTTTCATTGGTGTGCCAATATTTTCCCATGTATATAAATGTGTCTGTGTTTCTGCTTGTATTGTGTTTGCGACTGATGAGAGCAATCGAAATGTTGACATATCGCAACCTATGTCTTCTTTCTGCTTTGACAAAAGAGCATGTTGGTCAGATTTCCGCTGATTAGACTGAACTACTGAACAGTATTCCATACACGGCAATGCATATGTTTTGCAAAGCGATATGCGATATTCCGTGAGGTAAAAATGATGGCAGGTGTAACCGATGGTCATCATGGCTTTCGAAATTTGAAAATCACAATGTTCAAAAAAGTTAAACATAACTGAATATCGCACGCCCAAGTCGCAAACTGTCCTGCATTGCGAGATGTATGCGCCTTGTAGTAATAAACTTTCCGGCTTTGCTTGGCATTTGTACGACAAGATATTACACTTGTCCACGGTAAATGACATCTGCCACAGTTGGCACCAGGAGTCGAGATCAGATATGTCATCCGGAATGAGACGTACGGCTTGTTGAGTATTTGCACGTGGTTGTGAGTGGACAATTTTAATGTCATCAGCAACGATAAACGTAACACCATTTCTTATTTTCTAGAATCTATCGTTAATATATATTGGAAAAAGAAGAGGACCAAAAACATTTCCTTGAATCACTCCACTGGTGCTTGCTTTCGGTTTAGAGAAATGGTCTGCTATGCGCACCACCTGCTGTCTACCAATTAGATATGAAAACAGCCAAGAGAACATCGGTTCTCCAATGCCTATAGCCTTCAGTTTGTTTATTAACCTTCTGTGAGGCACTCTATCAAAGGCTTTTTGCGTATCCAGGAACAGGATTACGACACTGTTTCCTTCGTCAATGGCAGCCGTTTTGTGGTTTGGAAGATCTATCTAGCATGTTGCGCAGGATCGACCTTGCATGAAGTCGCATTGCGAATTGTTGACGAGGTTAGCCTTGTGTAAGGATATAAATAGTTCATCTTTCAAGATCCTTTCCATTATTCTAGATACGATGGGTGTGTGGTTGATGTTACGAAACTTTTTAACCTCGTGGACAGCGCCGCTTTTGTGTCGCGGGAAAGGGACAAAGTTTTCCATTGAGTAGGGTATTTTCCTTTGTTAAAATAGAGTGTAATGATGTTGAGCAAAAGCAGAAGGAAGTCAGTACTACACAAACGCGTACAGATATGGACCGTGGTTCCCACCCACGACGTAATGCGGAGGAGAATCTGTGTGACGGGCCACTCCTTGTGTCTACGAGTTTGAGCTTCGTAACAACCTTTCCAGGTTTTCATCCCGTGTTTCCGCTTCGTTGTATCCGATCTTGGTCGGTCGGGAGTCATTCGAAAGCTTACGATTTGCTCTCTTATGGCTGAATCACTCGGCCGGCGTTCAGTCCTGTGGACTTCGCTAGTGGCGTGTTTGTCTGATTCATTGAGTTCTCCACAAATACCTCTTACGTTGTTCTGGGCCCAGGCTACTTAGCAGACGCCGCTCGTGATCCGCTATCGGCTCGATCGGTAAGGCTCTTCTTGTCTTATTCGTCTCATCCATTGTGCCCTTTAGCAATGCCCTCATATCGCGTTTTTGTTGTCCATCCGGTTCGCGAGTAGTCACAGGCTTCCGCTGCCCTACACTAGTCCTATATCACCTACCCTTTCTGCAAGCAACGACTCCGTATATTATTTGGCATCCACTCAGAACCCAAGTACCAAGTGTGAAACTAAGTATATTGGAAACCCGAATGAGCTAGCCCTTAGGGAATATCACAACAACTATCCAACGTCTCAACTATGCATAGGTGACATCACAGAACGTCAGATCTCTACAATATTCTATGGAAATTCCCAACAACGGATAAAACCTAAGCAACCTCCACCAGAATATAAAAGCCGTCCATTAACTCAGTTGAGGAGAACTATACAATGTCGCACCTCAAGATAAGAATTTGGAACAGATGTTTGGGTCGATAATAGCCACTCTACCTACTACCAACCATCAAAAAGGTTTTTGTCACCCACCTCTCCGTAACCGAGATAGTAACATCTCAACCTGAATAACGCAGTACCTCATGATAGACTCGAAGATATGTATGTGGGTTGCGCCTTCATACCTTCACTATCTCCCAATGGCAGCTTGTTCCTAGCCTACCCTCCATTGCCACTTTCTCCTACGAAATATTCTCACTACTTGCCAAATGACGCTTTTTAGGCCGACATCGCCCCCCCCAACAGGGCCTCCACATACGACCATACAACACCCAATGATGATCCAATTGTTTCAGCCTTTCCTTCGCTAGAGCTAGTACCTCGTAACGCACGACAGAGCTCAGTTGTTTCATCAGGGCGCTTCACCCACGTCCATGAGGACAGTGGGAGTGCTATAACTACATCGCATCCTACCACATTCCTTTTAGTTAAATCCGCTATTATAAATATTCGTTCATTATCACCAAAACTGGGTAACTTTACAACTTTTGTGTTCCTTAAAATTGCTCACACTGTTTGTATCACCGAAACATGGTGCGCAACAGCTATATGTGACTTTCCACTGGATAGTTTGGATTAATAATTATTTCGGAAGGATCGTCTGCACAAGCGCGGTGGTGTATTTGCCATGCACATACGCAATGGCATAACAGCAATCTCAGCTGACCAATTAGAGTTCAATGATTTGCATGATTCACTATGGTTGACTTTTCCGGCCTACGATCTGTTCCTGGGCTGCATGTGTAGAACATCCGATGCCACTCTACATGAATCTCAATTGTTAATGTCTTCCATTATCGTTGCTACCAGAACTCTACACAAGTACAAATGCTTACGTGGTGATTTTAATCTACTCGAGAATGAGTCACTCCAAACCCCTTGCACGAAATTTGATAAACGCTACTACTATAGAAACTGGATTTCTGTATCCTGTCGACCCAAAATAGTTGCACACGTGTAAGCGTTGTCCTTGCTATCTTCTTTATTTTTCTCGCCCATTATGTGTTCACTAACCACTCCCCTATTGCTTTGTGTGTGTACATTCTCATTTCAAACTCCCTTTATACAACAGTGCAGTTACGTCTGCAAGCGCCCGAACTGACGACTCCATTATCCCTTCGCTATCTTTTTTCTCGCGCTAAACACCCTACGGGACATGTCAACAACCTGCTTTTTACCCGTTATAAATCATTGTTCATTGTTCATTGTATAAACAGGACGTAGCACAGGCTTACAACAACTGGAAAGCTTTCGGAAATGATACTATATGTCTGCATCAATGGTTGGACCCAACACGTTAGACAACCTACTAGGTTAGATAACATACTAGATCTGGTTTTCGCCGTGGGTGTTCCATCTGTCTGTGTATTAATTGAAGACCCATTAATAGGATGTGACCATAATACGGTGCACTGCAGCATGGCTATCAAACCATCTATAAAGACCGGAAGAATAAGAAAGCATGTACCCTGAATACACCGTATTGATGGGAACATATTTGCATGCGTTGGGAGCGATTTTTCTCCACATCAGATTCGACCATAGCCGCAAACGAATTAGAGAAAAATATCATCACATGTACGGAGATTCTAGCACCCACGACGGAAGTAAATATTGACTTCTTTGACGGCCGATACCAAAGCTAATCCAAGGTCACTTCAAAGCTTAAAATGTTGAGATCACTGCATTACAAAAACAAAGATATCGCCACATTAATTTAAATACATGAAACTTTATTAAAACGTGAATATGAAGCTCAACAGTCCAGGATTACCGAGAATACCCCAGCTATCACTAATACAGAGAAATCTCGTGCACTGATGCAATTACTCAGAAGAGCAAATCCGGGAAGGCATCATACAATTTTAAGCCTAGTCTTAAACGACGATACGGTAACAGACAATATAGTCCAAATATGTGATTCGATTAATTCCCACTTTGCAGCCTCGTTCACCACGGCACCATCCGTATTCTCTCCTCACCGTCCAAGAAAGACTGGAGGTATTATACCATTCTTCTGAATTTAAAGAACATACAACAGATGACTAGAAGATATATCAAACCGACTTTCCAACCAGGACCTGATGGTATTCCCCCTGCAGCTATAAGCCTAGGTGGTAAAATCATATCTATCCTCATGTTGTATGTTTTTACACTGTCACTAAACACTAGTTGCTTCCCGCCTCGGTGGAAAAATCCTGTAATTTTGCCGAAACACAAAGGTGTTCCAGGGGATAGAATGTCAAATTATCGACTGATAAACCATACCTCCACCGCTTCTAATGCCTTAGAGAGAACAGTCAAGACTCGGGTAACACAATTTCTGACAAACCAAAACCTACTCAGCAGTTCCCAACATGAGTTCACAATAAAACGTTCTTGTGTCATATGCCAATTACTATTCTGTTAGGGAGCTGGCTACTTAACCCTCAGTTTCATGAATTATATTAGTTGCCTATTTCTTTGTTTGCGCAGTTACCTGCTTCTCTGCTACATTTTGGACACGCCGCTTTCCTCAGCCTCATTCGCAATCGCTCACAGCTAATTTCAGCCGTCTCATTCTGTGGACATTCTGGTTGGTTTCCTTTGCTCAGCGTTCCTTAGCTTTTTCACGTGGATGTATTATTCAGCCGACACATATTTATTATACCTGTTTTTATTTTCCTGGTTTGTATCATTCTCACTATCAACTGTTCTGGCATTTGTTTAAACGCATCACTTCTCCACACTGACTGGACGCTACTCGTCGTTTTTAATGGTCGCTCACCAGAAGGTTACCCCCAGGGATTAACTCCGCAGACACTATTTTCTTTGCCGCACTTCATTGACTCGTAATTTTCGCGATTCTCATTTGCTCGTTCCATTTTGTGTTTTCTCCATGCCTGTTGGATCTCATGCGTTTAGTAGCTTGGATTCGCCCTTGTTTGTAACGCCATATATCTGGTGCCGTGCTGTAATAAAAAATCTGATCATCCCGGCTCATCTTGGACTTCTTTTTGCGGTCGTGGGGTGAAGGCGTGCTGGGCGTCACAACATATTTCTGGAGCATGTTATAGCAAACCTAGATGACAGCATGAGCATCATCATCATCCTTCTGGATATGCAAAAAGCGTTTGACTGTGTACCGCACAAACCATTGTTGACCGTGATGAAGTTTTTTACAATCAGTAACCTTCTCTTGAGCTATTTCGAATCATATCTTATCAGCCGAACATAAAGAGAACAGATCGTTCAGTATTGTTCTACTTTCAGTAATGTCACGAGCGGTGTTGTTCAGGGCAGTGTGTTGGGCCCATTGCTTTTCTTCATTTACGTAAACGACATATGCGATCACATTAAACACGGGTGACTATATGTATTTGCGGATGACATCAAACTAGTGTACGCATTTCTACCTGACCATCTGGAACTGTGCTTAAAAAATATACGCGAGGACTTATCATGTCTAAACAAATGGAGCGAAAGCAGGTTACTGAGGATTTCTGCAGATAAATCTCAGTTACTCTGATATAAATGCAGTATACTAGAAAGACTCATCACTCTCACTGGTACCCCCATCCCAACAACATATTCTGTTCGAGACCGGGGAATTCGATATTCGCGCAGCTTCAACTTCTCCGAACACATCAAGTAGCCTAGGCGAAGCAACTAACAAGCATAACACTAGCTATTTTTCTTAGCCCGAACACGACCTGAGTCATTCAAACTCATTGTGCAACCCATTCTAAACTATCGCACCATCATACATAGCCACTTACGTAAAACATATAGAATAGCTTTAATAAAAACGTCCAGCGCTCATTTACCAACATGATCATGGGGCGCTCATAATCGCTTACCTATGAGGAGGAATGTTCCCAGCTCCAGCTCGTTCCATTCTGGCTTCGACGGCCGAAAATCAAACCCACTTTTCTCTACGGCGTAATATCCTTGCGAGTTTGCTCAACCAGTAAGACCGTCGCACTACTCAATGGCTCAACCTATCTCACCCGTAATTGGAAATGTCTACTATGCTTACAGAGGACCAAGAAAAATATCCGCTTAGAATTCTTCTTAGTGAGGTACGCCCATCTGTGAAATAAACTCCCGTTGCAATTAAGGACCTTCGAGCGCCTGTCTAGTTTTAAAACAAATTTAAAAACTTATCTTTCCATGCCAAATGTCCTCAAACTTTTCGAGATTCAGTAATCCACGAGTGCGCTCATGGAATCGGGCCCGAACAAGATATGGCTATAGTAACTATCAACTATTGTTACTTATTACATGCGCAACAAAACGATCCTTAACTGTTCCGTATTGAATGCAGGTCGTAACTGAAACGATGACGAAACCCGCTGTACAAATGATCGTTTTACAAAAGCGAACTTATCCCGCTTGTCTGGAAATATACCCATTTAGTTGTTGTTTAACACTCGGAAGGGTTGAGAGAGGGGGATCGGGGGCTTGACCAGGTCACTAGTTCGTCTATCCTTCGTCGAAGTGTCCAAGAATAGTCGATGATTGGGCACATGCAATCGAAGACGACGTCATCGACATATTTGCAGCCTATGAAGTTTGGTGGAATATGGAGACTTTCAACGTTGGCAGAGAATAGAAAAGGCGATAGGATGACACCCTGAAACGCACCACAGTTAGATCCGAGTACAGAAGACTTTCTGGTGCATAGCTGTGGCAATTGGACGCGATTTGTGAGGTTATCGCACATACACTACCCATATAGGCGGAACGCCGTTTTCGGACAAACTGTTAAGTAATATTGATCCGTCGAGGCTCCAAAACGCACTGGTGTAATCAATAAATAGGAATCGTACGCTCTTGTATTTACTATCGAACGCTAGCGCACTGGAACGTACCAGATAAGAAACGTCATTTACTGTTAATTGTCCTTATTTATAGGCCAAATTTTTAACATAATCAGTATGAATGCCTGCGAAAATGCGGGGATCAGTAGTTTTTCCAATACCTTTAACATCACGGATGTGCATGCAATTGGCCGACCTTTCTGAGATCCTTTATTGGCGCTGGTGTTATTCTGGCTGATTTCCAATAATGAAGACTTGATTGTTTATGTCAGTCATTGACAATAAGTACGAAAAGAAATGAAAGACAGATTTCATGAGCAGATTGACATGGAAATCTGATTTGGATATTAGACCCATTTGATGCACATCCCTGCCATGTTAGTGTCCAGGGAATTCTTATAGTGCTTCAAAGTGACACCAGCGAAATCCAGGTTCACGCAGTACAAAAGTGCAATTTAGCTAAAGACTGACTCCCCTAACAGATTTCCCAGACAGTGGGAAATAAACGAACTGTTTACTTGACATTTATTCACACATTTGTTTGCCTGTGATTTTATCAAGGTGGTTTATCTAACAAATATTAAAAGCAGATTTGACATCACAGCAAGAGGATATTCTACTCTCGCTGTCGATTTTGCAGCCACACATAAGTAAGCTTGCTCAAGCACATCAGGTTCAAGTCTTGCATTTATTTTTCGACAAACATGTCAACAATTTACTAGACCTTCTTATTCACCGCATGCTTTACAAGTAAAAGCTAACAATAATTGAATACACTGTTAAACCTTAACGATGACTTTTGTGTGAATGCAGATAATTGTAGTTGGCTTACCGAACTATCTCCTCTTGGTACCAGTTGGTTGCTTCGGGTTTACGCCGTTCCAGCAAATAGTTCTGCGATAGTTTTCCCAGAAGTGGCTGGTTTTCAGCTGGCAAGCGTTATCCCTGTAAAAAGCCACCTATGTCCGGTTAACAACACTGATGTGGAGAATCTGACTCGCTATTAAATAATGTCACTGCTCCTTGCTTCGCCTCGGTTAAGCATTATGCTCAAGCAACTATGTGCTGACGTTATGGGGAGGGTTGCGTCCCTGTTTGGTAACCGAGCAAAGGAAAGGCAAATGAATCGAGTAATCGGTCACCAACTCTCAATGGGCTCGATTCCCTGGTTTCCCCCACTGCTTTGCATGTAGGCTATTTAACCAAAGGCTCGGGATGGCGTCCTCTAAGACAACTACCTACTTCTGCTTTGGCAACCGGGTAACGTCACGCCCACTGACAAAATCATGGACCACGGACCGGTCTTCTACTATGCCGCGCTTAACTACCTTTGAGTCCGCTGCTCACATATCTCTACATGCCGCCCGTACATTCGTTGCCATGCATGTAATCTGTTGCCAGATAATTCCCGTTTCCATGACTATACACCCGATGGATTCGTCGACGACCATAGAACTCACTCAGTGGTCCTACTTCGGCCTCTATCTTCGTTCCGTCTGACCTGCTTTAACGTACGTACACTCGTGCAAATCGGGCAATAGGCTGGTCTCGCGCTCACTTAGAATCCCTCGCCATCGAAATTTGCTGTCTTTCCGAGACCCGTCTGCAAGATGCCAGTACCGTGATCGAGTTGGGCTCCTCCACCGACCACAGAAATATATTTCACCTAGGTTTATTTGGTAACCGAAACAGCCGTGGCAGGTTTGGTTGACGTGGGTGTGTCGCTAAATAGCAATGCTGAGGCCCAACTGCTAGACTGGTTCCCGATTAACAGCCGACTATGTGCTGTTCGCCTTTGGGGATAGTACAGTATCAACAGACATCTTGAGGAGAGGTGCAACTTGTTTGTGGTCTTATGTTACACTCCAAATGATAGCAGTTGTGACTCGGTCAAGGACGAGTTCTACGGTGAATTTCACCAGCTCTTGAGCAGAGCTCACAAATCCAATTTTGTTGTCTTGCGGGGCATCTCAGCGCACGAGTTGGTCGCGTATCATCATTGAGAGACATTTCGGTGGTCAACATGCGTTCGACGTGAGCTGCTCAGATAATGGAGTAAGACGGAAATAAATAAATAAATAAATTGCGTATCTCTCGAAGATGCGAGAAGCTGTTCCCTAAAAGGAACAGATCAAATAATGCTACAACATTTACATGACATTTCATTAATATTTTTTCAAAAATATACATCGGCGCAATTGCAAATTAGGTAACACAGAGTAATCAGAATCGTTCTGCTTTTTTTCCCGCCACTGAACAAGCCTTCTTCACAATCACATGACAGATGTTGGGACCGAGAAAAAATGAAATGCAATGAAGCGGCTGTCGTCCGAAATGTTAAGTGCAAGTGTTTTGAAAATTTATTCAGGCACAATCAATACCGTTTTCGAATGCGTTATCTAGGGACTGTGATGTCCCACACATATTATTCAGGTTGTAGACAGTTAACTGCTTACTAATCGGAAGCTTAAAATTGCAAAGTGCATAGCATGTTCTGATATCACTTGGAAGTTTGTTCCAAATCCTTGAGTAGTGCGTTAGAAAGAAACGCTGATTCTCGTAGTAAATTCTGAAATCATGACATTTACCTCTTTGTTACGGATTGGATATCTGCTGTGGAAAGATATGTGAACACCGTTATGAAGACTGCGAATTTGACAGTTTCTGATTCTGCAAAGAAAACATAGATTCTGCTTCATTATCCAAAGCCAAACTGGGTCAAATCCAAGTTTATCACATCGCTCTCTGTATGCCAACTTTGAGGAATATCCACAGAACCTTCTCATGAACCATCTCTGGACGCTCTCAGGAGCATGTTGGTCAGATTTCCGCTGATTAGACTGGACCACTGAACAGTATTCCATACACGGCAATACGTATTTTTGTGAAGCGATATGCGATATTCCGTGAGGTAAAAATGATGGCAGGTGTAACCGATGGTCATCATGGCTTTCGAAATTTGAAAATCACAATGTTCAGAAAAGTTAAACGTGACTGAATATCGCACATCCAAGTCGCGAACTGTCCTGCATTGCGAGATGTATACGCCTTGTAGTAATAAACTTTCCGGCTTTGCTTGGCATTTGTACGACAAGATATTACACTTGTCCACGGTAAATGACATCTGCCACAGTTGGCACCAGGAGTCGAGATCAGATATGTCATCCGGAATGAGACGTACGGCTTGTTGAGTATTTGCACGTGGTTGTGAGTGGACAATTTTAATGTCATCCGCAACGATAAACGTAACACCATTTCTTATTTTCTAGAATCTATCGTTAATATATATTGGAAAAAGAAGAGGACCAAAAACATTTCCTTGAATCACTCCACTGGTGCTTGCTTTCGGTTTAGAGAAACGGTCTCCTATGCATACCGCCTGCTTTCTACCAATTAGACGCTATGTGAAAGCAATCGTCTGTTCTCTCGAGTATTCGTTTCACAGTCGAGTAACCGTTCCACTACTTGGTGCCCACCATCTCCGACTCAATCATGGTCTCAGACTGACCGCATCGTAATTATTTACAGGTGGCCCCCCGTATGGTCCCCAGTTATCGACTCAGACCATGCTCTTGTTTGCGCAAACATTTGCATTAATTTCGGAGGGTCCCCGATAAAGAAGCAGTGTAAGTTGGATCCAATAAACAGTCTATCCTTTAGGTTCAACAGAGCTGTTGAGCTTCCCTGGCCGATACAGTCATCGGGCGCCGCCTCAAATCATTTATGAACACTGGACGTTCATGCAGAAGACCATTATTGCTTCAGGACAGTCAGTCTGTGGTCTTTCTCAGCACTCCATGACGGCCTGGTTCTCCACGCGCTTCATAGGAATATCCCAGTGGATTCTACTTATAATGAAGTACATCTTTCTGTCAATAGGCAGCTCATCACAGCCTAGGAAGTGACCGAGAAGCCTGGTGGTCTCAGCATGCTTTGAAAATGGATGCCGCCGCCCTGTCTGGCAATACTCGCAAACTCATCCAGCTTATTTGCTTAACTGGACAAAGGAAGCCCGGTATCCGTGAGGCTATTTGCGAAGCTGACGGTCCAACAGTTGCTAACTTACAGTGACGCTTGGATTGATGGCTCGAATATTTCCATTCGCAGTTCAGTTGGACCTCACTGCCCACTTGTATCTACCGCGCACCCAACTTCTCGCCATGTGTCTTCACCCTTGACCCACCCAGTGAAGTAGAAGTTTGTTTTGTGATTCGGTAGTTGAAGCCATTTAAGGCTGACGGCTCAGACGGACTTCCTCCGGAGCTATTCAGATATGGCGGTGCAGTTATCACTAGTCAGCTAATCTCATAAGGCTCCCAAATTTGGCACGAAAAAGATACCTTCTTCCTGGGGCCAGTCAGTCATCATCCCAAACTTCAAGAAGGGTGCCCGCACTTTATAGCTAAGCAAAGGTGTATCAGCCTCATTTCGGTCGCCTCAAAGATTTTAGCATCCATTCTGCTCCGTTGACTATCTCCGATTCGTGGATCACAGTACTCGAGGCGTGGTAGCAGGTAGTCGGTTTACCAAAGAGGAGGAGCCGACCAGATCCATGCGCTCCAATCACGGGCTGCGACCGTAGGCGAGTATTCTACCCGATAGCCGCTTGAGAGAAAGGCAGTTACAAGCAGATGACATATTATCACGCATTAACATGCCAGAGAAAGGAAGTGCGGTTGGCTTATTGGGGGATCAGTATAGCTGGGACATCCGCACGCAGACAAGGTAGGAACGACAAACCAGACATACAAAGCGGAGCTGCCTTATCTAGCTCAAGACGAATAAAAATAGGCGGAGCAGAAGCTGATAGATAAGTCGTGAGCCGAACCAAAGAAGACAATGTATTACGAAAGTTGCAGCGGTCAATGTTAGCAGACAACCATTCCCCATTTGTTTACTGTATAAAAAAATGCCCTGATTTTTCAATAACAGGTTTTGTTCGTTGCTCAGACATGCTTTTGACTCTCTGAGGGAGAACAACCTGGCCCCCGTCCTGGCCATGAGCGTATGCATCACATTTTCACGCTCCACCACCTCTAACAGTGGCCTACCATCGTTGAACACTTACATATCCGTGCCACATTCGACCCAGTTGATTGGCCTGTGCTATGTTACTGCTTCCTAGGGAATGGGGTTCCAAAAAACTACACAACCATCCAGCGCGCACTGTACTTCCACTTCTCCGACAGAGTAAGGATCTATGGCAGGTTTTTCTTCTCCTTCGCTGTCAAAGGCAGTGTACGACTGGTTTGACCTGTGTCCCCGTTCCTCTCTTTCGCGACTGAAGACCTCCTGTCAAGAACTCTGGAGGGTTACAAATATCTTGGTCTACAGCTACCACTGAGTAAGCGAGCAGTCGATTTAGATTACACCGATGACATTGCACTAGTTGGTGATGACTGGCAGAGCATGCAAGCTATTTTGAACCTTCTTGTGATCGTGGTATCTAAGTACGGAGTGTGTTTCGCTTCGTCGTAGTGTAAAGTGCTGCTGCAAGATTGGCACTCCCTCTCCCGTGCCCCTTTCTTGAAGACATACGGCTTGAATATGTTAACAGTTTGATTTACCCGAGCACCTGCGTGTCTGCTGGTGGCGTTATCAGCAAAGAAATTGCTTTCCGTATCGCCATAGTCCGGTCTGCGTTTGTCAACCTATAACATATGACGTCGTCGGGACGTCTCCCTCTTGGTTAAGGGTCGTGTTTACAATGTCACAATCCGGGCGCTGTTGCTATATGGCAGTGACTCACAGCCAAGTCGCGAAAATGACAGACGCCGGATCTCGGCCTTCGATAACGGGTGCTTGAAGAGAATCGCTCGTGAGTGGTGGCAACAGCATGTCTGCAACGGTGCAGTCAGAAGTCGTGTCTTGGGAAAGGCCAGTATTATCTTCAAAAAGTTGGGTTTACTGCGCCCTTTATGATGGCTCCTCCATGTCCTGCGTATGTCAGCAGAGCGTTTGCTCTATCGCGCTCTGTTTGCTCGTGCGGGGCTCGACTGCAAGAGACCATCTGACGGCCAACCATTCACCTGACAACAGCTTATGAAGTTCCTGACTTTATGTCTTGCTGCAGTTAGATCCACACGCCTGCATGCTTGGAGATCTAATGACGAAGAGTGTGCCGAGGGCTCGAAACAATTCAGCATAAGTGGAAAATCTGTCTATATAATTTGATAAGGCTTTCATCCCAACAGTTCACAAGCTACATAGCAGAGCCTAGTCCGGAAAAGCGCCAGACGCGTTTCGCCCTATTGGGACTCGTCAGTGGCGCGCATTCCCTCGGTCCTCTAATGAGGATCGAACCCATGACCGCTAGAGGCAGATGCCAACTAGTCAGCAGCTTAAGCCACTGAGCCATGGGGGACGTCGGCTGAGCTGACTGTTGGGATGAAAGCCTTAACAAATTTACAACTAAAATCCTGCTACTCATGTCTGTATAATTGTTTAGATTCAGATACTTAAGGCCTTATAATTGAAAAAATGGAAAACATAAAAAGTTGTTTAAAGAATAACAAGAGAGTTTCCGTATTTTATTGGGGTACAATAGCTGAAGCGTCCCACTCACCTACAACTAATGTGCTATACTGAGGCTTTTGCGGCGACTCTACCAGTCACCTGCTCTAGTTCATCGTTTTATCTGACTCGATGACTTTATTAGACCGTTACTATTAGTATTACTATTACTACTACTACTACTACCTACCACTACTACTACTACTACTACTACTACTACTACTACTGCTACTACTACTACTACTACTACTACTACTACTACTACTACTGCTACTACTACTACTACTACTACTACTACTACTACCTACCACTACTACTACTACTACTACTACTACTGCTACTACTACTACTACTACTACTACTACTACTACCGATCAGTAGTTGGAATTTGCTGCATAATGACTCGAATCTTGAGGCTATGAGAGTTCAAAATGAGGTTTATCATGGAAAGAAAGTGAGCACAGCGTTGAAAATTTAGCCATCGTAACAAAAGCTAATAAATTGATCACTGGTAAACACAGATTTACGTCTCTCGTTGCGGATTGCTGAAATTGTGGTACTCAAAGGTGGGGGGCCATGAAAAATTGTAAGGTTCAAAGGGAGCCACGGTGGAATAAAAATTGAGCATGTCTACCCTAGACTACCGCATTACTATATCCATATTACGCGTGGTCAACTATTGACTTACTGATGCGTTACTTCGTCCGTATGGTATGATATCTTCCGCCTTCTTCAGGAGAAGAGATAGCTTCAACTTACGGTAGATCCAGTGACTTACTTCAGAAAATCGTTATCGCAGTTTTATGGGTTTTTACATGAATATGGTTGGGGCTCTACCAATCTGCACCTTGCCTTTCTGGAATGTTTATGTCTGTTCTTGTGGTCGTCATCCTGAACAATCTACGTAAATTGTTAAGCTATTGCTTTGTAACCCATAGTAAATCACCGCTCTTTTGTTCCAACAACAGTTTCACTGCACATAGGTTCAGTAAATTGGCTATAGAGTGCCCCAAACTCTACAAAAAGGTTGAGATGCACCCACATCAGTTGCCGTCCGACGTCAAACAACTATGAGTCATTGCAACGCAGGCAAACTTTTTGGTTCCCATCGCATCGATATTTGTGTAGTTGGTACTTAGGCAACACGTTACAATCAACAAGGTGACAAACTCCAACAAGCTTCCTCCCTACACTTGGTGATCCAATCCGTATCCCTTTGCTCAGATATTGCACTCTTTGTTGAAAGGCAAGGATGTAGCGTACACAAGCTCCGTAGCCATCAAATGATAGTTTTCAAAGCGTTTCATGGCCGTCGTACAGTTGTAAATATTTCTGTAGCGCTTCCAGACGGAATATGTAGAGATCCCAATTTCTTACCCACAATTTACCACTGATCATTAACCATGGACAGTACTTCAATTGCCTTATTCTCTGCCCCAGCTGGTACTCACCGATCCTCTTCAAATTGCCAGCTGTGATCTCATCTTTCTTCATACTCTCCCAAGCATCATAACGCGCCTGCCTTCCGAGGCAACACTGTCTGGAATGCATTTTCGCACTTTCTCTCTTTTGCAACTGTCTCATGCGCTATGTGCCATGCCATAAAATGTTGCTAAGGATAATAATAATAACAGGGTGTGGAAAGCAGCAGTGTCCTATCTATAGTTGCGATCTCCATGTCGTTAGTTGTCACTATTTCAAGAAACATCGTGATCCCTCCATGGACGGAAAACATATTTATTAGGCAATCGTACAATTTGCTGTGACCATCGAGAGTGAACGAAGGCTAGACTCTAGCTGGATAGCGTTTACCCTGTCTGACTTGTGTCCATAGTCCTGCGTTATCAACTGCCAATTATCATGGGCAATCAGTGCTGGGTGGCACAAATGTTCAGAATCCCCATGTACCTGAAGCAGAGCGCCGAAAAGCGCAGTCGATTTCAACAGGCTGCTTTTCCTGTGTTGGGATACTCAGTACATTTTTGCTCTGTTCTTTGATTGGGGGGTTTTCTCAACTGACAAATGATGCTCTAAACTTCGCCTTCGTCACAAAATGGGCCATAACGTACGTCCACTTGCAGTCACCTACCGAGATAGAGCTGCAAAAAGGATATGAAGTATCAACCTTATCATTTCAAAAAGTCCTATGAGGTATTAACCAAAATGTATTGGTAATACTAATGCATAGCCTGAACCGGGACAGCCTTTCTCACGTCGCCGTGATAAAATCTGTAACATATTCTCCCCAGCATAACCCGAACTTACGAAATCCTACCATGGCGCCATCACTAGCGAAGTCCACACGAACTGTCGCCTATATCAACATCCCACGTGATATAGCAGGAGAAACAAAGCACTGCTAAAATGTGTTTTTCCATAAGGTGCCACCACAACTCTTATTGCAAACCGAACCGAAGGAATCGAACCAGCAGCCTGTGACTACAGTAAAAGATAACACTTATCTCAAATGATCCCCGGACAAACACACTTCCGCTTGAACAAATGTATTTTCTAATCTTTTGGTCGAAGCAGGTGCCACGTAAGCGACAGCAGGTGTTTCATGTGCATTTCCACCCTACTGGATGCGTAAAGTCCACAGCGCACGTGTTTTCCTTTTTGCTTTGGAGATACATAAATACATAAAGGTTTTATTCCATAGACGGTGAGAGGCACAATCCAATTGAGTGGACTGATTAATTTGTACATCGACATCACATGATATAGTTGGTTGTTCATGTTTTTGACAACGGGTGCCAAATGAGATCTGAATGAAATGGCCAAATGTTCTAGTAAAGCAATGCGGCTAAACAGAGAACTCTCCCCAGGGAACCTGCTTCCATGCTTCCATGCTTCCTCCATATGTTTCACCCGCACTTCCATGGTCTAACTGGTTGTGTGGTGCTGCGGCAAAATAGCATGTAAACCATTACCTGTTCATTAGAATGAAACAAGGGAGGTACAATCTGAGTAAAGAATTCTTTTCGGCAATTCTCATCAGACTCAAACATTACATGATGAGGAAAAGTGCTAAAAGTGCCGGATTGGGCTGATGCCCTGTCCAAACGCATGAGGGACGCTGTTGAAAAGACCTACTTCGCGGCTCACCTACGTATAGTACTTTACAACAAGCCTTTATTCGCAAAACCTTTGAAAGACAGGCTGCCTCCGGTGACTCGATCAAAGCTTGTTTATCTTTACTCGTGCTCCTGTGGGGCACGATACATGGGTCGTACCACGAGGCGCCTATCTCATAGGATTCGCGAACACCTCCCAAAGTGGTTTTACAAAGGCGAAGCGAGGTGCAGCAACAGTTCCGTCTTATCTCACATACTAGAGTGCAGTCATGCAGGGACAGAAAATGATTTTAGTCATTTATGCTGTTCCTGAACGTTTCACGCGCGGATTCCGGATGCATCTTCTGTCTATTGCGGAAGCTATCTACATCCGCCACCTCAAACCAGAATTGTGCGTACGTCCTTTGCTTCTACCGTGGCCTACAACTTCGGCTATGATTTCCCCTGTACATACTTGCCACTCCCAATGACCCCGTGATTCATTGATTTGTACCCGTGGAATTAAACATTCTGTTCAATACGCAGCCCAATCCGGCACATTTAGCACTTTTCCTCATCATGTAATGTTTGAGTCTGATGAGAATTGCCGAAAAGAATTCTTTACTCAGATTGTACCTCCCTTGTTTCATTCTAATAAATGGGAATTTTTGGATTGCTGAAGACCAGCATTCCCCGTGATTCAGTCATTACCTGTTTCACAAAGGTTTTTATAGGAGCTGTTTTATACCGGCAGGGTGATGGACCCTCAGCCCGATCCCTCATGCGAATCATTCAAGTAATGTACTTGTTGTTATTTGTAGAAGAGTAGTAGGGGAGTTGTATGCCATAGGTGGAAACGTGCGTACAGTGCTTTCCCGGGCGTGTGACGGCTGTCTGAGTGAGTCCAATGTGACGAATTTCCACCTATACCATACAACTCCTCCTACTACTCTTCTGTAATCAGTACGCAGACCAAACTGCTTATAATGCCGTAAGTTAATTGGCGGCTTAAGTTTGGTAAGCTCGTCGCTTGGTGAGAGAACTACCCTGTCGTCTGCACGGCAGTAACGTGTGTCAGTGGATAGTGAGCGGTGCTATAGCACATCTAGTAACTTATTCACGACGGTCGTTGCCGTCCCCCGTAGCTCAGTGGTCTCAACCAAGGACTGGTGACAGTCGAGTTGCGGATTCGAGCCCTACCATAGTCCGATGGAATGCGCAATGCTGACGACTTTGTTATTTGCCAGCAAGCCAGTGGAAGTATACTGTGTATGGGTTTAATTATTTTTGTAACCTATACTCCGTCACAACTAGAGATCAGCCCACTCGTGAATAAAAATTAAGGAAGAATATAATGTGTAGAAGAATCCCGAATGCCCTGTCGTGTGATACCTCCATCCCGTTCGGTGATACCCTGGCTGTGATTTCATCCACCATTGACCCCACTTGTCCTTGTCCCAAAACCGTTTCTCTGGCTCACTACACATTAAATTACCTCTACTGGTTTAATTACGTTATTTTGCACTTTGAGAATGTGGATGACCTACATTCAATCACGTTTCACCTATTTTTCTCATTTCGGAACAAACCACTATCGTTTCACATAGTAACCTCCGATGTGTCATCTGCGCACAGAATGTTTTAATCTATCCACTGGGCTCACCACTATTCACCGCATGTGACCTGACAATATTGCAATTGTTGTGAATGAAGGTCACACTTTGAAACCATTTGGTTTGATAGGCCTACTGCTTTGTTCCCCCCTTGCGTACATTGGCACACAATATCACTTTGTGTAATGTGCGGATTCTCACCCCTACGGCTCATCGTAGCCTTACTGATTGGTCCTGTTTAAACCCGGTTTAAGCCAATATGCACTGAGACGAGTTCATTCCTACGTGCGTCTTGAAGGCATACTCGTTGGCCACTTTTGACTTGTCGTTGTTGAAGCGTCTGTGCCGGAAGCACAGATTAATGAGTATAGAATTTTGTTGTTTTAACTGATTGCCAATAGTACCACAATCCAATTCCAGTTTTGTTTGGTTGAAACAGATAGAGACTCGTTCACAAGATTTTCAGGCGGATGGCTGCTTACATATAGTGTGAGTACTCCAAAGCATACTAATGTTTACAAGCTTTTGCTAATAGACCAAGCGCAATTTTTTGCTAAAGCATTGCGGATAACGATGACCGTGCGGAAATTTTAGCCTGTAATATATAGTTCCTTTCCGAAACCGTGCCCTTAAGTTAAAATACGGTACTATTTACCCTGGATTGTAGGAGTGATGGGAATAAGATGGATTGTAAATACAAACAAAGAGATTCATCCGTGTGAACCTAAAATTATCGCATGGAGACCATTAACGGATATTGCAACTTTTAAGCGTACCCAGGATCTTTCCTATACAAATCATTCGGTGTTACCAGCTGGCTAATTGTTGACAATATTTTGGAAGCAGCCAAGTGTTCATTGATCATCCCTCTGAATTGCAGATAAGTAGAGCCCTTTCTGGTATTTGATCGCAGTCTCATACCAACGCATATTTTACTGAAGATACCTTCGAGTGGAGCTTGGCACGGGATTTTTGAATAAGCGGTATGCGCTCACTGTTTTTATAGCATAGAACTTGGGAGCCTTAAACTCAGATTGTGGCCGAGCTGTAAAGCTTAAGCCGAATTACAAGCGGTAGAGAAGAAACAGATTAAGTTTGAGACTGGGTAGCCATAGCGGCTGCAGTTGTAGAGTCTCGCAACGCTCACGGTAGATCACAATGTTACGCATGTTCAAGCATCTCATTGTGAATGACAGTTGAATCTATTTCAGTTCTATGATGTCCACTTTTCTTAGATTTCCGTGCACAATTGCACAGTATTCAAGCTTCGGGTTAACACATTTTAAAGGTTTGTAGCCTGGACTCTTTCAAGATACTAGTTTGATTTATGTAAGCGATGGTTTTTTGGCACATGCTTGCAATAATATACTGTAAAAAATTAAATAGGGCGGAATATTTTAGACCAAGGTTTTGGAATGCGTCACACACAAGAATAGTGTTAAGGTTAGGATGCTCGTAGTACAATTGACTAGACTTGTCACTGGCAAAGTGTTGATAAGTCAGACTGAATACAGGCTAAAGTAGGACTACCTTGTCCATGGGCGTAACAATATACACTTTCAACATCATCAGCGAAGAGCAATGGCTTTTTGAACATAATTTCATCAAGATCATTAAGGTAGATTAAGCATAGAAGCGGACTCAACACGCTTCCTTGAATCACTTCACTAGGTATTGAATTGGCTTCAGATGTACAGTTACCAATTCTGACTGTTTGCTTCCTACCCCCGAGCTAGGAAGATAACCACTTTAGAAGCGAATAAGTGATACCATAAAAAACAATCTGCAGCAGTAAGTTGTGTGGGACACGGTCAAACGTTTTGTTGGATTTCAGGAAATATTACTACGATAGCACTTCCGGGCGTCTCTTACTCTAGTTACATAATCAAGGTAATCCAACTGACAGGTGGTGCATGACCTACCCTTAAAAAATTCGTGCTGACGTTTACTGATAAATCTCACAGAACTCCAGTATTCTATTTTGCGTTCTTTAACTAATCTCCTCTTGATTCTGAAAATAATGGATGGATGGTGGATTTGGCAGTAATTCTTTACATCTTGCATAGAACCATTTTTGTGTGGTGGAATTATAATTGGTTGTTTCCAGTGAATAGTATACTCTCCTTTGAACATGGAAAGCATAAATAAATTAGGCAGAAACAAGGAGATGTATGTGCCTTCTAGTTTGACTAGAATTGGTGAGATGTTGTTACCGCCTGGAAAGCATGATGAACGAACTATTCTGCTTTGGCGACATATATCATCAAGTTTGCATTCAACCGTTTGGAGTGTATTGCTGCCTTCGTATATCAGCTTAGGTTGAGATTCCTCTCTTGCACTGGCACTATAGGTGGACATGAACTAGTCATTAAAGATCAAACGTATGACTTCGCGATCGATTATGGCAGTTCCATCAGTTTATAAACGAGTTAGTACTACTTGATTTCCTGTTCTGTCTACGATCCTCAAGTTTTGAGTTGGAGCCTGTCACGTTTGCGCCGTTCAACACCGTTACCCCCTAGTCGCATAGCATTTCGTGATGACTATGTTATAACACTGTTAGCATTCTGGTATGGAACATCAGTAAGGTTAAATCGCATATTTTCCTAAACTTTTTCTCTATTTTAGTTAGTTTGATGGCTACCTTTTTGAGATACCTGCTGGAGCGGCAATCTTTTTCAACGTCTTAGTGCATTCTGAAGCCACAACTACAATGTCAAGTTGCATATGGTGGTACAGCTCATCACAATCAATTTATACATACTTTGCCAAAAGAGACTAATCCCAATTCGAAGATCTTATGATATCTGAGAACTGAGAACTGAGAACTGGTGCGAAGCAGCGAGTAGAGGTTGCTCTGTGTAGCTGCATCATTCGTCGTTTTCGGACATGAACTTTTTATTTATCGTTTCGCTCTCTGTACTTTGCCTCTGCAAATTGTTGGTCTAGTAGCATCTTGAATTTAGACACTGTGTTCGCTTCTACTATATGCTGATGCAGGTCGTTCCAGACATTCACCACTCTGCGTTCGAAACAGAGTTGATGGGCGACCCGCTTCAAATCCGGGACGACAAGTTTATACCGGTGTCCTCGCGTGCAGCTTGGTGTGCGCAGATGAAGTAGTTGTCTCAACATGGGGTAATCACCCAGATGTACGGTGTGTCATGATGAGGTCAACCCTCAGCCGACGATAAGATAGGGTGTGTAACCCTACTTTCTTACATCGGTCTTCGTATGAGAAGACTGACCAATTTATAGAAGGGAATGGGCGGTACTTCGCCACTGATTTTATCGATTTTGAAAAAAATTTGGAAAGAACAACCAACGATATTGTGACCACTCCCCGGTAAGTTTGCCACTGATGTATGTGGGCACATTTGACCATCCCATAGTAAGTAGTATAAAAGCTGTGTTATCAAACCGGGTAGTCTCTTTGACGTGCTGTACCCATGGCAGTCGAAAAAAGTAGACATAAAAGTGTTGCACTTTTTTGGTTCACTGTTATGTGACCACTTAATTTTGGGAATATTAAGTTCCCCAGCGATAAATTTATTAATCAGAGGTCGGCAATAAAAACTGTGTCTACCAAGACATCAATTACTGTGACTGCAGATGAGGGTGGTTTGTAAATACAACCTGCTAAGAGGTATGCTGGAAAACTAGAAATGGTAGTCAGAAATTATCCGAAGGAGTGGTTCATCCAGAGGAAGAACCAAATATGTGTCTTTTACACAGATTAGACAGCTAGCAACTTTAACAGAAGGGTGGTAACCAAGAAAAAGGTTATAGCCCAACATCCCAAACAGCGTGTCTGGCATCTCTACTGAACAGCATGTTTCAGTTATTAGGAACAACAAACAATGAGTTTATACAAATTAAGTAGCGTTAATTTACAAGCCCTGTTGGATAGTTTGTAGAGATATGGAAATAATAATAATAATAATAATACAACAGTTAGTATTTTAAGTATGAAAATGAGGACTTATTGTTTGCTCCTCTGTAGTTATGCAATCCGCGTAGATTCACAGCACTCACAGTTAACATCAAATAAATCCATGATAAACACCAGATGTGGGATGGAGACATGGCGTTAAGTAATAAAGCGTAAGTGGATGGGTGCGTAATCCAACCGTCGTTTACATACTGTTAGTTTCGGTGAAGAGACGACCGATTCTGGAAGAGCATTCCACGGGTGACAGACATGAACCGAAAAGAAATTTCTGCGGCACTCCAGACGACTGTATTGTTCTGCGAGTTTCAATGAGTGGAGTGAGAGTGAGTTTTGTATTGGTGCTGAGTTTCAGTAAGGAGCGACACATGATGTGGGTCTCGCAGAATCAAGTATGCCATAATTAGGTCGCCTCGTAGTCTGCGATCGCTTCCACTGAACAGTCCCAGTCGTTTCAGCCTCTCCTGGTAGGAAATTTTGTGCATTCCAATTGCGTTCTTAGATGTCTGGTGTTGTGGCTGCTCCAGTGCATTAAGGTCGTGTTTCAGCCATGGATGCCAAGCTTGAAATGCGTATTCGACATAGGGGGCGAACATAGGTACTGAGCATTTGTCGCAAGATGGAGCTGTTTGCTTGTCCAAACGCCAGTCGCAACAGCCCGACGTGTTGGTTTCCAGTCTTCGAGGCGTTTTCGGATTGCCTGGGGCAACCCAAGTCATCTTGAACCAGGACACCCAAGTCAAGTTCGAGAGTTGATCGTTGTAGTATATTCGTTCCGAGCCGGTATAAGTAGCTGCTCTGATGTCGGATGGAAAGTACCTTGCATTTACTGGTATTGAAATGCAGTAACTTTTTTGCTGGCCATTGATATACCGTGTCTAGGTCACTCTGAAGCAGATGCTGGTCGGAGTTCACCTGGATTCTGCGTCAAATCTTGATATCATCGACAAACATTAGGAAGTTTGAAGCGATTCCCTGTGCATGGGGTCAGATAAAGAGCTCCAAACCCTGACCACTAATTGCCGTTGAAGTAGAAAGTCGTCAATCCAGCTTAAAAGTGGGTCGCCGATCCGTAATGCTGGAGCATGGAGAGTAGTATCCGACGATTTAGACGATCGAAAGCTTTCGAAAAATCCAAGTCCATCACATCAACGGCTTCTCCAGCGTCAGCTGCCTTGGTCCAACTATTGCATGTGATTAATACATTTGTTGTATATGACGTGTGTCGACAAAACCCTGCTGCTCAGACGTGCTGATGTTACAGTTTTCCAAATAGCACATACCTGCGTCGGAAACTATGGATTCCATGAGCTTGCAGAGTATAGGAAGGACGGATACTGGGCGGTAGTTGAAGGGATCAATTCTGCTTTCAACTTTGTGAATCGGGGTTATTCTTCTCAGCTTCCATATAGCGGGAACTTGATTCTGGTCTAAGCAGCGCTGGAAAAACTGATCTAACTTTCCCGCCAGTTGACTTGCTGCTGCTCCCAGTGCCTCTGGAAGAATAGTGTCTACACCCGGCGAGCTGTGTTTGCGTACAGACATCAGCTTTTGCAATACAGCCTCCGCGGTAAAAGTGCTGTAGGTTACCACTGTCGGAGAGAAGACAAAGGTTGGATGATCGCTTGGTGGTAAGACCCTCAGAAATGTGGGGCTAAATTGCATCCGCATCGCGTTTGCTACTTCCACAGCAGTTCTTGTTGGGCCATCCGCCGTCCTGAGTGGAGGAAATTCTGGATTTACCTTTCTTAGGTTATTGCCGTGCTTGTATAGCAGTTTATGGTTAGCACTGAAGATTTTCGCGATCTTCTGCTAATACGAGACTTTGTCTTCTCTTAGCAGTTGAGTGCAGCAGTTACGTTGGACTACATAGTTGTCCCAAGTTACATGTGCTGGGGCTTCTCCGTACGCACGCCATGCTGCGTTGCGTACTGTCATCCACTTTCGAGTTCTGCTCTTAACGAAAGAAAATGATTTACACTTATTGTAAACTTCTATGGTTGAAGCCTCTGCAATCAGTTGACTGAATTTGTTGCCGAACTCGAGCCAGGCAATTTCCAGGGGTTCCTTGGCAAGGAACGACTAAGTTGTACCGCTGACGAGCTGGGCTAGTCGATCGCGGATTGTGATAGTTCGCACAGTCTCACCGTTCTCATTCCGATATTCCGCATAACACAAGAAGCTGGAAATGATGTTTGCATGATCACTGCGACCCAACTGGCAGTCTACAACCAACAATTTGGCTGTACCTACCAAAGCTTGCAATCATCATACATCCTGCCTAAGCCGATAATGCCACCATCAGGGCTTAATCACATATCGTTTACCTCCGCAGGTGTTCTGAAGAGGCTGATGTCTCTGCGCGAGTTCAGCTCCCCGGGTGCGAACCGCATTCCCCCAAAGGCGTTGAAAGTTGCTGCCATGAGTTTGGCGGCGCCAATAGCAATTTTCTTTCAACGATGTCGGAATGAGATGCACGTCCCCACGAGGTGGAAGCACGGAATCAACATGCCAATCTACAAAAGTGACAGCCGTGCTGAACTAAAGAATTATCGCCCGACAACACTACTTCCTGTGATCTCCAAGGTTATAGAGTCCACTGTAGCTGAGACTTTGATGGGGTACTTGGAGAACAACAAAAATTCTCGTTCCGGAACAGCACGGATTTCCTCAAAATCGGTCCTGTACCACTAATCTGTTGATTGCTCGTGCAATATGGAAGGTATCTGTGGTCGCTGATGTGGGAGGCCACGCGGCCTACTTGGATTTCTCAAAGGCATTCGACCGTATAGACCATCGCATTCTACTCAACAAACTCCAGAAATATGGAATCCGCGATCCTGTTCTGGGCTGGATAGGAGACTTTCTCGTGCAACGTCACCTGAATGTGAGGGTTAGAAGCAGCGTATTGGAATCCACCGAAGTTAAGAGAGGCGTACCTCAAGGCTCGATATTTGGACCCCGCCTGTTCCTGGTTTTCATAAATGCTCTCGCGGGCGTGCCATCTTCTGTTTGCTATTTGCTGATGATCTAAAGGTATGGCGTAATATAGCTGCAGTGGAGGATCACACATTCTTACAGGAGGAGCGGTACAAAGCGTACACATGGTCCATCGAGGATATGCTGCATTTCAACGTCACCAAGTGCAAAGTTCTCAGCACAAGGCACAAGAGTAAGCACAAGTACCGCCTACGACCACAAATTCTACAGCGGGCTTCTCACGAGTGCGACCTTGGTGTGATAGTTCAAAACGACCTCGGTTGTTCGAGGCAGACTGAAAAGGCAGCTAAGAAAGCGAACCAGTACCTCGGCTTTGTTCGCAGAGCTTTCCGGAACTTTGACCCTTCAGTCTTTCCACAAATGCGTAGTGCGTACGTGAGGCCGCACGCGGAATACGCTATCCAAGCGTGGCAACCCTGGCTCAAGCACCATCTCACTGCGCTCGATACTGCACAACGTAGGGCAACGAAGAGCGTCAGAGATTTGACCAGCCTCTCCTACCTACTTAGGCTGAAGACTCTCAAAATATACACTGGGTGTTATCGGCGTCTAAGGGGCGATCTCATAATGGTGTACCAGATCCTGAGAAACCCCATTGACCCATGCCACTCCCTTCTAATACTCAGTCAAAACACCTCTCTAAGAGGTCATCAGTTTAACCTGGTCACCCAGTACAGCTGGCTGAAACGTCGGCGAAACTATTTCTCCCTTCGGCTGGCAGAGCCTTGGAACGCCCTCCCGGAACATGTAATTAATGCACCCACCCTATCCCTTTTCAAAAAACGCCTTGACGAAACCCTGTCACATATGGTTGGCGGCATCCGGTTTCGGATTTGCCTGTCACTGTGGCAAGCCACAGGACGCCTGCGCCTACAGAGGGACCATGGATGGCTTGCGCTGCACCACCCACAGCTCCATCCACACACCCCATATCCAGTGTAAACCCGAAGGAATAAGACCGGGAGGCATGTGGATGGGAGCCATGTTTCATCAACGGAGCCAGCCCACACTCCTTCACAGGCAAACACAAGCTCGCTGCATATGGGAACCAAACGCACACAAGGCGGTGGCTGGACCGTAGTCCGCTCCACACTGAGTGCATGGAACCACTCTTTGATCCTAACACGGCCACAAGGACCGTGCACCCTGTCCCCTCCAGCAACGACCAACTGTCTCTTGGAGCCAGTATGGACGAGGTAGTGGGTACTGGACAGGTAGGCACATTGTCAACATGCACATCAAGCGTAGCCACACCGGGGATAGCAAACAACAGCCAAACACTTGAGAGAGAGAGAGAGAGGGAAAGAAAATAACTCGATTGATGCGTAAGGAAACGGTGACTTAAACCTTAAGTTAATGAGCATATGAAATAAGTTGTTTGCAAACGGATCCTAGATAAGTTCACGAGGTCAGAAAGTACACTATACGGAAATGCCACGAACACAAAAATGTTATGGAAATCGGATACAATTGGCTTAAGCGAGGTGTGCAAGTTAATGGAATAGAGTATAGGTAGACATTTATATGAGAAAGAAAAGCTTTAAGGCCAAATCGAAAACCCACCACCTGAAATAAAGAGACTTAGCATGCAAGCACGCGGTTGGTAAAAAGAATGCAGCGTATCTACAGACGCTGCGCCGGTTTTGAATACTTCTCTGCAGGACCCGTCGTCGCTTCTGTAGTGGTCCCGAGTGGCCTCGCTCACGGCTCAATAGGCACTATACATTTATAGGAGAAGGAAAGTCATTAGGACAAAATTGAAAATCCAACACCTGAAATAAAGAGACTTAGCATGCAACCATGCGGTTAGTAAATCGAATTCAGCGTGCCTACAAACGCTGCGCCGGTGCTGCCTACGTTCACTGCGGGACCCGTTGGCGCTTCGGCAGTGGTCCCGAGTGACCTCTCTCGTGGCTCACTAGGCCTGCCTGACTAAGGCACTCCCGACCGCATGTTCCACAGCACCATGCGCTTGATGTCGATGGAGTACAATTCATCGGTGCTTGCCGCTTCCGCAATTGCCGCTTCTTCTCTGCATGCATGAGGATTTCCTCCCGCACTTCAGCAACTGCCTTCGTGATTAGATCGCGCCATGTACGCCGATCAACCGCCTTCGATTCCCATGATCTACAATCAAGATTAGAACGTGTGAGGCTCACTTTGATCATGTCCTGGTAACGTAACTTTGGTTTCCCCACGTGCCGCTTCCCAATACTCAGCTGACCGTATAAGAGTTGTTTCGGTATCCGCGTCGAATCCATACGGCTCACATGACCGAGCCATCTCAGGTGTCGCAGTAAAAGTATGCCGTCCACTGCATACATCCCACTTCGGCGCAAAACTTCCGTGTCTGCAACTCTGTCGCCCCAGGCGATCAGCAAACTTCGTCGCAGGCACTGCTGATGGAACCGCTCGAGTTATCGCATATCCCGACGGTACATCGTCCACGTTGCACTGCCGTATAGAAGAACGGACAGCACCATGGATTTATACACCGTCAGCTTCGTGCCAATGGTAAGCTAATGGTTGTTCCATACTCGGTACTCAAGCTTCCCGAATGCTGCTGCTGCCTTCGACACGCGAATACGCAGCTCACTGTGTAGCTGCTGATCAGTCGACATCATACTCCCAAGGTAGCTGAAACGGGAGGTGGTTTCCAATACTTCAGCACCAATGCTGATTCGCCGCAATATTGAAGATTGCACCTCCGGTGAAGGCTGAAACAGACAGACAGTTTCGCTTGTGTTGATGGTGAGCCCGAATTTGGCCGCTGTCGAAGCCAGAGCACTAGTCATGTGCTGCAACTCATCCGCGCTGTGTGAAAACAACGCACAGTCGTCAGCAAACAGCAACATACGGATAGTTGTCTCACAGACTAGAGTTCTCGCACCGAAACGACGGATGTTCAGCAACCCACCATCAATACGGTGCTCCACACGAACACCGTAAGCACAAGCCGCATCGAAAGCACAAGACATCATGGTATGAAGATAAATATTAAACAGGGCAGGAGCTAAGACACAGCCTTGCTTCACACCAGAGACAACTGCACAGTCATCCGAGGTCTCTCCACTCAGCTGCATCCTCGCTCGCATACCACTGTGCAGACATTTAAGTAAACTCACAAACTTACGCGGACAACCAAACCTACCCAACACCAGCCACAATCCCTCGCGGTTCACCGTATCAAATGCATTGGTGAAATCAACAAAAAGCGAGTACAATGGCTCGTGTCGTTCTCTGCACTTCTCTTGCAACTGACGAGCAGCAAACACCACATCTATAGTACTGCGACCCGAACGGAATCCACACTGCTCCTCCACCACGTTAGGTTCCACAACCTGATTAACGAGGCGGTTGAGCAGGATTCGGGCAATCACATTGCCCACATAACTCAGCAAGTTGATGCCACGATAATTCGTACAACATTGCTTGCTCCCTTTGCCTTTGTACAGTCGTAGCACAATGGCATCCTTCCGCTCAGGAGGCACCTCCTACTCAATCCACACGCGTTGCACCAAGTGGTGCAGCGCAGTCAACAACGCGGGTCCACTGTGTTTCAATAATTCAGGCGGGATCCCGTCAGCAACGGCACACTTACCGTTCCGCAGCTGAACAAGTGGTCTCTGCGTCTCATCCAGTGTCGGCGTATCCGCCAGACTCGTCTTCACATCGTGCTGCTTCATGCCGTTCAATATAGGTCGGTGGATCTCCAAACACTTGTTCAAGAGACAGTCAAAGTGTTTCCGCCAGATCTGCATTATGTCTGCAGTCTGGGTGCAGGTAGCGCCTGAACTACCATCGATCAGTGTCCTCAGCGGCTCCAATCTCGGTCCATACACCGCCTTCAAGGAGTCAAAGAATTCCTTGTGTTGACCGCGTTCGGCATAGCATTCCATCTGCTTCGCCTTCTCCGTCCACCGTGTATTTTTAATGCGACGGAGCTCTCGGGTCAGTCGCCGTCGAAGTTGTCGAAACTGAATACTCTTTCCCCAGTCACTGGGGTGTGTCACATGTGCAGCAAATGCTGCATTCTTCTCCGACACCAATGCGCCAATCGTCACATTGTTGTCATCAAACCAATCAGGCCGCTTACAGTTTGCGCTCCCGATGGTCTCCTTGGCAGCAGCTGTCACCTGATCGCGAATGTGGTGCCACCGGTCGCCCACTGTGACTATGCAGTCCACATCACACAGACGTGCAGCCGTCACCTTCTCCAGCTCAGTACGTTTCGCCACAGTACCGAGGGAGAGAATGTTAAATTTACGCCGATTTACGGCGGGAGTGCAATACATAGCTTTACGAAAATATATGTACAGTTTGGTCCGCACCAACTTGTGATCAGTGCCACACTCAGCTCCACGCAATACACGTGTCATGCGCACTTCACGCATATCACACTGACGTACGATGACATAGTCGAGCAGGTGAGCGTGACCACTTCGTGGGTTCATCCGAGTTGCTATATCACTCGAACTCAGTGCAAACCGAGTGTTCGTGATCGTCAGGCCGTGAGTGGCACACAGTGAGCGCAGCCTGTCACCGTTCGCATTCGCTGAACCAATGCCATGCGCACCGATAACATCTATCCACGGTGATGCATCACGCCCAACGCGGGCGTTGGATTAACCCAGCAGAAATAGTCGGTCGCTCCTCGACACAGACCGTATCACGGAGGATAGCTCAGTGTAGAATTGATCACGCGTGTCATCAGGATAACACATGGTCGGACCGTACGTGCTTATATAAGTAGCAAACTTATCTCTTCCGAGTCGTAGGCGAACAGTCATCAGTCGCGCGCTGATGCCTGTTGGTTCACCCTTCAACTGGCCATGGAGGCGATCGGATATTGCAAATCCGACCCCATGTTCACGTGACGCTGAGGCGGTGTTGCCCACGCAGTAGTATGTGTATCCAGCACCTGCTTCATGCAACTTACCTTGGCTCAGCGAGCCGAGTTTCACTGAGCGCCGCAATATCGATGTTGTAGCGCGCCAGCTCCATCGCGACCAGTGCAGTGCGTCGCTCCGGGCGCTCGCTGGAGTTCCGGTCCAGTAGTGTGCGCACGTTCCAGCACCTGATGCTGAGTGCTTTGCGCGCAGGCATACGATTGCATTGGTGGGCAATCGCACGCGAGTTGGTCGTTGTGCTTCGGAGGTTTGCTTGAGGGACTCCACCCGGAGCGTTTAGCTTAATAGCCTGACCCACAAAGCAGTGGGTGATTTGGAGTTTCGCTTGAGGGACTCCGCCCGGAGCCTTAGGCTCAATAGCCTGACCTACAAGGCAGTGGGGAGCAGATCCAGCTCGGGAATGTGATTGAAGAGACAGATGGGGATCTGCTTGACGGCCATCACACGCAGCCTTGGAGGTACTGGAACAATTATTATATGTTTTGCGGCCATAATTGGATACGCACCTGCGACCACGGCCAGACGCAGGTGGGTTTTTGGCGGGGTTGCACCAATTTGACCAGGAGCTGCCTGACTTGAGGCGGGTAGTAGCAAACCATTGAACACCCGGAGGTGTCCTCCCACCATCAGAGACAATGCGTGGCACTCGCGCTCTACGCCAATCGAACTGTGAGCTTAGAATCCGTAAACCTGTTGGTTCCCATGGCTAGGTTTTACGGGAAGTGGGCCATCGATCACTTCCTCCGGATAGGATAGACTAGGATACTGCCAGGGCGCCCAATCCTGACAGGAGAACGACTCGGGTCCTCAGCCAAAGCCTTCGATTAAATGAACACCCGAAAGGCAGCGGGTCTAGCACATGGTCAGTTAGCCGACTCATGCGGATTGGTGTCCTGGATCTTAGCAGGGAGAAGGGCGAAACCTAACTCCCACCCAGCGGTCGCCACGAGGAGGCGCCCAGGACATGAGACTATGGCGCAACAGTAGCAGCAGTGGGTAGACCATCTGTCAGGATCTAGCCACCACCAGCCTCAGCGCACCATAGGCTTTCCTACCCCTGTCACATATACACTGCGTGTTATAGCCCATGGCCACCGGATGCTGGCACTAATGTGCAACAGACAATGGACAGTGCCATAATCCTACTTGAGAATGAGTCACTCCAAACCACTTGCACACAATTTGAGAAACTATACCACTATAGAAACTGGATTTTTGTATTTCGTCGACCCAAGATAGTTGCACCCGTGTAGGCGTTGTCCTTGCTTTTATTTTATTTTTTTGTCGCCTATTACGTGAGCAGTGCATTGATCGATGAAATGCGATCCCTGGGCATTCAGGTGTTCTCGAACCCACTGCGTGCACCGTCGTTAGTTGCAGCTGCCGCGCAAAATTGCAAAACCTATCATTGCTTCTCCCCTCATCGCGCTAATTACCTGCACATTCTGGCCGCGACTGTTCGCTACGGTACACAGTGCACGATTCCCATGTCTTGAGCGACCTCTAGTACTAGCACAAGAAAGGTTGAAATCCGTCTTCTCTATCCACACAGGTTCTCTACCTTCCGCCTGTAATTGTAGCAGTCTCAAGACGAACAACTTGCACCGCTTTTGGTCTTCCAATGTGTTCATTGCTTCCGGAATTTTTGCACCTTCTTCAGGGTTACAAGGCGCCCGTCCAGATATCTGGACACCGTGGTACCGCTCAGCTCTACTTCGTATACTGCTTTCAGCCTCAGACGAAGAGTGCATAGGGTAACGGTGGACCCTTCCCATATCTATACAACGAGAGCATTCACGTGGCTTTCAGTCAGAGATGGGTGGCGCGCCCCTGTGTTGCCCCTCGGCTCCGCTGATTCCAACATTTGTATCCAACTGCGGCACGTGCTCAAGTTCACTTGCAGCAAGGAAGCAACGATCTTCCAATCATCCCCTTCCTCATACGCCTTCAGTATTCTCTCCCTCACCTCCGGAGAGTGGTACACATAATGACCTCGTCTCCGCATTCTGTGTGCGCGCAGTGATCATCCAAACACCAAATATCCAACTCTGTAGTCGCTGTCCCTTTTATTGCCATCAAATGGGTCAAACATGAGGCCCCCGGATACGTTGTTATCATGGAAGCGAGACTGCTGACTACCATGGTACACTCTAGCAGGCCCCTGCCTAAGGACGTCACACGAGTTCGAGAAGCCTGTGTGGATGGCACGGCTTGCTACCCAACGGACGGTAACACGGCTGATTCACGCCGGAAGCTGCTGAAATCAAATCGACATCATCGCACGGTTGCTATGATGCGGACGTCATCCTACCTATAGCCAGACAGTCAAGGCCCATACTAAGGTCGAACCTGTCCAGACAAGAGATGCGATTCACCTGTGATAGACTGCCGAAGTAACAGCATGTGACTTTAAACTTAATCGTGTTCTGTTCCTAATATACTTCGGTCTAGCAGGCTCGCTGTTCTGATTTGCCCCCGGATGGGTTCGCTTGGCAGAGAGCGGAGGGGAAGCAGCGTTACAACGGTTGGTTAATGACCTTATCTGTTGATGAGCGCAGTGTTATCCCTGCATTTTCACATTGTTCCTCCGAGTGGTGACGCAATCATCTAGTGATACGAGGGATGTCATTTGCAACCCATATGCTTGTTAATGGGACAACTACTCTATGCCCCGCCGCCATTCCCTGTCGTAGAAATCCCTCAGAATCCTTTTTTAGAACACTATATCTCCCAAAATTACACTTGGCCACTAGGATTTCCACTACTAGGCCCCATGAATCAACAGATGTTCTCTGTATTAGCACATCTTCGTTGAAGTCAATACAACCTAGAGATCTCCAAATCACGAATGCCCACCTTGTGGCACACCACCAATAACAGTAGTAGCAAACAGTCCCTCTTAACCCTCCCTGAAGCACCTCTTTCCGTATATTCCCTAGATTCCACTTTTCACAAAACATTCTTTCCCTACTACCTACATTACATCTGCTTACACCCCACTTCGTTTTCATCACTGAAACATGGGGCAACTCAGATATAAGTGACTCTCAGCTTCAAGTTATTGGGTATCACCTGTTCCGAAAATATCGTCTGAGCAAACGAGGAGGAGGACGCGCTATCTACATTCCAAATGTCACCACAGTGCTGCTTGTTGATTTTTTAGGTCTCAATGACCTAGAAGATTCCTTGTGGTTAGCAATCCCTTCCAGTGACCTACCACTGGGTTGCATCTATAGATCTTCTAGCGCTACCAATTACGATACTGAACAACTGGTTGATGCTATCAACGCTGCCTCAAATATTTCCTACAAACATAAGTTTATATGTGAAGTTTTCCACTTACCGCATACTGACTGGACGACGCCCACACTTAAATTGTCAGGGAGCCTCAAGGGAATAATCTATAGCATTCAGATCAATGGTTGGACTCAACAAGTTAATCAACCTACAATAAGAGCCAACACATTAGACCTGATATTTATCTTGGGCGTTCCGTCAGTGCTCGTCACTGCTGACAGCCCACTAATGGGATGCGACCACAATACCGTGCTATACAGCATGAATGTTAAAATAGCAAATAAACTACAAGTGACTGACAAGCCAACTCGTTGCAGCCATCTCATCAACTGGATCAGATTTGACAATCGCCTCAGTACCCTGAGTTGGGACAAATTCTTCCTAACACAGGATCCAACCTTAGCCACGAAAGAATTCATAAACAATCTTATCACCTGTAACGACCTATTAGCACCCATATTGTGGAACAACCCACATAACAGTAATAGTCAACGCAAGCCATGCTTCAAAATTACCACCAAATTGAAAACTGTAGTCGCAATATTGCAAAAACAATACATTTACAACATCACTGCGAATTCATCGGACAACTGAAACTTACTTTTCAGGCACTGCAAGCGGAAATCACCGAAGAAAACAAAGCGCTAAAAATCCGTAACAGATACGAATCTTGGTGAAACTTCTCGACAGGAGGAATCCAAAGCAGAACCATCAAATCCGAAGTCAACATTAGAAGATGGCTCAACAACTGATGACGTTAACCAAATGTGTGAAGCATTGGAATCTTATTATGCGGCCACATTCAGTACAGATATCAGTGTCCCATCCTCTTCGAAAACGGGAGACAGATGAAGAGCTCTCTCTAGTATTCCCGTGAGCCTGTATGATATGTATAGGAGTATACTCACCATAAAATCCGTCATTTCAGACAGGATCCGATGATATTCCTCCAGCTGCCATCAAGTATGGAGGCAAAACATTCCGCTGCTGATGTTAAACGTCCTCACATTATCATTAAACAGTATATATTTCCCTCCATAGTGGCAACTTTCAATAACAGCACGAAAACACAAAGATGGCTCCCGATCTGCAATGACGAATTATCGCCCTATTAATCATACTGCGGCAGCCTCAAAGACAGTGGAGCGAATTGTCAAAAATGATCCTGTTTAATTCTTAACAAGATCAAACCTGATAAACTACGCACAATACGGCTTTCTCACGAAACGATCCTGTGTAACATGCCAAATACCTTTTTCGACCACGTAACAATGGTTGCTGATAGTGGAATGGCAGTCATTGTCATTCTACTGGGCGTGCACAAAGCCTTGGATGGCGTGCCACATAAACCTTTGCTGTCCGTCCTGCACTTACGGAGTCAGCAACACATTGCTGAGCTGGTTTACATCCTACCTATAAGATCGGACACAGAAACTTAAAAGTCAGCAGCTCTCCTCCTCGAGGGAAGTTCCAAGCGGAGTTGTCCAAAGCAGTGTCCCTGGGCCATTACTCTTCCTAATGTATATGAATTCCATATGTGATGCTATGAAAGATGGACGATCATACCACTTTGCGGACGATACCAAACTAGTATACTCATTTCCGCCTGATAGTCTTGAGTTGAGCCTTAAGAACATACATGAGGACTTATCTGCGCTGGACTCCTGGGGTAAAAATTGGTCCATGAAATTCTCCGCTGAAAAATCGCAAATGCTTGGGTATGGATACTGCATACCGGATGGCTCCATCACCCTAGTAGGTACAAACATCCCAAACTTCTCTTCAGTTAGGGACCTTGGAGTAATATATTCCGCACTGCTGAACTTTCCGAGCATGTCTCTTATCAGATGGCAAAGGCAGGACAATTGAAGGCTTATATAACTAAATCCTTTATTCTACTCGGAGCGAGACTGGAAATGTTGAAGAGCATCGTGAGACCCTTGTTAGGATAATGCACAATCATCCATAGGTACCTGCGTAGAACGGATCGAACAGCACTAGTAGACATTCAGCGTTCTTTCATGAAGCTCCTTATTGGCCGGTCCACCA
The DNA here is from genome assembly GCA_944474145.2 of Dicrocoelium dendriticum. Taxonomy (NCBI): domain Eukaryota; kingdom Metazoa; phylum Platyhelminthes; class Trematoda; order Plagiorchiida; family Dicrocoeliidae; genus Dicrocoelium; species Dicrocoelium dendriticum. The sequence goes on along the minus strand of OX104063.1, from coordinate 210,545,117 downwards.
CTCTGAACTACGAAGACCGCCGTCGCCGCCTTAAACTAGACTCTCTATAGCTGCGTCGCCTGAGAAATAACCTAGTTCTCTTTTATAACCGTATCCATTGACCGGCGTACACGACCAGAATAGATCCTAATTTGCAAAATTCCTCAAACTATCCCACAAGAAATTGGGGTTACTCACTACCCGTAAAATAGTGGAACTTGAAGGTTCGCTCCAACTCCTCCTTGGTAAGGTATAATCATATATGGAACAAGCTACCATTGAAGTGTGGGCAAGCGATAACCCAACCAATTTTAAAACGAACTTGGGGGCTATTCTCACGACGCAGAACAAAATGAAAACATTCGGTCTTCAAATGTCTGCAGATGTGTTAATTTCATCAGGTCCAAACAATATATGACCTACAATACAAGTTCACCATACTCCATCATACCTGAATTTTATGCTTGAAAATATCACCCTTGAAGTCCAAATTGTAGGTGGATAAACAAAAACAGTGTGTCACTTGTTTTATCTCTCCTTCGTATATTGTAACTATTCTACTGTCCTATGACATCCAGATACTTTGCATCACCTAGTGCGTACTGAAAGGAGAAGTCAACTCATTAATAACGCTACCTGTTATTCTAAACTTCTGCAATATTTTATCACACCCTATTATATGGCATCTCATAATGTCGCCAGACATGCTAACTGGCTACTTATTTGATTGAAAATACTACCTCCTAATCTAACTATTTCATCTAATTCTCCCATTATACTGTTGGTCACGAGTGGACCGATCACCTGAAGTGATGCTTTGTAGCTTCTAAGCAACATGTATCCCCACGTCAAATGACTCACTCGTGAATACAAAAAGTGTACCAACATTAAAAGCAGTCCAATCTGAATTGCTGAACTCACACGTAATGGCATATGATGCCAACCGGTGATTCTGGTCATCGTGCACGCAAAACTATGAATGACGAAAAGGCTGACTGTTTGAGTAACTAGCTCACCAGAAAAAACAATTGTCCAAATAATGAATAAAATCAGTACTGGTCAGCGTGCTTTTAAATCACACCGATACATGACCAGACGAAGCGTGGAGGTGCGGGTGAAACCTCTCGAGGGACTACCCCGCATGGAATCAGGTCCTCGTGTGACGGTTTCATGAATGACCGTATTACTTCACCTGTTTTTTCTTACTCTACTTCATTCTGCACTGAATATGTTGCGTTCCTGGTTCCTAGTAACTTCATCTCTACCGTCCTACTGTCTTACCGATATTTCCCATTAATATTCCATAGACCATAGCCTCACTCTTACTTGTGGTGGATTTCCTCTATAGCTCTACATCAAAAATCGGTTAACTATTGCACACTTTCCTAATCACCCTGTCTTTGACATCTTCTTTGAGACTACGAGCCATTGAATAAGCCATGACTGCAGTGAATATGCACTTAATTTTTGTCTACTTATCCGTTTAATTCTCCGTTTTCTATATTACCTTTTCCATGCAGTCACGCACGTCCTAACTATTCACCTACAACTGAACGTTGAAGGGAATGCAACTGAGCTGACCCTGCATCTCAACCATTCGGCAGCCCAAAACAAAACTTGATTACTTCAACTCCATAGTTAGATAAAGGAATGTCTAGACACTACGCTATGCCTTAAATCCCTACGATGTGAATACTGCCTAAATTATTCTGATAATGCAAGTTTAGTTTGATGATCCACCTTAATATAGTCCTTTCCTTATTTTCGAAACCTTAACTTGCTACTCACAAATAGCTCCAACTGTATTACTTCAGTCTATTAACTGGGATTGTATAGTATATGATTTTGATTGGTGAATATAATAGTTTCATCCTTTTCATACTCCCTCCCTCGCCCATCAAACCGCCACCATCATGGCACCACCAAGCTGCACCGAAAACAGCCAAATGAGAATGCCCCGGGACTGACAGCATACAATGACAAAAGTCGCAAGTGAAAATATTCGCAAAAACATCCCTATTGAAACCCTGTAAAACCCAAACCACTGACAACGTCGCGCGCCTGAGCATGTTGCAGGGTAAATATTATCCGCCCCTTTGTGGGCTCGGTTTCTCGGTACCACGAGAAATATACCTTATGATTATTGTTTATTATTATTATTAACAGCGTTCAATTCGCTTCAAATAGCCAACAGCTGTGGTTTCCAATTACAGGTATACACGCTAACTTCGCACCAATACGCAACGTTTTATAAGACAATTAAAATGAAGGGAATCCGCTATAAGTTCAGCGAAGTGCGGGTGAGTGTACTGAAAGCACGATTTGCCATCACAGTGATGTTCCGAAAAATGTCCGTTTGTCGAGACAGTCGGCCACGCCAGTGTCAAACATAACAAACTTGAGCTTTTCTCACATTAATGTCCAAACAGGGTTGTGGAGTAGAATAATGGAACAGATGAGGTCACGGAGGATGCTACTGGGGGTGTAGTCGTGAGTGGGCGACGGAGCGATTTACTGTAGACCTACGGAGAAGAAGGCAATATGCTGCAAAATACCTGATAAATTAGCAGGTCAAGCACAATAGCAATTTCAGCCCAGTAGCATGTTGTAGATGTCTTGATTGAATGCGATGGATGATCGCTTGGGACATAAGACAAATGTGGGTGGAATGCTAACAATGAAACAGGTAAGAGGATAGCAGGGAAAAACCACATTTTCAGAATACAGGGAATCACAGAGAAGAGATCATTGTGTGAGACGAATGTCTTAGAGGAAATGGCACCCGGAGTTTTTCTACAATAATACTGAATAGAAACAAGAATAAAACGGGCTTGATGTAAGCGAGAAAATTGCTTGGGACTTTTGACCAATGTGTAGAAATTTAAAGCAGTTAGTTCCCTTCAACAATTTGAAAAGCACGGAAAGAAGACGAAGGCTGGTAGATGCATGCATTTCGTATTGTCTCCTCAGTACCATTAACAATAACCGGTAAGCATAGATATAGCTAACAGTGGGTGCAACCAGACAAGCTTAAGGTGAAAAATGAATGACGGAAGTTCACACCTACGTCCAAGGCAGCTTTAGGCTAACAAATAATTGTTTCTGAACACACAAGGCGGGCTTAATCCGGCTAATTGCGACAGCCTCGGCAAACCGAAGGAAACGGGGATTAGTGTGACGTAACACCACTTTAAACGCTGAGCCCAGCTCTAATTGGTGACCCGAGTCTAATAGGTGTTTGCCTATCGAGGAAGCCGGCGGTCTGCGCGAACATGGAATCTGACGAGGGTAGGCAATCTGAGCAACTTCACGTTGAACCCATCTTGGCACATGTTCCTTTATTCGGGAAGTCAGCGTTCTATTGGTTCTGCCTATGTAACTTTTTCCGCAGTCACATACAAATTGGTATACACAGTGTGAGTTGGCCCCAATAGGCTGAGCCGGATTAAGCCCGCCTTGTGTGTTCAGAAACAATTATTTGTTAGCCTAAAGCTGCCTTGGACGTAGGTGTGAACTTCCGTCATTCATTTTTCACCTTAAGCTTGTCTGGTTGCACCCACTGTTAGCTATATCTATGCTTACCGGTTATTGTTAATGGTACTGAGGAGACAATACGAAATGCATGCATCTACCAGCCTTCGTCTTCTTTCCGTGCTTTTCAATGTGTAGAAGTCCCAGATCAAGGCAAAACAAGACTGATAGTGAACTATGGTACTATATACCGTTCCTAAGCCAACTGTATGCATTACGCGGTCAAATTCCTACTTAGGGAAATATTGTTGCTGCATAGATGTCTCATGATGGTCCGCGACGCTATCAAGTTGCATCCAACAAGCGCAAATATACCTAAAACTGCGTACTGTTCGTTGAGTGACCAATTTTAAATCAGCCGATAATAAAACTGACTGGTACTCCAAGTGTGGTGCTATTGGCTGATTTGGGATTGCCACTCAGTGAACGGTAGCATTTAGGGGTGTTTACGCCAGTTGGATGTAGTTGTTAGCTTTATCATCCTGAAAGATCCATAGAGGAACATGATTTCCTTTGGGTGGAATTTGAAGCACTTGAATGAGACATAGCAATGGAAATCACATACAATAATGACAAACCTCACAACTACCCGCTTAGCACAGAAGCGACCGTGCGGCCGCACTTTAACTCAGCTCTCGCTTTGCCCTCTGTGGCTACTGTAATTCTCCCGACACAGTATTGTGGTTGCGCTCGTTCGAACCAGTTCGACGAGCTCTAATCAGCGCTTCCCAATGCTTGGATCTAACCTCTGTGGAGTATACTCTTGCTCAAGTTCCCAGTTTTCGTCATATTCCTTGTCGTTTTACTTGTGTAACCACATCAAACCGGAGCTTTTCGGAAAAGATTTTGGTCTCATACGGAAGAAGAAGCTGAGAGCTCCCAAACTACGCGGCAACCATTCCTGCAAGTTGCAGGATAACGAAATTACAGTCTTTTTGATCCGCTCATCAATTGAACAGCTCTAGGGACGCTTATCAGCGACCCACCTAAATCGTCGCTTAAGGCATGCCGATTAACACGCTGCCGCTTTGTGTAGGTGGGTGTGTTCAACTGCGAGTCGATTGGTCGCTGAACCCCACAGTGGGAGGGTTACGACCTCCATCTGCCTCTACCGCCTGACCTTGGTGCGGTTGAACAACTCAAGGCGTGTGCGTGTTCTGACCTGTTTGCGCGCCGCGCCTGGCACAAAGAACACTCATCAAGGTGAGCGCTTCGAGAGGACTTGCTGTAAACGATAAGAGGACGACTGGCATTCCAATGGTTCCACGTCGCCTATGTTGCGCAGACAATTGCAGAAAAGTCGTCAAGATCAGTGTAACCTGTTCTAGCTGCATTAGATCATACTATCCGCAATGTGTAGGCAAATCCGTCCAAGAAGTGAGACAGACAAACCAAGTTGCCGACACAATTTGGTTTTGTCCAACATGTCAAGTAGTTCCAGTTTTCAATTATCTATCTGTGCTCAAGGAGAGGTGCAATAGGATGACTGAGATAACTGCGCATTTTGTAAATACTAAGATCGACCCCATAGAGGGAAATGTGGCCACGATAACACCTCACCCAGCCAAAATAAGCTCCGGATCTAAGCCGAAGAAGAGAGCTAGGCGCTCCAACCGCACTGCAGCGTCTGTGACTCTAAATCCACTGGGTCACCTCTCTCCCATAAGTGGACAAGCCTCAAACATGCTTGATTTCACTTCTCCGACCATAGACACTTCACTTGGAGATTCAGCCATGATACCGACAGCACAGAGCCGAAGGCAATTCGGTGCAGACAACTAGCAGGTAACGTACGCATCGATTGCCCCGACAAACACACCGAGAGTAACACACGTAGCACCGTTTTCTGTACCGAACAAGCGTGGCGCAAAGCAGTTTTCACCGCCAAAACCAGTGGTGCATTCTAAGCAACCCAAATTGCCTGCAAAACTATGAAGCCAACACTCGCTAGACAAAACCACCCAGCGTTAACTGTCGTGTGAACCAATTTTCCCGAATCCAAATCTGGCACAATAAAAGGCAAGTTGCAAGACGAGCGCAACCAGTGGAGTTCCATCTGCGATGCGATTGGTATTCGGGTTGAGCCTGCTGCAACGTGTAGCGCTTCACCCGACTTCAGCGCACTCTGCTGAACCTCGAGATTTGCGAGTAAATCTGGACAAAGCAGATGAGACAGAGGCTGTCCTGCACTCATCAGTTCGTCTTCGCAACACCGAGCGCAGTACGCATATTACCTGCAATACCATGGAATGATCACCCAAAAGAAGCAGTTGACCAACTCAGCATCCCTAAGAGGGATAGCAAGAAAACAATATTTGTTCATGGTGTTCCCGAGCTTCTGCATTCTTCTGACCACGATGCGCAAGCACGTGACCGAAAGCAGTGGCACTACATTCGCGAAGCACTCTTTGCTGACAATATTATTGGCAAATCCCCGACAAGAGTTCCGTCATCACATAACTACAAGGGCTGCGGTTCAAGGCTAATGAAAGTACTACTACACTCAGAGGGAATGACGCAAGTTCTGTTGGATAGTTGGTTAAAGTTTCGAGCTAGGTTGCCAACAGAGATCAGACTAAAGGCAGCAGGCGAAAGGCCAGAAGTCGGAAGCAATTCAATAGAACTTGCAAACGCTACAAATTCTTTATTTACACAGTCCTGCGGAGAGACCGAGATAACAGTGCCCAAGGCACACAGCAGGACAGAGCACAGCAAGAGTAAAAAGTCTGTTCAGGAACGCTCAATGATGCCATGCAACTTGACTGAAATTCATAAACCGAAAAACGATTAATGGCCGGCCAAGTAACGGGCCGGCTAAAAAACTAACATGAAGTTGACATCTGTCAAGGCATTCCTAACAATAAAAGCCCTATCTTGCATGTACACCAACGCCCAAGGCCTTCTAAGCAAGTTGGCCGAACTTAGAGAAATCCATGACTCACAACCGCGGGACCCACTCATGAGTACAGAGAGATGGTTAAACCCTGAGATAAGCGATTCTGAGATCAATTTACCCGGTATGTCGCTGCTTCGGACGGATGGAGCCGGCAGGGTTGGCGGTGTGACTCTTTACTATAATACAAACCTCCGATGTGAAGTTATCGATCACCCGGAAATCCGAGCTCCTGATTCGCTTTGGTGCAGCCTATGGTTGCGAAACAAGGACACATGTCTACTAGCCGTGATTTATCGCCCACCAAACTCAACGCCGGAAACGGACTACAAACTGAACCACGCCTTTCAGTTTGCTTTGAACAGGTCCTACACCCACATTCTTATCGCTGGAGACTTTAACGTGCACGACATAGAAACGCCGGCTACCGACGGTACACAGTTTAAAGCCTGCTTGCAATAACTAATTTCTAGCCACTCTCTCTACAACCACGTAACCTCTCCCACCAGAATGCGAACTGGTAAGAAGCCATCGATACTGGATCTTGTGCTGACTAACGAAGAACTCATGGTGCATGGGGTTAGTTACAAGCACACCACTGGGTCGTAGTGACCACGTTAATCTACTCTTTGAATGTATGTGCTATGTGGAGTATCCTGAAAAGGAATATGATAAAGTGTATACTGTCACGAACTATAATGTGTTATCTAAGCTTGTTAAGGATACATCTTAGACTTACTTAACCGAATGTCCTCTAGATATTGCCCTGGAAACCTTTACAATGACGTTTAGCACACTGGTAGCGCACTCATCGGAAGAGAAGTCCTTCCAACCCAAAAACAAGCAAAGTCATTTCTGAGGAGCAGAACACGTAAATGTATGTCCCGAAGGGATTTGGCATAGCTAGATCACCAGGACTGCTCGAATGCCGAAACCTGGGCTGCATACGTGACATATCGTAACTTCTGTGTGAAACTGATCCGCGAAGCGAAGGTCACGCATCAGCAGGAGTTAATGAAGCAATTCTTCACGAACCACAAACTTCTGTACAGGCATGTTAACGGCCTTCGGAAGGTGAAGCGGGGTTTCCAACATTAGTCACGGCTGATGGGTGCACGCCATCAACAATGGAAGCAGCCGGTCTCCTGCGGCCTCACTACTCCCAAATTTTCCAGCAAGTAACGAGCCCAAACATTCTCCTCGTTTCTATTACTCCACTATCGAGTTTAGAAAACATCACCTTCACTGCGGAAGCTGCGTTGAAGAAGTTGTTCTCCTTGCGTATCCACAGTTCTCCCGGAGTCGACAACATCCGACCAAAAGCTCCGCAGGCGGTAGCTAGGGATCTAACAGAACCACTGGCTATATTTTATCAGCGATGTCTAGAAGAGAACCGGAGAACCAGTATTGAAGCGACGGGTCTTTACTTCTATCCATAAAGGACGTAGCCGCACTGATCCCGCCAACTACCGTCCGATAACACTACTTCCCGTACTATCCAAAGTGATGGAATCAATCATCGCAGATGCCCTGATGTGAAACATGGAAAGCCACAATGTAATAGACCAGAGCAACATGGCTTTCGTCGAAAGCATTCATGTAATACTAACCTATTAATTGCACATAATAGCTGGACTGAAACTATTGATGATGGAGTAGGAGTCGATATCATCTACCTGGACTTTTTAAAGGCGTTTGATCGCTTAGACCATCGAATTCTCCTTCAGAAGCTTCAAAACTACGGCATTGGCAACCCAATTCTGAGTTGGATTAGCAATTTTCTACACGAACGACAACTAGCGGTGAGAGTTCGAGAATCATTTTCTGATGCAATCGATGTAGTGTGTAGAGTACCACAATGCTCGGTGCTTGAACCTTGTCTATTCTTCGTGTTCATTAAGGATTTAGCGAGATCATTTGCTTCCGATTTCCTATATTTCCCGGATGATGTCAAGATATGGCGAAGGATCAGAGGACCAGAAAACCACGAGCAGCTCCAGTGCGATCTTAACACAGTGTCAAACTGGTCGCTTCAAAACGCCCTACCATTCAACGTAGACAAATGTCGCGTTGTACACTTACGACATAGACATAGCTACACCTATTTGCTTGGGACAAACGGATTGCAGAATAGCTCCCAGAAACGTGACCTTAGTGTGCTCCTACGGAGCGACCTAACTGTTCAAACAGACAGAGGTAGCTGCGAAAAGTGACAGCCAGCACTTAGGCATGCTGCGAAGGGCATTCGGGAGATTTGACCTATCAATCTTCCCAGTGATGCACAATTCCTACGTACACCTGCTTGATGAATACGCAATTCAAGTTTGGCAACCTTGGTTGAAGCGCGACCTAGAAGCGTTAGAGGCACCACAATGAAGAGTAACAAAAAATGTGAACGGCCTGCGCTATCACTCTTACCACCGAAGGCTGAAGTTGCTGGGAATTTTCAGCGGGCGCTATCGAAGGCTGCGCGGGGATCTCATATTAGCGTATCAGATATTGAGTAACCCCAAGCATGTATGCCGCCACTTGTTGAAACTTAGCTACAACACGCAGCTCAGGAGTAACTGCTTAAAATTGAAGGAACAATATAGTCGTCTAGAATGGCGACGGAATTACTTTTCCCATCGGGATTGCTAACCCTGGAACACACTCCCAAACTCAGTTGTATCCTCCCCTACCTTGGACGTTTTCACAAAAACGATTAGACGTTGCTGTTAGCTCCCAGCATTTTGTTAACTAAACTCCTCTGTTGCGGATTAGGCCAACAGGATTTATGTATCAAATGGACCTAAGTGAGTGACCATATTTTACTTTTCTCACGCCTTACATCAATGATCACTGCACCCCAGTGTATTTCTGAAAGTTTACGCTTGATTTTATTTTAAATTTTACACTGATGTACTTTAGCAAAGTAAGCATCCAAGCAGACGTTCGGTAGATGACTCAGATATATTTTGATTTCATCATATTCACCCCCAACCAACCTACGGGACGTGTCAAGTACTTGCTTTTATCCCGTGATGAATCATTGTTCATTGTTCATTATCTTCACTAGCCACACGATGAGAGTACAGTTCACCGTACTTGCGACTGTATAGACAGATCATTTAGGCAAGAGTCAGTAAGCGAGGTCACGTGGTCGATTACATTGGGCCATAGAACCCATTACAATGAGGTGGCCACTGTAAAACGCCTTAGGGGCGGTAAACACGACAGCGGACAAGTAGGAGAAGGACTGAGAAGCAGGCTCGGTACGTTCGAGACTGATGACTTGATTTACACTTGTAACTTCCAGAGTTCGGAAAGCTGGTTTAGCAGAATGGTCATCGGTAAGGGAGGCAAAGTTATCTACGATTATGGTCGGCCATGTAAGGTGGATCATGTGCATAAATTATCTGCGGGCACACCACAGAAACATTCAGAGACAGTTAGGACCGGCAGCACTACAGTGGAATATTCCCTTACTTGCATTTGGTTTGGAAAATGGAAACGACGACATGAGGGAAACACAATCGATTGCGGGTGCCCTGAAAGCATCGCTGCAGGGCAACCATAGAGGGAAACAACCGAGATGGTTTCAGTCCTACCCAAGGACGAAAGGTTATGAGCAAACCCAAATGACAAAGACGCGCGGGCGCAATTAATTTGAAGGAGATTAAACAGACGGCCAGGATTAGTGAACGCTTCCCCACGGCGTTTTGGCACTAGGCCGTGCCAAATGTGTAAACGGGCTCCATGCGTGATACACGAAGAGCCAGCAAAGTATGGAACACAGCAGCTATGTGAGTGGGTGACAAACTCGCGTGGGCGTCGACGGAGTGAACGAATGCCGTGTCGCTGCGCGAAACAAAGGCCAAATATGGCAAATCAGTCACACGGAAGGCGTTCAGGTTGGTAGAGGCCAGGACGTCGAAGATGCGTAGAAGGTGTGATTAACTAACTACTAGAACCGTCTTTCCTCACAACCGTGTCTTGACTGTTGGTTTTCGCGGTTTCATTGGACGCCAGGCAGAGTAGGCGCGTGGGCAACAACAATGCAAGCGTGGCAGTACAACATGTGAGACGCCTGACTGGAGGTAAGGTGCGGCCACAAAAGCAGCAACGAAGTAGGGCTGTTTGAACGGTATGCTTATTGTTTTGATGAGCGTAACTAAGGAAATAGTGAGATAACCCAAGGTTAACTGACCGTCTTTAACGTTGTTAGTCCCTTGCATGTCGATGAGTTGCTGAAGCTCTGCCTAAAAGCTAAGATGGGTGCAGGCCAACACAAAAAACACCCCATTTGCTTTTATAAACGCCCAATTTAAGCTGAAGTGGGTGTACATTATATACTAGGAATAGTGGAGCACAGGTAACTATCACACGTGAACAGAGGAACTCAGAGAACTGAGGGCAGCCCGAATTATTGAGAAATACCGGTGCAGAGTGTACACAGGATGCAAGCAGATGCGAAGCACGGAATACTCAATGAAAAGAAGGCGTCTTTTCACACAGGCGTTATACAGCTATATAACGAATTGCGCCTACGTGGCCTGGGGTTAATTAAGGTCATGTAATGTGCACACAATATGACAAGTGCAGAGAAAAGTAATTAGGCCATGGAGATACAGGCACAGTTGTCATACATATGGAGGATTCGGAGCTGCCACATGTCACTGGGTGAATTTATACTACGAGTCACGCTACACAAGTGTACACTATGAATGTATTCAGGCCGCGTTTTGCACCTCCTTCCAGTTCAATTTTGTCATGTTACGTAATCTTTCAGATCTCCTTACTCCTGTAGGACTTCCGACTGATTCTTCTCCTCTCGGAGGGATTACTGTCCGCTCGTTCATTCGCTGCCTTGTCAGATTTGATTTGTACTTGATCGTCATGTCGCCTATGAATGGAACCCTCCAGATTCGTGATATCTACCATTCTCTCACCTAGCATCTGTGATGATTGCATACGAAGATACCAGTTGATTACCACGAATATGCGACCCGGGTAGAATCAAGACACTGTAGGGATGTACGGAGTGCTCTGAATTTAGAAAGATAAACAGAAGATTGTTCGATGGTAGAGTGGCATGCATTACGGTAGCAAGTAATTGCCAGTAAAGTGTTCCAGTTGATCGAAGTTCCGGGAATGTCCTGAGCGAATAGCAGACTTCTGTGTGCTTACCAGATTTTCAGCAGGACCGTTCGAGCGCGGATGGCGAGGAGCTGTTCACAGATGTCGGCAGCCACTGGAGTCGAGCCATTGATACTTTTGCGTAGCACAGACAGGTGTACCATTGTCCGTAAGGAGGACTTGCGGAATTCTTATCCTACTGAAACATTTCTGCAACGCTTTCATAGTGAACTCCGCAGTGGCGTTTTTATTCCAGTAAACTGCAGACCATCGGAAGTAATGAATCAATTATTGCTAATGCATAACATTACGTTAAACGGGCCACAGTAATCCGCATGAATACGGTGCCATAGTCGATATACTTTTAGGCCATAGTGTGCAGCTTTGGTTTATGGAAAGTTTTTATGGGAACACTCAATGCATTCATTTGCCCTTCGTTGTATATCTGCATTTATTTCGGGCAACCAACACATCCGTCGGGCGAATGACTTCATTTGACCATAATGTATGTATTTCAATACTGCACTTCGTAAGCTTGGCGGAATGATGATTTGATCATTTACGCACAAAATATTATCAGGTTGAAGCGAAATCTCATCTCTACGTTGATACCAGTTAAGGAACTTTTGTTTTGAAATACGCATGAGTAATGTTTTACCGGGCATGTGGACAATTAGCTGATTTGGAACGGGCTGCGATGAACCCTCAATTGTGTTTTGTTTTAGCCGTCCAACATCTTTTGATGGCAGAAAACAGCATCATACTAGGCACGGATATCATGAATTTGCTGGTCCTGTGATATGGGATGAGGCTAAGTAGCAAAGTACAGAAGCTTTAGAATCTGTAAAACCGCGATAAGAAATCCGCTTGTGGGATATCCTTTCCAGATGTCTATTTGATGTTCAAGTCATATTCTGCCAAGACTAAAGCCCATCCTTAGAGCATAGCCGGTTTTAGCTATTGGTTTGCTAGGATTATACAGGTTCTGGAAAGCTCGATGATCGTATGTAACATCAGTGAATTTCAGGTCAAAGAGGTATTTGTGCAATTGTTTAACGGTCCAATATACAGCCAAGGCCTCTTTCTGAGTTAGGGAACAGCTTCGTTCAGCTTCATTGAGAACGTGGGAACTAAGTATGATCGTTGAACCATTTTCTTTCAACACGGCTCCTACACCCACCTCGGATGCACTTGTTATGAGCGTTATTGGTGACGTTGTAGAAAACGGTTTCAAGACAGGCACTTCTACAACTTGCGATCAAACTGTGCAAAACCTGCTCATGTTGGAAAGTCCAATACAAATCGTCAGTAGTTACTAATCCAAACATTGGTTGAGACAAAACTGCAAATCTGGGTATGAATTTCGAGTAATACTGCAGGAGACCAAGTACGCAACTTAACTCCGCAACACTTCCAGTTGACTTGTACTGAAGTGATGATTCAAGCTGTTTCCTGTCAAACACACCCTTCGCCTGACACACGAAAGCCTAGGAAAGCTAATTTCTTAATACCAAGCGAGCACTTTTCGAGTCTGCTCAACGCGTTTTTCTCTTCGAATCGTGTAAGCAGTTCAAGCAGTCATCGGTCGTGCTCCTCCTTGTTAGATGCAAAAAGTATGACACCATCTTGGTAAGCACGGACTCCATCGAGGCCACAAATAAGTTCGCCTATTGCTAAGTGCATAACACCTGACGATACTTGCAGACCGAAGGGAAGAAAATTGCATTGGTAAAAGCACAATGGAGTATTGATGGTTGTCAACTTCTTTGATCCATGGGTCAAAGGGATTTGTAAGTACGCGTTTGCTAAATGGATTCCGAAGAAATCAGCTACCTTCTAATGACATTAAAAATCCTCGGGATCCTCAGTTGTAGCGCTGCACTGTTGAATTCTGAGGTTTACCGTTAGTCGAAAATAGCTACAAGTTCTCGGGGTGACGCCGACTTTCTTCATTGTTCGGACTACCGGCATTGCCCAAACGGAGAATTGAACTGGCTCCAGTATGCCCTCTTTAACCATTTCGTCGATGTTTTGCTGCATTGTTTCACGTATACCGTATGGAAGAATACTCCGCTGAAGAAGTGCTGGATCACCATAAACCTCGAATTTTGCCCATCGTACCTTCCTAACCCCTGTGCATCGCGCTGTCTAGTGTTAATTGCCTTATCTCGGACTCAACAGTTCACCATTGGTATACTTTGAGCTAGTAGCGATACGTGAATTTGAAGTTGGTATAGCACGCAATCCCAAGATACATAGTGAGCGAGGAGTTACCAGAAATCGCCCAAAATCAGCTAATTTCAGTTTCTACTTGTAGTTGGTATTACCCAGGAGCTCTACCTGATGGCTGGTGACGCCTAGAATAACGACATCAGTTGGTACTATCCTCATTTCAGGAGCAATGTATGTCAAAATATCGTTTGATGTGATCTACTTGGATTTGTCGAAAGCATTCGCTCGTGTAGATCATCGGGTTCTCCTTTCTAAGCTCTAAGATTACGAAATCAGTTAACCTCTCTTGAGCTGGATCGCAAACTTTCTCGCAACGGCTATTAGTGGTCAGAGTCCGGAGTTCCTTATCTGAACACATACCAGTCGAGTCTGGTGTGCCCCATGTCTCAGTTCCAGGTCTGCGACTGTTTTTTGGTATTCATCAATGACCTTGCATGGAAAATCACTTCAAATTTCCTACAGTTTGCTGATGATATGACGCCGGATTCAGGCAGATGCCGATCAGTATTCACTTCAGTGAGACCTAGATGGGGTAATGAGTGGTCAACCAGAAATCTGCTACAGCTCAATGTGAACAAATGCAAGGTACTCTCCATACGACACCAGAGTATTTATTCCTACAGCCAAGGAAGGCTAGTACTCCAGCGACCATCCGTCGAACGCGACCTTGGCGTCCTAGTTCTGGATGACTTGCGTTATTCCAAGCAAATCGCAGTGTCGAAAACTGGTAACCAACAAATCGGCTTGATAACGATGGGCGTTCGGACAAATAGACATCCCTGTTTTTAGACAGATAATGAATGTGTACGTTCGTCCCCCAATGCAAGCCTGGAAGCCAAGGTGGAAGCACCACCTTACTGCACTGGACTAACCTCAAAGTCGGACTTCTAAATACGGCATTGGACAGCGCCACCTTCAATACGAGCAGCTGCTGGAATGTGTTTGACTATTCAGCTGGCAGTATCGCCGACTACGAGGTGATCTGATAATGGCATACTTGATTTTATACAATCCAAATCATGTGCGCCGCTCTTTACCTCAACAGTGGTAACACGTAACAGAGGCTACTCCATTAAATTAGTAGCACAGTACAACTGTTTGGAGTGCCGTAGAAATGTCATTTCCAGATGAGTAGTGAGAATTTTTTGTACACTTCAGCTAATTCTTCATTTCCACTCCCTATCAGCAGGCTTAAGCTAGTCGGGAAAAGCACCAGACGCCGGCGTTTCGACATTCTGGGTCTCGTCAGTGGTGCCGCTCCCAGAAGAACCCTGCCAGATTCCCCCCCCCCCCATGACTTCAGGATGCCAGCAGCTAGTGCCACTTCGCCATGGGTGACAGCCGTAGACGTGCGTGATTGACGGTTGACTATGATATAACCCGTCTCATCTTCCACTGCCATGCCAGTTACGAACTGTGCAGAGAACAATGGTTAGCCTCAGGAGCTAGGAATTTCCGCATAGCGCCAATGCACCGCAGAGGACTTGGAAGCTATACGGACAGCTTTTATAGTACTGATGAGTAGTGAGGAATTTTGGTATACTTCAGCTAATTCATCATCGCCACTCCCAATCAGCAGGCTTAGGCTAGTCTGGGAGTGGCAATGATGAATTAGCTGAAGTATACCAAAAATCCTCACTACTCATCAGTACTATAAAAGCTGTCCGTATAGCTTCCAAGTCCTCTGCGGTGCATTGGCGCTATGCGGAAAGTCATAGCTCCTGAGGCTAGCCATTGTCCATTGCATTCGTAACTGGCATGACAGTGGCAGATGAGACGGGTTACATCATAGTCAAATGTCAATCACGCAGGTCTACGGCTGTCACCCATGGCGGTGGCACTAGCTGCTGGCATCCTGAAGTCATGGGGGGGGGGGGGGGGGAATCCGGCAGGATTCTGGTGAGAGGCGCACCACTGACGAGACCCAGAATGTCGAAACGCCGGGGTCTGGTGATTTTCCATACTAGCCTAAGCCTGCTGATAGGGAGTGGCGATGATGAGTTAGCTGAAATGTCTTTTCCGTTCGTGTGTGTCAACCATGGACCGCTCTACCCGAATCGGTTATTTCTGCACCCACGCTAGCCACGTCTTAAAATCGGTTGAATGACGCACTCCGCCACTTACGTTTTGTTAGTTGACACGACTCTCCATCTTACTCGCCAGAAATACCTTCGATTTACTTTTTCGCCTATTAAAGCTTTGGAAACACTCGAAGTGTGGAGCTCCTGCATTACATCCCATAAGTCCATTCTGCTGATAGTAGAACTATTAACTGCATTCTTCATTAACGTTTTTGGCTAACCCACCAGACTACTTACCGGAGCTTGTAAAGCAGTGCTTGTTAACCCGTATGAAATGATTGTTCATTAAATGCTGCCTTCCGGTGTCTTTAAGGAATGAGGCACTGTTACCGGATTGAAACATAAACGACTCGTGCATCAATAAATGAGTATCAAGGTGTAAAGTGAGAACTGTATCACCTTCCAAGACCTTTCTTTACGGTACTGATTTGAGTGGCTTACGAGGCTTAGCGCGACAAACCGCTACTTTCTACGTACTTTCTACAAACCGCTATCTCCAGACTTGTCACATGCATGACACACAGCATTTCGAAAGTGACACGTATTGTGAAAGTATGACTCACCACAACTGTAACACATTCTTGTAGGTTTTGGTCGCATGCGACGAGATTGTCTGCGACGGGTGTTCTGAATTTTCTGGTGTCTGGTGGCGACGGATGCCTTCATTCAGCAAGACAATATCGAATTGATCGGCCTTTGCGACGGTGTCCTCATGTTGTCCGCAGATGAACAATGAACAACGAATTTATACGGATTAAGAAGCGATGTCCCTAACCTTGGTGTAAGATAGTCCAGGTTTTCACAGAAGCTTCCACTGCAACTCACGGTCATTGACACTGGCGATTAGTCGATCCCGAAGTACACTGTGCATCCTATGTATGCAGTTGTAGCATGAAGTCTCTACTTTCTATGTTCTTGCCACGAAAGTGTGAATGGAAGTGGGCCATTTCGGTTGCTTCGAAATTCGTCGGTATCAGGTGATTCAGTATTTACTTTAGATGTGCATAAGGCAATCTATTAGCTGAATGCGGGTAAGCCAGGTTCCTTAACACGGAGTAGCTATTGCGCCAGCCAGCAGTTAGGAAATATGTAGTGATTCTCTTCCTTGACATCGTTTCGTATGCTGCAGCATAATTCGAATCTCGCCCCATCTTTGGACTTCACTAGCCCTAGCAAGAACTTTGAGGGGCTCGATCACAGTAAGATCCTTTTGAATTATCCTGCGCGCAACGCCATTTTTGATATAGTACGATTAGTGAACTGAGCACAGGTAACTATCACACGTGAACAGAAGAAGTCAGAGAACTGAGGGCAGCCCGAATTATTGAGAAATACCGGTGCAGAGTGTACACAGGATGCAAGCAGATGCGAAGCACGGAATACTCAGTGAAAAGAAGGCGTCTTTTCACACAGGCGTTATACAGCTATATAACGAATTGCATTTACGTGGCCTGGGGTTAATTAAGGTCATGTAATGGGCACACAATATGACACGTGCAGAGAAAGGTAATTAGGCCATGAAGGTTCAGGCACAGTTGTCATGCATACGGGGGATTCAGAGCTGCCACATTGAGTGCATTCATGCCACAAGTCACACTACACAGGTAAACACTATGGATGTATTCAGGCCGCGTGCCACACACGTGATCACACGGTGTGAGTTCAGGTCACATGTTACAGTGTATTATTCTACTGGCTTCCATTTCAACACTTTCATCGAAATCATTTTTATAAAATGAACTTGCACGCATCTGTCCACCATAACACACGTCATGCCGACCCCTATGCCGTTGACGTATCTGCTCCGCAGTATACCTTTGGGCTGCAAGCTGATAGTGTGTTACCTTCGTGAAATTCATAGCATTTGTAGTTTGCGAACCGCTTGGAATTAAGCAATCCCTACAGTCTTGACCCCGTTTCTCGAGGATCGGTGGTTTTCGGAACTGCAGCGTTGACCTACGAGTGCACTGCTAAAAGCTGTGCTCTTCTCCCGCCTGTGCTATACACTTGCGCTGCGTCACAGTAGGCAACGCTCGATGGCGCTTCATGATCCGCGCGTTACTTTGTGACTGTGTACCTACGTAATCGTGTGGGTCAGTTCAGGATAGCGAAGCGTGAACCACTGTTTATGGGCCCAATCAAACCTATGTGTTCCTATTGACTCCATCGGAGATACGGTAGAATTCAGAACGAATTTCGTTACTAGCGTCAACTACAAAGCCAAAAACAAGGGGTTTCCCTCCGCCCTCCATGGGCAGCGCAAACTAGATGTCATTTTCGCTCGTCTCCACATCTGAAAAGGAAGAATCTGCGTTCGCTCTAACCTCATGCAACTGGGGCGATACTTAGTCGTTCGTTTACTGCTCTCCGTGTAGTGCAGGAGCTGAGCTTACTGGACACAGACATTAGTCGTTTGTGAACGTGACCTGACTGCCCATGTTAATAGACATCAGCCCACCAATTTGTTAATCCTTGCGTTGCTGCTGGACTTCAAGCAACTGAAGACATTGTTGCTCGGTATTGTATTCACTCCACAATAGCACCTCAGCAGGTGGCCTTGACTTCCATCACGCAAATGCTCCGTCAGACAAAACATGAAGTATGGTTCTTGCAGTCAGCACCATAGTGACACAACGCGCTTACACAAACGGTGACAAGGATGCAAAGAATGAGCCAAATCTTTGGTATACCTTGTTGGGCCACTCCCCAATATGCGTACTAACAACTGTGATATCCGTGACATAGATAAACTGTTGCACCGTAGTTAGCACGTCCGGATTAGTGAGTAGTTCATTCCCGAATTAATTTAGAACACGTCTGTAATGTAAAAGTTGGTCCCCTGAATCGTTATGTAAAAAGTAATAGTTTACCCCTTTTAGCAAGTGGAACGATTTCAATAAGCTGCCTGATGCTTTCCATCGCTTCAACATAGCGAACCGGTCCACTGAACTCACAGTCACTGCGAATGTTCAGTGGTGTATGAGACACTTAAATATTTGGTATCTGTCTTACGCTCTGCAACTAGCATATCGTTTTCTGGCTAGTGACACGCTCCCTCGTAGCCTCCCTCACTCACAATAAAAAATAGCTATCCTCAAACTGGTTTCTACATCAAGAGCAGATTGTCCACTAGGTTGGGAACAACATATTGAAATGCGTCTAGAACACAAATAGAACTCGATTTCAGGAAGATATGAATGCAGAACCACTGTGGATAACAGAGTATGGCTGTGTATACTAAAGAACGTGACCGCTTTTTGACACCGTACGTGAAATCCCCTGCAGTGAACCTCTGTAAGCGGACCCTGTCCTCGAGCAACTGGAGACAAGCGGGAATCTAATCACTAATATACGTGGTGATAACGAATTGTGAAAAAACAAAACCGTTGCCTGATGTGACAGTGGTTGTTTGGACGAATCTAGATGTGACTACTTTTACCTGTATCTCACCTAGAAGGTCAACAGCGGGGCGAACAGGCATGGTCAGGCGGCTCACTACGTCGCGCTCGTTGTAACCGCTTCGTACACTTCACCGGGCCAACTACACCGATGGATTGTTTGAGATAGATATTCGGTGAAACTTGACAGATAAAATGGGTTTCGCGGACCGATTTCCATGCAGTAGGACACATTACGAAAGAATTAACTTTCTTTGGTAGTGATGATATTTATATGGGGCCAGTACCACAACAAATCGTATCCAGACTTGAACCACCACACGTTGGCATTCTTCGTTACCAAGTGTCCTAAACAGTGGCTCATGCTGTTTGCTGTCACTCCAAGGGCACAGAAGAGACAAATCTAATGATTCCTAGACGCCTATGGGGCTTGCAATTCACCAGGCCCTGTCGTCCTCCAACCATAAGTTCGATCTCGAGACATGAGATTGGCGGACCTTGGTGGGGATGAAAAGGCACGTTTACGGTATTCATAAGGGTTACATAGTCTTACAAAACAAACGGCATTCATTTCCCCGGGTAGGGTTTCATCCAATGAAATGACCATAAATCAGGTCTTAGAGTCTGTCGCTTTACTCTCTAGGAGGTAGCAGGATGCATTAGATAATGTCGTCTTCGTAGAACTCCACTTAAACCAACGTGTAAATTCTTGATCTGGAAAATATCCGCCGCAAGTTTGAAAGTCCGAAAGGAAGAAAGTTTTCAGATATTAGCGTGAATGAATGGTCGTTTAGGTCACCGGCTTCCTGTTTATATCCTGATGTTTTGTCTACCGAGTTTCATATTTTCTTTGCAGGTCGCAGCTCCCTATTGTGGATGCATAAATCTGTCCACTCCCGAAGGAATATGGGCACAGCTAAACGCTTTTATAAACATTTGACGATGTTCTGGTCAGGTCCATAACATTAGATGCTTGCTCTGTACCACTAGTATATAGTCTATTTCAGACCTGACTTGCTGACTTCAAACTTACTCAAAGTGAAGTGGTGAGCAAGGTAGAATGGGAGTGGTCAGCTGTGGTGTTCATACAAGCTAATACAAACCGTTCCCTTCAACTCAAAAATATATCAACTGAGAGCAGAGCAATATTTTATCTCCTTGCGAAGAAGCTTGGACGATTCGAACCCTCGCTGGCTTATGAAGATATGTTCGAGGTCCCAGTTGAACATGTTTTCTTGGCTTAGAAGCCTTTAGGTATCAATGGCCTTGTGCTCCTAGTACCTCCTCAGTCACCGGAAGTATGGGAACTTTGTCATAAATTTCCATACGGCTGGAGACCAGAAGCGACACGACCATCCCAATTAAGGTACCGGTGCTGTGTGCCGATCATGTACCAGTATGTCAGATTCGGAACAATAAATAATAAACAGTGATTTACTAAGGCAAATGAATTAACACTTAACAGATCCCCTAGATGTGAATTCAAAATCGGCAAGTATACTTATCACCAATTCTAGCGCGTACCGTTGAACGGTATTAAACCAGCTCCAAAGAAACAGATGTCGTAAAACAAACACTAATTGAGAACAACCGTGCGAAACCGGAAATTAAATGCCAGTCTATGGAACAGTTTGCGAGATATTCGAACTTGGCTTTCCTTAAAATATGAAAACGCCTATCACTTCTACCGCTTTCCATGCAACTATATAATGCAGTGTTCTATGCAGGATAAGTCATAGGTGTGATGGTAGCTTACGTGCCAAACCGCCAGCCAACAGCGCGAACTGGTTTCCACCAATCGGCAACACAATCGGAGATCGCAATCAGTTCGCGGCACCGCCAACCAGTGGCGCACACAAGCTACCGATCGGACGAACAGACCAACGGCTCGGCAAAGCGTCTGGCAAACAAGCGTGGTCCGAATATCCAATCAAAACCCGAGACGGCTCGCAAACGAGTAAGCGACGTTAAGGGGATCGAGGACTTGCATCAGACGCCTGACCAATCAGCGTCACGTCAATCCGGTACGCGAACGACCGTCCATAGGCCAGAAAGAGCAGGCACTGAACCGAAACCCATCGGCCGATTGGTTTTTGATCGTCAAGACACAGCATGGGGAACCAATTGTAGCAAATGCCATGGACGAATTACGACCGAACGATTGGAGGCGAAACGCCCAGGATCAAAGGACACTGGCAAATGGAGACAAATGCATGAAAGTGTAGTAGCCGAATAGAAACGGGCGCAGAAAATGGTCATATCTGATATAAAAAGAAAGCAATTCTCGCCAATAAAGATTTTCGTGTCGCCGCCACCTGTTGTTCTTTCTGCCGGAGGGCCGCACGTTTTACATGGCGACAGAGGACAAGAAGACACGCCGAACCCCGCATGCGTTTGGTGGACAACCAACGATTCCGCTGCCAGCTCCGTTGCAAATGACCGAGAGTTCGTTGCCGGAGAATTGGAGAATATGGAAGGCGAAGTGGCTAGACTTTGTAACACTGACTCAGTTGGATTCTCAGCCAATGGCCTATCAACTGGCGATGTTCAGGCATGCCATTGGAGACGAAGCCAGGCGGACGCTGCAAACGTTGGATCTCAGCGATGGAACTCAGGAGATGGAGCTGGATGAAGTAATACGCAGATTCGGCGAGTTTTGCGAAGGTTACACAAACGAAACTTACCAAAGGTATCTGTTTTTCAGCCGAAATCGCCTGCCGGGTGAATCAATCGACGCATACATCACGGAGCTGAAAATTCTGGCGCGGGATTGCAATTTTTGCACCTGTTTACGAGATTCGCTGATCCGCGATCGAATTATAATTGGCATAAAGAATGAGGAACTTTCCAGACGCCTTTTGCGACAGCGAAACCTGTCTTTGGAACATTGCATCGATATCTGTTTTAGCGAATCAAGGACGGCTCAACAGTTTCAGCAGCTCAAGATGGAGTCCACGACGGATCTGTTTGCAGTATCCCGAGGCCGAGAAATTGTATCGAAGTCATCGAGCGCGAATCAACCCAAATGCCAGTTTTGCGGCCGCTCACACCCAAGGCGCAAAGAGGATTGTCCAGCATGGGGCCGAACCTGTATGAAGTGTGCGAAGAAGAACCACTTTGCACGTTGTTGTCAGGCAACCAAAGTCGACTCAGTCGGGCAGGACGATCAGGAAGAGCCGCAGGAACTGGCTATTAACAACATGACAGGACGTGAGAGACCAGTCTGTGTATTCGCAACGTTGCTTATTCAAGGGCGTCCGGTGCGATTCCAATTGGATTCAGGAGCAAGCGTGAACATACTTCCTCACAAATACTGTCCCGATGCAGAATACCGCCAAATACAGACACAGCTCAGAATGTGGAACGGATCAAAGTTACAACCGAAGGGCTGCGTTACCATGAAGGCCATAAACCCGAAGGATGGCTCCGAGCATTTACTTGATTTTCTCCTGGTATCAGGAGATTTAATGCCCATCCTGGGCCTTGATTCCATTCAGAGTTTGGGTTTTGTTTCTTTTAATCATGATCGTTTTGTTCACTCGTGCGAAGTCGGTACAGAGATCGTAGACAACTATCCCAGTGTGTTTGATGGTACCGTGGGAAAATTCCAAGGCGTAGCTCACCTGTCGTTAAACGAGTCCGCTAGACCAGTAGCACTACCAGCGAGAAAAGTACCTATCGCTTTGCGTGAGAAGTTCTTAGACGAGTTGCAGCGTTTGATCAGTTTAGGTGTGATTGCCAAGGTCGATGAGCCAACCGATTGGGTCAGTCAAGTCGCGATAATCACCAAGAAGTCAGGCGATTTGCGTGTGTGCATCGACCCTAAGCCGCTCAACGCCGCACTCAGGAGAGAGTATTTTACACTACCAACGCTAGATGACGTCTTACCCGAGTTGTCCAAGGCCAGATTGTTCACGAAGGTCGACCTCGCTTCCGCTTTCTGGCACATCCAGCTTGACGAAGAGTCCAGTTATTTAACCACGTTCGGAACGCCATTTGGACGGTTTCGGTGGTTGCGCTTACCATTCGGTTTGAAAGTGTCCAGTGAAATTTTTCAGAAACGATTAATGCAGGCCCTAGACGATCTACCCGGAGCTATTTGTGTAGCAGACGATGTAGTGGTTTTTGGGGCGACTCTGGAAGAGCACGACCGTAACCTGAGCAGATTTCTAGAACGCTGTAAAGACAAGAATATCAGATTGAAACGTGAGAAAATTGAGTTACGAAAAACAGAGCTGGTGTTCCACGGACATGTTTTGAGCGCAGAAGGTCTAAAGCCAGATCCGGAGAAAGTTAGAGCCATAAAAGAGATGCCACCTCCGACAGATGTTAAAGCCGTGAGCAGACTAAACGGGATGGTGAATTACCTCAGCCGCTTCCTTCCACGACTAGCCGAAGTAATGGTTCCTATCCGAAAACTTACACATAAGGGCGAGAGCTGGCAGTGGAACACAGAACAGGAGGAGGCTTTCCAGAACATCAAACAACTGATCGCGTGCGCCCCTGTCCTAGCGTATTACGATCCGTCACTTCCCCTTGAGATCCAGTGTGACAGCAGCCAATTCGGTATCGGTGCCGTGCTAATGCAGAACGGGAAGCCCATCGATTTTCGCAGTCGGACACTAACGGAATCCGAGCGCCGTTATGCACAGATTGAAAAGGAGATGCTAGCATTGGTTTATGCCGTAGAGCGTTTCAACGATTACACTTTTGGTCGCCGGACCACTGTATTTACCGATCACAAGCCTCTGGTATCAATAGCCAATAAACCACTGCACGTCGTCCCACGCCGCTTACAACGAATGCTCATTCGGCTCCAGAAGTACGACCTAGACATCGTCTACCAACCGGGGTCGAGGATGTACATTGCAGACACACTGTCTAGGGCATATCTTTCCGATGTGACCGCAACGCAAGAAGACCAAGACATTGTCCATGTCACTCAGCTATTGGCCGTCACAGAGGAGCGTTTCCAGCAACTACTACGCCACACGGAAGCAGACGAGCTGTGTAATCGGCTCAAGGAAACGATACTGAAAGGGTGGCCCGATAGTAAAAACAAGCTGCCAAAGGAGTTGACTCCCTTCTTTAACTTTCGGGATGAACTTGTCACACAGGATGGGCTAATCTTCAAAGGCAACCGTATACTCGTTCCAAAGGCAATGCAACGACCCATGCTGGAGCTGATACACGGAAGTCATTCAGGAGTCAATGCTTGCGTGGCGAGAGCTCGAGAGCTAATGTTTTGGCCTGGAATGACTAGTCAGATACGGGATCACGTTTCAAACTGCTTAGCCTGTCGAGCACATGATGTCCGCCAGCCGAAGGAGCCTATGATGCTTCGTGAGGTCCCGGAAAGGCCGTGGCAGAAAGTCGCCCTAGACATCTTTGCACATGACGGAAAGAATTACCTGATCGCTGTCGATTACTTTAGCGACTATTTCGAGATTGATGCTCTCACGTCTACTAGCACACAGGCCGTGATAAACAAGCTACGATCGCAGTTTGCGCGACATGGGATACCGGAAGAGGTAGTGTCCGACAATGGCCCCCAATTCAACAGCGCCGAATTTCGGAGTTTCAGCGAAAAGTGGGATTTCCTTCATCGTTTAACCAGCCCTTACCACAGTCAGTCAAATGGAAAAGCTGAGTCAGCCGTGAAGGAAGCAAAGAAGTTACTCACCAAAGCCAAGGAGACCAAAGAAGATCCTTACATCATGTTGTTAGAACGAAGGAACATGCCATCTGCCGAAATTGGATGCAGTCCAGCGCAACGTCTGTTTGGCCGTAGGACAAGAACCCTGTTGCCGATCGCCAATACTCTGCTGCAGCCTGAAATACCATCGCAGAGCTTGATGTATGAGCGCTTGCGTGAGCGCATGCTTCGACAAAAGAAATATTGCGATCGCGGAACGAAGCAGCTTCCACGCCTGTTGCCCGGAGACGAGGTCTGGGTCGCGCCGACACCGGGAGCTAACGGGTCTTGGAGGAGAGGGCGAGTAGAAGGTCTCAAAGGCGAACGAAGCTACGACGTAAGAGTTGGGGATAGTCTATTTCGACGCAACCGGGTGCAGTTAAGGAGACAACGTGGTGAACAAGCACGGCATCGTGCGAAGCAGCCAACGCAGCCGGACATTTCGGTGGATACGGCAGCACACGACCACAAGACTACACGCAGTGGAAGGCGATACAGCGCTTACGCAATCGGACTACAAAAAAACGAAAAAAGGAAGGATGTGATGGTAGCTTACGTGCCAAACCGCCAGCCAACAGCGCGAACTGGTTTCCACCAATCGGCAACACAATCGGAGATCGCAATCAGTTCGCGGCACCGCCAACCAGTGGCGCACACAAGCTACCGATCGGACGAACAGACCAACGGCTCGGCAAAGCGTCTGGCAAACAAGCGTGGTCCGAATATCCAATCAAAACCCGAGACGGCTCGCAAACGAGTAAGCGACGTTAAGGGGATCGAGGACTTGCATCAGACGCCTGACCAATCAGCGTCACGTCAATCCGGTACGCGAACGACCGTCCATAGGCCAGAAAGAGCAGGCACTGAACCGAAACCCATCGGCCGATTGGTTTTTGATCGTCAAGGCACAGCATGGGGAACCAATTGTAGCAAATGCCATGGACGAATTACGACCGAACGATTGGAGGCGAAACGCCCAGGATCAAAGGACACTGGCAAATGGAGACAAATGCATGAAAGTGTAGTAGCCGAATAGAAACGGGCGCAGAAAATGGTCATATCTGATATAAAAAGAAAGCAATTCTCGCCAATAAAGATTTTCGTGTCGCCGCCACCTGTTGTTCTTTCTGCCGGAGGGCCGCACGTTTTACAATAGGGATATTACACAATATCACACGTATGTAGCAAAGTGCAAGGAGCTGTCAGTGGTGTCCAACCGTTCTTTGAAGATAACGAACTAGGAGAGAAAACCTCAGAGTGTGGAAGAACGATCCGGAGTTGGTGGACCTGAGGGAACATAATTTCATCGGCACTCTAGACGGCTGTATTGTTCACTCAGTTTCAGATGGCTACGGAGATACTACTACTCATTTCTTCACAATTTGTTCTTCCACTTAAGTCTGTTCATCGTCCACCTTCAATTTCTCTATTCCCCCCCTGTTTTCAACACCCCAACTAGTGGCGTTCCCCGGTTGTATCCCAGTAAGTGCACTAGGCCTATCCGCAAACCAGCCTGTGCAACAGCACCCTGAACCAACACTAACTTTAATCAGAACAAACGCACGATGATCTTAGGAAAGTGTAATCTGTTCGGTGCCTCATCCCTTTACAGGCCTAGTGTTAGCGATCAATCGAGAACTGTTCATCCAACCGGTTGCTAGATGGACGCGCGTACGCATGTGAGAACATTTAACTGTCAATGCACAGCACCCACCACCCTGCTTTGATAGACGTCCACTCAACCCACACACGACCGCAAACCGTCGCTCCTTGCCCCGCTGATATGTCCAAAATTAAACAAGAAAGCAACCACAGTTAATCTGCATTAATGGACAGTACTGTTGTTGTTAAGAGTGCCATTTCTAAACGTGCACAATTTGGTGAAAATCGGTCAACAGACACCAAATTCCAAAACATCAGTGAACCTGTCGATCGATATCTGCTGTTTATTGGAAACCCAGTGGTAAGACGAGCTCTGTGCTCTTCCTATGATCCTCTTCATCGGACAGTGATGGTAGTTTCTCATTCCGCCTATCCGGAGATAACGCGGTTTTGAATGTCGGTCTAGACGGTGTGGACATTGATCTGAGTCCCTGGGCTAAACATATAGCAAACACTCACCTTTACCACTACGGGAGGTGCATCATGCTGATAGTTCAGATGCAGCTCACCAGTCCACAATCTTTTAACTTGAGGATTCGGTGCACCAGCCATTACTGAAACATGCATACTACTTCTATGACGAACAATGGAACAATGGAACAATGGTTTATGACAGGTATAAAAGCAATGCTTGACAGGTCCCGTAGGATGATGAGAATTAACATCGTAAAATTAAAAAATCGTATCGATGAAAGTACGTGTGAAATGCGTGACTCACCAAGGGATTGGAGATGCACGTAAACAAGTAATCCAATAGGAATTTTAAGTGGATTCCGTCCAAGTTCGTTGTTCACTAATACCATCATCCGATGGTCGCACGTTATATCACATAGTGCAATCGTGTCAGAGTTTCGTCAAGGCGTTTTTTGAAAAGGGATAGGGTGGGAGCGTTAATTACATGTTCTGGAAGGGCGTTCCAAGGTTGTGACACTCGGAGGGAGAAGAAATTGCGTCGACATTCCAGTCGACAGTACTGTGTGATCAACTTGAACTGATGATCTCTTAGGGATGCGTTTTGACTACGTTTCAAAAGGGAATGACACGTGTGGTTGGGGGTTCTCAGTATCCGGTACACCAATATGAGATCGCTTCTCAAACGACGGTAACGTCCACTGTATAAGTTAAGAGTTTTCAGCCTGAGTGGGTAGGGAAGGCTGGAAAGACTTTTGACGTATTTTGTCGCTCTGCGTTGTGCAGTATCGAGTGCAGTGAGGTGGCACTTCTGCCATGGTTACCACGCTTGAATAGCGTATTCTGTGTGCGGTCTAACAAAA
This sequence comes from Dicrocoelium dendriticum, assembly GCA_944474145.2. Taxonomy (NCBI): domain Eukaryota; kingdom Metazoa; phylum Platyhelminthes; class Trematoda; order Plagiorchiida; family Dicrocoeliidae; genus Dicrocoelium; species Dicrocoelium dendriticum. The sequence goes on along the minus strand of OX104063.1, from coordinate 210,517,254 downwards.
GCGCTAAGCATTTTCGGAAAGATTGAGGCGTCAAACTTCCCAAACGCTCTACGCAGAAGGCCAAAGTGTTGGTTTGCTCTCTTGGAGGCCTTTTCGGTCTGCATTAAGCACCCAAGATCTTCTTGTACAAGCACGTCAAGATCGCACTCATGAGAGGTCCGCTGTAGAATGTCAGGTCCTAAGCGGTAGTTATACGCACTCTGATGGCGTATGCTCAAGATTTTGCACTTTGTGGTGTTGAACTGTAGCATGTTCTCGTTTGACCACTTGTATGCTTTGTCCAAATCATCCTGCAAGGCTGTGTGATCCTCTACTGAAGCTATGGCACGCCATATCTTTAGGTCATCTGCAAACAGCAGAAAGTTGGAAGATAGTGCAGCTGCAAGATCATTTACGAAAACAATGAACAAGCGAGGCCCGAGTACCGAGCCCTGAGGTACGCCACACTGAACTTCGATTGGTTCCGACAGGGTATTTCGGACTCTCACATTCAGGTGACATTGAACGAGAAATTCGCCTATCCATCCTAGGATAGGATTGCTGATACCACAATGCTGCAGCTTGTTCAGTAAAATCCGATGGTCCAGTCGGTCGAATGCCTTAGAGAAGTCCAAGTAGGCTACATCCACTCCGACTTCGGCGTCCACAGACTCTGTCCAGTTTGAACGAGCAATCAGCAAATTAGTTGTGCAGGACCTGCCTTGGCGAAATCCGTGCTGCTCCGGAACGAGGATGTTGTTTTTCTCCAGGTACTCCATGAGGGCCTCGGCTACAATGGACTCCATGATCTTGGAGATTACCGGAAGAAGGGTAATCGGACGATAATCAGTTGGATCTGCACGGCTACCATTTTTGTGGATTGGAGTGATGATCCCGTGCTTCCACATCGTTGGGACGTGCATCTCGTTAAGGCATCGCTGAAAGAGTGTCGCCAAAGGTTCAGCTAAGCTCGTGGCGGAAACTTTCAGCGCTTTCGGCCGAATGCCGTCCCCACCCGGGGAGCTAAATTCGCGCAACGACATCAACCGCTTCAATACAGCTGCAATTGTGAAGGAAATGTGGTTAAGGCCTGATGGCGGAATAAGTTGCCTAGATATGGTGCAGGATGTTTGCACACACTGGAAAGTGCGGCCGAAGTGTTGTCCTAGGACGTTCGCCGCATCCTGTGCCGTATGTGCTAATCCGAAAGCTGTGCGCAGAGCCGGAATTCCGCGCTTAACGCGGCGAAGCTTATTTATGTGTCTGTATAGTAGCTTTGGGTTAACGCAGAACTTTGACACAAGATCTTGTTGGCTCTTTACCTTATCCTCCCTGACGAGTGTGACACAGTGGTTTCTTTGTGTAATATAGGTGTTCCAAGTATCCTCGCTCGGAGAGGCTATATGGGCGCGCCATGCCAGATCCCTCAATCCCATGCATTTCCGGGTCCTGCTTCTGAGAAACGACTTCGCCTTGTCGGGTCGGGGGATTTTGGTTTTAGATGCCAATGCTACGAGCGTGTTGAATTTGTTGACAAATTTCCCGCATGCCACTTCTGGGGACCACTCAGTTAAGAAGGAGCAGCTCGTAGCACTAATGAGTTCTGCCAGATTATCGTAGTTGGTTACGACGTAAGATTCCACGTTGCTTTCATTAGGATAATCTGCATAACACAAGTATTGGAACAATAGTGTCGCATGATCGCTGCGGCCCAAGGGAGTGGATGTGGTTACTACGTCAATCATCAGTTCCTCATTGGTGAAAACGAGCTTGTGCAGTTGATGGTAGAAGCCGTCAGCATTATAGTTCATGGGGATGTAGGCAGCGGTGAAAAACAGACACGTGTTTCTCTCGCGCGACTTCGAAGCATTGAACGAGCCAGTCAATCCGACGGCGCACATTCAGCTACTGCTTGAGATCTGGTCGATCAGAGCAGCTTCAGCTCCGAAGACTCAGATAAATACCCATACCGGTTGACTGACATTCAAAATCGTGTTATCTCGGGCTAAGCAGTTAGTGCCTTATGGGGCGGATCATAGTATGAGCACAGAGCTCTAGTCTAGCAACTGGGTTTCTAATAAACTGGATATCGCTCGACAGGTTGTCTTATGTTCTGTACTTGCTGTCGGTTGATCGACATGCAAAAAATGCACATGTTCAAACCTTGGGCAGCACGGTTTCCGTCGACAGCGGTCATGTACAACGAAGTTACTAATTGCACGCAGTAGTTGGACCGAGGCAGCCGACGCTGGAGTAGGTTTTGATGTGATCTATCTGGATTTTTCCAAGGCTTTCGATCGTCTAGATCATCGGATACTACTATCCAAGCCGTAGCATTACGGGATCGGCGACCCTCTTTTAAGCTGGATCGACAACTTTCTACTTCACCGGCAATTAGTGGTCAGAGTTCGGAGCTCTTTATCGAACCCCATTCAAATTGAGTGTGGTGTGCTGCAAGGCTCAGTTCTAGGTCCATGTTTGTTATTGGTGTTTATTAATGACCATGCACAGGGAATCGCTTCAAACTTCCTCATGTTTGCCGACGATATCAAGATCTGGCGCAGGATCCAAGCGAACACCGACCAACATGTGCTTCATAGTGACCTAGATACGGTGTATCAATGGTCGACCCAAAACTTATTGCATTTCGACGTCAGTAAATGTAAGATGCTTTCCATCCGACATCACAGTATCTACTCATACCGGCTAGGAACGAATATGCTACAACAATCAACTCTCGAACGTGACTTACGTTGCTCCAGGCAATCCGAAAAGGCCTCGAAGACCGGGAACCAACACGTTGGGCTGTTGCGACGGGCGTTTGGACAAATAAACAGCTCCATATTTCGACAAATGCACAGTGCGTATGTTCGCCCCCATGTCGAATACTCAACTCAAGCCTGGCATCCATGGCTGAAACACGACCTTAATGCACTGGAGCAGCCAAAACACCAGACATCTAAGAACGTAATTGGAATGCGCAATCGTTCCTAGCAGGAGAGGCTGCAACGATTGGGAGTGTTCAGTGGAAGCTATCTCAGACTACGAGCCGACCTGATTATGGCATACTTGATTCTGCGAGACGCACGTCATGTGTGCCGCTCTTTACTACAACTCAGCAGCAATACAAACCTGAGGGTCCACTTATTATAACTCGTCCAACAATACAGTCGTCTGGAGTGCCGCAGAAGTTTCTTTTCCATTCGTGTCTTCCACCCGTGGAATGCTCTCCCAGAATCGGTCGTCTCTGCACCGACATTAACAGTATTTAAAAGACGGTTGGACGATGCACTCATCCACTTACGCTTTGTTACTTAAAACTATGTCTCCATCTTACAACTGGAGTTTACCATGGAATTATTTGTTGTTAACTGCGGGTGCTGTGAATCTAAGAGGATCGCAGGACTGCAGCGAAGCAAACGATAAGTCCTTATTTTCATATTTAATGCATTAACTATTTTACTATTCTTATCATCACGATTGTTATATTTATATACCCACCAACTATCCAACGTGACTTTTAAAGCAGCGCTCCTTAACCCGTATAAATACATTGTTCATTTTTCATTGAGGGCTCCAAACGACGGCGGATGATTTGAGGTTTTCCGCTTGTTTGAACCCTAACTTGTTGATGGAGCAGCAGCGACCTTCCTCGCTTGGGTGCGAACCTAAAATATAAGACGAAGGTTTATGGAGGAAGTACGAGTTATGCTTTGAAAATATGGAGGGTAAAGGAGCATTTGCAGTGGTCCGATGAACCTGCGAAGATTTTAGCAGTATCACCCTCACTCCTCTTCATCCCATTCAGCGCAACGGATAAGAGAGTCCGTACCTATTGATGATACTCTCAATCTAACCCCTGGCCTAAGGAACCAGGAGACCCTGTTTGTCGGGGCTCTAACCACTGACCAATCTCGTTTGAGTATTCCTGCATGTGCAAAACCTCAACTCCGTAGATCGCTGCGCCAGAAAACCCATCGCGCCTCCCTTTAGTCCAGTCTTGTTGCGACGCTTCCAATGAACATTTGATGAGCTAGCTCCCCGCTAGCTAATATGAGCTGTGTATCTCCATTTGCATATCCTACGCAGAAACACATGAGTTTAGAAAGCGGTTGCCATACTACTTGCCTTCTATAATGTATGCATTATAGCAGAAAAATTGCAAGTGCAAATAGCTATGTGACACCATCTTGACACAACTGATACGAACGCCAATGGACAACAACACCAACCTGTCGCACTAGATTCGGACTCCTTGCTATTTGGATCGGCACCGCATATTACACCGATTACGCTTATTGGGCACTAGCCAATAAGGTAGAGGCACCATAATATTGATCTAAATCTGCTAGCCCACCTCCACCAAGGATATGTTCAAAATATCCGCCGGCCTTTTACTTGCAGTGCAGAAACCGTCTGATGCAGTCGGCCAGCACCTACTCCAATGTATTCTTCCTGCTGGCGCGACATTCCTTCACAAAACTCTCTTTAACTTGCCTAATTAATGCAGCCTTGCTTTGTACACTCTGCGTTTCAGATATCCCCTTAAGAAGAAAGCCAAGGAGTGCAACTCATGTAAGCGGGCAGGGCACTCCATTGGTCCTGTGAGTGCGATCCAACGGTGACCAAATGTTGATGTAAGGACGTACCGTTTTATCAGAATCTGCAGGTGCGCCATGATGTTGCCAACAAATGGTAATGCATACCCCTTCTGCCTCCAACTGTGGTAGCACAAACGTCTGGAGCATTTCCAGGCATGACGATGCTAGGAAAAGTAACCCCTTAGCACCTCAAAACAACAATCTATCGGTCACATTCGGGATAAGTACATTTGGTCCCAAGGTTTTCTAACCAATAGTTTAACACTGTGATGCACAAGTGATTTCCTATATCTTCGTGGGTTACTGGCAACTCAATAATACTATTTCGTTGTTCCATGCAAATAAAACAGTACCTCATAGGTAAAAATGACAGAACGAATGTCTCCGTGATCCAAAAACCAACGGCAAACTTCATGCCACTTCTCCGAATCGCAGGGTTGAAACGCTGCACTTGGGATGCACCGAATCTGTGAAATCTTGGTTCTTCTACTATCCAGTGTACCGCGTATCGGGTCGTGTTACAATGCTGTGCTATCCGATGGATCTTGTGATCGGGACTTTCTGATACTGCACGTGTTGCACCACTCCCAGTTAGCTCAAACTTCTGCACAAGTTTAGGCACGTATCCGGCTGTGTTGAGACGCATTCCTCCGTTCATATTGTTGTATATTCGCGTAGGTGCTGCAGCGTTCAAAGCGCATTGAACCATACAGCCGCATACTAAGCACATGCTGATCAACCGAGATATCACATGATCCCGATTGCAAGTACGTCGACAACGGGCGTGTCTATTCATGCTACATTACCTGAGGCAGTGCTTCAATGACAAAGGGACAGGACTTGCGCTATCTACTAGCGCTCTCACCTAATCCAAAGCACCCGTTCCGTCGGAATATTATCATTTGCACACGTGCGTTTCAAGTTGCCAAAGTCGATATGGCTGGGTTTCGTAGTGCTACACTGCCGCTGACGTTTCGCATGGCTGTTTCGCTTTACCCAGAGAGACACACCGATAGCCATCGATCGTTCCAGTGCCTATGTTTGGCCATAACCTTCCGCACTCAAGAGCGAAGTTCCCTGGTAGCTGACGATCGCTGGACAGTGTGATGTGCCTGTCTGTCCTCATCACGCTCGATGACAAAGATGCTTATGTGGTCTGCCGGTTCGTCACTCGAACAGCTTTAACGTTTGCACCCAGCTAAACCCCGAACTAAGGCACTGGTCCGTCGAACATGCCATGTCCCCACACCCAAGATTAGAGAAATTTATGAGTCTGCACGCACGTAACTTACGCAGTACGTCAGTTTTCGCATTACCGTTAAAAATTGCATGGCGGGGACAACTATCGTAAATGACCGGTGTTCAAGGTAAGCGCGTCCCGGTGCTTCCATAATCCACACTAAACTTCCTGGATGGCGTGAATCGGCCCTACTCCGTCGGAATTGCTGTAGATACTCAATCTACTTCAAGTCCTGCGCTTAATATCAATTAGTCGGTGATTTGGAAGCGGTTATATGCACTGAGGACTGAACCTGATTCCCTCAAGCAGTGACATCCATGTAACTGTCAGCAGAGTCTGAATCTGATGTACTTCGAATAAACACATCGGGTTGCCGTCTGCTGAAGAGCCTTTTCGCCCCAATCTTAGCAAGTGGCTACAATAACCCTCACTTTTGGGGGCAGTATACTTCATTTCATCTAAGGTTTAAGCTCTTTCTTTTGATATTTTCGTTGCTGACCCTACGGTTACTTATGAGGCCTACTCACCGTGACGACATGAATGCATTCTTTAAGTACGGATAACCGATACAGGTCTCTAAACTGAAGTGGGTGGGCTCCTGAGTTTAACTGGTGAAGACTATAGTGCAACTGTCTCGAACCTCTTAATTCGGCACTCCTTCCATGGCACAGTGGTTATTAGTTAAATAAATAAATAAATAAATTTGTATATTTACCGACGGACGGTACACGGCCCCATAAGTGGGAGCGATCATGTGTATAGTGAACACGTTTCATAACATTAAATAAAAGTTTACTAATAGCATTTCGGATCATGATTACTTTTCCTTGAGTCCTAGACCCGCGCAACTCATATGTAAAAGTTACGGATGTTTGTATCGTCAGGAGTAGATAATAAACGAAGGGACTATTAGTCTGCAAAGACACAGGATTTGGTATGGTATGTAATGACATGTAGTGGGGAAGCTAGCTGTAAGCTATTATCAAATGTTTTTTATACCAACTTCTGTCAGTGTTTCTAGTGTTTGCTGTGAGTCAAATATTTTCAGAGCATTTGGTATAGTGAGGAAGGTCTGAAGGAGATTTCGAAAGGTGACATGGCTTGTACACATGCGTATCTGTAGGGGTAGTTTGTTCCACAAATAAGTGTATCTCACTAAGAAGAAGGTTTGTACGTATCAAGTAGCCGCCATTACGTGTGGGGTAGACTGCAGTCTTCCGCAGTTCAAGTGCGGTGCTGTCTGCGTAAATTCGTTGGTTTATAATGTTGTAAAAGAGAACGAGGTTGTTCTTTAAGCGTCTCAGCCAAAGTGGATCCAGCTGCAGTTTTCGACAGCGATCATAATAAGTCAGGTTTGAGCAGCGTCCCATGAGCAGCTTGGTAAATGATCGTTGGACATTTTCTAGAGCCGTTCTGTCTTTCTTTCTCAATTGGCTGTGAAGGATAGTACAATACTCCAGAGTCGGTCGTACGATTGTCTTGAATGATTCAAGTCGTACTTCAGGTAGGGAGAAAGTTCTGGTGATATATCCGCATAGCTGCCTCGCTTTCGCAACCTGATAAAGAACATGTTCGGAGAAATTGAAAGAGTTGGAGTACCTAATTCCTAAGTCCCGAACTGACTCAGACGTTGGGATCACGTTTCCGGCAAGTATAATGGAGCCTTCTGGGATGCGGCATCTGTACCCAAGTACTTGGGATTTCACTGCGGAGAACTTCATTAATAAGCGCTCACTAGCTATATTTAGTGCGGATAGGTCTTCACAGATGTTTCTCAAACACATATGTAGTTGGTCCGGATGAAATGAGTAAACCAGTTTGACATCATCTGCAAACAGAAATGGATGTCCATGTTTGATTGGGTCACATATATTGTTTACATAGATTAAGAAAAGTAGCGGTCCGAGCACACTTCCCTGGAAGACACCGCTGGTTATTGGCTTCGGTGTAGAATGTTGCTGACCGATTTTAACGACCTGAGTTCGACCGTTTAGGTATGAATCGAACCAGTTAAGCAGTGGATTTCCAATTCCATATGACTCTAGAGCAGACAGCAGTGGCTGGTGTGGCACGCGGTCGAAAGCCTTTTGCATGTCCAACAGAATTATGATAATTGCCATTCCTCTGTCAATCATAGTCGTGATGTGATCGAGAAATTGTAGCTGGCATGTAACGCAGGAGCGTCTTGAGAGAAAGCCGTGCTGTGAAGGGTTGATCAGATCCAGTCTTGTTAGATATTGGACGATGTTCTTCTTGACTATTCACTCTAGGGCTTTGGAAGCAGCAGAGGTGTGATTTATTGGGCGGTAGCCTGACATTTGATTTCTCGGTCCCCCCTTGTGCTTAGGCATTATAATGGATTGCTTCCATTGAGCTGGAAAGCAACCGGTAGTGAGTGAAAGTGTGAAAATGTTTAGTAACAATAGTGCGAGGTTTTTTCCTCCGAGTTTTATAACCGTTGGGGAGATGCCATCTGGACCTGGATGAGTTGATGGTTTTATGGTTGCGATGGCACTTTTCACCTCTCTTAACGTCACAGGGATATTGCAGTATAGTTCGGTCGTTCTTTTTGGAAGTGGAGGATGAAGTGGCTGAATGTTGGGGACAAAAGAGGAGGCTAAACTAAAGTTCATGGCCTCGCATATACAGGAGATATCGCGCGTTATTGAACCGTCGTCTAGAACCAACGTTTCAATTTCCTGAAGTGGTTTAGGGTTTCTTCTTTTGAGTAGTTGCATCAATGCACGTACTTTCTCAGGATTTCTGAGTACCCGGCTTTCTTCTTTGGTTTTGACTGTTAGGGTTAGACGTTGTAAATATAGTAAGTTCTCGTGTATTTGTAGCAATGTTGCGAAGCTGTTGTTCCTGCTGTATAGCGATTTGAGTTTCTTTAGTTTTATTTTGGCTTTGGACAGAAGCTTGAGTTCACCCCTATGTTCATGGGTATTTCTCCTTACAGTAGGTGCTAGTAGATCCACAACAAGGGCAATGTTGTTTATAAACTCATTTGTAGCCACAGTAGGGTTGTGGGTTAGGAATGACGTATTCCAATTCATGGTACCGATAAGTTCATTAAATGCGTTCCAGTCCACACGGTGGAGGTTACGAATGGGTTTTAGCATTTTACTTGGTCGTTTAGGTAAATCAATAGTCATATCACAAAACACCGTGTTGTGATCACAGCCAGGTAGTGGATTATCAATGAATGTATAAGCGTTCGCGATTCCCATCGTGAATACAAGGTCTAAGGTAGTAGCACCTCTAGTTGGCTATCTAACATGCTGAGTCCAGCCATTGAAGTGGATACATGCGATAATTTCCTCAATCTCTGCCGTGTTTCTGAGTGTAGGAAGCGTCCAGTTAACATGTGGTAGGTTGAAATCTCCACACATAATTTTGGATTTGTATGTGGTGCTGGAAGCAACATTGATCATATCGATTAGCTTTTGGGTTGCAAATTGTGTAGTTCGGGGCGGCCGATAGATACAACCCACTAGAAGATCAATAGATGGGATCACTAGCCATAGTGTATCTTCTAAGTCAATGAACACAGATTGATCTGCAGGAATGGCAGTCAGGTTATTTCGAAGATATATGGCACAGCCACCACCACGTTTGTGCAAGCGATCCTTGCGGAAAAGCTTATAGCCTAGGATGTTAAGCTGAGAATCACTCTAATTTCCGACGTGCACCAAGTTTCAGTGATAAAAACAATATCGGGGGATCTCATAAACATAAGTGTTGAAAGTATATCTAATTTGCATCGGATGGGCCGGCAGTGAGACACACACATTATATTATGAATCTCAGGATAGTAATTTTACTACCGTGTCGGAATTGTGCTCCTCCAATACTATTTGCTGTTGCTGCCTCGCACACTGCAGGACGGCGCAGCTCGTCCAGCATTAAATCGGAATTTCCCGCTAACCCAAAGTCACTCGCTATTTCCAAACATGCTTGGAATAGACTGGGAGTCCATCATTGTATATAAGTGAATACAAATCGGTTTTTGGGTATTTTATTTTGGATACGATTCGCTCTTGACGCAAGAGATTCCTCAGGCCAGGTAAATCTGTACCCAAGCGGTTTAGCATTTATTAGCAAAGTAGGTTGGAGATTGTGAGAACTAAGACGAACATTGCCGGTCAAGGTGAAATCGGACTTGCCACACGAAAACAAAACTGTTGCTATTAACGTGTGCCGAACATGCGACCAGTGACGTTCAACGCTGTCCAGTGAGCGCTTACTCGGCCCGGAGGCTGACCTACTTTGATAAGCATTCGGAACACATCATCTGGTGCTCTGTGCTCATCTTATAATCGTATTCGTAACCAACTGATTGCAGTTCCTTATGCTGCCTATCCGGAGATAACCCGGTTTTGAATGTCGGTCAAAACGGCGTGGCCATTGGTCTGAGTCCCGGGGTTGAAGCTGCCCTGATCGATCCGATCCCATTCAGTAGCTGAATGTGCGCCGTCAGATTGCCTGCCTCGTTCAATGCTTCGAAGTCGTGCGAGGATAACAGGTTCCGTTTTTCACTACTGCCTACATCCCTGTGAACTGGGACGCTGACGGCTTCTACCATCGACTGCACAAGCTCCTTCGTCATAGAAGAATTATGCATACTGCACTAATGGCTGATGAAACGAATGCTCAAGTTAAAAGATTGTCCACTGATGAGCTACATCTGAACTATCAGCATGGTGTACCTCCCGTATTGGTAAAGGTGAGCATTTGCTAAATCTTTGTGAAAATGCTGGTCAATTTTTCACGTGCACCGATAAAGCACCCGCAGGATGGAGACGTTGCGCTCACCAGCTTGAGACCAGTTATGGACGCAAATCGATCCCATCCTAATCCGTTATTGTTGGAGAGGCTGTGTTCAAAACCGCCATCCGATCTAGATTACCGGCTTGTGCTCTACGCATGCACTTGCATGTGATGCTTTGTGAGTGGGTTCCGGTGGACGTCAGTGACGACGATGTGAACGCACATACACCTGTTAACCGACACTACGATCGGTTTCCAATGCTTATGAATGTATGTCTGCCTCTGAGCCGATTAAGCTCTCACTGGATAGTGTTGAAAGTCACTGGTCCCATATTCGGCACAGCTTAATAGCAGCGGGTATGTTTTGTGTGGCAACTCTGGTTGCCAGCCTTAGCAAGGAATCTTTGCACTGTCCTGAGAATTTTGGACGCTCGCCGACGCTTTCCTGCTGCAAACCTGCACCAGACTTGGGATGACCTCAGGGCAAAATTGTCTGCTGCCTTGAAGAGACGGCGAAGCCTGCTGGTCTGATTGGGCATCGGAGAAGAAAACATCTGCTGCTGTTTGCAACCAATGGGAGATAACCAATGGGAGATAACCAATGGGAAATAAGATGCAGGATACCTGGTATTATCAAAACTTCGTGCAACGAAAGGGATGAGGCTGTCTCTAATTTTTCAAAATTCTTAGCGCTTTGGGACGAGCCCAATGAAAAGCAACATATTTGACAGGATCTGTTAGATTTGCTGCTGACACTTGATCACCCTGTTCCCTAGGCTCTCCGTTTAGATTTGCGCTCGCGTGGACGTCGAACATGGTACAAGAAGGTTGAAATTGATCAAGGCCGCAAGTCCAGATGGCCTTCTCCAGTTCCCCTCTAACTCGAATTATCCAGCTCTCGTAAACAGGTTGCTGGATGAGGCTGTGAGAACAAAAACTGTTCCAACCGTCGATAACTGATCCGATGTATTCCCAGTTGAAAGAGGCTCAAGTTCAGAAGGCGGAAAACGTAAATGAATCAGTATGATCCCTATCACCTCAAAGATACTTGTCTCTATCGTTCTTCATAGACTGACTGTACCACGCGAAAGTCAACCTTGTGAAGAGCGAACTGGTTTCGTCGAATTCGACGATCTATTGACCGCACCTTCACTTGGCGTCAGTAATCGGAACGCTGCCACTTGCAATGGCTAACCGCCACAGTCATGTTCCTCGACATCAAAAGTACCTTCGATTTGTTGGAGCGATGTACCCACTGGAACTGTTTGGTTAGGGAAGGTGCATCTGATAAATACGTAAATATCATCAGATCGCTTTACACATATAGCTTGAGTAGAGTGAGAACTTCAATGTCTTCGGCTCTGTGAAAAATGGATGCCTGATGTCTGCTATCATTTGCAACTTTGCCTTTGGTGATTTTATGGGAACTGTGTCTATCGGACACGTCTTGGAAACTGGGCAACTGCTTCCAGGTGATCGACTTCTCGACTTCGACTCTACCGACGATACTGCCCTCATCTGACTGCTTTCCATCAGAACTGTTAAGGGCCAAGTCATGCAGTGACACTTGGTGGGTATCAGTTGGAGATCCCTAAGAAATAATAAATTGGCACCTATATCATCGCTTATGGAATGGAAGGTGAAGTGACAAACCGTATGGGAAGGAGTTGAGTCACTTTGGATCAATTTCGCCACTTATGCTGACGGCGCGACATCATTCTCTCCCTGAAGAGTAACGTCTGCAACACATCCGACCATTCAACCCTACTGTACGGTTGTGAATTCTGGTTCATCAGATGAACAAGTACAAAAAGACTAAGTTATCTCTGCTATCGGTGTCAACGCAGATTAACTCACATTTATTAGGGATACTGTGTGAATAACGAGTGTGTTCACTGCCTTTTATATGGAGCAAAGACAGCAAGCAAACTAGTCAGCACCGTTAGTATTTCATGTGACAGGTCCCGGGGGTTAGGCCATATGTTACGAATGCCAATACACCGAATCTCACAACATGCGCTGTTTGCTGGTCCTCGTACTCGGTGCAGGAACCCCTAAGACCTACCGAAGACTTAGGCAAAAGAATAAAGGCTTTCAGTACCAACCTGAAATCGATTAGTGCTTCTGGACTCCCTAGTTGGGACTTCAAAGAAGCTGACCAATTTCATTTGGATACACATGTTGACATGGCCGATACTTGACCTCAGTGCTCTTTGTACAGCTAGTTTCTTTACCCTCTCTCTCTCTCCTGCTTAGCCTGGCCTCCAACGATGATCTCACGAACAATGAATAATATAAGAGAATAAAGTAACGTGTGTTCTGTTTTGTTTGCCCTTTTGTCTCCTTCTTGTTCAATTATATAATTGTACTGTTTTGTGGCACAATTGCTAAGGCTTTTTTAACTTCTGCTAATATGTGTCACGAGAATGATTGTGGTGAGACCCACATCTGATGTGAATGTTCTAGACTGACTTGAGGAACTGGTGGCAAATATAACCGGAATCACTCAATAATCAACACAAACATTTGTGGTCTCCGTGTAGTCATCGGTAGCGCCCACTAAAAATTTCCAGTGTCTTCAGTCTTTTCTGGTAAGAAAAGGTGCTCAGACCCAAAGAACTCTCCACTGCCCGATGATTTTGGGTCTCCAGACTGCAAATTCACACTTCTGCCAGATTTATCAGGCTTGGATATCATAGTAGAAGTCGTGGGACGAGCAAAAGTTTGCATCAATTGGAAAATGAATGGATCAGAACTTAGGAATTCACAGGCTGATGTGCAGTTTAGCCCTTTGTGAATTTGCATCAGACTATGAACGGTTGAGATTAGTCTGTATGAGTTGCGTGTTCCGTTGATCTGCATGGAAAGATTCATCTAGCGCCTTTAGCAACATTGTACTTATGAACGTTGAACGGGAGGATATTTTGAAGCTACCAATTTGCGGCTTAATTAAGGTATTCAGTCAATAAGAACGAAGACTTTCATCTCTAATCGATTAGGGCTTCTCAGCTCCTAGTTGGAACCTCAAAGAAGATGGGCACTCTTCTTTGGCTACGGTGTCAGGTGTATTGGGCACTCGCTGCCTAATACTATCGCCCCCAACGGTTGGAAAATCAGTGGCAATAACTCCAGCTGGGTGGTTTGGCAAAAGTACGAATAGGTGAGACATTAGCTCCGAAGTATGCGGCGTGTCACATTTGATTTCAACGGCGTCCGACATGAATCCCCAGGCTATCACATGCACACAACGTTTGTGACCCATGATTGGGTCGCTAAAGCTATAATTCTGGATCTTAAGATGCGGCTTTTGAGAAGTCCAAGTTAAAGACCACAATTCCCACTCCACCACCAACTACGTTGGCCTAAATACCGCTTACAAGTAGTCGTTTGGCTTTACATCAGAAATGTTGACGAAAAATTTGTTGCTCCGGTGCCATAATACTTACTTATGTCTACCACGTAACACAGCATCACATACGCGAAGATTGCTTCCTTGAATTCAGAGAGCCCAGGGATCAGTGTTACTGGTCAGTAAGTTGCAGGGTCAGTTCGACCACCGCCCATTTGATTACGCGTGATAAGCACTTGTCTCCACCTAAAGGGAACTTTGTTCTCCTCTATACAGCTAACAATACCCAGTTGTTTGTCTGGCTTCATCTCTTGTCCACATGCGGAGTCTTGAGGACAGTGTTATCAGCTTCAAGAGAACAGTGGGTTCACGGATACTTCGGATTATTTAAGCCGGTCTTTCACCAAGAGAGTTATCGCATGGAGCTGATGTCGTGGCGACAAAAACAGAAAGCGTTGAGTCCGCCATCCTGTGGAACTTCACTAATGCAATAGCGTCTAAAAAGATAAAAAGCATGGTTGTACAAGACCCACAGGATGGATATGCCAAAGACAAGTAAAATCAAAATGTCTCAATGTAGAACGTGAATTATCAGTGGTGAAGTTAATGCACTTTATCACTGTTGTGTAGCCTCAGTCACAAAGACGAAAGTCTAATAGCCTTTCGAATGGTGTGATGTCTGGTGTGTTCACCATATATGTTGGTAATGCATCCCAGTGAGAAAAGATTCTAAGTGGGTAAAAATACTTTCTACAATACAAACGGGAGCGTTAAGTCAAGTGTTTCGGCTGGTTGTCTCGGCATTGTTTGTAAGGGATTAGGGTCAGCAGTGATGTACATGGGTGCTGGCTCTCAGTTAGTATCCGGTATGTGAGAATGAGATCTCCACGCGACCTAGGTATTCTGAGGAGTACACACCGCTTACACGAAGACGCAGTTCCTAACTTAGACCGGATAGTCAACTCGTTACCTTTGTGGCTCTTCTTTGGAGTAGCTCCAAAAGGCGAATATCTTGTTTTGACCATCGCCGCCAGGCCTGAATTACCTATTCAACGTGAGAATGCATATACGAGTGAATCAGCATTGGTACTTGCCGTCGCTCCAAGGTGCTGAGAGCACTTCTCAAAAGCCCCAAGTTCAGGTTCGTCACATTCGCTGACTGCAAACAATGGAGCGAATTGCCAAGACTTTCTCGTACGATGGTACTTAAGTCACGTACACTAGTCACATACTGAAGGAAGCGTTGCCAAAATGATGTGTTTATGAAGCTGCAGCGCACCGTCAGCAGGTGGCGCTTCACAGGGTCCAGTGGGAGCTAGTTCCTTTTTGCTCATTCGTTAATCTGAGCCAGATCATACCGGAGATAGGCAGGGTCAGATGCTGAGCGAATTGCTCTCCACATTTTGGCATCGTCTGCAAATAGTTGCATAGGGGATAGAATGTTTACTGGAAGGTCTTTAATTTAGACTAAAAACTGTAGCGCGCCGAGGACGGCTCCTTGTCGTACACCACTGGAGACACACAGACTTTCAGAGTGAGCGTCGGCTACCCTTACTTTGATTGCTCTGTCGTGTTAATAGTCTTCTAACCAGTTGAGCAGAAAACAATTGATCCCATAGGCAGCAAGTTTATGGAGCAGAACGAATTGATTGACCCTGTTGAATGTCTTAGAAAAGTCGCAGTAAATCACATATATGGGGGACCGCTTCATCAACTGCAATGGTCTGCGAGTCTCGAGTAAGTAGCAAATTGGTGAGGGAAGATCCCCTGCCTCTGAAACCATGTTAGGCATTAGAAATTATTTTTTGACTTACAAAGTACCGCGTCAGTTCATCTGCGATTACCGATTCCATCACTTTTGATAAAACAGGAAGGAGTGTAATAGGTTGGTACTTGAAAGTCGGTACTTGGCAGGATCCGATCGCTTATCTCCTTCGTATATCGGAGTGATGATTCTGTTTTCCAACTCAGATCGGAGTGTATAGGAGTCAAACAGACCCTGCAAAATGTCTGCAAACGCTATGGTGGGAGCAAAGGTTTTCTCTGCCTCTGGGCAGATCTTGTCGATTCCAGGGGCACTATACTCCCGGAGAGACTGTAATTTGCTTACAACAGCTGTTAGGTAAAGGTAACACTGGATAAGTCAACGATATTTGTTTTGAGTTGACAGGGCGAAGGTTCCGTGAAATGTGTAGTCACTGAACCAACTTGCAGGAGTAGAGTGTTCGCATCATCCACAGCAGTAGTTGTTAGGTCACTGGCCGCCTTGAGTGGTGGTATTCCGGGCTTAAGCTTTCTTTTGCCATTCACAAACTTGTATAGTGGTTTGGTGTTACTCGCAAATTTCAGCATCATACTCGTCTGCCATTCGTACTTGTCGACTCTACTAAGCGACGTCCAGTAGTTTCTGCCTGTTTTGTAATTCTGCCATGTGATATCACATGGGCTTAGTGAATGGTGCCTCCAGATTTCATCTCTTCTGTTGATCCATTTACGTGTCCTGCTTTGGATACAAGTGTTTGTCCGACGCGATGCTCGTAGTCGTACAACTTTCGGTGTTGGTTGTATAACCCAGTTAATTGTATCTTTCAATTCATTCCATGCGTCATTCGCTGAACTGTGCGCCTGTAGGTCCCAGTCAACTGTTGCCGCTAAGTTGTGCTGCTTAAAATAGTCTGTAATAGTTCCTTTAGTCTCTCGTTCTTTAGCTACCATACTGGCATAACACGTAGCCAAACCTGAGGACTGATTGGTTGCTACGCCCCAGTGGATTGTCGTATGCTACTGACTCAACCATAAACTCTTCATTAATCAGGAGTAAATACTGAAGTACCGGCTTCTTTCAACCGGGGTGTCTGGTTGGTCGAAGCACGTGGTTATAAAATACCGCCATATCCATAAATTCAAGGAGTTTTGCTTTAACTATTGGCCTACTGGGGTGACACTGATGCCAATGAAGGTGCATTAAAGTCGCCCATTATAAGATAGTGGCAGTACAATGTGGAATGTGTACAATGTGTTGGAATGAGCAACACTATAATGTTTCCATATTGACGGTACATTTGTGGGAACAGCATAGCGGAGCGCTTTTAACAGCATTTTATCGCTGTCTACTGGCGGGTTCGGCGGCCTATAGATAACTGCTGTGGTAAGCATCACGCGTCTTCTTCTGTGGCGCACCATCTCGACCTGCTAGCTGCAGTCGGCAAAAAATGCGTCGGGAATAACAAGGGAATGTTCGGTAAGGGCCTCACATTTCAAATAATCTCGATAGTAGATGGCAGCACCGCCACCGCGAGATGGACCATCATTCCGAATGACTGTCATTATACTGAGTTCAATCTCCGGATCAAGTATGTCTTTTGAAAGCCAAGTTTCAGTCACTGCTATGATGTCACACTCCGTTGTTTCATCTAGGTGGCGCAGTTCCTGGAGATTAAAAAACAAGCTTTGATTACTGATGTAGCAGCATTGTATTTGTTGACGTATTAGGAGCTTGGTTCGCTTCGTTTGACTGGCACAAATAGTGCCAGTCTGCTGGTGTGTTTGTACGGTTGGCTGTTCTGTTATAGTAACAACCGAGGCTGCCTCATCTCTCTCTGGGATCCGTACTAATTGACGGAATGAGAATAAACGTGCTTCTCGTGACGCAAGTTTCCTGTTGCCAAGCCAAGCATGTATCGCCACTGATACCATTTCGTTCGCAGTCAAGATAACGATCAAAACTTGCGGCCTGCTGCCTCAGTACTTTGTGGAGGCAACTAGACGGGGGAGCTCAAAAGCCACGAGATTCCACATATCGTAGAGCTCTGCGATGTACCTTCATTCTTCGGTGTCGTGCTTTTGCTGTTGGATTTCCACTTTTGTCTTTCCGCCAATGGCCTGTCAGAAAAAAATGTGGGAACTGACAGAAGAATTCACTAGAATGTGGTTTCCTAAGAATACATCGTCCACGTCCCGTGGGTTGCTAAATGTTACTCGTAGTAACCGAGGTTCTCCTACGTGCGATGATGGGTTTCGTGAAAGGCATGTAATACTAGTTGGGAGAACTTACTGTCCGAATGCGCAGGTTATTACAGTCCAGCGGCTTTGCTCCTCTGCATGTCTAACTTTTACCGAATCACTGGTGGATTCCGTAACATTTGAACATGTCACTCTCATCGCATTTTTGTAGCGTAGTAACCGTTTATCCTGCGGCTCCTTGTGAACGGGGATTTGGCGTGTGGGAATGATTATCTTCTCTGATGTGGAAGACAGGGCAAGGCAACAGCAAGATTGTTCGTGTGCAACGCTGTTAATCACACTATCCTTAGGAGTCAAGTGTCGTTGCCCAGCTAAGAACGGAGATGATCGCACAAATTTTTGCATACCTATGCATGCCTTGTAGCATTTCGTGAGATTTGGGAGAACGTTCAACCCCTTTATCGCCATTGCCGTACCTAGTAGCGCTCGTTTTTTGCTGGACTATGTAGCATAGTTACAAGAGAGTTTAGGTCTTTTAGCAAGTCTCGGATTAGGACTACGTAATCCACTACTCGAGTTCAGAGAGTTGCGCTTCCGATACCGCAATCAGTTCCTTTTGCTCTGCTGACTTAACAGTTGTTTCACACCTCATCGTAAGCGTTTGGACAATCCTAACTATGGGGCTAGCTGAACATACATCACCGAATCATAACCTATCTGTCAGGATGCTGCTGTTCCCGTTAGATTTTACGTTCACGTTTGTTGCGTCGTAGGAATTGGCACAGAACAAGCAGGTGCATCCTGAGTTCATCTCAGTTGGCAGATTGTCTGTGCTACGATTGACCTTGGGTTTGTTGCTAAGCCTTCCGGCGGACAAACTTCTCCGACCCATGGTTATGTGGCATGTATACACTTTCAAGTCACGCGGGTCACACCGTTTGGGCCGCCCCCGTTGCCGCCTGGTCTGCCGGAACTGTCGTCGTGTCGGCGAGTTTAGTAGTGGTACCTCGTCGTCGCACGGGCTCTGTGCAGTAAAATACACATAGAACCGCTGTGGTAAATGTGAGACGACAAGATAGAATGTTGATACGGTGAACAGCGCTGCATAGTACTACGTTATGTCTTGGTTGGCAGCCTAAGAGAAGCTCTGTCGAACGGCATCTCAAAGGCATTAAAGAAATCAAAAAGCCAAGGATTCACATGTTTGTCAAAAAGAGAATAAACTGCCGAAGACGTCGTTTGTGGTGTACAAGCGTGTCTTTGCATTTACTTCGAGAAGTTATATCCCGTTGGATAGAGCTCGGTGATCCGAATCAATTGAGCGCACTTTCGAAGAAGGGATAAGCCCAGCTTAGCACCGATCACAGGATTGCACGACTGGCACATCCGCGCTGACAAGGTCACGACCTTGGTCGAGGTCGAGGTCGCGGAGCACTGTCAAATTCTCCTGTCGTTGGCGTGCCCATCAAGAGCAACGAATGGCTGCGGTTCTTCTCCCTTGTTTCTGTTAGTGTGCCCACTAGTTCTGGCGGATCAAATTCGTGCAGTCGCTAGGTTATACTAGGTAATTAGTCAGGCTCTAGTATTGTTGAGAGAGCCTGCGCGAAATCGCCATGCCAGACCCATTGACCGTCTACATACTTATTTTTTGCTGCTCAAAAGTAGCTAGATATTGTTGAAACGATAGGTCTTATGCTCTGATGCGTGTGTGAATGTTTCCCACACCATGGGTGGAGCGTAATCAACTGAGAAGATCCAAGAGGGCAGATCACATTGTATTTGGTTCTTTTTGTCAGGATAGTCCGCGAGGCATAAGTCATTATATAGCACAGCTGCATGGTCACTGCGACTTAAGCGACTGCTTGTTTCTGCCCTTTCTTCCACAACTTCCTCCTCGTTGATATGGAGTTCACGTATGGATGGCTTGTTCAGCGTTAGAAGTCTGATAAGAGAGATGACTTGAGTGGATGGAGGGAAGCCAAAAGTAACTCTTGCAGCTTTAAGCAACGATGACTGTCAAAACTTGACCACACCAGGTGTTTGAGAGGTCAATGACTAGGTTTTATGGCGCAATGTGTTCATCTAGAGCAGTGGTCATCAACCTAAGGCCCGCGGGCCGGATCCTGTAAATCAGCCAGTTCCGGCCCTATGTGTTGATTTGCCTGTTGTGTAAACAATATATTCCAGCCTTTCAAGTGCTTTGACGCTTGTATCTGGTTGGTGGCATTATGTTCTGTGTTTGCTCTCACTGCGAACCCCACAGGAAGGCCACATGAGGCTTGCGATTACAGAGGGATCATGAGTGGCTTGTGCTGCATCACCCACAGCTCCATCCAGTGGAAATCCGAAGGAATAAGACCGGGAGTCATGTAGATGCAAGACAGGATTTATTAACGGAGCCTGTTCACACTCCCTCTATATGCACAGTTAGCAGCACTCCTAGCGGCATTCCTAGCAGCCCTAGCTCCTAGCTGAGGAACCATGAGTATCAGACGTACAAAGACGGTGACTGAGCTGTAACCAGCTCAACAAAGGATGGAAACATTGTGTGAGACAGGCACGATCACCAGGACTGTGAACAATTCCTAAACAAGCAATGATCATATGCATCCAGGAGGCAATAATCGAGGTGGAGAGCGTTAGCTAGGTAGGCACCTTGTAACCATATATAGCAAGCGTAGCCACAATGGGGATATCAAACAACCAACAAAGAATAAGAAAGAAAATAAGCACGCAAAATAGACCCGAAATATGCAGTTAAACATCAGTATTAAGCAAATAAAATAGCATGGAATATTTTATCCAGATTAACAAGATGGAATTCTTGCGTTTGTTAGTCTCACAACCGCGGTAAAGTAGCATGACGTACGCAAAATCAATATATATATATATATATATATACACATATATACATATACATATATATATATATATATGGCTGATGGCTGTTCCACACTCCGTACTCGAGCATCCCGAATGCCGCCGCTGCGTTCGACACGCGGATCCGCAGCTCACTGTTTAGCTGCTGATCAATCGACATCACACTCCCAAGGTAGCAGGAGCGGGAGGTGGTTTCCAATACTTCAGCACCAATGCTGACTCCCGGCAATATTGAAGATTGCACCTCCGGTGAAGGCTGAAAGAGAGACAGTTTTGTCTGTGATGATGGTGAGCCCGAATTTCGTCGCTGTCGAGGCCAGAACAGTAGCTATGTGCTGCAACTCATAAGCTCTGTGTGTAAACAACGCGCAGTCGTCAGCAAACAGTAACCTACGGATAGTTGTCTCACAGAATAGGGTTCTCGCACCGAAACGACGGATGTTCAGTAAACCACCATCAATACGGTGCTCCACACGAGCACCGTAAGCACAAGCCGCATCAAGAACACAAGACATCATTGCATGAAGATGTATATTATACAGGGTAGAAGCTAAGACACAGCTTGCTTCACACCAGAGACAACTGCAAATGCATCCGAGGTCTCTCCACTCAGCTGCACCCTCGCTCGCATTCCACTGTGCAGACATTCAATTAAACTTACAAACTTACGTGGACAACCAAATCTACCCAGCCACAATGCCTCGCGGTTCACTGTATCAAATGCATTGGTGAAATCAACAAAAAGCGAGTACAATGGCTGGTGTCGTTCTCTGCACTTCTCTTGCAACTGACGAGTCGCAAACACCATATCTATAGTACTGCGACCCGAACGGAATCCACACTGCTCTTCCGCCACGTTAGGTTCCACAACCTGATTGACGAGGCGCTTGAGCAGGATTCGGACACTCACATAGACCACACAACTCTGCAAGTTGATGCCACGATAATTCGGGCAACACTGCTTGCTCCCTTTGCCATTGTACAATGGTAGCAAAAGGGTATCCTTCAGTTCAGGAGGCACCTCCTCCTCAATCTATACGCGTTGCACCAAGTGGTGCAGCCGGCCGGTGGCCGAGTGGTCTGCATGTTTGCTTTGCAACCATAAGGTCACCGGTTCGAATCCGCGTAGGGGTGGGCGTCCTCGCAGTATACTCAGCCCGCGCGCGACTGGTTGTGGTCGCGCCGCAGCGAAGAGCCGTCACGGCGTACGGCTGACACATTGTTATTATTATTATTGTTATTATTATTATTATTGTTATTATTAAGTGGTGCAGCGTAGTCACCAACGCGGGTCCGCCGTGTTTCAATACTTCAGGTGGGATCCTGTCGGCTCCGGCACACTTGCCGTTTCGCAGCTGAGCAAGTGTTCTCTGCGTCTCATCCAGTGTCGGCGTGTCCGCCAGACTCGTCTTCACATCGTGCTGCTTCATGCCGTTCAACATAGGCCGGTGGATCTCTGAACGCTTGTTCAAGAGACAGTCAAAGTGTTTCCGCCATATCTGCATTATGTCTGCACTCTGTGTGTAGGTAGCGTCTGAGCTACCATCGATCAGCTTCCTCAGCGGCGTCAATCTCGGTCCATTCACCGTCTTGAAGGAGTCAAATAATTCCTTGTGTTGGCGGTCTTCGGCGTAGCATTCCATCTGCTTCGCCTTCTTCGTCCAACATGCATATTTTATGCGACAGAGCTCTCGGGTCAGTCGCCGTCGAAGTTTGGGTAACATACTACTCTTCCGCAAGTCACTGGGGTGTCACATGTGCAGCAAATGCTGCGTTCTTCCCGCAAACCAATGCGCCAATCGTCACATTGTTGTCATCAAACCAATCAGGCCGCTTACAGTTAGGGCGCCCAATGATCACCTCGGCGGCAGCTGTCACTTGGTCGCGAATGTGGTGCCACAGGTCGCCCACTGTGGCTATGCAGTCCACATCACACAGGAGTACAGCCAGAGCCTTCTATAGCTCAGTACGTCTCGCCACAGTACCGAGGGAAAGAAGATTCAATTTACGGCGATTCACCGCGGGAGTGTAATACATGCATATACGAAAATATATGTAAATGTGTTTATGTATGTATATGTATATGTGTGCCCCATGCTGAGGCTGATGTCGCATTCATGATGCTTCTTCACCGCAGTTGGGCTAAACCAACTTACACTTAAACTAAGTTTTTATAATGTGAATAAAATTCATTCCACTTTATTTGGTTTGTCCTGCGTACTTGATAATCTTCTCCTAACTTGCACACGCCGCTCATGCAAATTGTGGTAAACTTGCGTAATTGTATCGCGTGGTATTTTTTAAATAACTCGGCATTTGTACTCATTGCGGATTCACTTATAACCAATTTCTTCTATATGCTCATTGAGCGAGTGTATGTCGTCATATGCGTTTACTTTATTCGATATCGGTATTTCGAATGATTGGCTGTTGTTTGACATCCCAGGTGTGGCTGCGCTTGATGTGCATGTTGACAAGGTGCCTACCTATCTATTGTCCACTACCTTCTCCATCTGGCTCCAGGAAACAGTTAATCGTTGCTGGAGGAGGCGGGGTGCACGGTCCTTATGGTCGTGCTGGGCTCGAAGAGTGGTTCCATGCACTCATTGTGGAGCGGACTACGGTCCAACCACCGCCTTGTGTGTACTTGATTCTCCAAATACAGTGTGCTTGTGTTTTCATATGTGAAGCAGCGTGAGTCGGCTCCGTTGATGAAAGGTGGCTCCCATCCGCATCCATCCCGGTCTTATTCCTTCGGGTTTACACTGGATATGGGGTGTGTGGATGGAGCTGTTGGTGGTGCAACGCAGGCCACCCATGGTGCCTCTGTAGGCGCGGGCATCCTGTGACTGGCCACAATGATAGGCAAATCCGTAACCGGTTGCCGCCAACCATATATATATATATATATATATATATATATATATATATATGTGTGTGTGTGTGTGTGTGTGCAGCGTGCTGAGGCTGGTGTTGCATTCTTGATACTTCTCCACTGCAGTTGGGCTAAACAAACATACACTTAAACTAGGTCTTTTTAAGCTGGATAAATTTCATTCCACTTTATTTGGCTTGTTCTGCCTACCTGAATAATCTATTAACTGGCCAGGTTGCTTACGCTGATTGCGCTTATCTTCGGTAATTTTGTTGCGTTCGTAGCATTTTAACTAACTTGTGGACATTGTTTACTTATCGCTGATTCGTTACTAACCAACTTACTTCATGTGGTAGTTGGCGAAGGGTTATGCCAACGTATCTGTATGCATTATTCGATTTATTTTATTTCATCTTGTCGTTTCAAGTGATTGGCTGTTGCTTGATATCCCCGGTGTGGCTGCGCTTGATGTGCATGTTGACAAGGTGCCTACCTGTCTATTACCCACTACCTCGTCCACACTGGCTCTAGGAGACAGTTGATTGTTGCTGGAGGAGACGGGGTGCACGGTTCTTGTGACCGTTTTATGATCAAAGAGTTGTTCCATGCACTCAGTGTGGAGCGGACTAAGGTCCAGTCACGGCTTTATATGTGCTTGATTCCCAAATACAGCGTGGTTGTGTTTTCAAATGTGAAGGAGCGTGAGTCGGCTCCGTTGATGAAAGGTGGCTCCCATCCGCATCCATCCCGGTCTTATTCCTTCGGGTTTACACTGGATATGGGGTGTGTGGATGGAGCTGTGGGTGGTGCAGCGCACGCCACCCATGGTGCCTCTGTAGGCGCAGGTGTCCTGTGACTGGCCACAATGACAGACAAATCCGTAACCGGATGACGCCAACTATATGTACATGTTCATACATGTATATAAATATACGTATGCAAACACGAGAGGAAATTTGAGCCGTAATCTACGATAATAATAGACAGGGGTATTCAACATAGCATTTGAATGACCCATGTTCATTCTCATTCTATCTCGGGACAATTCAATTAAGACGCATGCCTTGACATAGGACTAGCGGGAGACAGGCCTGACTGGTATATGAGCTAAACCGCAGCTGATTTAAAAGCTTGTTTAACAATTACCTATCTTCCAAGGAGAACAATCTTCGAACCTTGGTAGACAACCAGTCCAGTTTGAGAACAATCAGATAACTGCTACTGAACGAACACGGTGACAGATTAGTTTATCCGTCATACTCAGTTTACCCGAATTGCAGACAGATGCTCCTCGACCGTAATCACAAACACTGGTGTTATTCAGGGAGCTATTCTATCATTTTTTAGCTCAATACCAGTCCCTGAAGAGACGACCCTATTGAATTGCGCAGAGAATATTGTCCTGGAGGTCAATGAATCGACCATTGTCTCTTCTGTCACACAAGTATATTCTAAGCGATCTAACTTCTTTGTCGAAAGCATGCCAGGTGCTGCTTAATATGTCGTGCAATAATGTCGTTTTATTCACTACAGAGAGGAGAGCGCTATCAACAACTTCACAAGTAGTGCCCGGAATCGCGCATGAGTGGCGACGGGTACCACTCCTCCAATCAGTAAAGTAGTTGGGCGTCACGCTTTGCTGGAATTCATCTTGGCCACATTATGTGAATGAATGG
Organism: Dicrocoelium dendriticum; assembly: GCA_944474145.2. Taxonomy (NCBI): domain Eukaryota; kingdom Metazoa; phylum Platyhelminthes; class Trematoda; order Plagiorchiida; family Dicrocoeliidae; genus Dicrocoelium; species Dicrocoelium dendriticum. The sequence goes on along the minus strand of OX104063.1, from coordinate 210,491,921 downwards.
TCTACATAGTCAGAAAATCATCGTTCTTCGCCTCAAGTCTGCTAGCTTCCTCCGTCCGCCATGATTCAATACTTCATTTTGTCATTGTCCGTGTTTATGCACATTGGACGCACTGCTCACCAGGGATTTTTGCTAGTCTACCGAGTAAGCACTTCAGATTAATCTCCAGGTGGGTGGTTGTCGCGATTTTGCGGTGTGTAAAAGTTGCCTTGTGTTATACTTGTAATTAGCGTCAACAGTACCCCTTTCACTATTATTGTAATGTGTCGACCTCGTCAACCAGACAGAAGTACAAGTCCATATAGGCCCGAACACGAGCCTACAGCTCTTCAGTTATTCCTTCGGTAGTATGATTTTTGCTGGAACCTAACAAAGTCGTTCGGGAATTAACCAACCTGTTTAAGCTATGATGGCATTATGATTTCCATCTATTAGGCCACCTTTTCAAATTGGCTTACATTACACTACGTCGCCGAATCATGTGTGTTAAAACTAATATTCACCAGTTCTGAGTGCATAAAGCACTTTTTTGACAAATTATGGGCATTGTGTCGCCCCCTGTCTGCGACACATGTACACTGGCTAGTGGTTCTTGTGAAACATTTAACAAGCGGCGATGCCACATGACTGCTAGGATGGAGAGTGCAACAGTATACTAGGACAGACTTGTCACTATAAAGCGAGAGATAAGGACAACATGTAGCTCACCGGAGTAGCGGGTGGTACCAGAACTTGATAGCATGTTTCTGGAAGGAAGCTGACTATTGTTCTGCATACTCTAGCGGCAAAACTGGAGAAATAAGTTAATAAATTCGTCTGATAGGTCCGGAAACCTGTGAAAAGCAAGTACCAGGATTCATTTTTCATATGCCCTAATAGATAAACGATTTGTGGCGTAGTCAATAGAGCGCGCCACCATATTCACGCCGCAGTAGGTAGACCGTCAATTAACGTTGCTGGATTCTAAAATATCCGCGCATGCGAATGCGCATGAGAGTTCGCCTACAAACATTGTGGATAACGCAACCTGTTCCAGCTACCCACCCACCCATGTGATGCACGGCTATGACCTCGAAACCGGATCACCCCCGAGAAGCGATGTTCACCAACCACCGCCATGCACACTGGCCCCCACAGCGTGAGGTCAGCCGTAGTGGCTAGACACACACTGTTAGCTGGTTCGATGAGTCCAAGGTTGCCGATCCAAGTTGAACACGGACACGTTACGGAGCTTAACCTGAGCCAGTAGCACGTGACATGTGAGGTGCAGAAACCGTAGTGGCACGTGATATCAAACCGCACAACATACGCAGCACACACGCAGAAGACTCGGACCAATACTACGTCCGTGTGCCTGTCCACTAGACAAAATTCAGCCGTAATGCGGCACCAGGACCAATCACCGCCAGGTTTGTTGGCCGAATACATGATCGTCCTTCAGAAGGTCACTGTTCTTCTCTCCTATTCGCTGTAAAAGACCACCGCTAATTCTCCGGAAAGTGATTTGCTTGCATCTGACATTATTCAACTGATAAATACCAACCTGGATACGTCCTCGTGGTCATTCGCTGTTACATCGCCTTTGCCTTCTATTCTCTTGACTCACGATGCCTAGGTAAGTTACCACAACTTTGCTCTCGTCTGGCGCTTGTGCATCCTTCGTTACTGTCCCTGTCGCTTTCCTTGTAGCCGGGACGAAGTCAAACAAGTTCTCGCGTTCTTGGACACCAACAAGAACGGCAAAGTATCCGCAGACGAACTGAAGGCCTTCCTTGACAGCTCCAAGTGCACTTTGGACAAAGCATTAGTGAAGAAGTTCCTCGACAGTCACGATAAGAACAAGGATGGAGAACTGGACCTTGACGAGCTGGCCTGCTGTTTGTCTGGCGCGTAGTCTGTAAGACTCCCTTTATTTGCCTTACTGTGAAGTGGTTGTATGCATGTTTACTTCGTCATAATTATCGATACCGCTGTTTGTAATGTTTTCTACGGGAAGTGGGTATCTTTGGTGACATTCCAGTTTTGACTCGCTTGAATAAACGAAGTGATGCTTCACACCTGGTTTCTTGTTCTTCAGCATTCTTTCACTTGTTGTGGGTGCTCTCGACGTTAGTATGGTCAAATGGTACTCCACCTTAGGTGGGCATCGTGTGTGCGTATCGCAGTTCAGCTATCATGCCCCCGGTCTGATACTAGTGGCCTCTGTCCGTTCCACACCCGACGTGACGTTCGTGCTACGTCTGCGCACCGCTAGACGGCGGGCTACCTGTGCTGCAATGTTGAGCGTGCGATGGAGGTGCGGCTCGGACCCCGTCGCTGCTTGGGTTCAGGTGCTCGTCAGTGACTCGCCACCTGGCTGCCACATTTTCTAGTTGCGGCGTTTGTCTACTAGTGTTGCGATTTCGAACGCTCTTAGCTGCGTTTCGGTCACTCATGACAGAAGGGGTCAAGTAAATTCGGTTGGCTCATTAAATAGCGCGATTAAGGTTGTCCGAATGTAGAATTGGTTTGTTCTTCGCCATGAGCGGTCGGAGCGTTAGCCTGTTCGTCTGTAAGTCGCAACTTCAACAACGACTTCTGTCGGTCGGTTCAATTGGTGGTCCACTGGCCCACATCGTTTGGGAACCGTGCGCACGCAGGGCCGACGCGTTACGCAGCTCATCGCAATTGCGACTGATCTTCCGGGCTCACGCACTAGTGTTGGGCGTTAGGTTCATGGCCCCTTTTGGTTAACTTTTTTGCTCTGGTATTCCCACCATTTGGGTGCATGCAGGCACTGCTACATACCATTGGGCTCTTTCGTTAGATTTTTCATATCAGAAAGCACCGCAGTTTTACGCGTCCGTCTGCTAACGAGTTATGGGCAACGGCTCCACCAGTTGAATTTCCCAGACAGCATTCAGTCCGTTTTGACAGGATTTAGTGCTCTAGGGGTCCACGACAGCTGCTGGTGAAAATGAGATGACAGTCCTTTTAACAATGTCCATAATTGCATAGTGCTACGGGCTTAGGCCCAACCACAACTTTGTTCTCATGGCTCTTGCCCCTCCACCCCTTTTACCTGAGTAACTAGCAGGAAGGACGCGTGTTGTACCTCGATATGCCCTGCAGCCATTGGTTCGCCGTCACCCGTCCACATGGACTCATCCGCGGAAGTTTGGATCCATTTAACCTCTCGAGCATGGTTTGATAATGTGGGTGATGCTCAGTCCATGTGTGCGTACAAACGAGATGTCATCCCAGTTGGCAAGGTTGTCGGCTGGCAGACATCCAACCGTATGGGCGGTATCTTATCGCAATGAGGAGCTGAGAAAGTTCAGCAACTGATGGGTGGATCAGAAAATAGATAAACTAGTACCTTCACTGGTAAGAGACATTGGTGCTGTGTGACAGTTGAAAGCTCACTTTCTACTATCTTCGTGGATTAGGTTTGAACCCAGCACACCACACAAGAAGGGGGTTCTGTGTGCTTATTAACCACCTCCAGATGTACAAGTTAAAAAGTACACAAGCACTTCTCATTCCTACGGATGGTCATTCCATGCACCATATTCCAACACTACATAAATAGCTACCCTGCCAGTCTCGAACCATTTCAAGCGGTGTCTTTCGTTTGCCTTCCCAGAAGCAGTCCTTTCAGAATATTATTATTATCGTACCCGTATGCTCGGTATTAGCAGTGCTAAATTCCAGCTGAATTATTTTGCTCACCATGTAAACATCTTGTTTGGGGGAACTGGCCATTACTCGAGAACGGATGTCTGCAGAATCACAAACCAGCCTTAAAAATAATGATTTCAGAAGGTTTTGTATACAAAGGTTTTCGCAGGTTTCATTGTGGCAATGTTTCGCTCTTGATGCAAGAGCATCTTCAGGCTACGTGAATCGGTACGATATTGGCTCAGCATTTTATGGGAAAATAGGGTGGTTACAAGAAATAACGTATCACTAGATAATAGTGTTATAGTGGGCATTCTAGTGTAACAACAAGCATCGAGCCTTCCTCATTGATTCGCGTCACCGGTCGTTAACATGTGAAGCATTCCTATATCTGTTACTGCTGCTGCTGATTCACTCTCCGACCTGAGTTCGTCCGCCGACACCTTTTCTGACTGACCGGGTTAAGGCCATGTGCTACACGTTTGTCCGTTCGGTTCACAGTTATTAGTTTCAGTAATCTCAGCCACCTCAGCAATTAGCCTTCAGCTTGTTGCTCGTAATTCTCTTAATTATCTCAACATTGTCCCAGTCAATTTTGCGTCCACCGCTGTATCTCTTAGTAGGCCCTGTCTTCGGCTCGTTTCTCGGTGTATGCGAAACGTGCCTCTTGCGTTCTGGCTATCCTCCTGCGTAGCCCTCGCGCTGTTTGACTTATGTACACGTGTTCACAGTTTTGCAACTGATTCTACAAAAGCAATTGGTCGTCCCATCTCTTGGAATCGGATCCTTTAAACGCACCATTGCTGAACGAAGTGTTTGACCCTTTTGAAACAGGGAGCTAACATCGAAACTAACCATTCTTTCGTCTGACACGCTGGCCAGACATGGTACCTTTCCCACGAACTCATAAGATTTCCGTACGAACGTATCTGTTCTCTGTTAGTTTCAACAAACCTGCCAAATATGTGGCTGTTTCGTGCATCGGAGAACCCATACCATCTACAACGGGCTGAACGGAAACCTCGGGCTTATGTATCTTCGGTAGCCCATAGATTCTAGGCGGAACCGTTGATTTCGGATATACTTTATACCATTTACCCGGCCCTAGGTAGTCCAACTCTTTAGGTAGTTTCTGACACAGAGGTCGTTGTGGACCACAGATTTTTTCTCAAATATTTTGTAAGACCCTGTTACTAAACTGTTCCATTTTCCCCCCACATAATTTGAGTAGTTCATTATCACTAGTCTTACCCTATCGGATTTCGTGATGATGATGATTGGATATTCTCTTAGGGCCTTTAATGCGGTACGCTGCGCTGTTGTTTGACTCTCCAGGCTTCTGGAATCTGATGTTTACTACCTGTGCACGGACATGATCTGCTGTTGAAATTAGTAATTTCGTCACCATGGTCTCAACGCTAGGAATAACTTTTTCCGCAGTTAGTTTAGACTATTTTACAGAAAAGCCAAACCCTTTTCCAATAATATACCTCTCACTCAACAACTTGCCTGCTATATTAACTACATTGCAATAGCTACTGCTAGATTCAGACCTATCATCGAGATTAGCGATCCTGGTATACAGGCATCAAATGATTGAAATTACGAATTGTCTTTCTTTCGCAGCTCTCCCTTGCGTTGACTTCATTTCTGAGGCGTTTTAAAGTCTATCCTAGTCGGTCTGCGTAATAACGGTCTGCAGCTCTCAGCTTAGCCGATTAGCATGAAGGCGGATTCCATGCAGGCGTCGAGTGGTCATATAAATTCATTGTCTTAGGAATGTTTTGCTCGTGCAGAGGGCTATTTTGGCAGATCAATAAGCTGTCCGGTGGTCTGACAATGAGGCTTTTTAGAACAATCCCACATTTAAGACATCCTATGTTGAAGATACGATGATTTTCCCAATTCGCTTCAACACCAGCCAAACGCACAAATTCACTTGCCAGCTTTTGAACACGTGGTCCGTACAGTAGTTCAATCTCTGAATAGGCTTGGAACCGACTGGGATTTCATGTTTTCAGAGGGTTTTCAATACAAATCGCTTTTGTAGGCTTTAGTGGCAATACTTCACTCTTGACGCAAGAGCGTCTTCAGGCCAGGTGAATCGGTACACAATTGGCCTAGCTTTTTATGGGAAACTAGGGTGAAGACTGCAAGAAATAATACGATCATTAGATAATAGTGTTACAGGTCAATAGATCACGTGGCCATTCTAGTACCCCTAAAATACTAAACGAGCCGTTAGCTGACCAATAGCTTAAAACACGTATGAAAAGAAATGATCATCCACTGCTCGCCGTCGTAGAGCGTATTGCATGATCATCCACGTAGCGCCGTTTTGACAGGCTGGAGCCAACTGGGGATGTAGACGTTAGGTATATACCGGCTGACATCAGCCATGTGACCTACAATGCTCCTATATATAAAGCTGTGGTGAGTGGCGGTGAACCCCACCGTAACATTTAACCAAATGTGTGAAACTAAGCCCCCTCTGATGAGTTACTTCAGACGGTCTCGACACTGTATGGCTAAACGGAACTTGCCTAATCTTTGGCTTCTATGACGCATAGTGTGTGAGGCACAAGTGCACTTATGAAGAACTGCAGTAACGCCACTTGAGCTGCTTGTAAATGGGGCAACACGCTTGTGTGCCATAGCGTGTCAGCGCAAGTGAAACACGCCCCCCATTGGATGTGGCACATGTGTTGCATTGTAAATGTCGCTGGATTGTACCTGTTGTCGAAGATTCTCGGCTGTATGTGACTTTAGCCGTTGCTTTGACAGATGGAGCGCATTCATCTAGGCGGTCCAACCGCTGCCCTGCGTACACTGCCTGGTACGCATTGTCTCCCTATTGTAACATAACATACATTGCAGTTGTGGGCCGGCTCCGTACCAACCACAACTCACTTCCGTACACCACAGTCTTCGAGTGTCCACTATGTATCGAGTGCGTGGGTGGGGCAGCTGGCTGTGTATCGCAAGCTCTCCATGATTCCCCCGTAAGCGCAGGTGCCTTGTGGCTGTTCATAGCCGCGTTGGTAAACAATCATGGAAACGAATGCCATCACCCATGTGTGCCATCGTGTACAAGTAACACCATGTACGCTCACAGTTAACTGGGTCTGTTTGTGTAACTACAGTGTGAAAGTCGCAATGAGTATACGCATAATAACTGGTCAGATTGCCGCTGCAGCTTGGACTTCGATAGTACACCGGAGAACTGAACAATCGGTTTTCCTTCGCCTGTCTTGAGAACAGGGTGAGGCTAATTTTGAGTAGACACCAGTGTATGGACAGGCTCTTCGGCTTTCTGTCTTTACGACAAGGTTTACATTGGTGTTGCCATTTCTGGATGACGATCGGAGACCCGACGTTGATACGATGTAAAGCACTGACGCACGCGCCTGATATAGTTTTCCCAACTTCGCATCCCATAGCACCAACTGGCTAAATGCATTAGTACTGTTTGTTCATGATGGCTGCCTGTTTCCCGGATAAGTACAACCGTATTCGTATACGTGGCCAGGACTTCACTTGGGCCACACTGATATTTACTTCAAATAACATTTCTTTACTCACTGATAAGCTCACTTGGTCATCAAGTATTGGACAAAATCTGCGCTGCTGTATGTCACAAGAAACAGCTGCATTGGTTAATTCGGATGTCATCCTTTTAGTACGAAGTGACTCTCTACTTAGGCAGTTGTTGCGGAGTGCACCGTTGCTTCGGGTTCCAGTAGCTCCAACAGTGTGACTGAGTCTAGCCCGTATCTCGTCCGCTGACCTTCGTTCAGTTGAACCATCTTGCTTTCTGCTCGGGGTCAACCGTAACGGATTAGCTCACAAATGACCCTAGTCTGCCGGACGCCAACGTCCGCGACACGCCACTGCACTTTAACTGCTTCCCGTCAGACTGTCATGTTGTTTTTGTCTGTCTGCGTCCAGGAGGGTCTCGTGTGATTGAATTAGGCTAGAGTCTGCGCGTCAATGTCACTGAAAAGTATAGTGTTGGTGGGTGAGCAAGGGTTGTACTCCGTAACAAAAGGAGCCGTGTTGGCACATCCAATTTGCGCCATGGATGCAATTAATTGAGAAAGGATATCGTGTTTAAGGATATTTCATTCACAAGTCGTATGCCAATATGACGTCGAGCCGTGCCATCGCGATACTGCTCTTAGTTGTATAAACGAAAATGCTGTCGCACACTCGATTTTCGTTTTTCTTTTTTCATTCATTGGGAGTACGCGATGGTAGAATGGTCACCAAGTGATACGCATGTAGGCAGGCGTCGTGTACATCCCACACACTTACGCTGACATCCCATCTAGTGAATAGCCTCAGAGGCAAATTCTACACGGATGGGAGCTACAATTTTTCCGCGAGGGTCCTACTATAAGTCAACAGAAATCAACGATGAGTTGGGGACTACGCATGATCGTACCCTAGACTTAGGCTCTCCAAATAACACAGGACCAGGCCCTTCTAGTTAACCAGATTATTGTGGATGTTAGCACACCTTAAGTATGGGGGTACTGAGAATGGGTATTGCTTTTTTCATCTGGAATCACTCCCACATCAAGTACCATTTCGAAATTGCATACCAACAATCAGCTTCCCTGAAGTCATAATCATGTTAGCGACCGAACACAGTTACCTTAGTATAGTGTTTCGGTACAACCAAACCCGTAGTTCAACACTGGGATACCAGTTGCTCGTGCTTAATTAGGGAATCCCGACGTGGTATACATGCGCATCTCATCACTAGAGCAACCATCAATGGAGCAACGCTTTAACACTGGTAAGAAATCAATCTTAGAAAGTCCCGTATTATAGTTAGAACGGGAATGGTAACTCCAAAGACACACGTTGCCAACGAAACCTGTCGCAGTAGATGAGCTCACATAAATATAACTCCATCTGCAGCGATTCTGTGGGGTAGTAGTGCTTGTGCTATGTCGTCACCCGGTGAACATGGGCCATATCAAGCAATACAATCGGTTTAAAATATAGTAATTTTTCTCCAGTATTATGGTGCCGATCATCAGAAACATCCCATCAAGCAAATGAGCGCATAGTGTTTTAACGAACCACAAGTTTGTACTGTAGCTCTCGCTTAACCGGAAGAGTGCGATTATTTTATCTTGTGTAAATTTCCGCCTCTAGGTGCCTCCTTTGGTATTTTGGTGAATATGAGTTGTCTGCAGACAAACTTCAGGACACAGCATATAGAATGCAGCTCTAAGTGGTCCCAAATTGTCTGCTGCTCCAGTTACTTTCCGCCTAACTGCCTACACAACTTTCCGGGACAAGTAAAGAGTCAACAAGGATAGAGGGAACAATTTGCATCCGTTTCAGTTTAGAGCTGCTTCCACCATCAGACCGATGAAGACGACTACAGCCAGCCTCATCTCGCTTTGGTGTGATTTAGGTCTTTTTCCATACAATGCTCATATTCACCTCAGATTCAGAGACGCCTATTGGTATTGGCTACCCACAGCCTGGTCTTAAGTCCGCTCTAATTAATCCAAGAAAACACGCGAGTGGATGGATGAGAAGACGAAGTGAACGGAACTCAGCGTACCCCACCGAAATGCGATTCTTTCATGCGTAAGATACTGGTGAGCGCCGCTTGTATCAGCCATCTTCGGTTTGTTAAGTGGTAGTTCATGGTGCAGATCCGTCTTAATCAATACAGCTTACTTATGTGTGATCTCCGTAACGAAGGTATGCTTCACTGGGTGCTTAAGCGACGTACATACGTTCCCAGTGTCTATCGCACAGGTATATTTGCGCACACTACCTGCGATCAGATTGCAGAGCGTCAGCATTGGCAGACTAATTTCAACTGAATCAATGCCTTATTAACGCTTGGCCACTATGCAGACTGTGCATCAGAAGCTTACTTAATCCTTAGTCAGGTTGCACATGGTCTGATAGCCCAAACAAGAGGGAAATCTAGATAATCGGCAGGATCAAAGCGCCCATAGAGGCCCGAACGGCAGTGCGACAATGAGAATCCATCGATAGAACAGAGCGTTCTGCAACTACATACTACATATTTCGTTAGTACGCGGTAGGCGTGATTGCGCCGTAAGTTGGTGCACACGAAGTTAGTTAATGGCACTGAGTAGATGGCCGCAGTGCTGAGTTAGCATGCTCACGGCTGCTCCTATCAACATCGTACTTTTTACCACTAATCTTAATCATACAACCTTGATTGCTGTATTTGACATTGACAACCATTTTTCTCGCCCCCGGATCAAGCTGTTGTGAGTTGACAACTATCGTGGTCGGAAATCGTGAAAACCGCAGTTTCGGCGTATGGATAACTCGCAATTGCATATCCAGTCAAACTTGTCTAAGGCGACCACTCAAGGGATCGACCAAGTGGTCGCCTTGGACAAGTGATCGCCATGGAGAGGCTCATGCATAGGGCACTAGTCGTAGAAAACTGGGGTTTTTGGCTGGTCGCCATAGCAGGCTGGACTGTAGTAGGAGTGTCTAGAACGTGTCTCAGATTCACATGCTCCGCTGCAATCGCATGCACATACTTGCGATTGGTATCCTAGTCCAATGTCCTCAAAATGGGTCACTAATGCGTTGGTTCCTATCTGAGTCCCTGTCTGGTCAACAGCCTGCACCTTAAGTACGCCGATGGTGGAGCGCTTTGTTTCACTTAATGAGAATCGATGGATGGCTGAAGCTATCTCGGGTAGGTTGTTGACGGTGCCGCAGCCCGAGTCACCCCAGCGCTGGCACGTTTCAGTGGTGTCTCCGCGCTATCACAAACTCGTGACAAGCAGCTACCTGCACAATGCTACGTTCGCACGAGTCGTTCATTCTCATCCAACATGCCTTGCATGTCACTTAGGTAGCCAGGAAATTAATAACAAGACGATATCTGATCTTTATATAACTGCATAAACATGGGTGGCTGTGTTGACGACCCCATCTATGGAACCACTATAGAATGCGCACAACCAAGTTGCCAAAAGTAACTTTAACTAAAGCGCCCACGGCCACGTTAATGATGATTGGACTCAGCAATGGCTCGTGCACTGTGCTTAACCCAAACCAGTGGCGCCCGATTAAGTGGTGCCCAGCATTTTCCAGTCGGCAGGAAATCACTAATATGCCTAACAGTCAATGCTATGGCTATGACGAAGATAGGGTTTGACCTGACACCAGATTTGCAGATTCGAAACAGCAGGCATTAGGTCTACCCATCAGGTTAATATTGTGGCTAATTTGTAACAGATCCTGGCAGGCATGATTGGAGTTCATTTGCATAATGATATAATTAATTAATACGCACATTTATCATGACACGAGAAACTGCATCTGTAGCTGCACAGATCAGTATGTACAAAAGTAACCAAGTTGTTGCACGGGTGATATACACGTGCTATACTGAGGCATGGAATTTATGTGATAGCGATTTGTTGGATGATTGAGGCAAAAGCCAAGGTTTAGAAACCTAGCTGTTTGGACGTTTTTGAGCCCCACTTGGATTAGTTCATGGGGACACTTTCCCCTGTGAATATAGTCATTATGGTATTCAGGTCAACTTGCAAGCTTGTTACTGACTAATGTATCACTGTCACATGACCTGCACGCGATTGGCACTTTATTTCACAGATAGCTCTATCTGACCAGGAGGAAATTGGAGCGCATGCTTGTTTTAGCCTTTGATATAGATAGTGAATAATCATTGTTGCGAAACTTTCGACTTGAGCTATGTTACAGTTTGTGTGTGGGCAGATCAGAATAGGTCATTTTGTGTTACAGTCTGTAAAACAGCAACAAATTATGCTCAAACCACATCCAAAGTGTTTCGAGCTGAACTTTCTTACAACGCTGTCGATTATTCGTGGCAAAAGACCCCAGCAGGAGTTCCAGAGCAATTCGTCTCTCATGTTGCCGTATATTATGCTACAGTTATCGGTGATGGGGTGGGTGAATAGATTAAAAATCTCAACTCCAGCAGGGATTGTGTGGATTTTGTTGGATATGTTAACCACAGATTGTCTGACACGTGCTAACTGGTCTTGGGACTGTTCGGAGAAGTTGGAAGTCGATGGGTAACTAGTTCCGTGATCGCGCGTGGACAGCTGGATAGGACATGTTCGTTGTTCAGTACAATAGGTCCTTCAGGGATGGAACAGGCGTAAGACATAATGCTTGGTTTTTAGTCGTAAGGTTTGTCATCCACATGTGACGCCAGGCTCCAAGTAAGCGTCATGTCAAGACTTATAAATCATTCTGACACCATCGTCGAATAAAAATGGCTGACCATGTTTTACGGATGTAGCGTTGTTAACATGGAGCAGGAAGAGCGAAAAGCAGAACGCGCTCCATTGGATGACCTCACTAATCATTAACGAAGTCGCCAACACCCATCGATGTACAACACATGGGCTTGCAGTATGAGTTGTGGAACAAGCCCCTAACTCGTTTGCTTGCCTAGTGTTGCGGACTTAAATGCAGCAACACCGTGCCTGCGCCAGAGGCACCAAGATTGCGTAGCACATCCCATCTCAGGCCTCATGTAAGTGCTCAAAATTTGCGGGAATATAGGTAGCACGACCTTCGCGAAAACTCCGTAGAGTGCTAAGGTGCTGACCGGCTATTATCGATTCCTTTTCGGCCTTTTACGATTAGAGAGTTATCCTACCAAAATATTCCGACATCAATTTCCTGGGAAGCACGCCCAAACCGCTCGTACCCAAGCCCATATTCATGGGTACGCTCAAAACTGCATTCCACCAAGTTGAAGAGGGCCGGTTCTCGGATACATACGTATAAGCCCTGTCGAGATCACTCCGCAGTGCCGCGTGATCGCTCGCTGTCTTGTTGTCATGCCAGCTAGTAACATCGTCTGCTGGACATAGGAAGTCCGACTGGGGTATACTGGAAAGATCATTGACGAAAACTAGTAATAAACCTGGTCCCAGTACTGATCCTTTGGACACACTACGCTGGACTTCAACTGGGTCGGAAATGAAGCTACGGACTCTCATACTCGGCTGAGGTTGAATGAATAAATTGCTTATCCAACCCAGGAGAGGGTCGCCAACTCCATAGCTACGGACCTGGTGAAGGCGAATGTGGTAATCCTGATGATCGAACGCTTTAGAGCAGTCCAGGTAGACGACGTCGACTACGGCTCTGGCATCAACTGACTCCGTCCAACTTGTTCGGGCTAGCAGCAAGTTTGGTGCAGGACCGTTTTAGGCAGAATCAGTGCTACCGTGACACTATGTGGTTACTATCAAGGTATCCCCTGAGCGCCTCTGCGACGATATTTCAATTACGTTAGATAACACATGGCGGGAGTAGTTCGAGGGTTACGCACGATGTGCACTCTTGTATACGGGAGTGACCGTTCCATCTTCACATAGTTCGAACCTACATTTCGTCAAGGCATCGTCGAAAGAGCCGAGCTGACAGTCGATGTTGGGTGCAGCTATCTATCAACACTGCCTGCCACAAGTAACTTTATTTCCATTTGGACTATTCAAGTTTGGCTAACCGGACCAAATTCGAACATACAAGGCCGGAAGCAGGACCGAGCCTTCAAACTTCCGGTTAGTATCGTTTCTATATGTGCTGTCCATGATCATGAAATCCATCATTTTCGATACGCCAGTGTGCTATTTGGACAACTGCAACATACTACCTAGCAGCACGGCTTTCATTGACAGCGATCGTGCACAACCAATTTACTAGTAGCACGAGGTACTTGTACCTTGTTGGCTGACGTTGGTGAGGACGTTAACGTGATCCACCTAGATTTCTCGAAACAATTATATCGTCTACCTCATCGATTCTCTTTTCCAAGCTCCAGTTTTACGGGATTAGTGACCCTCTGTTAAGATGGATCGCCAGCATTCTCCTCCAGCCGTAATTACTGAACAGACTTCGGAAATCCTTAGCTGGCTCCACACAAATGCTGTGTGATGTGTCTGGGGTTCAGTTCAATGGTCACGAATGTTTTTAGAATTTAGTAGTGACCTTACACATACGATCTCTTCATGTTAGTTACTGTTTACTGCTGACCTCGGTATGACGCAGTATTCGGGCAGATGCCGATCAGAACTTGCATCATCGTGACCTAGATATTGTACACAAGTGGTCAACCCAAAAGCTACTGAAATCCAACGTGAACAAATGCAAGCTACTCTCTATAAGACACCAGCGATAGTTTGACGAACGCAATCTGGGCGTGCTAGTTCAGCATGTGTTGGGTCGCTCCAGGCAATCCGAAAGGGCATCGAAATCTGGTAACCAACACGTCGGCCTCTTGCGACAGGCATTTGGACAAACAGACATCTCTGTATCCCGACTGATGCTCAATGCGTACGTTCGCCCCTATAACAAATACGCAATTTCAACCTGGCAGCCATGGATGAAGCAAGACCACACTGCATTGGGCCAGCCTCACAGTCAGGCTTCCAAATACGTCATTGAACTGCGCAATCTTCCATAGGAGCAAAGGCTGAAATGTTTGGGATTATCCAACGAACGGTATCGCTGATTACGAGGAGACTTCATAATGGCATACTTGATTTTCCCCTATCCAAATCATGTGTGCCTCACTTTACTGTAACTAGCAGAACAGCACAACCGTTTGGATCGCCACAGAACTTTCTTTTCTACTCGTATAGGTCATCCGTGGAAAGCTGTTCCTAAATCGGTCGTATCCAAACCGACACTAACAGTATTTAAAAGACGATTGGAGGATGCACTCATCCCATTTGTTAATTAGCAATGGATCCTGCATCCTACTCTTGGGATATACCATGCATTTATTAGCTATCATCTATTGGTGCCGTGAAACCACGCGGAGTGCAGGACTACAGCATAACAAACGAAAAGTACTTATTCTGATACTTAAAGCACAGTTGTTTTACATAACTTTTTTCGATAACTCCACCAGACCACCAAACGGGACTTGTAATGCAGTGCTTATTAACCCGTATAAAATCTGTTGTTTATGATGGAATACTAGCAAGTGACTTTAACCCGCATCCTTAAAACCTTGGCTAACGCGTGGTACAATGCGTAACTTCTCGTTATATGATTGGGATGTGACTCACAATCTCAAGGGGGAGGAAAGTCACTGAAGTGTAGCTTTGTTAATTTCCGTCACATGGTGTCTCAACCTAGAGAGGTTGAGTGAGGACGAAACCGGTAGTACAGTGGATTGTTCAGAGCACGTAACAGCTGACATTTATTTCGTCTGCATACGGTGATGTGACTAAGCGGACTGGGTCACACTTAGAAGAGATCCGAGGAAGCCTGAGGAAGCACTTGTGTTGAGATAGGAAGATACTCACCATACAGGTCGATTTGTGTCATAAAACCTACCGAAGTTATGAAACCTTGGTCTAAATATTGTTGTTGTGTATCCCAACCCGATCACACACACACACACACACACAACGGGTAATGCAATCAGACCGGCAGTGACTGTCGGCAGGAAGTGACGGTTACATTGTGGATCCGCTGGCCTGCGATCGTGATAGTGCACACTAAGTTACGATAGCTGAGCTGCAATAGGTTGGATATACATCTCACAGCGTGCATGGAGAACAATAATATACACGATGGTCTCATAACATCCCACAGTAGCTTCTAAGCAACATGTATACCCATGCCAAATGACCCACTCGTGAATATAAAAAGTGGGCTGAAATTAAAAACGGTCCAATCTGAACTGCTGAACTCACACTTAATGGCATATGACGCCAACCGGTGATTCTGGTCATTACGCACGCAAAAACTATGAATGACGAAGGGGCTGACTAGTTTGAGTAACTAGCTCACCAGAAAAAACAATTGTCCAAATAATGAATAAAATCAGTAGTGGTCAGCGTGCTTTTAAATCACACCGATATGTGACCAGATGGAGCGTGGAGGTGCGGGTGAAACCTCTCGAGGGACTACCCCGCATGGAATCAGGTCCTCGTGTGACGGTTTCATGAATGACCGTATTACTTCACCAGTTTTTTCTTACTCTACTTCATTCTGCACTGAATATGTTGTGTTCCTGGTTCCTAGTAACTTCATCTCAACCGTCCTACTGTCTGACCGATATTTCCCATTAATATTCCTTAGACCATAGCCTCACTCTTACTTGTGGTGGATTTCCTCTATAGATCTACATCAAAAATCGGTTAACTATTGCACACTTTCCTAATCACCCTGTCTTTGACATCTTCTTTGAGACTAGGAGCCACTGAATAAGCCATGACTGCAGGGAATAGGCACTTAATTTTTGTCTACTTATACGTTTACTTCTCCGTTTTCTACATTACCTTTTCCATGCATAATCACGCACGCCCTAACTATCCACCTACAACTGAACGTTGAAGGGAATGCAACTGAGCTGACCCTGCCTCTCAACCCTTCGGCAGTCCAAAACAAAACTTGATTAGTTCAACTCCATATTTAGACCAAGGAATGCCTAGACACTACGCTATGCCTTAAGTCCCTACGATGTGAATACTGCCTAAATGATTCTGATAAAGCATCATGAGTTTGGTGATCCATCTTAATATAGTCCTTTTCTTATTTTCGCGACTCTAACTTACTACTCACAAATAGCTCCAACTGTATTACTCCAGTCTATTAACTGTGATTGGATATTATACGATTTTGTTTGGTGAATCTAACTGCTTCATCTTTTTCATACTCCCTCTCTCCCCCATCAAACCGCCACCATCATGACACCACCAAGCTGCACCGAAAACAACCAAATGAGAATGCGCCGGGACTGATAACATACGATGACAAAAGTCCCAAGTGAAGATATCCGCAAAAACATTCCTAATGAAACCCTGTAAAACCCAAACCATTGACAACGTCGCACACCTGAGCATGTTGCAGGGCAAATATGATCCGTCTCTTTGTGGGGCTCGGTTTCTCGGTACCACGAGAAATATACCTGCTTATTTAATTATTTAATCAAATTCTGGGAAGGCAACGATACAGAGATGTAGCCTTTACCACCGAGGTCTCGAGGTAACTAGGATTTGCATATGAATGAATAGGCACCAGACCAGAAATTGGCTACTTCAGTGGACCCTGCTCTACTGACACCATAGGGACCATAGAAAATACTGCAAGTTTTATGTGCAAGCCAGTTTGCACACTGGTGACGAGTCAGGACGTCTATTCTTGTCAGGAAGCATGTTTTTCACAATGGGGTCAAATTGGCTTCACAGTACCAAAGATGTGACTTCTTACCTGTTACCATAGCAGCGTTAGATGAATTATTGTGCAAATCTACAACGCCTAAATGCAGTCTATACGGCGAAACTGATCCTCTAGAACCGCACAGAGCAGTATACGCAGATTAACTACGCTTGAAATCAGTACTGTGGTGTATAATTATAGGGCCACTATGTTGTGTTTTGCCGGAATTGCTTGTGAACGCTAGCGCACAATCAGCAGTACGGACACCCCAAATTTAATGCAATGTCAATCGATTGACTCAAATGAATCGACAAAGACGTCTACTACAGTGAGATCGGTCTAACTGTGTCAGTAATCGGTGCCCACGGTTGTGGGTGACTCATGTCAAGCAGCTTGAGTGGAACACATTGGTCAGCTTGGGTTCAAGGTATATAAGGAATAGGATCTCGGAAAGTGGACACCATAGAGTAGGACACACTTTTCGCAGAGGGCCACCTTTTCTGTTACTAATATGTCAGGCCATTTCTAGCCTAACATTTAGATAATAACCAAAGATGATAATAGTTATAAATTACTCTTTGCAAGCTTTTAAGATGATGGGGGAACTGACAGGCTCAGAGGCACTGGTTTTGATACGCAAGATATCACATAGTTGAGAACCAGTCTCGCTCTCATACGGTTATTGCTAAAATCCAAAACTGAGAATGCCTGCTCAAACGAGTATGTCGAGCTAAACAAGCTAGCATTACCATAGCAAATGTTCGAATTTTTTTGGAATCTGTCTTTATCCACCCGGTGGTAAAATTTGAGGAAAGGGAGCTGTTGGTGCCGACTGCAACCTTCAACATTACTTTGCAGCTCAATGGGCTCCAGTTGCAAGTGGCTGGAACATTGCAAGGATCCACAGAGAAGGGCGAAAAAAGACCTTTTAGATTCCTGAAAACGCCTTTGAAACCCATCAGTCAGAGATACAATATCTGCGACACATTTCTGCATTTGTGCATTGACGTTAATTTCTGGAAGACATCATGGTTTCCTGTAGTGATGGTAAGTGTGTGGTATTCGGCTGCGTCTGAGAAAGTTTGGAGAAGTTGCAGCTTATTCTTAAAGCCTGATGTGTGGATATAATTAGCATACCACTGCATTTTGATTCTGAAGGTTCGTCTTCAGCATGTTCATGTGCCGTATATTATCAACTAAAATACAAAATAAGTCAGCCAAGCAGGATCAGATAGTTCTGGCCTCTCGACTATGAGTTTCACATTTGTAAAGATGAGGTCAAGTACCGATGGTTTGTTATCAGCTCTACCTGGTTGGTGAGCTAATGGGATTGTAGAGCGGGAAATTTGCTATAAGGTTGTACAGTTGGGCCTTGTGTGTTTCGGTGGGCGATGCCGACGTTTCCAAGTCGTGCACGCGGAAATCGCGGGAAATAAGAACGTAGCTGTGAATTGGGAGTAAGCATTTCGTCAGTGATGATATTAGGTGGGAATCCAACTCTGGGGTGGACGATGGGGAGCGATATACGACTGCCACGAAGCAGTTGTCGTTGTGTCTCAGACGCAAACGGCACCATATCGAATCGGTGACCTGCGTTTCTGGATAATCCAATGATTCGCAATGTAAGTCGTTACGATAGTATAGGATAACACCACCTCCCTGCTTGGACGATCGTGTCGGAACAAGGACATACCCTGAATCGCGATCTCACCATCCGTAATCCATGAGTGCAACCATTTCTCGGTTATGATGAGATTCCAACCGTTTGTTGCCTGACTCAGCCGAAGCTCGGTGATTTTGCTGCAGAGGCCTTGGGCATTCGTGTACATGCAAGAAAATGTTTCGGTTCTCAGCAACATTCCGAGACAATTGTGGCTAGAATGAGAGGGAATGCCCATCGATGTACGGTCGGGTGCTTGTCTTTTTGTGATATTATCGGCAAGTCGCTTGGAGTTGGACGCAGCAGCAACGTGATTAGCCACTCTGACAACAGATCGCACAATGCTGAAAGATTGCACAGGAAGATCCTAACTTCCTTGAGACCTGCTCCGGTGTGAATTTCGGATAAGATCACTACTTCCTTTGCCTGTTGTGGTGGTGCTTTAAGTCGGACGACAATTTCGCTCGTCTCTTTGAACCGGACATCGGTTGGCTGTCTGTTCCGATGTGAATACCAGCGTTCCAGTAGCGTGTGTCATCTGCATAGTTTGTAACACAACCTTACTTATCCTTAGGCGCCACTCTTTATAGCTTTCTGATCTTGTCAGCTTCGAGCGTGCAGTAGCAACAACGTCATTCAAGAGCAGGTTCTCACGAGTATAGCGCCACTGCTCCTGATCATGTGCCTTTGTTTCGCATTCATCGTGCTCGGGAGACTCGTGGACGCAATGGACAAAACGGTTCTAGCTGCGGTGTTTAGCCGGAACTCTTCTAAATTCCTCGCTCGCTTGCGCTCACCCCGGGGAACGTCTGGAAAGAGGCAGAACAAACCGATTTCGTTCTGGAGATGAGCGTTCGGAAACAACGCTGTTCCGCCCCAACGACAGAGTTTAGCACAACCCGAAGAAGCCTGACTTCGCCATAACGCTTGGAATTCGGGTGGCGGGTGATCCTTGTCAAGTTAGAGAGTTTAGTCAGAATACAGAGGACGTTACTTATGGCATTCCGTTGATTCACGTCATCCACTTGTTTTCCTTTCAAAGAATTCGTGGTTGTCTCGGGAACGTTTCTGAATGTCTTTCCTGGGTGTATAGAACGTAGTTGGGAGACACATCGATTAGCTGTGCGTCCGTGCAGCGTTGCCTTTCACATTACTTATGGGTGTGGTAATAGAAACAGTAGCATCTGGTTTGTAACTGCACTTTGATGCAACAACGGCCCAGCTGCCACTGGTATTTGCATGATTCCTGGGTTTCGGCAAAGTCTGGTGGGAGGAAGTGGATTTGTTGGAAATTACTGTAAATGGACTGGGAGGGATATGTTCGGAAACGCTCAAGCGATTTGGATTATTAGCAATGTTTGCAGGCGCCACTTTATTAGTGTAGCATCCGGTGTTGTTGATTTGGCTTTGCAGTGGAGTTCGGTGGAGGGTCCTGTGTCAGACATCCTGGTATGCTTGTTCCTACCGAAGTTATTTTGGTGCTTAGCCTCTACTTAACTACGTCTGTATGTCTCTCATATTTCTGGGACAGTGTAATTACGATTTTAACAAGTGGGACAATATTACGCTTTGCACAGAAGCAAAATGAGTCAGGCCTGATGACGATCAGCCTGCACTCGCTTGGTGTGATTTTCCCGCATTTCTCCTGGAAATATTTTAAGCAATTTTCACAGAAAATCCCTATTTTGACTCTTATTGCACGCTCCGCATGCACCTTTAGGCACCGCGGCTCGGTTATTTGCACTCCTCAGGGCACGTGAATGTGTGATGGTTACTCCTACCCAGGACCCTGGATTGCTTGATCCGGCGTCAAGGTCAGTCTGCCGGGCCGGCGGCGGTCTCCATCTTGCGGCCGCGCGCAGATGGTGGGGTTCAGCGGTACGCACACAAGCACACGAAGACGCAGCGTCTATTGATGGGGTCGCATTACACGACGACACGCGGGGCGTTGGCAAATTAACCTAATTGCCTCGGACGTGATCTTTAGTAGGTTAATGAAGCAAAATGTCACGTAACTGTTATGCTTCCGTCTGTAGGGATGGTTGCAGGGTCGTTTGAGAGTCCTCAGATTCTTCTACCGAAGGTGACAAAAGTTATTCTCGAAAAGTTCATGAGTGATGTGATATCATAAACGGAACTCGACAAAGAATGTGCTGAAACTCGAAACGGAAGTAGCAGTATGGTCCACATTAGTTAAATCCAAGAGATGGAAAGCACTGAGTAGCGCTCTTCGAACTGATTCGAAAGATCACACGCGAAACGGTCGTCAGACTTAAAACACCGCCTCAGCAAGCAAACGAATTAGTGATCTTATCCGAAATTCACATCGGTAGGAGGTCTGAAGGAAGAGGATTTTCCCATGCAATCTTGCAGCCACGGCATGCACTGTGTAATCTGTGCTGTCAGAGGGGCTATCACGATGCCACTGCACCCAACTCCAAGCGACTCGCTGATGATAACGCAAAAAACGGCTAGCGACCGACCATACAACAGGCTGGCTTGCCGAACAACTCCTTCGTGGTGCTAGCTGGGTGGTTCGGGTTAATTCCCAGCGAATAGTTCGGCGTCAGTGTTCCAGGACGTGGCGGGTTTTCGCCTGGCAAACGGCCTCCCTACCAGTAGGCTCGATCTTCCGTTTAACAACACTGCGACGTGGCGCATGTGACGCGCCACTAAATAAAGTCACTACCTCTTCCTCTTCCGGAGGATCCTCACTTCACGAACGTCATCCAGTTCAAAGAGTACCTCTGATCCTTTCATACAATGGCGAACACAGCAAACAAACTCACTGATTCAGTCACACTTAGCAAGTTCACTCACCATTCCCACTAACGCATACCCTTACATATATACAGACCCAACATTCCAGTCTGTTTGTGGTTAACTTGATGTATTTTTATAAAACTGCCGACCATACCTTTCTGTATTATCATGAGCATGCCTTCGCAAGGGTGTCTCGCACTGCCGGGAATAAAATATTTATTTGTTTATTTATTTAATAATGTGTGTGGATAACTGGAAGACCACAGCGAGTGAAGCGAGAGCCGAGATGAAGTGCGGCCGTACCGTAGTCAGAAAAATGTGGCAGCAACAACGAGAGGACGGGTCGCTTGAAATATAGGTCTTGCGGAAAACGACCCGTGTAGGTTAGTACATACATTTCCACCATTTCGCGCCGATAACATACAAGCGAAATTTGGTACCTTGCCTGTACTACCGGGCTACGATTGGTTGCAGCCCAGAGATGCTGGAAACGGAGCAAGATTTCATACTCAAGACACTGGAAAGCAACGGGTACCCAACCGCTTTCATTAAATAGCATTCCAAGCCGTGTTCAAAGCACGTGTCGATGGTGCACTGACCGTACTACACCATGTCACGTAACCAAAACGACCTATACATACAGCAGAAAAGCAAACACAAATCAACCCACCTCCAATTTTGCCCTGAAACCAAACACGGAAACCTTAGATAATACACAAACCAAGTGTGAACTGCTCAGACGTGGGCACTGTAACCGGCGTTTGAAGTTTTTTCGCCGCAATATACCATTGAGCATATATCAGGAGGTATCAACCATCTAGCAGCAAAAGCAAAGGAAGAGGTGCAGAAAACATGGTGAAATGCAGCCAATTACTAAAATGATCGTATATATTACACTTGACTCAGTCAGACTTAATATATTGTGGAACAAGCGTAAGGCGGTCTAGCTCAGCTGCTGTGAAGAAGCACAATAAAATGCAAAATCAACCTCAGCATGAGGCACTGTTGCTGCACACAGGCTTTGGTACAGACCCGTGACTTATGGCCGGGGGAGCGGCGAACATAATACTGGCCGAGACTGCCACATCAGCAGAGCTATGAGCTGATGCGTCACGCTGATAGCCAGGTAGCTCACCATACAATTAGGTGAGTATCAATATCGTTCGTCGGTTGACGTACTTTTAGTGGTCAAGGCGAGGTAGTTTCACTTGTTGGGTAGCATGCTGACCGGTGTATGTAGTCATTTGGTGAACTCTTCTGCTTGGTAAATCAGTTAGCTACACGTCAGGAGTTGTGGAATTTGGCTTACCCATCAAACTGACAGATTTCGTCGGTATTCCGGAGCT
Organism: Dicrocoelium dendriticum; assembly: GCA_944474145.2. NCBI lineage: Eukaryota > Metazoa > Platyhelminthes > Trematoda > Plagiorchiida > Dicrocoeliidae > Dicrocoelium > Dicrocoelium dendriticum. The sequence goes on along the minus strand of OX104063.1, from coordinate 210,469,289 downwards.
TCCCTTTGCATAGCGGCACTGACAACTTTCGCTTACTCTCGAGCAATCAGTTCAGCGTTAGATCGAATCGTTATCTACAGTGGTTACTTAAGTCTGTCTTAACTACTGTCTGGGGTATGTTATTGGAGCCCTGAGAGAGCAATGGGTGAGTACGAAGGAGTGGTGCCGAAGCAGATTGCTCTACTGCGCTATGCTCATCGGTTGACAGGCCCACAGCATACCTCACGTAATAGCTACTATCCCGACACCTTGGTGTGAGGTGCATTAGTTATAACTCACCCATGGTAGAAGGAATTACACACTCGGTGGATAGGCTGAGGGTAACTGTAGCAAGTAATTCCGGTGGAACTGGTGACGCTCTTAGGGTTGTTTCAAAACCGTATGTTTATTTGTACTGGAGTGTAAGACCGGTGACCACCGCAGTGGATTGGGGTAGGTACCAGAACTGGCTAGTCACCAACACACTGGATGGATTATGCCTGTCAGTGGTGGTAAAAGAGAGAATCAGCCTGCCAACGGGTGTAACAATTGCAACTATCCTATTCACCACTGTTGAACCTAGAGTTAATGGTGTGGAAATGATCATTTCTGGATCGGCCCACATCCAAAAGAAAGGCACTCATCGGTAGGGAGGCACGGGGACGACAACGGATTGTGCAAGAATGTCACGGCAGCACTCCACATGCGGTTGATATAGTCCAGCTTAAAATACACTCATGAGGCCGTAGTCTACACACTTTAAGTTCAAAGCTGTTCGGTGATCCTGCGTCATTTTACCGATAACAATGACCTAGTAGGGACATCAAAGCTCCGCGTACTGAGCCAGGCATAGTGTGTCATGACAATAACCCAGGCATAAAATGCCGGAAAAATGACAAGCATAGGACACTAATCGTATGCCGTGCTGAGTCACTAGCTAAGTCCGGTACATGCAATTTAAGAGTCGTGTCAAGTGGACAGGGAGTATATGCGAATCAACTGACAAAATTTGGCTCCGGGTTACTTTGATTGGTCAACCCCACCCTAGCGAACTATAGTTTGTCTTGGGCACTTCCGAAGGTCTCAATTTGTTCGGCAGGTAATTTGTTCCAACGCGTCATCCGTCCATCCTTGTTCCGATGGTATTTCTTGTTTATGCATGTCGGCAGCACTGGCTGTCTTATTATCAACAGTGAGCACTATTGTGGAAGTGCATAATGGTGTACGTATTGTCCATTTTACGTTTGTAAAGTAGCGTTTCCTAAACACATTTTCACAGGGGCTATGGCTGTCACTTGCGTGAAGACCACTTTCTCGCCGACTAAAAGTGCAAAGCGATTTTGCACACACCTACACACCAGCATCGAGTGTGACGGTCACATCACCGATACGGTCGGATTGTTTGTTTACGGTGCGAGTCGGCTGCACAAGGCATCGTGTCTAGAACCGCTGCGTGCACCGGTAACAGTGATTGTGGCGTCCCGATACTCGTCTGGGCACTGTCGTTGTTGTTGAATAAAGCAATATGTGCAAACCAGTGTAAACTTGATGTCGGTGCTGCTGAGTTCCCGCGATTCGTACACCATAGAAGCTACTTGTCTCTAAGTGTTGCCGCACACAGGTGTTCGCCGAACTTCCGTGGTTTTACTGAATCACCATATACGGTTGTTCCAGTTACCAACCTTTTAAACTAGCTGAGAAACGGACAAGACTAAAGCGGTGACCTACAAAACCTGGCTTGAAAATACCATTCCATCAACCCTTTACAATGTACTAGTGTATTACAGGACGAAGAATGTCACTCCCGGATCACTGGCTTTTGAGTAGTTAGTACCGCTAAGAGGTTGGTCATACTGATGTTGCATCCTTGATGCTTCTTCACCGCAGTTAAGCTAAACCAACTTACACTTAAACTAGGTCTTTTTAAGCTTTCTAAAGTTCATTCCACTTTATTTGGTTTGTTCTGCCTACCTGACTAATCTTCTAGCAACTGGCCACGTTGCTTCCGCTAACTGTGGTTCTCCGTTAACTTTATTGCGTTTGTAGTATTTTTAAGTAACTTGTGGACATTTCTTACTTATCGCGGATTCGTTACTAACCAACTTACTTCATACGCTAATTTAGGGTGGGGTTATGTCTGCATAGCCGTATTCTTTGACAGATATATTTTATTTGATAACGTGATTGGAAGTGATTGGCTGTTGTTTGACGACATCTCCGGTGTGGCTGCGCTTGATGTACATGTTGACAAGGTGCCTACCTGTCTATTGTCCACTACCTCGTCCATCTGGCTCCAGAAGACAGTTGATCGTTGCTGGAGGGGACAGGGTGCATGGCCCTTGTGGCCGTGTTAGGCTCGAAGAGTGGTTCCATGCAGTCAGTGTGGAGCGGACTACGGTCCAGCCACCGCCTTGTGTGCGCTTGATTCCCAAATACAGCGTGCTTGTGTTTGCCTGTGAAGGAGTGTGTGCCGGCTCTGTTGATAAAACGTGGCTCCCATCCACATGCTTCCCGGTCTTTTTCCTTCGGGTTTACACTGGATATGGGGTGTGTGGATGGAGCTGTGGATGGTACAGCGCAAACCCCCCGTGGTGCCTCTGTAGGCGCAGGTGTTCTGTGGCTGACCACAGTGACGCAAATTCGAAACCGGATGCCGCCAACCATACTACAACATAGTCCGCTATTCATTCGTTAAGTTAGGTGAAAGGAGATTATCATGTTGAATGCTATCCGCACTTCACCAACGAGCGGCCTGCTGAAGTACCACTCAGTTTGATGTGATCGATAATCCGTAACAATGTTCGCAGTTTGACATCCCCTACTGTGATGGCCGCAAGTCGTTTGAGTGGACAGGGATAACCCGACGCGAAAGACTATCTCAAACAAACACCACCAAAGCTAGTTTACCACGTTCACACGGGAAGTAGGGATACTGTAGTATTGGATCGCTCTATCGCGAACGAAACACCACTTGTCTCTCCCAACAATGCCGATATTCTCCACTTCGAATGCGATCCCGATAGCCGTACTGGCCGAGGTTTGTTTAAAGTAAACCGTGACCTCAGTTGCGTGTCGCAATCCAGAAGACCATCAAATACTGCAAAACCCAATAATGAAAAACATCTTGGTTACAGACGAGGGAAAGCGGATTGCCGAAACAGCAACGAGCAGAAATCACATGCGTGTCAACGAACCCTGTTTGACGACACGAAGCAAAATTGCAAATAAATAATAATACCATTAGCATACTGTCGGAACGAAAAGCTCCACTCTTAATTCAAGGAAGACAGGAATCGAATGAAAAGCTTACAAACCTCCGTGTTTATAGCCCATCCGTAAACGAAAGTGGCACCCTCTGCAAATTCGCCTGTCATGAAGCGTCGGTTACCAAAACGTAAAGCAACTACCAGTCTATGCTTCTAAAACCCCCTTAGCTCCTAATGTCTGTAATAGTGTCGCAAGTAAATGTTCAGCAACTGTTACTGCGATTGTATCCTCAGTAATAAACAGAATTGCCTTATTAGAAGAGCAGTTAAATAAACAAAGGTAAAAATTTGCGCTTGCATTCTGTCGCGGATTGCCTGACATCTGTTTCCTATTTAATTGATCCACCTTCCAACGCAAAGCACAGGCATATGAATGGGTCATTAAACAAAAATTCTATGACTGAGGTAACTGAAAGATATGAGCATACCGAAAACGCTATTGCCCCGGACGATATAAAGCTTACAACTATCAGAAATGCGGTCGCAAAGACCCACAGCATACTAATAAAATATAATAACTACCATAGAAAAAATTGTTGCATCATCCATGCCCAACGCTTTTCCGATCCAATAGGGCAATTTTTGCGAGCATATTAATTGCAGATCACAAGCTGTGAGGTCTTTTCTGAGATTAGACCAGGTAATCTTTTTTGAAGACAGAACCCCCGTCCAACGTATAATTCCTCATGCTGAATCTAACAATAACACCAAAGAGCATGAACAACAATTCCACTTATTTTTCACTGAAATCAATGGAAGGGATTGCATGCGGTAGATTTTATTGGCCCGTTTGGCACAACCGTCGATTTAGATCATTCTGGAGCAACCACTGACTCTCCAAATGCTATGGAGGTCATTTGTGAGGGCACTACCAGTGCACAGGATGTCGTCTGCTCAGATACAGAGAAAGCTCCGTCTGTAGATACGGTCTCAAACTCGTCCATTCAGTAAGTATTCAGATATTTATCTTATAGTGCCTGATTATCTCAAACTGGCCACAAAAAATCCTCGAGTTTTTCACGGGGAATAGACATTAGTGTGCTTAATGCATCAAAACTACACCCTTATCAGGAAGCAAAATATCTGAATACATGCCATCTACTCGTGATAACAGTAGTCATCCTTGCAAGCTTTTTATTCCGAGAAAGAGCCCTAATGGGGTTGGGATGAAACCCAATAATCCCACCATGGCTAATAATGACAACAATCTCACGTTACCTGTAAAACATGGACCCCTAAACTCTCAGAATACGCTTGCTGACTCACTGGTCATTAGGCCTGAAACTTGGGTTACGAAAAACGGGTACACTTTCTTCTCGTTATTTCTACTCACCCCCACTTCCTTTACCACCTGCTTTGAGTAACTTCACAATACAACCACACTTGCATACGTTCAACTCTCCCAAACTATCTCACATTTTGCAATTGCTCCACCCATTCCGTCTCCGCCTTTACTATCAACGGATGCTATATAAATCTCACCATGAAGGAGTTAGTGCAGATAGCTCTGCAGCTAATAAAGGCTCAAATTCTGATGGCTGTTGGGGCTTAAACATTTGTCAGAATGCTAACCGCACTTAATATAGGTTCACTGTTAAATAGGATTCACGTTCCATACCTTAGGGTTTCTTAATTAACCTGATCTTTTCTTGCTTACTGAAACTTGGTGCAAACAATTGTGTCAAGTCAAATGATTTCAATTGATGGATATAAACTGATCAGAAGTATTCGAAACTCCCGCAGGGTGGAGGTTGGACTATTTACTACTCACAAAACTCGTTTGTTTCTGAGTACACGCTTCCGTTTATCTCTCCATCTCTTGATTTTGTCTGGCTACTCTTTTCGTCCGGTGGAAACCGATCTATTGTAGGTTGCATATACCGCCTACCAGGTACCAGTAAGTACGAAGAGATCCAATTAGTAAATATTTTAGCCGCATTACAAGATTTACTCTGCAAAGAAAGGCATTTGTGGGGACTTCAGCCTGTCTAACAAATACTGGTCTAGGTTACTATCTACCGAGAATCACGCAAACTTTATAACTTTTATGACTGAAGGATGGACTCAACATTTCTTTTCACCTACTAGGGGCAAAAGTGTGCTGGACCTAGCTTTTACTTTAGGCGCCATTTCCATTTTCATTGAGGCACTACGTGGCCTCCCAGGATGCGAGCACAAATTAGTTGCCTGCAAAACAGGTCGACCGCCCTCTGGTCTAGTCTAAAATATATTCTATCCTCCCTCAAAGTGTGAACGGGGACTCATTTTCTATCATACCTGTCTCAAAATTGCAACTATTACTGAAAAAAGAGAAAACAACTAAATAAAGAAATAAATGATATATTCCTCGGCCATTCAAGGTGCAGTCCAAGTATGTGGTCTGGCTCGAAGGTATACAAAATCTCATAATTTCAGCGTACTTTCGCATCTCCATAGGCTTGTAGTTGAAACGGATGCCAGGAAAGCTACTCCACTTAGGCAATAAATGGAACGCATTTTACACAGCAAAAGCAAAGCTGGTGAACTAAACAACTTATTAAAGAAATGAAAAGAATGGCAAACAGATCAGCTTTCACATATTATCACATCAGACGGCAGTGTTGTCGACATGCCTACTGCTATGGCGAATGCCTTTAATGCAAACTTTGCTGAATCTTACAGTAACCAAATACGACTCTGGTATCTTCAGTCTCATCTGTCACCCTCGAAACAATTTCGTTTGTCGTCTTCAACATTTGGGTCCTTAAGCGTTTGAATAATACTTCAGCCAGCTCATAACCCTGGTCCCGATGGTCTTTTTTCAACCGTAATCAAGGTTGCTGGTGATGGTACACCAGAGCTATAACTGAATATTCCCCTTTCCTTGCACTCAGTACTTGCACTCAGTATCCTGCTAGATGGAAGGAATCTGTTGTCATACCGCGACATAACTGGTCCTAAAACAAATATTCGTAATTATCACTCCCAGCTTATCACAATTGATGGAGAGAATTGTAAAGAAGCGACTCACTTCTTTCCTGTTATCTCAAAGTCTTCTTTCACCTTTGCAGCATGGATTTTTAAAGTCTCGCTTGTGCATAACATACCAAAATGACTGCTTAAATAATCTCACCGGAGAGATTGACTCTGGTCTTCCGTGCATTGTCATATATCTTGACATGCAGAAAGCGTTTGATCGACTCTTGCACAAAAGATTCTTATCGAAACTGAGTATTTTTGGCATTTCAAATCCGCTTCTTTTTTGGCTTAAATCCTATCTGACCGGACACTCCCAGATAGTCCAAATAAATGGGTTCATGTCTACGCCCCAACAAGTTAATAGTGGCGTCATTCAATGAAGAGTTTTAGGTCCTCTTCTTTCCTTCTTGTACATTAACCATATTCTAATTGTCGTACGCTTTGGAAGCTCATACATGTTTGCAGATGATTGGAAGATAGTATATTCGTTCCACTCATCCCTATACAAAACTAAAATAGCAAATAGTAAATATGACCTACAAACCATAGAGGACTGGGCTGCGAAGTGACAAATGCACTTCTCCAAATCAAAATACAACATCATGACTTATGGATGCTATATTGAGGCAGGATTATTTCTACTTCATGGCGATCCCATTCCAGTGTGCTCTTCTATCAGAGATTTAGGACTGAGGTATTCCAGTTCATTAAATTTCAGCGAACATGCGAACTACGTTGTCATCAAAGCAACTCACGTATCGAGACATATTAGTCAGTTACTAACACTGCGAGACAAGGCCATAGCATATAAAATCAATGTAAGCCCCTTGTTAGAATACTGTTGCCTTACCTTCAGCAATTTACATACATGTGATCTGAAAGCCATAGCAAAAGTTCAACTCGTCTTTACCAAACGCATCTTTGGTTACTCCACACGCTCCTTCTAAGGATAGATGTATTGAACTAAAACTTGAGCCTTTATGGCTGCGTAGATTACATTTAAAACTTGGTTTCCTTCACAAAGTTGTGGCATAACAAGCATAGCAAACAGTACTCTACGCAATTTTGGCTGGAAAACAGAAGTAAAATACACGACGCCGAATGTGTGATTGTAGTACCTCCATACAAGACCACATTAAGAGACATTTTATAAAGTTCAGCCTGATATGGAGCACGCTACTTAACTGCATTCGATGTACAAAAACTTGAGCGTATTCAATAAATTATGTAAGGTTTTCCTGACACCAGCAAAAGTAAAACAGACCTTAATTTTGCGATTGATCGAAGGTAGATTGTTTGAGGAAGGACCGGTTCAAATTTGTAATAGACCACGGTAGTCACTTGCTGTAGATGATTAGTCTTTCTCCAAGTTTGATTTTTAATATCACTGGAAACCTGCTCTATGTTAACTTTGCACTCATCAACAATCTCTCATTTCTTTTTCATGTCTCTACCGAGGGATCAATAACGGATATTTGCTTTGCGATCAATCGTCTGGAATTAATAAACTAATCGTCTTCTCATTCTGATGGTTTCAATTGTTCTTCTTTTGAGATGGATCACCTACAATAGCGGAGACAATATCAACTGCTTCTGTGCTATCTTAGCTACTTTTTACTCATTACTAAACGCTGGCCGGAATGTACCATGTCTTTCTCGCTTAATTCCCATACCGTCTTTGTTATTCACCAATCCGTTACGCACTTTTGCTTGGCCCATTCGCAAAAGGTAGTTATTAAAATTATACTCGTTAATTCCTCTTACTTTATATTCTTCCTTATTTCACTGTTGGGCACGACTCGTCTGATCTCTTGTGGTGACGGATTACAGTTTCCAAGCTAAAAATTATACCCATGCAAAGCTTACTGCCGTTGACTAATTGGTATATAACAAAATGTGCCATATTTGAATGATCCGCATGTCGGAAGGGGCTGAGGCCTCATCACGCATAATGCCCCCATAAAACAGTCCTTATAAAAGACATTTGGGAAACAGGTGCTGGCTTACATACTATTTTGCCACGCCGGCGCACAGCCAGTTGGAGCATGAAAGTGCGGGTGAAATCCATCGAGGAAATTCCCCGCATGGAAGCAGGTCCCCTGGGGACGATTCCATGGTTGGCCGTATTACTTTACTTTAACTTTGGCTATATCTGCAACTGTTATTGTTCCCAGTTTCTTAATCTCTGATACCTTCAGACTGCTAATCACTTAAAAACCCATTTGGGATCCGTTGTACAAAACATGAACGATTACCTATGTTATGCGATCTCGTCGTACAGACTGATCAGGCCACTCAGTTGGACTGTGCCTCGCGCCGTCGAGGAATAGACAGTTTATTTAATTACGTAGTTAGTTATACTCAAGCACTGATTGGATGATACTGAAGCATTAGGTGTGTGATTGGATTGCAACGCGCAATCCCAGCAGCGGATTGGGGCCTATGAACGGCTCGTGATGCTGGTCTCTACCTGTCTCCCTATGCCCCCTGTTCTGCATTGCCAGGACAGCCAACTTCTTGGCTCGTGTTCAACAATCACGAACTACTCGCTTTCTGTCTATGCCTATTCCAACCATCGGAATCGCTGGCTTACCACGGCTCACACATAATTTCCTTCATTTCACAGTTCTGTTCTTCCTTCGAACACCCCAATAGTATCAAACCAGCAGCCAAGCGCCCCGGGGGAGACGACGATAGCGACATCAATGAATGTATCCCTTCACCAGCCATCCACATCACAGCAAGAAGAGGATTTACTAGACTTAGCGACCAACAATATGCTCATGCATTACTACGATTTATGCCCGCACTCTTTTTCCTCGAACATAAGCTTAGGTCGGCACCTAACATATCACCGCTCCAATGCAATGGGATTTTTGCTCGACACTGCATTTGTCAAATAGATGAAGTACAAAAGCTCAGTATGCAGTAAAACGTAAAATGTCTCAGCACCGCCGTCCAGCCCATTTGGATGATTACAACACAGAGAGCCTAGCATATTTATTCCATCACTGTAATTGGTCTGCGCTAGAAGGCGAGACACTTCTGGCCTACGCCACGCAAATGGCACATTCTGCCCCGGATCTTTCACAGTTGCACAGGCAGCTCCGCATCCGACTTACCTGCCGATCAAGTGCTTGCATTTGGAAACGATTGTAGTATCTCGCTCGGAACATCACAGAAGCAAGAAAACCCCTCGTTAACTGCTCAGCTATTACAGTTACGCACGCTGCCTCACGATCCCTCTTCACTCAGCTGCCAACTTCCCCTTATTACCCACTGGCCGAAGAGGTCCACCCGCCACTCCATGTGAACCACACAGGTCTGATTTCACCCATAGTGACACAATTCCCATTTGAATAACTATCAAGACTACTCTATAATCATGCTAAATGTCAGCACATACCACGTACGTTACCCTAACATAGGCTGGCGACAGCCCGCCATTCCATCGTCCAATCTATCAGTATCCTCCGCCTCAATATGCGGAACCACCCCACGGGTCGGCGAATCGACAACGACGCGAAGTCAGCTGCAGATACCTGGTAGCTAGAGATAGCGACTACAAGCGGCCAGACTACCTTTCAAAACCTTCTGGCGGTAGCGAGAGAAACAATGACCCAATGCATCTCACAAGCTGAACACCGTGCAGCTACCTTGCGAACAGTTATTGATGACCAGGAAACGGAGTAAGTTAAGACAGCACTTAGTAACGCCACGGGAAGAGTATGCTCAAATCTCCTTCCACACATATGGTGGCATAGTAAGCGCAGGCAACGAGCATCCTCAGTCACCTAAAGCCGTGAGCGTGGATGACTTCAAAACGACCTCATCCAGCGCCTCTACCATCAGTGAAGGAAAGACGCCGCAGTGACAGTAATTAGTAGTCAATGAAAAACTGCATTCATGTCGGATGAAGAGGCGATCACAGGCTTCAACCACTTCTGAAAGGATGTGGTCTCGCAACCCCCAATACTTGATAACCGGGAGCCACACGAATGTGACAATAATAATTGGGACCTTGTAAAACCCATAACCATTGAGGAAACGACTTATGTACTGCGGGTAATGGATGGATCTGCACCCGAGGCAGACTGTATCATACCGAAGGACATCAGTCGAGTGGATCCACGATTCAAAGGGTCATTTTCCAATTGCTCATTAACCTGTTCCCCTTATCCTTATCACAATAACGTGGCCCGTTCCAAAAATTCCCAACGCATCCAGGCCTGAAGATTTTTGTACAATTTCCGTAATTCCAGTCCGCTCATCTTTTTCATCGAATTTTATTTGTTCACTGGATTCATGCTCTCCAAGCCGACAGTCTACAATTTGGTTTCGTAAAGATGGCAGCTTTGAGGCACCCAATATATTACACTCCGCCTTAAGTTGTTCACACTTGAACGATATCCCTTTATCCACTGCTTCTCTTGACATTTCAGAAGCCTTTGCTCCCATCTCCCACGTTTCAATGCTAGGAGCACTACATCTTTCGGTACCTTCATATTTCTTCTACATTACCTAGTCTTGTTACCTCTCCAGACTCTCAATCGTCAACGGTCTGAGGATTCACCCAGAGCGTGGAGCCCGTCAGTGAGATTCATATTTCTCTTGCTCGTCATCATGGCCTTTCATGAAGCATTACACACATCGTCTGACACAGTGGATTTCCCCAGCAGGTCTCATCTATCCTATCGAGGAGTAGATGATGTCCTACTTTTCGCTCGCGAGGGAGAATCCCTGATCGAACGCAAATGGGATTATCGATAAATCACATGAACTCAGTAGCACTGGATCTCACCGTCGACAGGAAAAGAAATTTTTTGCCTACTTTGAAGACTGCACGTCCTGTGGCGCCTTTCACATTTCATCAATCCGGCATTCTGGCTGCTTGGACTGCCATTTGATTGGAAGGGTTAACGCTAACCGAAGTCACTAGACCAACTAAAAACACAGCTGCAGGAAATATCTCAAGCTCCAAACCCCACCAGCACACGAATATCTTGCGCTCCTATCTGTTACCACGTCATACACATTGCCTCTCATTGGCGGTGGTCCACGGACAGATCCTCAAATCATGTGATAGGCTGATCTGAGTAGGTATACTAAAACGACTGCGAACCTCCAAGATACCAGAGTCCCTTTCTTTCACGTGTTAAATGAGGACTGTGGCCCAGAAGTACCGCGCCTTTCCAGTATGATGCCATTGTTTCGGAAGGACCGCCTAGAATACCATCTTTCACTCCCCCACTCAATTACTAGCTGGGCAATACGAGAACCTTCAGCGTCTGCCATCCAGCGCCTCGCCATGAAACCCGTAATCATTGGGAATCAAGTCGTTTTTGACAACAGTGACAGGAAGGAAGCATGGAAGAATTCACTGCTACCATCTATAGACGGATTCTTGCTTCGGGAGGTATTTACGACACCAGCGTCTCATAAGGTAAGAAATCCCGAGCGAATTTTTCCCAGACTCTAAATCAGAAGAATCTAACTTCGAGCGGGTTTGTTATCAACAAATTCCTGTTGATCCATGGTACAACCACCGCCAAAATCAACCGATCCTCACTGTTGGGGTGCTTGCGGACAAAACGAAACACTTTCCCACGTCTTCTAGTCTTGAGAAGTAACTCACGAAGCCCGCTGTAAGGCACAACCATATCGGGAAGCAACAAACCAACACCTTACTTCTCAAAGAAGCGCAAATCATCTCGGAGCCGCGCATCCCAGCGATATCAAGATATATCATGCAGGATTTAATAGCCATCAAGGACTCAACAGCACACGTAAAGGACGTGGCAATGTGCGACACCTACTGAATGACCCGTAACTATCAACTAAAAGTTGATAAATACGATGTAAGTGCTCATGCAGTAGTCATAGCCCACTTTGTGCCCACGCAATTTCTTACGCCATTAAATATCACATATCATTCGATAATCAAAAACAGCCGGGGCCATATAATCCCAGCTTCCACCAGGCACCTTTCCGCACCGGGATTCACCAAGCTTGACATATCCGACTTGTGTGTCTATCATGAGAGGTTCTGTTAAGCTGCACGACATCCTGCTGGACGCAATGTCACAAAACACCTTGCACTAACAACGAACACTCATACATTCGCGAGCGGTTCCGACCGATTTTTGCATTTGACAAGCTTCTGCGGAAAATAGCTGTCCATGAATCTCGACTGAAGTGAAGCTTGACCAATTCTATCACTGGAAGCGCGACTAAAGCAGATGAATATTGGTTGCTGCCCATCAGCAACCAAGCTGGCTTGGGACAGTTTCCGTCCGATATCCGGGAAGCTCCGGTTCGTGTGCCTGCTATCTATCTGATGAGACTGAATAATTGCGACGTCGGTCGTGGAGTGCAGTGTTTTCCGCCGAACAGCGCCCTACGTGAACCGAAGTTAAGTACTGTTCACTCGAGTTAGGCATAACCGCATGAGGCAGACGGACAGCGGTGCTCTGACGTGATGCAGCAAGAGCCCCATTCAACGTGGCCCCGAATAAGGGAGGAGTGGGTTGGACACCGCACATTGGGCGAGTAACGCGTGCAGGTAAATGAACGAGGAGAGACGGCATAAAGAATGACAGTGAGAAATAACCAATGAAACGCCACCGCAATTGTATAGCTCTTCGGACTGTACAGCATGAGCGATTCCAGTTTTCATGAATATACTTTTATTGTTGCCTAGACTATCCTACGGCTCTTGGATGGCTACGCGATGGCTACCCTATGTTACTTTGATCCCGCACGTGGTTATGTGCTTAAGGGCCTTTAGTCAGAGTAAGGAGGTCGCACACACTTAACATGCATGAATAACCGCCATCAACAAGCTGAACAAGTTAGTTTTACCCTGCCGTTTTAAAAGTGAATTGACTTGTGCTGTTCAGACTTTTCGTAGCTAGCAGTCAGTCGCATCTTGTGTCGTTGTCTGGCGTTCAACATCGTATCCCAAGCACCTAAACATCAAGTATTGCAGTAAAGCAAAGGGTACAAATTCATTAACGCACAGAACTTTGTTGCAAAACCATTCAGCTGGCTAAGACACGTGCTTTGAGCGCACGGGTATCACGCTGTTGTAAAGAATGGGTAGTAGTTGAGCCGAGTACTTTATTGGAGATCGCTGTGGTTTATCTGTTTGCACTTTAGCCGCTGGACTTGAAACGATAGTAATTCCTCTTTTAGTATTTCCAAGTATATTGTAGTGCAATCACCTGATCATAGACTGCACGAGTAGTGTACTTTAATCCATCTATCAGAACAAAAGCTTGGCACACATCTGATCAAAATTGTGTTTGGTTGCTTCTCTCGCCATGGTGTACAGACTACAGGAGGTCTTTTGATCTCCAAGTAACATTACCGACAATGAGGATCTGTGGTGTTACGACATATTCTCTGCTGATAACAAAATGTATGATTTGATTGGTGGTATAAGATCTACTCCACCCATGTCACTTCAGCTGTTATGTCGATGTTATCGAGATGACAGGAGTATATTTCGTCGAAGCATGTATCCTATGATGAGACAACTTAGCTTATGCGTAAGCTTTGGTTCACTGTTGAGTTCAGGCCCACATCCTCACACTGAGTAGGAGGCAACTACGAATCATAGTGCACTATTGCCTTCGAATGGTCCACTCGATGTGACTCCTGCTGGTATTAGGGCGATTTGGAATTGGCCTGTCTATAGAATCTAACGGAAAGCGTGGCAGAGGCGAACGAACTTCCCTATTTTTAAGTCGACACGTTCCACCCGACTCTTATCTGTATCGAGCAACCGATGCTCCGTGGTCTACTTTATCGGCATTCTGCCATCATATCCAATAGAACATTTGTATCAGCCAGGTAAATACCGTCTTAGGCCAATTTTCCTGAGGATCCGTCACTGGAATTTATGAGCGCGTATACTCATAGAATCCGTGGCAGCTTTCGTTCGCAGAATCGAGCTTTGCTTGCCGCTCAACCCCGGACTATGGAAACATGGTCATCGTCCATACACACACACACACACACACACACACACACCGCAGTGGCTGGATTGAAACGGTCTCAACAGGACAAACTGGGCGCTGAGCGCATTCTCGGCTGGTGTTACCTACATGGATACTTCTAGCTGCGACAGAACCATTTACAACCACATCCTCTACTGACTACTTATCCCTGAATGCAATTGCTGCTTTTCTCTATCTCTGTAATCGATGAACGAAGCGTGAGTTTTCAGGCTGATTTCCTGAGGTGACACCCTACGCAGCTATTCTGCTGGTAAGCTAGCTTTCGGCCTTTCCACGGTCAAGTGAAACGGCTGATGACGTAAGATATTTTCCCAAGTGATCACTGCAATAGTCCGGATTCCGAGGTATGACTCCACAGCAGCCTCAGACCCGATAATACAGCTTACTTTGAGCCATTAACCTGCCTGGGTACATGAATACCGAATATATTCCTGAGTCTCGCTCTGACTGCACTGCAAATGAAATGACGGGTTTCCCCGTTGTGCCAAACAGAACGCTACATCAAATTCAGGTTTATTGTCGGATGCAAACTACAGCCCGCATACGTGATGTCCTTGGCTTAGACGTCGCGTCGTCAGCCCCTACTACGCACTGGTGCGCCGCCCACGCCTGTTTTTATGTGCTGCCAAAATGCTAATAGGTGTGCATGCGGAGGCCAACACAAGACGCAAATAAACCGAACCATAGTGGATCGATAGCGAACAGCCAACGTGGACGAGACAGTGTGCGATCTGCCGGAGTGAGCAGCCAGACTTGGGAGCCACGGATGCGACATGCGCGTGACGCTCGGGTGGGTGTAACACACCAATTGCTCTTGGCTTACATGCAGGACGGGCCGCATGTTTGGGTGGAGCACGTGCTAAGCGGTACACGAGGGGGTAGTTTCAACGCCCACTCGTTCACGTGAGTGTATGACGCAGACGACGATCTAATGTTGGGTGAGGGCGAAGATTTTCCGACCAATTAATTTGGACGCCAATTATAGGGCTTAGCAC
Source organism: Dicrocoelium dendriticum (assembly GCA_944474145.2). Classification (NCBI taxonomy): domain Eukaryota; kingdom Metazoa; phylum Platyhelminthes; class Trematoda; order Plagiorchiida; family Dicrocoeliidae; genus Dicrocoelium; species Dicrocoelium dendriticum. The sequence continues at coordinate 210,454,070 of OX104063.1, read as the reverse complement.
CGGACGTCTCCCTGGAATCAGTGTTGGTGTGGCAAATCGGAGTGGACTCACTCCGGACCTGCATGAAAGCGTTCGGGAAATCTGCAGCGTTAAAAGCTAGATCCGTTAATGCAAACGCATAGCTCCTCATATTTCACTGTGGTAAATAATTTATGGTACTATTTGACAATGGTTGCGGTATAGTTCAACGTGTAATAACTGGGTTTATGAGAGCACTACGAGTTTGAGTGTTAGGTCAATATAGTGCTCCTTTACATTAAATGTAACCGGCAAGAACGGGTGCTTCTGATGAATAAGCAGTTGCCTACGTGATAGATATGCGCATGTGGCGCACATAAGCCAACAAGCCTATATGCCGATCCCGATAGCCAGAATTTTGGACTTACTATGAAGCAGAAAGTGAGTCCTTACGTACGGTAAGTTTATTTGGGTCTGTTGTTTTCCTATTTGGACAAGGGCCTTAGCGTATGACATTCCCCACCATAGACCTGCTGATGTTCTGTGGAAATCAAATTTAACTGTGATAAATTGCACTTTTTCCTAGTTCTTTCCTTACTATTGATACTAGTCAACTGTGATACCGAATGCTACAATGTACCTCGCGGTCCGACGTAAAGTTGGTCGTCGTGCGCCGAACACACTTCGCTTGACCCGAACCACCCAACAATGGACTTGTCATCTCTGTCCACCGGGATGCAATTCGTGTGCACTTAGGTGACTCACCGTCAAGCCGTGGACACTGGGAGAAAAGTGGGACGCCACACAGTTATGAAGCAGACAAAGCCCAGCTGTCGCCTTGTTTGTGAGTTCGGCTTCAATGCAAATTCTCAGCTAAACGCCATCCAAGCTAAAATCAATAAAGGGTGCTTGAGATGCTCTGGGTTTCTACACTGATACATGAATGCTATGTGTAGCATTTAAAGACAGTCGATGTGTCCACGGTGAGTCACGTGTATTAATCTGTGGATGAAGGTCGAACTTAAGCACACACCACGGCCATTCCGGCGGAAGCAGCTTGTAGTCAAACTGCATTGTTTTTCAACGGTCAGCTTTACGACAGGTCACGCAGGAATTAATACTAGTCGATGTCCAGTTATCCGGCAAGGAGTAATGCATATTTTGGCCGTGGGGTTTATGTGAAATGGAGTTATTTTTGAAGCGGCATGTTCAAGGTGTTACACCACGAGCGGTTTTGTCCTTGCTTAGACCCCAGTGTGAGACAACCAGAATAATATTGGGGATGGCGAACCATTGGTGTTCAGTCAAAGCCCCCGATCACCTCGGAAAACTTTTGTTTCAAGAACCATAGATTCCTCGCGTGTAATAAGACGCTGTTTTACTACTATTGAAAACTGTGACTTACAAACACACTGCGAACCTGCATTTGAGCTGCCAAATTGCAATCCGATCGAAACTAACCATGCCAAGTTGAATAGCAATTTTCTGTGAAGCAACCCGTATCCGGACAAGCGAACTATTGAAATACCAACCGGCAGAGGGAACACGCTACAGCTACTGTGGGCATGCCAGTTAACGCGAAACGCGACTAATGGCAGTTTTTTATCTAAACCTTCACTTCCATCCAGTAGCCGCAACGCGCCCACAGCCGGTTGACGCGTAAGTTCAAAAGTCCGCTTTCTTTTTGAACATAGTAGTATATTGCCGCAGTCACCCGAGGTCTGGCGGCCAAATGCCATGATTACTACATGGTGCCTCTTCACCTCCTCAGTTTCCACCTCAACTGAAGTATCTGCGCGATGGTCTGAAATTCTTTCCCTTCCAACCAATGTAGACTTGGAGTTTCCGTTGAGCCTCCCAAACGCTGTCACAGCGCGTATTGTAAACAACACGCGCTGAACTATCTACTGACACGTCAATAAACTTTTACTTTCGGTCGTTGGCTGCATGTCTGCATAGACTCACGGAACTGCAATCAATAATAAGCTGTTAACACCCAGAAGTGATCCGAACCCCAGGTTTCTACCCTCTCTGACAATTGTCTGAAATCGGATTGCACGATCATTATGGATGTGTTGGTTTAGCTCCCTACGATAGTGCCAGTATAGTGTATGTGATGTGCCGTTTCATAGTCCTCTTTTGCGGCACACCACCGTGATACAAAACACGCGCACCATTGCACCAACAAGGTGGAAAAACAACAGTTAGAAAAACAAGCAATACAGCGGGAACATTTATCGACTAGCACACAGAACGGGAATCTATTGATTATGCAGTTAGGACTCGAGGTTGCAGTGGTGACTGTTATTCGTTCATTATGCGAACTAGGCAGTTATTACCTCGTCGATCCATGAGTGACCCAGCTAATCGAATCGTGAGTGGGAAAGTTGACTGCACAAAGGCGAACCAGGCTACTGTTCTATCTAACGAATTTGTTGTTTAGTGATATTTACAACACAATGGATTCAGCGAATTACCAAGCACACCAATACCTTTTCGTTTCAGGTATGACCATGAATCACTCATGTAGACTAAAGTGCTGGTGAATCTGTTGCATTTCTCTATATTTGCGGCCGTTTTGCACTAGTTCGTCAATGGAGAAATAGCACTTTTTTACGAAACACACCTAAAAAACACACTTAGAACTTGGTGAGCAAGACAAAAATGACCCTCGTAGTGTGTGTCATTCTTGTGTGGAAACCCTCCGTAACTAGCCAAAAGGTAAACTCAGACGCCTGCCATCTGGACTTCCCTTGGTTTGGAGAGAGCGTGCGAACCACGTAAAGCACCGATATTTTTGCATGGTTACCACTTTTAAAGCAGTCATTCACAAAGGGGGCCACAGAGAATTCCTTGGGATGAGAAAACTTATTAGGGCGTCACAAATAACATCCATTTAAAATATTTTCTGATAGTTTCGCTCCGCGCGTTAATCCCTTCTGGTAACTACCGGTCAGTGAAATGAATTACGTGTGCGCCAGTGGCTGTTTACCAAGGTATGAAAGCCAGACCGGACAGACTTTCACTTCCGGATGTGGCATAGCTCCGCCACCACAATCAGACAATCACCATACGGCGACTCAGCCTGTGCAACTAACAACCGATTCGTCCTCAGGCTTTTGATGCTTACCCACAGTGAACCAACTGGGTTTCACTAAGAACATTGATACATCTACACTGCACGCTGCAGTGAAATTAGGGAACTCGTCAGAATACTTCAGCAATTACCACACAAAGCCACACTGATTGTTTTCCTCAGGATAATATCACGGGGTGACAACTAATGTGCCGGCCAGTTTTCCCTTTCCGGTCTCAGTGCGGTAGCCTTAGGTTATGCGTTTTTCCTCTCAAGTCTCAACAGGCGAGTAGATCTGGTGGATAGGTCACATTAGTCCACAATCTCCCGTTAGAGTGGCTAATCTGCGCGCGTACGGTACTAAATCTGAAGTAGGTTCGTTTGTCCCGTCTGAGTCGAACAGCTAGAACGTGTTACAGCGCTTTATTAACAGTTCGGCTGAGGTTTTCAAATTACCGAGCAGTTTTGTCAATTTATAACATACGTGTGGAGATCCGGTTTCTATGCTGAGAATGGCATAATTTTACACAAGGATATGTTGTTGGGTGGCGCCTCAATAATCAATGACACGTAAGAGACGTGTAAATTACGGGACATTATACAAGTTCGAGGCGACTGAACCCAACGTGAAAGTTGCAGGTTGTAGGAAGCGAATAAATCACCGAAAGAAACAGTGCAGCCAGATATTCACCATGACAGTTTGTGACAACGGAAGTGCAGTCAGTAAAACAAGTGGACGTTTTGTAGGTTATACAACGGTAACATACAATGTTGCAAAATACTGAAAGAGCGCGTTTTCAGTTGCACTACAAGGGCCTCCCCTAGAAAGCTGCAGGATGAAAGTCTTCGATCGAGGTGGTAGTGGGGGAAAACAGCAGGTGAGGATTGGTGCGAATAGTTGCATGGGCTTGAACAAGGGCTTCCAAGATGGCGTGTGTAGCAGAGTTCGCTGGACCCAGGCTTTGGTTGATACTTATTATGATGATCGTGTGGCTCAGAAAGCATCATCGGTGTGTCGACGGGGCCGGCTGGTCTGACCGCAAAATAGTGGCTAGTCCAGCGAAATGGCCGACAGCACATTCCCTCCGCTGCAGACCTGACGGTGAGCTTGGAAGGTGTCACTCAGCCCAACGCACTCCAGTCCACGGTCCTCGTCCGACGAAGGAATCTTGTCGTCCTCTTCGGCAATGTGTAGCCAGACGTTTGGGGACCAATGCGGTCGTAGTCGCCAGCGGTGTAGGGCGACTGACCGATTCTTGGGGCAGGAGGGTATCTTGAAACGATTGGAGAGCCAGTCGAGGCTGAAGTAGCGCCGGTTGACAAGTCACTCGAGGGTTGCCTTGGCAGTTCCGGTGGTTGAGTATCTGGAAGGTAAAACAGAGAGAGTGGGCAAGGGTAGGGTGAAGTGACTAATCGTAGGAGAGGTAACATGGCGTGCATGGAAAATGCAAATGCGCTTTCTAGATTTTCGAAATATTTGGGCTTTCTTTGGATTTTGCAAATGGTTTGTGGACGAGACCCAGGATTACACTAAAGACAAAAAATGGAAATAGCAACAGTTTACAAAATCCGTAGAACGGACCGAACGTTCGAACTGTCCACCACGTCGGTCGTTTGCCTGTGGTTGAGGCGGAGTAGGTTGAGGGTCAACGGGAACGTAGGGTTTCGGGGTACCCAGTGCTCGGGAAGTCAGCGCAGGTATGGGTGTTTGTGTGACAGCAACCGGATGAGGTGCAGGTGGTTCTCCAAATAAGGCCACTTTGAGGCGGTCGATGGACACCGTCGTTCGGTGCCCATTCTGGTCTAAACTGAAATGTTTCGGAGTGCGTTTCAGGACGCTGAAAGTTCCAGTGTAGGGAGGCTGGAGAGAGCCCCGCATTGCGTCGGTGCGGTGGAAGACGTGAGTTCAGGTAGAGAGTCTGCTCACTTGGCGGAGTCGGGCGTATTGAACGCATACGTTGAGCTTGGCAGGACGCAAAGTTGAATGGAGGTATATTCGGCGATGTGCGGGGGGGAGGGGCAAACCAATTCTCCTGGCATCCAGAGTTGCACCTTAAACCAGCTTTGCTGGTGCACATTGCAAGTCAGCTTTGATTCTGCTCCGAATGCCTAAGCGTACGAGCGAAATGTTTGCGCTCCAGTTAGGGTCGGAGGAGGTGCACAGCGTGGCTTTTAGCTGTCTATGGATGAGTCCAACTAAGCCGTTGGCTGGTGGGTGATACAGTGTGATATGAATGCAGTGGCACCCTAACGAGTCGCGGAACGCATCGAACTGTGAATATACGAAGGCCGTTCCTCGGTCAGTTGCACTGGTGTATGGGCACGCGTCGTGCGAAGCCCACCGATCTAAGAAGGCTCGGATAACAGTCACAACTGTGCAGTCAGTTACGGGAATAGATTCTGGCCATCTGGTGAAGCGGTCGACACATGTAAGAATGCATACGAATCCGCGTGAAGGATGCAATTGACCTACTAGGTATAAATGTACATGCGAGAACCGAGAGTCCAGGTCAGGAAATGATCTAAGTGGACTGGAGGTTTGACGATGTATTTTGTAGCACTGGCATTGAAGGCACGCGCGAGCCCAGGTGCGAATAGTGTTTACGCGTAGCCCCACGAAACGTTTGTTGAGCAGTCTCAAAGAGACGAGGATACTGGGATGTGACGGTGTGTGGATTGCGTCAAAGAGTGTGCGTCTGAAGGAGACGGGCAGGAGGAGTCTAGGACCAACTTTGGAAGTGTCACAGAAGATGGTTGCTTCTGTGGTTTGGAGAGGAACAGGTTGCACATGCAGAGAAGTGGACTGCAGATTGTGTTGTATGCATTCGTCGTCAGCCTGATCTGATGCCATGGGGGCAAGGCCGACGGTAGGCGAAGACTGGAGAGTGGGGTTGACGCGTGAGAAAGCGTCAGCGACGGGATTGTGGACACCTGCGACATGACGTATGTCAGCAGTGAACTGCGTGACAAAGTAGATGTCTTGTTGTCCTGGGTGAGTAATTATCGGAGGCAGATTTGATGGCGAAGATTAGGGGTTGAAGATCAGAGTAGACCATGAAAGCGCGGTCTTCCGTTGTGTGCCGGAAGTGACGAAGAGAGGGAGAGTGTTAAGGAGAAAAATCAGATGGGCAGCGATCAAGTCGAGAGCAGTGGCGCAAAGGTGCATCGATCTACAACTAGAGATCGAACTCGAGTAGATCAAAACGCCAAAGTTTGCGGGATCAGCAGCAAGTTCAATCACGAGTTGTGTTAATTAATAGAAATTAGCATCTCCAATTTTGTTGTGTTAGCAGTTGCTCACAACCTATTTGTTGCGCCATGCGCTCATACAATGCGACTCATTCCGGCTCGACTTTGGACTTCTTCCTGCGGTCGTGGGGTGAAGACGTCAGAAGAGACACAACAAATTCAAGCAGGTTTAACTTTAAATCAATTGGCGACATAACAGGCTAGGTAGATGGCTAGCGTTTCTCTGCCAAACGTGCTGTAGCGAGATTCCGTTGGCTGCAGGTGTATGTAGAAGTACCCTAAAGGTTGACGTCGCCCACCAAAGTGCTGTTGGAGGACGACATCTACCGCGACGTCTGAGGCATCAGTCTTGTTATAAAGGGGTTCAGGCGATTCGGAATCAGCGCGCAAGGCTATGTTGGAGATAGCATCCTTGAACTCGGGGAAGACTGCCTGTACTACATCAGGGTAAGCGAACTTACGTTCATTCCCTCTGAGTAGGCCAGTCAGAGGCCGATTAAGGTCAGCGCAGCGCAGCGCGGAATGAAGTATCGATAGTAGCTGACCAACCCATAAAATCCACGGAGGTGCTAGGACGAAGTCGGGGCTGGGAAGTCCTTGACTGCTTGGATCTTATCAGGAAGGACTTCGATACCAGACGAGGAAACTAGGTGGACTAGAAATTCTACCGGTGATTTGCCGAGTTCGCCCTTAGTCGGGTTCGCTGTGACACCTTGTTGGGTCAAGCGCTAGAAGAGAGTTCGAAGGTGGTCGTGAGGCTCTTCTTCCGATGAATGGGCCACAAAGATATCATCGAGTTGAAAATAAGCGAAGTCTAGGTCACGAGTGACATCGTAGATGAAGCGTTGGAAGGTTTGTGCGGCGTTGCACTGCGCAAGTGGCATTCTTAAAAGTTCAAACGAGCCGGAACTAGTGGTGACGGCTGGTTTAGGAATGTCATTTCATTCGACAGGCATCAGATGATAGGTACGAACCAGATCGATTTTGCCGAAGATCGTTTTACCTGTAACACATGCGGTAACGTCTTGCATGTGTGGGATAGGATACTTATCTGGGACGGTTAGCCGATTGAGTGCGCCATAATCACCGCACAGGTGTCAGTCACCAGATTTCTTGGGGACCATCTGCAGGAGAGAGGACGAAGTGCTGTTGGAAGGGAGGATTATCTCAAATTCGAGCATGTGCTCAAACTCTGCCCGAGCTACCTTACGTTTCTCGGGAGATAGTCGGCGTGGACGGCATGAGACACGTGGACCATTCCTCCGTATGTGGTGCGTGATTTGGGATGCAACGGGTAAAGTTGCGTCCATTGGCTGAACGAGCTTGGGGTACTGAGAGAAGAGGTTGGTGTAGTCTGGGGAAAAGCCGTATACCGGGATGCTAGATGCGATTTCGGCGGTGATGCCACGTACACTGAGTTTCGTTACAGTATCGACTATCATCTGGCGTTTCGTATTAACCAAGACGTTGAAATGCCTGAGGAAGTCAATGCGGATGATGGCAAAGTGGACTGCAGCGACAGTGAATATCCAGAGGAACGTGAGCCGAAGACCTAGGTCCAGGGTAAGCTATCGATGACCGTAGGTGGCTATTGGCGTGCCATTGGCAGCACTGAGGCTTGTCGACAGACAAGCGGTAGGCTCACCTGGAATAGGGGGATTACGCTGACTTCCGCCGCGGTATCAACTAAGAAATGGGTCTCGAAATCATAATCCCTAATGCAGATTAGACCACTTTGGGATTTTCCGACACCGTTAGTCACCAATACGAGCTGACCTGAAAGTTTCCCTGTTTCGCGGCGGATTATCTAGATGCTTGCTCGCGCTTACTGGCTTTAGTACCAAAACGCGAGTGCGGAAAGCAAAAGCGTGCGTTGTTGCGCATCGTGCGACAGGGTGATGAGATAGAGCGGCTGCGTTGCTTACGGTCTGAGACGAGTTTCTCGACGGCGTTGTAGCGACACTATTCGCGATGACAATGCGTCGATTACTGGTGGCTCACTAGTCGTGGACGGGGCTGCGACGAGGCTAAGTCGAGTGAATGTTCTAGATTCCTTCCTTGGCTTTTGCCGTTCGTTAATATGGTCGGCTAGTTCTGCAACTGCTGCGGGCCGCAGGGCGCTTGTCACGGCGAAGGTGGACTGTGTGTTTTCTGGGAGACATTGCATCCACATTTCGCGGAGAATCCCCGCGTCTATACTGGATGTGCCTAGGAGATGTTGCATCTGTCACAATAAGGCTGGAGGCATCCCGTTCTCTAGTTGCAGCTCCCTAAGCAGTTGCTGCAGTCGGACCTTGTCAGAGGGTGTGATTCGCTGGATGATCGCTTGCTTTAAATTCTCATATTTCGCATCGGGAGGAGAGCAAGCTATGATGTCTCTCACCTGAGAAGATACACCTTGCGGAAGCCGAGACAAAGTTAGTGATAATTAGCAGAATCAGAAAATATGCTACAATTGTAAAATGTGGCTACCAAATGTGCAAACCATGCTAACGGGACATTCTCCCAAAAAGGTGGGGAGGCTACCTTTACGGCACTAATCACTACGTGGGTGTTGCATTCGCTGAATTATTCATCGCGAATAATGTATAAGTATATACGGCAGGTGAGAAAAGAAAATGGTAACGAGTAAAGAATCAAAAAGTCACTGGAACGAGCTCACCAGAATGAAAATGCAAAATGGCGGGCGGCGTGTTCTGGACCGGGGTCACCAACTGTTGGGTGGCGCCTGGGATACTAGTCGGTAATCAATGACACGTAAGAGCCGTGTCAAATACGGGACAGTATAGAAGTTGGAGGCGACTGAACCCAAGGTGTATTGTGCAGGCTACAAAAATAAGAGTCGAATAAACAACCGTAGGAAACAGTGCATTAAGATACTCACCACAACAATTTGTGACAACAAGTGTCGTTTTGAAGGTTAAAAGGTCGGTAACATCCAATGTCACAAACTACTGAAACAGCGTGTCTTCCCTAACACTACAACTTCTTTTAATACTCATAGAAATCAACTGCCTTGTCATAACGCATTGTGCACAAGCTTTGGCCATAGCCGATGTACGTTGTTAGTTTTGTTATTGACTCTCCCGTGCCTGCTTTATAGAACTATTGAATATTTTGGAAATATTATGGTGCTGCTCGTCCCTACACTGGCACCCCACGACCGCGGTTTCGTCCTGGTTTGAACTTAGGTGGAGATAGACTGAGCTGGGCTGGAAATCAGAACCTAGTGGCTCACGGTTGACGCCATAAGCACTGCCATTGAGATCCGTGAGCAAGGCTTGATACAGCGTAAGCGGATTCTCTAAGTCCAACTTTGAATTCCAACTTTCTTGTGATGAATTTGTGCCCAGTGAGCATTGTAGTTTTCTGAGTTCCATTTGTTTTCTTCATTGGCCTTTGTCAAGAAGTTTTCCTCAGTCAATTTTAGCTATCCGCGGTATTTTCAAAATCATCCACAGAATCCGCCGTTGAGTTGCCTCTGGCAGTGTTTCTACACAGTTTTATATTTTACACTGATACTATTAATCAAAGGATTCATCTCGGTATACGCTCAGTAGATGATCTGCATATATTTTGATTGCATATTATTCAAACCCAACCATCTTAAGGGACGAGTCAAGCGCTTGCTTTTAACCCGTGATAAATCATTGTTCATTTACATGTTAAGATTGTAGCCAATAACAGATATTACAATTATGCTAACCAAATGTCGTCTTATAATCTCATGGTCAAACAAGAAGAAATTTGGTGCCACCAATCATTCATATTACCTGCGTGTTTCCCCTTGGCGGATGATGTTATTTAATACAAATGATATAACTGTGTACGAAAAATAATACCATAACAAGGTTATTTTTCATCAGGTATCGACAATTTACAATCACATACTTCAAAAAATAAGCTCCTCGGCCAACAAGAAGTGTCGGCAGTACTCCGTAGAATAACGATCCTTTGGATTTTCCGCATTACATCAAAAGCCCACTCACCTATGTTTTATTTGCGAAAACAACCTTCAAATGAAGTATGCAACAAAGTAAACTAAAAAAGCATTTAGAAAGTGTTCCCATGAATGAAAGTGAAAAAGTCTGTGGATTTCTTCAGAAAGCTGCGTGATAGTTTCGAAAAATGATAAACTATAAAGTGGCGAATGTATTTACGGTGTCATAAAATCAGCAAGTTGATTGCAACAAATTGCAGTCCACATATATTTGAGAATATTATCCTACCTTCAGTATCACTACTACTGCCTGACCTGATGAATATGAATCGGCACAAAGCAGTTCAAGTCATTTCGCTCAGCAATTCGACTGTATGTAGACGAACAGATGAAATGCTCAGGACATAGAAAATATCTTTGTTACTTCAGCCCAAAAAAATTTCGTTAAAATTAGGTGAATCTACTTTACCAAACAACGACGTTGTTCGCGTGTTATATGTCCGATTTTTCGATGCTAATGAATTAGAGGAAAAGATGCTGTTTGCCAGGAGAATTAAAACTCATACAAAGGGCCAGATTATATGTGAGGTAGTCAACTGATAGCTGAATGTCAACTCCATTCCAATACAGAGCAAATTTGCATGTGCAACAGATGCTGCTGCCACAATGATCGGAAGGTATAAAGGATGTATTGCCCATCTGAACAATTTACAGCCTTCATGCAATTCACAGTGCGATTCGTCGAGAGCACATAGTGGCTAAGAATTTGGGAGGGCGCTTAAACGGTTCACTATCAACTTATAATAATAGTCAATCATATCACATCGCACCCTCTTCAACATCATAGTTTCAAGCTGTTTTGTGAGGAGAACTGTGAAGAGTTCCAGGTTTCACTGTTGCATACAGAAGTTAGATGGCTGTCCAAGGACAAATGTCCTCGCCGTTTTGTCGCACTTTGGGACACCATCATCATATTCCTTACTGGGACTGGTTATGAAAGAAAACTGTTATCAGCTAAGTTAGACGTGCTATATCTGGCGGATGCTTTGTAAAACTTAACTAATTGAATAAAGCGCTTCAAGACAAGTTGAGTAATCTCATCACAAGCAAAGAAGCCATTGTTGCTTTTCTTATAAAGCTGGAACTGTATTCTCAACATACCGGATGTCGCGAATCGTTACCGTTCTCAATTTCCGCTACAGTCACAGGGGAGCTTAAGAATGAAGACTTGATTGTTTATGCCAGTCATTTACAGCAACTCCGAAAAGTAATAACAGGTTTCATGACCTGATTGACATGGAAATCCCGATTTTGATTTTAGAGCCATTTGATGTACAGCCAAGCAAGGTTGTGGTCAAAATCTAATACAGTCTCATAAAGCTTCAAATTGACACACTAACAAGATCCAACTTCACGCAATATAAAAGGGATTTTTGGATAAGGACTGTTGCCCCTGGCAGATATCCCAGGCTGTGGGAAATATCCGAAATATATTTCATTGCTTTCCCTCTGCATACTTAACTGAAGTGGATTCAGCAGAGTGATTTCTCTAATCAAAAGTATAGACAGACTAGACATCACAGCAAGAGGAGATCTCCAACTCACGCTGTCAAATCCGGAGCAGGACATAATCACGCTTCCTCAAGGACATCAGGCTCAAGACTCTCATTAATACCTCGACAAAGGTGACATGCCTTACAGAAAGAAGCAAACAATACTTAAATACAATAGTAAAGATTAATGATGACTTTTGTACAATTACAGGCAAGTGACTTGATGTTGCCGCACAATGAATGATATCTTGAGGCTGTGAAAGCTAAAACATGTGGTTTCTAATGAAAACAGGTGCTACCAACATTAACAACTTAGCCATCATAAAAAGATACCAATATAAGCATTAGAAATAACAGATTTAAGTGTATTACGCGTTGCAGATTTCTGAACTTGTGGTAATCAAGGGTGGGGACCATGAGAAATGAAAAGGGTTAAAAGGAGCCCCGGCTGAATACAGGTTGAGAATGCCTGTGTTAGAGGAACGAATATGTCGAGCCGGTTTGATAGACTGTCGATGCATGCTGCTCTAGCCAAATACGCCAAATCTACTGCATCTGAACGGAACTCAATCTGAGATTAAACACTGACTTACATTGGATCACCAGTTAAGTTCAGACCGAGATGTGAACACGTGTGAATTTCATTAAATTTGCGTCACCCTCTATTCTTTACCCCATATAAAACAAAAGAAAGTGGAGGAGAAACAAAACGGCCTTTAAGACAGATTTACTTCCATTGCTTTTCGTCTCTATTCTCGCAACTGTTAGTGGTCGGAAGAAGTCCCGGAGCTTGACATAACAAATACTCAAGTAATTGGGAAGAAAAATCAGCGCACTCGTTAATCAAGTATGTACTCCGCAATTCGCCCCTTCTACACTCTGAGGAGCTTCCAATTCCAAAATTTAATGATTTTGCTTCATCAGATGCTACAGTCAATGCGCGTGAAGATGAGGCCCAGTTACATGAATTGGCTGCAACTTATGGATACTGTGCATACTGATACTGATCTGTCACCAAATCCTCAGCAATTAAGTCAACAAAAATTGAATGACTTACTGCGTCACTTGGGAATTTCCAAGATAGGGGCTGATTTATTAGCCTCCATGCTACGGGAAAATATCTACTTAACTGCAGAGAAAAAGTTTCCTTCCTCCAAAAGCGGAGGAGAGTTTTCTGGCTCGCTTTTCAGAAGACAAGCAGTTTGCTTTTGCCATGAAATTGCAGGTCTCTTATTGTAATTTGTGATTGCTTCGCATGATCCATCGGAATGGAGATTATTTTTGGAGAGTTCAAAGCGTAGTCATGAGTTTGTTTTATTACCTAACGAAACCGTTCCAGTGGGCTACTCAGTTCATCTGAGATGTTCACACAATGACATAAAAATAGTTATTGGTCGTATCAAGTATCATGAACGCAACTAGATGATTTGTGTAGATCTGATGATGGTGAGATCCTTTTTGGCAGCAGACGGGTTACACAAATTTCCTAAACTGTACATGTGGGACAGTCAAGTTAAGGAGGGAATTTTGGACAAAGATGGATTGGCCAAGACGTGAAACTTTGAACGCTGCCATGTGGAACATAGGAACAATGGAACAATAGTATGTAGTACGGGTAAAAAAACAATGTTTAACAAGTCTCGTGGGATAGAAATTAATGTGAAAATAAATCAAATTCCCTACCAGCATAGTCGGACTGTCAGGAGTTCGCCGACAGTCCAGTTCGGACTGTCAGCCGACCCTCGGGATTTTGTGAGACATTTATACAAACACTATGACTCATCTAATATATCACAACAGCTGGAACGCGTAATATTTGGGTACGAAAACGGTATAACTTCATCGACTCCTCGTTTTTTAATATTAAATGCGTTTTGACTAGATTGGTTGCGTTGATGGTGTTACTGTGCTATTAACGGCGTAACATGTGGGGCCAAGACGATAGGTAATGTAAGGCATTGCCTCTGGGATAACAACTGGAAGAACACAGGGAAGGGTTGTGAAAATATTCTCCGACAGGGCGGTGGCAGTCCGAAACGGCTTCACGCGGACTGCCACCGGACTGCCAGTGGACTGTCGCCAGAGTACCAGCGAAGTTTCGGGCTGGTGGGAATCGCAAATACTGGTTATTTATTTATTTTACTAACTAAATGGGCATTTGTGTTGAACCTGACGGTTGTAACGCACCATGCATGCCAGTATAGTCCTACCGGCAATTTTTACTTCACAGTTTTTCCATCATTACGTTGGCGCCTAGTAACGCGAGTTTAAGTGCACGTATGCACCATGATATGCATTGTTGCTAGCGTGTGTACTTGTTTTGTCTGCATTTCATAATCGTTTTACGGCTAATATTTTTGAGTGTCCGATTTGCGTCAAAAAACTGTCTAGTCGCGACTAAGATCGGACGCAAATCGGACGTCCGTGGGACGCACATCAGACGCCAATCGGCGCTCGTGCCGACAGGGTCATCAGCAGAGAGACCGTGTTTTTTCCACTGCATTTGGAACTTGACTTTATGGAGCAGTTTGTGAGAGCTTTGAATACTGATGGCGAATGCTTTCAGTGCATAGTTTCTGCTTTTCCGTGTTTAGTCTTTGTTGACGATCAAACGTGTTTTTTGACGGCCTTCGAATGCGAACCGGATCATGATGAAAATGTCTCGAAGATGAATAACCACATGAATGCGTGACAGTAAGTTGGTGCAGTTATACGTAACTGTACTGGGAACAACAAATCAGATAATTATGTGGAACTAGTTAGCTAAATATTGTCAGCATTTCTCGAGCTTTGGTGTATTATAGTAGGTAGACGGAACGAAAGGATTCTCCCGAGGAGAGAAAGACCACGAAAACAGAAGTCTGGAATCAGAAACCGACGAAACATTTGAGACCAGATAGAGCACGACTTTCCTGATAGCAAGAACGGAGACGGGATCGCGATCGGCGACTGGTAGCGATTTTGGACCGTGAATACAAAAGCAGACATTCTTTGAAAGCACAATAAATCTGACTAATACGCCGGTATTTGAGCCTCCAGAACTGACCCCAAGCATAGTGATGTAGTCACGACTAAGCTATCGAACGAATCCTAGCCGACCACAATGGGCTAGATAGACACGGAGATGTGGGGTGAACATGTAACACTTAATGGGCGTCGAAGACTGGATTAGACCATCGATGTTTCGCAAGCGGAAGCCAGACAAGGTGGTACGTCGTGGGAAGGAAACACTGCTCAAACCTGTTCGCCTGTGTGAGTAGTTTGATTTATTGCTGCCACGTCAATAAAGCTTGTGTTTTACTGCTGCATCTTTCTGCTACATTGTGGACCTCAAGCTGTATTTCTTGAACTGTCATCTTGAGCGATATTCGGTAATTCTGAGTCACTAAGGACGAATTAAGGGAACGCTTTTATTAAGATTTGATGATATTGGACGAACGTCATCAGGGAAGATAGACAAACACATAATGGCCGACTATTGTTGGAGCTTCAGAGACGACTACCTGAAGTAAATATGCCGACGCAGTTTTAAACGCAAATTCTTACTCAATTAATGTTTGAAATGCATCCCCCTTTGTGCTTATGTTATACCTAATCCAACTTGCATGGAGATTATATTTTTACACCAATTACTAAATTTAAGGTACATGGGGTCAGTGTAAAAATTATTTTTCATAACTCTTTATGCTCGATTTTTAAAAATTAGTAGCTTGCAAAGGAAAACAAAGGTCAGATCTTAATTCAACATGCTCAAGTTAAATAAGAATTACTGTTCGTTTTCTCGCGACAAAAATGTTGCGCAGTCTGATTGATTGCAAGAGTGACTTCTTTATCGATCCACCACTTCGGTGTCCTCGGCAGGTTAACTAGTTGAACACTATGTTTAGCTGTGGTACAAGCAATTAATGATGTTAAAGAAGCAGAAATTAGTTTCTTATGGTGAATACTTTAAGGTCAACACAAGAAAGGACGTGAAGAATTGTAAAACCACGAAACGATCATTGAGCAATGCTGACCAACGGCCGCCAGTCCGAACTCATTAATGACGCAAAAAAGCTTTTCAGCTTGTTCCGAGAACTTTTTGCTCTTCACAGTTTGGAAGTGTACTCGTTGCACCGTGTTGAGTGCAGTTGGCTTATTGAACAACTTTGGAGTGGAAAGCAATGGAGAACACGACAAACTAGTTTGCGTGCGTGCCAAGGACTCTGTGAGAACAAATCGTGTGGTAACCACATTCTCGAATTTCGCGGGTGTGTTGATAGGGTGGGATTCGAATGTTCCACAGTTAAACCATCTCATAGAGCACCCTTTAATTGATCGACTGGTCTTTGCGACTTCTAGAAACAGGGGACGAGTGCAGTGTGTGTACTAACTGCGAGTTGAAACTGGAACTGCCGAATAAGGGCCGGGGCGTATCCAACTCAATCTTGGTGATGACCTTCCGGGCGAACTGAGAATACCTGATAACCCTAAGCAGTGACTTACATGCTTAGCTGGCTTGCGATCCGGTAGCAGGCTGAGTACCATCAACAAATGCTACGTCACCTCATCTAGGCTCGCACATTTACAATTAATAGGGACAAAGGTATTTAAGTTGCCTTAACTCCCTAGAGAGAAAGGATGCAACACTAATCATTATGAATACTGCATGTTAAATAGTACAAGTGACATGGCAGATTACAGCTGACCGCAAGCAAGTTTCAAAGCATTAATTGTTGAGCAACCCTATACAAATCGGAAAAATGGGATTAATAACAAATCTTTGGAATTGCAGTGCTGAATCCGGCTGTCTTTGCCCTCACATATCTGTAAAAGTTCTGTTATGACAACCGAAGATCCGCGGTGTATTATTTCCTCCTTATGGTGCGATTCATCGACCGAATGAAAGCCGCAGTACTGCGGTATACGGTAACGCTTCAGACTCAGAGTCCCGTGCGTATGGAATTCGTGACTCAGTCTGGTGTGAAACCAAAATCTGCCAACCATGGTCAGGTGCATCAGAAGTAGTTACTAATTCCGTCTGTCTGAACACAAGGAATGTGAAGAGGCAGTTGACACGGACTCACTAACTAAGCTGATCAGAAGGACAATGAAGTTAACATTGCAGCAAAACAACTATAATGAAAGCATTTCAGCAAGTATGCATGGTTGTTTGAAGTTTAATAGAATTGTAGGGAAGAACGAATGGGAATGTGCTACATGCGCCATCACCGCACCATATGGGAATAAACCATCGGGCGATCGCCTTGCTCACACTCTTGTAGATGATTTACCATGTGTCGCAGTTTGAGTGACTGCTTCTTGAACCATCCTCGGACCTCACCGAGTTTTCGTGCAATCCATGATGATCCACGCATTCAGCCTAGCCAGGTGATCCAGCTTAGGGGTGCGATTTCCAGACAAGCATATGGTCCTACACTCAAACCATAGCCAAGTGGCCCGACTCCCTACTCACTATCACTGGATGCAGCCCAGAGAAGAATAATCGACTTTTCATGCCTTGCAGATCCAAACCCCAATTGGTTTGGCCCAAACAACGGCATTAATCTTCAGCGGCACTGTAGAATCACGCCTCCATTTCATACCACTTTTGTCGAAAATGACACAGGCTTTACAGGAGGGTGTGCCAGATTGTCCAGTTAGATGTACATCACAGACAGAGACGAGGTAACGCATATTAAACGAGCGGACACATTGAAAGAAACCGGCTAATTCAAGTCTGCGCCACTGACCCAAACTTTGTAGGTATGAGGCGCATATGATGGCGTAAGCCCTCCTCGGTTATTTATCAGGGCTTATGTGGTGACCGGATAAAACACTAGTAGAGTTGTGCAGTCCGTGTGCTCTATACCAATCAATTCCACAGCATAATTGGCGCTTCTGAGAGATCGACTCTTAAATGACCACTTCTATCACCTGTCTTGGGTCGAAAGCACGAGAGCATACCCCTATCAGCTAGTGAACTCAAGCAAGGGCCTTCCTTATTCACAGGGCCAGTTACACGAAAGCAGCGGTAAGACTGTATCCAATCCATTAAGCTAAGTGCATTGTAGAGGATGAGCATGAGCACTCAGTCATATAAAACCGTGATCTGCTTCAACGTTATTAGTTGGATCAGATGAAGACTTTGTAGTGGGGTTCAAATTGGTAGTTTGGACACGATACTTCCATCGTACTAGGGTAGAGAAATAAGTTTCCGGATGCACAAAATGTTTATATTTTGCAACAAAACAAGCTACATGATTCCCAATTACTCTCCACCAGAGTTCATGCCCGGTTTCTTGCACTCAGACCATTTGGAAAAGCAGCTAGACCCTGCCGAAGTGGGTAACCTTTCAGGCAGCTCAATGAAGGAACTTCTTCTCTCTGCGTGTTTGCCACATGGGGAATGCCCTTGCAGAAGCTGTAACTTCCTCCTCCACGTTAGCCGTGTTCAAAGCAAGAGTCGAGGGTGCACCGACAATACTACACCACTTCACGTAACCTAAACAATCCATACAAACCGCAGAAAAACAAAGCAAATCAACTCACCATTTTTGTCTGCAAACCACAGATGATAAGCATGGATAATACATGAAACCAAGCATGAACTGCTCAGACGGGACAACTGCAACCGGTAATTTTGCAATTAGCGGTTGTTCACTATTTCCTATTGCTACATGATGCTTTCCTTTCGCTCACTCCTAACCGAGTATCCAGCGGGATATGCCAAGTTTGGGCTCTTTTCTGCAATATACCATTGAGCATTTTGGCGACTCTTAGCAGATTCCATGCGTTGTGCGCTTGATATTGCGGAAGACGAAGGTTATACGGAGCCAGGTCTGGACCGTAGGGTGGGTGACCAACCTCCTGGATGTGTTCTCTATCCAACAAATCTAAGACAACACGGGACCTGTGTGCAGGTGCATTGTCATGGTGCAGCAAGTTCCTTTGTGCTCAAGTCTTTGGACGACAACTGGCTACGGCTTCCAGTACTGGTGGCAAACAGTGGGTGGCATACCAATCCTCGGTGACTGTCCTTTGCCTTAGGAGCGGTACATCAGCCACATAAGCGGCCTTGGCCATAAATACAGCCACCAACTGCTTGGCCGCAATGCGATCACGCAGGTGTTTCTGAGATGGTGACCCAATAACTGCCGTCTAATGAGCCGACTTTGTTTGATCACTGGGTCGAAACTGTACACCCAGGTCTCATCACCGCTGAGGATCTCGTAAACAACACTGGAACGTCCATGCTCAAACCTGGCAAGTGGTGAGGCACCAATTCACCCGAGCTTCTTTCCGGTCCTCACTGAGTTGATGGGGTACCCAAAGCTTTCTGAAGCCAAGCTTCTCATGTGGGATGATACGGACTGATCCCAAAGAGATCCCGATGACTTTCCCCAGCTGCGCAACAGATGCCCGCGCCATCCCCTCCAGCACAGTTTGCACAGCAACAATGTTGGCTGCGGTGACGGCCTCCACAGGTCGAGCACACTGTGCCTCATCATCCAGGGACCGCCTCACACGCTTGAATTTCGCAAGCCAATCAAACACAGTGGTCATTGAAGGCGCATTATCACCAAACGCAGCACGCAATCGCTCAACACACTGGTGCTGCTTTTAAACCACATTTGTGATCAGAAAATCATCGCTCCCTAGTGACATCGACTGAATTCTATACTCTCAGTCAGAGTATAGCGACCCTTAGGAATTGTGAGCTGTGTTGGGTTGTTGAGTTAGGAGGGTTCTGTGAGCTGAAAGCCATGTAATCTGCCCCTAATCTCTGTTCTGTGTAGTCGGAAACTTATTACTCTACCATCGGAAGATTTATGTGCTGGGTGACCAAGAGCCACCAGGTTCCGTTGTTGAGTTGCTCGCCGAGCTAAACAATTCGATTGTAGACGTTTTGCTCCCATTCCAGGTGACATCACCAGTGCGTGAGGGGTAGTGGTACTAGTAGAAGGAGAATCCGGGAATGGAGACATGCTAATATCTGGTACCAGACTACTAACCTTCACGCATTGATGATGCTACCTCGATTGGTAGCGAACCACCTGCAATCGAACTACCCAGTTGGGCTAGTAACTAAACAACCAAACAACCAACCGAGCTGCCAGTATTCCGAATTCTTTCGGGCCACCAGATTGCGTATGCCTGCCTTCCACCACAGCAGTTTAGCGTACTCAATCCAACCATACACAGAGTTGAGGATGAAAGTCTAACATCATGGCCTGGCGCTTGACTAGGCGGTGCCAAATCGACGAAGTGAGTTTTGAGTCAAACATCCATAATGACTTCATTCAACTCAGAAAACTATAACATGACAAGCCCGACGTGTATCTCTTCCAAATGCTGGACTCAGCATTCGCGTTGACAGAGCTAGTGGTGGAGTGGTCAGTCACACCCTTCTCCAAACGTCCTTCCATGAATCCTTCCTAAGATTGGTCAGGCATAAATTCGCTCACGATTATAACTCCTTAATCTGACAGAATAAAATTATTTCACACTTTTCATGGGGCAATGAACGTGGTGCCAATTTTTATCTAACTCACCCAACTAAGATCTCCGTGACATCATTTCCAAAAGAAGTCGTTATTGCACCTTGATGATTTTGTCCTATCACTCAAGAGTAAGTGTTCTGAGAACTATCCACTGTGGTGCTGCCAAAGTGATGAGCAAATGGTCATTTGAACGAGAAGATGCCAGGATGCAAAAATTGTTCAGGGCAACCTAGACTATGTTACACCCACGTATCTGTTGATAAAGTAACCTGTCATGAATCCAAGATAGGTCCTCTTCCGGTTAATTGAAGAGCTTCGAAGCGCTTCTAGACAGGCTGGGTGTCCCCGCAATACCGGTTTTTCTGGCCATTCTACAGATTGATAGTATTTCACTTTGAATGCGCGTGCGCACCGAAACAGCCAGATGACCCCAAGCTGAGGCTTTGCAAGTCAATTTTGCGCGTACGTCACCCGCCGGGTGAGTGCGGTGATTTCAATGCAGAGTGGTGTACCAGTAGTGTACCACAAGGATCCGTCCTCGGCCCGCTACTGTTTTTAGTCTACATTAATGATCTTCCAGTAGACATTTTATCTCCAATGCAAATATTTGCAGATGTTGCTAAAATATGGAGAGCAATTCGCTCAGCATCCGACCGTGTCTACCTCCAGGAAGATCTGACCCGGGTTAACGAATGGGCAGAAAAGAACCAGCTCCCATTGAACCCGGCAGTGCCACCTGCTGACGGTGCACAACAGCTTCGTTAACACATACCTTTTGGGGCAACACGCCATGCAACACGTGACTAGTGAACGCGACCTAGGTATAATCGTGCAAGAGAGTCCTGGAAATTCGATCCAATGTTCGAAAGCAGCAAGTGTGGCGAACTTGAACTTAAGACTTTTGAGCCGAGCTCTTGGCACCTTTGAGCGACGGCTAGTACCATTGCTTATTAACCCCTACATTCGTCCTCATGTTGAATATGCAATTCAGGCCTGGTGTCCATGATTAAAACGCCTATTGGAACAGCCCCAAAGAAGAGCCACAACGGCAACGCATGGACCATCCGGTATAAGTTACGAACTGCGTCTTCGTGTACTCGGTGTGTTCTCATTAGAATACCGACGGCTTCGCGGAGATCTTACTCTCACATACCGGATACTAACCGAAAGCGAGCATCCATGTACATCACTGTTGACTCTAGCCCCCTACAAACAAAACGGAGGCAACCACCTGAAACTAATGACGCAACACTCCGGTTTGAATTGTAGAAAGTATTTTTCCTCACTTAGAATCTGTTCTCACTGGAATGCATTACCAAACTATGTGGTGAACGCACCAGACATGACGACATTCGAACGACTCTTAGATTTTCATCTTAGTGATAAACGATACACAACACTTTGTTAAAGTGCAATGATTTAACCACTGATACTTTACGTTCCACGTTGGAACATTTTGATTTTAATTTTCTTCTGCATATCCATCCCGTGGGTCTTGTAAAGTTATGCTTTTTATCCCATCATACATCATTAAACCATTGAGTACTTTGACTCAATGACGCTTATTTATAGGCGCACGCATCGTTGTCACTATTCCGCCACAACGGGTGTCCCACCGCTTTCAAGAGCTGCTGGGGCTTTTGGTCCTCTGTAGTGACAAGCGCTCACTGCTCGAATAGCCAGTGCCCTCATCTCCTAGTATTGTTTTTAATTATATGCTTAACAAAATAGTAGTACCACGGTGTAAAAACTTGAAGTTGTGGTACGGGGAGCAGCTGTCTAAACAACACAAACTCACTTTGGCGTGCTCATGACAGGCGTCCAGTCACCGGGTTTTCGTATCAAGTAGTCAATTTGCTCCCTGTCCACTTCGCCTTTGTTGTGGATGTTGTGACCCCTAAAATCGAACTTTCATTGTCATTATGGGCGTAACCCACTGGTCAGTGTTCGAGGTGGTTTGTTTCAAACAAGAGAGAGATCGGAACACTGGAAAAGGCGAGTTACTGTCATATAAATCTGTCTAATACTACCTGAAGCGAACAAATAACGGGACCATAGTGCTTGGGTCGCGAACCTTCCTTAGCTCAGGGATCACGTTCACCGGAACGTCACAGCCAGGCATATCGAGGGCATGGACTCAGGAGAGGACTTTTAATGGGAGGACTGCATGGGCTACCAGCCATACCTTATCGAGTGATGTCGACTGGGGCATATTATGGCAGTGAACCTCAGTCCTATGTTAAGTGCAATGTCTAGTGATCCGTGGGATGAAACAATTTACCTCAGCTGACGACAACACTATACGTATGATCCGGAGCATCAGCATCAGTAGCACCACAGTCCAAGTTAAGAACGGCCGATTAAGTTTACCGGTAGAATGGTTTCATAATGGTAATTAAACAGTGGCCACAAGAGACTGGACGATACGCAATGGGAGATACAGTTATTTAGCCATTGGTTGTGAACACCGCGAGAAATGTAGTCGGGTGAAAAATGAGCATGCATGGTAATGACCATCCTGACAGGTGCATGTGTGTGGTGCAGTTGTGATAGTATATTTTATGCAACTCAGTGCTATGGGGTTGCACAATTTGCCTTATTGACTGCGCACAGCATCTAAGAACTTCCGTTATCGATACAACAGTAGAGTGAAGGGGGGGTTCCTTCAATGGAATAATGGAACAATGGTGTATTACATGTAAAAAGCAAATACTTAACAAGTCCCGTAGGACGGCGAGAATGAGAACCACAAAACTTGTAGAAAGAAAACAGTGATGTAATGCAAAGCGTTTTGGTGGACTTATCATAGTGTTCACACAGAGGCATGTGTAAAGGAGCCGACCTCGATTGTGTAGACTAATGGTGGTTGTATAATAATAAAAAATAATGTGTACACAAGCTATATCTAGTAATATATGTGGATTAGCACGTCAAGGCATTTTTTAAACACAGGTAAACTGGGGGCGGAAACAGCGTACTTCGGGACGGTGTTACAAAGCTGAAACACACGAAGAAAAGTTGCGCCGACATTCTAGCCGACTGCATTGCTTGGCCAACTTGAACTTATGGCCCCACAATTTCGTTTTGTGACTGTTGCAGTAGGTGGCGGCAGGCATGGTTGGAGTTCCACAGAATCTGGTAGGTCATCATTAAGTCGTCACCTAGTAGACGAAACTGACCCAATCTTAGGGTTTGTTAAGTATGGCCCTAGCCGAAGAACAGAGCGGGACGCGCACGCGTAGTGTGGAACTGATTTACTAAAAGCTACCTGCGTTTCAGTGGCTAGAAAAGCCAGAAAGAAGAACCAACGAAATAAGGAAAGTAAGGTCAGTGTCAACCCATCATGTGATCGCCTATTTTCACGAATCGATACTCAAGTGCATACGTGACACCCCTCTCTTCCCTGGTCAAGACTGCAGACTCCAGGTTGATACCGATCAATTGGCTTAGGCGTGCGTTTTGAGCGTCTTAACTGCGGTTGTACCGCAACCTCTTGTGATTCCTGGTTTTGTGAAGCAAATTCTGTCCTTTTTAGGTCAGTAGCAGTCACTTTTTGATCCCGCTCGTGTGGCTCGTTTGAGTGTGGTCGGGTATGGTCAAAAGGGCGGCGCATCACACGGCCGTCCTCTAGCTGTAGCCCCGCTTGGTTACTCATTGAGGACATGAATGTACTAGATTGCCAGCTTGTTTCGTGAGGTTGTCTTGTGTATACCGGATCCAAATCATTAAGACACATTTTCTCTGACATCTTTTCATCCCCAAACATTTTCTGCTTTTCCTTCATGCTCCTTCGATGGTTCGGAAAAGGTAGGCGCAGTCTCGCTCCTAGTGGCCGACTAAACATTAACTCCGCGGATGACGTCTCTGTCGACTCAGTCGGTGTCGTGCAGTAAAAGAACAGGAGACGATCCAATTTAGTTTGTAGAGTTCCATGAGAATGCTTGAGCAGACCCTGCTTAACGGTCGGAACTGCACGTTATACCATTCCACTGGACCCGGGATGGTACGGCGCAGACTTAATGTGCTGTATTCCGTTGTTACTCAGAAATTGTTGAAACTTTGCACTGGTAAATGGGGTTCAATTATCGGTGTATACCTTCTTTGAGATACCGAAAATGGCGAATATGGAGCGTAATTGTGCAACTGTTGCTACGAAAGGCGCATGTGGAACTGGATGTACTTCTATCCAGTTAGAATCAGTATCAAACGAAAATAGACACATCTTCGAATTGATTGGACTAAAGTAGTCCGCGTGTACCCGCTGCCAAGGCCTCTCCGGCGAACGCCATGGATGTATCGGTCCGGGCGATATTTGCCTTCGTTATTTCTGACATTGTTCGAAGTTTTTCAGTAGCCGCTCTATATCCTGATCAGTGTCTGGCCACCGACAGTAACTACGTGCCAGCGCCTTCATCCTGTTCAGACCGCGGTATGGGCCATGCAGCTCTTTCAGCAACTGGGGTCATAGTTCGTCCAGTGGAATTATGCGCGAGCCTCGAAATATACAGCTGTCGTATAGACTAAACTCATTACTCCAACAGGCGAATAGTTTCAGTTCATCTGAAATGATTGTAGGCCATCCGGTCATCAAGAATATTTCAGCATCTACAACACAGGGTCCTGATCAGTCAGGCGCCGCACCATGTCACTCCGAATGGGTGTCTATCCAGGGTGTTGCATCAAATTGATAAACTCCATGGGTTCACTATTCGTTTCTGTACCATACTGCTGCGGGAGGCAACTAAGTGCATCTGCAATGGTATTACTTGGTCCGCTTACATATTGACTTTTGTAGTTATAGACACTCAAAAGTAGTGTCCAGCTTTGCATTCGAGGAGGAGATTTGTTGCGTTCCTTTCTCCTTACCCAGAAGCGAATGAAGTGGTTTATGGTCTGTGCTGATATCAAACTGTCTTCCCCAGACATACTAGTGGAAATACTGAAGTCCGAAAATAATCGCTAAGGTCCTTCTGTCCAATTAAGAGTAATTCTTGTCAGCAGTTTGCCGAGTACTAGAAGCAAAAGCGATTGGACGAAGAGAACTGTCATCCGTCTGGTGCCGAAGGACTACGTCTACTCCGCGTGCGAAAGCCTCACAATGCAGCACTAGAGGCGGGCTCGGATCGAAATGCACGAGATACGGGGAGGTGCTGAGCACTATTTTTGCATTTGTGAAGGCCTTTCTTTGATCCGGACCCCAAGTCCAGGACTACTCCTTGTGCAACCGTTCAAACAAGGGGGCAAATATTGTTTAGGCCTTAGGTAAGAAGCGAGGATAGTGAGAAAACATCCCTAAGAACGATTGGAGTTCGGCTTCATTCTTGGATTCAAGTGCGACAAAAATGGGCTTGCTTTCACCTTTACTCACCACGTCCACCAAAACTATATATATATATATATATATATATATATATATATATATATATATATATATATATATATATATATATATATATATATATATATATATATATATGCAGTCACACAAATCCAGTATGTTGTTGCTTAACTGACCATATTTTTATACAACTACCGACATACCTCTCTGTATTATCATGATCATGCCTTCGCAGGCGTGCCTCGCACTACTGGGAAGAAAGCATTTATTTATTTATTTATAGTACTTGCACTCTGTCTTTATCGAGGTGGTAACCAAGGTACGGAATGGAATCTGAGAAAAACATACTCTTGGAATTCTTCAGTTTGAGTACACTTAGCTGCAGAATTTCGTGTACAGAGGACAGCTCATGTAAATTTTCAACATATGTACGTCCTGTAATTAGAATGTCCTCAATATAGGCGCAAGGGAAGGGAATATCGTTGATCAGGTTATCAATGATCCTTCGGAATATCGCTGGAGCCGAACTGATTCCGAAGGGCAGACGCTTGTACTGGAACAGACCTGTGTATGTACTTATCGTTGTGCATAAGCGAGAAGTCTCGTTTAAATCAATTTGTAACTACGCATGACTGAATTCAATCTGTAAATTTTTGTTCGCCTGTTAGCGTAGAATACAAATCCACAATCCGAGGTAAACCTTACTTACCCAAAAGT
Organism: Dicrocoelium dendriticum; assembly: GCA_944474145.2. Taxonomy (NCBI): domain Eukaryota; kingdom Metazoa; phylum Platyhelminthes; class Trematoda; order Plagiorchiida; family Dicrocoeliidae; genus Dicrocoelium; species Dicrocoelium dendriticum. The sequence continues at coordinate 210,427,756 of OX104063.1, read as the reverse complement.
CAACGACAAGCAACAGTTAGTTAATAGTCATCAGAAATATCCACAGAACCATCCGGCTTCAGGACTGGAACTATGTAGCGTACCTGAAAACACACCCTTTCAGTATTACGCAACACTGGATTTTACCGTTGTTTTAACCTTCAAAACCTCCACTTGTTTTACTGACGACACTTCCGCTGTCACAAATTGTTGTGGTGAGTATCTTAATGCACCGTTTCTTGCGGTTGCTTATTCGATTCTTAATTTTGTAGCCTGCAAAATACACCTTGGGTTCAGTCGCCTCCAGCTTCTATATTGCTCCGTATTTGGCACGTCTCTTTTGTGGCATTGATAACTGACGAGTATCCCAGGCGCCATCCAACAGTTGTTGACCCCGGACCAGAACACGCCGCCCGCCAGTTTGAATTTTCATTCTGGTGAGCTCGTTCCAGTGACTTTTTGATTCTTTACTCGTTACCATTTTCTTTTCTCACCTGCCGTATATACTTATACATTATTCGCGATGACTAATTCAGAGGATATAACACCCAAATAGTGATTAGCGCTGTAGAGCTAGCCTCCCCGCATTTTTGGGAGAATGTCCCGTTAGCATGGTTTGCACATTTGGAATTCACTTTGTACAATTGTAGCATATTTTCTGATTCTGCTAATTATCACTAACTTTGTCTCGGCTTCCGCAAGGTGTATCTTCTCAGGTGAGAGACATCATAGCTTGCTCTCCTCCCGATGCGAAATATGAGAATTTAAAGCAAGCGATCATCCAGCGAATCACACCCTCTGACAAGGTCCGACTGCAGCAACTGCTTAGGGAGCTGCAACTAGAGAACGGGATGCCTCCAGCCTTATTGTGACAGATGCAACATCTCCTAGGCACATCCAGTATAGACGCGGGGATTCTCCGCGAAATGTGGATGCAATGTCTCCCAGAAAACACACAGTCCACCTTCGCCGTGACAAGCGCCCTGCGGCCCGCAGCAGTTGCAGAACTAGCCGACCATATTAACGAACGGCAAAAGCCAAGGAAGGAATCTAGAACATTCACTCGACTTAGCCTCGTCGCAGCCCCGTCCACGACTAGTGAGCCACCAGTAATCGACGCATTGTCATCGCGAATAGTGTCGCTACAACGCCGTCGAGAAACTCGTCTCAGACCGTAAGCAACGCAGCCGCTCTATCTCATCACCCTGTCGCACGATGCGCAACAACGCACGCTTTTGCTTTCCGCACTCGCGTTTTGGTACTAAAGCCAGTAAGCGCGAGCAAGCATCTAGATAATCCGCCGCGAAACAGGGAAACTTTCAGGTCAGCTCGTATTGGTGACTAACGGTGTCGGAAAATCCCAAAGTGGTCTAATCTGCATTAGGGATTATGATTTCGAGACCCATTTCTTAGTTGATACCGCGGCGGAAGTCAGCGTAATCCCCCTATTCCAGGTGAGCCTACCGCTTGTCTGTCGACAAGCCTCAGTGCTGCCAATGGCACGCCAATAGCCACCTACGGTCATCGATAGCTTACCCTGGACCTAGGTCTTCGGCTCACGTTCCTCTGGATATTCACTGTCGCTGCAGTCCACTTTGCCATCATCCGCATTGACTTCCTCAGGCATTTCAACGTCTTGGTTAATACGAAACGCCAGATGATAGTCGATACTGTAACGAAACTCAGTGTACGTGGCATCACCGCCGAAATCGCATCTAGCATCCCGGTATACGGCTTTTCCCCAGACTACACCAACCTCTTCTCTCAGTACCCCAAGCTCGTTCAGCCAATGGACGCAACTTTACCCGTTGCATCCCAAATCACGCACCACATACGGAGGAATGGTCCACGTGTCTCATGCCGTCCACGCCGACTATCTCCCGAGAAACGTAAGGTAGCTCGGGCAGAGTTTGAGCACATGCTCGAATTTGAGATAATCCTCCCTTCCAACAGCACTTCGTCCTCTCCCCTGCAGATGGTCCCCAAGAAATCTGGTGACTGACACCTGTGCGGTGATTATGGCGCACTCAGTCGGCTGACCGTCCCAGATAAGTATCCTATCCCACACATGCAAGACGTTACCGCATGTGTTACAGGTAAAACGATCTTCGGCAAAATCGATCTGGTACGTGCCTATCACCAGATACCTGTCGAATGAAATGACATTCCTAAACCAGCCGTCACCACTAATTCCGGCTCGTTTGAACTTTTAAGAATGCCACTTGCGCAGTGCAACGTCGCACAGACCTTCCAACGCTTCATCTACGATGTCACTCGTGACCTAGACTTCGCTTATTTTCAACTCGATGATATCTTAGTAGCCTATTCATCGGAAGAAGAGCCTCACGACCACCTTCGAACTCTCTTCTAGCGCTTGACCCAACAAGGTGTCACAGCGAACCCGACTAAGGGCGAACTCGGCAAATCACCGGTAGAATTTCTAGTCCACCTAGTTTCCTCGTCTGGTATCGAAATCCTTCCTGATAACATCCAGGTAATCAAGGACTTCCTAGCTCCGACTTCGTCCTAGCACCTCCGTGGATTTTATGGGTTGGTCAGCTACTATCGATACTTCATTCCGCGCTGCGCCGCGCTGAGCACAAGCGGCCTCTGACTGACCTACTCAGAGGGAATGAACGTAAGTTCGCTTACCCTGACACAGTACAGACAGTCTTCCCCGAGCTCAAGGATGCTATCCCCAACATAGCCTTGCGCGCTGATTCCGAATCGCCTGAACCCCTTTATAACAAGACTGATGCCTCAGACGTCGCGGTAGATGTCGTCCTCCAAAAACACGTTGGTGGGCAACGACAATCTCTAGGGTACTTCTGCATACACCTGCAGCCAGCGGAATCTCGCTACAGCACGTTTAGCAGAAAACCGCCCGCCATCTTCCTAGCTATTCTTTACCTTTGCACATACGGGAAGACCGCGCTTTCATGGTCTGCACTGATCATCAATCCCTAATCTTCGCCATCAAATCTGCCTCCGATAATTACTCACCCAGGAAAACGAGGCAGCTAGACTTTGTCACGCACTTCACTGCTGACATGCGTCATGTCGCAGGTGTCCACAATCCCGTCGCCGACGCTTTCTCACGCGTCAACCCCACTCTCCAGTCTTTGCCTACCGTCGACCTTGCCCCCATGGCATCGGCTCAGGCTCACGATGAATACATACAACACACTCTGTAGTCCACTTCGCTGCATGTGCAACCTGTTCCTCTCCAAACCACGGAAGCAACCATCCTCTGTGACACTTCCAAAGTTGGTCCTAGACTCCCCCTGCTCGTCTCCTTCAGACGTACAGACATTGACGCAATGCACACACTGTCACATCCCGGTATCCTTGTCTTTTTGGGACTGCTCAACGAACATTTCGTGCGGCTACGCGTAAACACTATTCACACCTGGGCTCGCGCGTGCCTCCAATGCCAGCGCTCCAAAATACATCGTCACACCTGCAGTCCACTTGGTTCATTTCCTGACCCAGACTCTCGGTTCTCGCATGTACATTTATACCTAGTAGGTCAATTGCATTCTTCACGCGGATTCGTATGCATTCTTACATGTGTCGACCGCTTCACCAGATGACCAGTAGCCATTCCCGTAACTGACTGCGCAGTTGAGACTGTTATCCGAGCCTTCTTTGATCAGTGGGCTTCGCACGACGAACGCCCATACACCGTTAAACTGACCGAGGAACGGCCTTCGTATCTTCACAGTTCGATGCATTCCGCGACTCGTTATGCTGTCGCTGCATTCATACCACACTGTATCATCCAGCAGCCAACGGTTGAGTTGGACGCATCCATAGACAGCTGAAAGACTCGCTCTGCGCCTCCTCTGACCCTAACTGGGGCACAAACATTTTGCTCGGACGCTTAGGCATTCGTAGCAGCACCAAAACTGACTTGTAATGTGCATCAGCAGAGCTGGTTTACGGCGCAACTCTGGATGCCAGGAGAATTCCTTTTGCCCCACATAGCCGAGTATGCCTCCGCATAACTTTGTGTCCTCCCAAGTTCAACGCATGCTTTCAATACGCCCGACTCCGCCAAGTGAGCAGACTCTCTGCCTGCACTCACGTCTTCCACCGCACCGACGCAATGCGGGGCTCTCTCCAGCCTCCCTACACTGGAACTTTCAGCGTCTTGAAACGCACTCCGAAACATTTCAGTTTAGACCAGAATGGGCACTGAACGACGGTGTCCATCGACCGCCTCAAAGTGGCTTTATTTGGAGAACCACTTGCAACTCATCCGGTTGCTGTCACACAAACACCCACACCTGCGCTGACTTCCTGAGCACTGGGTACCCCGAAACCCCACGTTCCCCATGGTCCTCAACCTACCCCGCCGCAACTACAGGCAACCGACCGACGCGGTGCACAGTTCGAACGTTCGGTCCGCCCTACAGATTTTATAAACTTCTGCTGTTTTCATTAACACGGCTTTTTCGTCTTTAGTGTTAATCCTGCGTCTCGTCCACAAACCCTTTACAAATCGAAAGAAAACCCAGAAACATTTCAAAAATCTGAAAAGCGCATTTGCATTTTCCCTGTCCGACATTTAGCCAATTTACCCTTTCCTTGCCCACCCTCTCTGAGTTTTACCTTCCAGAAACTCAACCACCGGAACTGCCAAGGCAACCCTCGAGTGACTCGCTAACCGGCGCTACGCCGGCCTCGATTGAATCGCCAATCGGCTCAAGACACCCTGCTGTCGCAAGAATCGGTCAGTTCCCCTAGATCGATGGAGGCTACGACCGGATTGGTCCCCGAACGCCTGGCTACATATTGCCGAAGAGGACGACAGGATTCCTTCGTCAGACGAGGACCGTGGACTGGAGTGCGGTGAGCTGAGTGACACCTTCCAAGCTCACCGTCGGGTCTGCAGCGGAGGGAATGTCCTGTCGGCCATTTTTCTGGACTAGTTACTATTTTGCGGTCAGACCAGCCCACTCAGACGACCCACTGATGAGGCTTTCTGGACCACACGGTCATCATAAGTAATTAGCAACAAAAGCCTGGACCCAGCGAACTCTGCTACGCACCCCATCTTGGAAGCTCTTGTTCAAGCCCATGTAACTATTCGCACCAATCCTCACCTCCCTATTTCCCCCACTAACAGTCCCATCGAATGCTTCCATCCTTCAGCTTTCTAGGGGAGGCCCTTGTAGTGCACCTGAAAACGCGCTGTTTCATTCTTTTGCAACATTGGATGTTACCGTTGTTTTAACCTATACAACGTCCAGTTGTTTTACTGACAGCACTTCCGTTGTCACAAAGTGTTGTGGTAAGGATCTTGCTGCACCGTTTCTTGCGGTGGTTTATTCGCTTACTAGTTTTGTAGCCTGTAACCTACACGTTGGGTTCAGTCGCCTCCATCTTCTGTACTGTTCCCTATTTGACATCTCACACGTGTCATTTATTAACGACTAGTATCCCTGCTGCCACCCAACATCTATTGGAGATCCTCGCTTACAATGATGGATTGGCTCGATAGTTCCTGCTGATTGCCATCACTTTATCTCGTCTTCGACGTTTGATATCAGGGAATAAGATAGGTTAATTGCCCTGAAAATGCCGGGCAGTTTCCTGGACGTAATTTGATCCTCGTCTGATATCCGTGCAATTTTGCTAGTTTCTCGTCAGAAACAGATAGCACTTAAGTTGTTGCGTTGGCCCATGCACCTGCTACGGGTGCCTGATCACCGCTTACCTAGGAAGGCCTTGTTTAGTCTGCCAGGTGTAGGGTGTCGCAAGGCTCGAGATGGACAATAGTTGACTTTACAGGGGGAAATGAAATTACTGACGACCAAACTGGGTGCCTTTTGTCCGTGTCGCCTTCCGGGCTGGAGTCCAAGTGGCTCGCCTTGTGCTTGTCTCGCGACTTTACCGGACATGGTTCGCAGTCGCCACCAGTGGAGCTTCTACTGCCGTCTACTAATCGGATTGTCTGTTTAAATTGTGCTTGGTGCTGAATTATCTGCGGAGTAATGGCAAATTATGACGGGGGGTAGTGAAAGCCGCAAAGAAGCTGTCTCGCCGATGCCGCCTTATCTTTGCACGCTAGCCAGTTGTTTGTGACTGTATGTTGTCTACACAAGGTGTAGACGCCTTGACCCTGAATGTTTGCTTAGGACATTAAGGTTTTCAGGTAAGTCCTCCTTCTCTCCCTCTTATTATTCCTTATTTCATAGGTCAACATGGTTGTGTGGCAGCGAAGCATCAGTTCAAATGTCTGATGTACTGCTGTTGATGATGATGTACGGCAAGGGGCTAACATTTTAGGCATTCTCGGTATTGGACGGTAACACCGTCGTCGCGAGAAAGACGATCATTTCGAATAACTGACATTCCACAGTTTAATCTCCTGATCGAGTAGGTCGTTTGGAAGCCAAGTTTCAATGGTTGCTATGAGGTCCCAATTTGTTGTTTCATATCGATGGCGGAGTTGCAGGAGCTTAGAATACAACTGAGTGTTGGTTAAACAGCATTGTATTTTGGCATATTATGAGCTGGGTTCGCTGTGATTGAAGTGCATAAATTGTGCCGGTCTGCTGAAGATTTTTGAAACGGGTGTTTGCGCGATTGTCTGATCTGAGATACGTACAACCGAGACTGACTCGTCTGCATCTGGGGTCTGTACTAATTGAGGGAATAGTCTTAACCGTGCTTCTGGTGGCCCAAGTTTCCTGTTGTCAGGCCACGCTTGGATCAGTATTAGTGCCATCTCGCAGGTCGGCATGGTAACTTACCAAAATTTCGGCGCGCTGTCTTGGGAATCTGGGGAGGTAAGTAGACGGGTGATGTCAAAAGCTAGGTGATTTCGTATGTTGTAGAGCTCTGTGATGTATCTCCTCTTTTCGATTGCATCTTTATCGTTCAGTTTTATCGTCCTTTTGATTCTAACACATGAACAGAAACTCTTTCTTCTTTCAGGTCACTTGTGTTGTCAAATGTTACTCGCAGTAATGGAGCTTCCCCTACTTGCGGAGATGATGGATTTCGTGAAAGAGTCGAAAGACTATTTGGGAGAACTTTCAGTTCGAATGCGCAGGTTAATGCAGCCCAGCGGTTTTGCTCTTCGTCATGTTTACATTTTAGCGATTCGCTGGTGGGTTCTGGGACGTTTGCAATTATTGTAGCGAGCACGAGGCGGTAGGGACCCCCAGTCGTTATTGCCAACGCACAGCGGGTTCACAGTCTATCCCGTACGTACGCACGTAGAGAGGATACTTCCAATCAACCACACATCACACATTGTGCTTTCGCACGACGTCACATTTATGCTCCAATGCCCCTCGATCCACGAGGCCCTTCTGATCGATTTGCCCTCGTGTCTTCGTTTTTGCTCGCCATGTTCTGGTCGGGCTGGATTCGTTCTAATGCTCTTGACTTGCTTAATCGGGGTTGTGTCTCTCTCCTCGGGGTTATTCCTGACGGTCTGGCCAATGGCATAACCGCGGAAAACTGGGTTCTTCATCACTACGTCTCCTGCTCTTCTCCGTCTGGGCCCGAGACCGTTTGTTGTTCGTGCACTATTCACATCTTGCTCCGCAGGCCTCGAGTTGCTCTGTCGACTTTCGCCCCTGGTGCCCTTGTTAATTTCCTTCCTCCTTAGTTTCTAAGGTTTGTACGCCTCTGGCTCAGAAGTCGAACATGAGATCAAACTATTGAAGTTAAATAAAGCCGCGGGACCTGATGACCTTCCTCCAGCCCTCTTCAAATTCGGGGGACCTGCTCTTTTGGATGATTTACACGAGTTACTAGTGAGACTGTGGGAACAGGAAACAGTCCCAACCCATTGGAGCCGCTCCATCATAGTCCCAATTTTCAAAGGAGGCTCACGATCGGAATGCGGCAGCCATAGAGGAATCAGTCTGATCTCCATCGCCTCCAAATTGCTTGCCTCTGTCATCCTTCACAGACTGACTGGCATTCGTGAAAGCCAGCTTCGTGAAGAGCAAGCTGGATTTCGTCGAGGTCGTAGCTGCATTGACCACATCTTCACCTTGTTTCAGTTGTTGGAGCACCGTCACATATATTGGTGGCCCACCGTTGTCGTGTTCCTCGATATCAAAGGTACATTCGATTCGGTGGATAGACATGCACTTTGGGACTGTCTACTCAGGAAAGGTGTACCTGAGAAATATGTGAATATTATGCGAGCATTATATGCGCGTAGCTCGGGCAGAGTGAGGGCTTACGGCAAGTTGTCGTCGCCCTTTAATATCTCCAGCGGCGTGAGACAAAGATGCCCGATGTCACCTTTCCTCTTCAAGTTCGCTGTTGACGAAGTCATGGAAATCGCGTTTACAGAACACGACTTAGAAGGTGTGGAGCTACTCCCAGGAGAACGACTTCTTGATTTAGAGTATGCTGATGAGATTGCCCTGATCTGTGACAGTTCACAAACGTGCCAAGCGACACTGGACAGATTAGCACTAGCTGTCCGTCACTTCAGGCTTTGCTTCGCACCCTCAAAGTGCAAAGTGTTTCTCCAAGATTGGTCTGGACCGCCTCCTACGCTGACCCTTGGTGGGGATCTGCTAGAAGTCGTCCAAAAATTCAACTACCTGGGAAGTTGTATCAGCGCCCGTGGGAATGAAGATGAAATCACGAATCGTATAGCAAAAGCTCGGGGCGCTTTTGCTAACCTTCGCCACTTATGGCGCCGACGCGACATCATTCTCACCCTGAAGGGTAGAGTGTACAATGCAGCAGTAAGTTCGACCCTACTGTACGATTGTGAAACCTGGCCGCTTAAAGCAGCGGACCTGAAGAGGCTAGTTACGTTCGACCACCGGTGCCTTCGTAATTTAGCTCACATTTGGTGGGAACACCGCGTGAGCAACGAGCGTGTTCGACGCCTTGTTTATGGCACAGGAAAAGGTAATGAACCGCTCAGCACCGTTATTTCACGCATTAGGCTCCGATGGCTCGGCCATGTGTAACGCATGCCAGCCCACCGAGTTCCGCGACGTGTGTTGTTTGCGCGTCGGGGGTGTGGATGGTAGAAGAGGAGGGGTGGCCAAGCGATGACTTGATCGAGAAGAATGAAGACCCTCACTTCTGAGCTGGCCTCGGTTGGAGTGTCTCGGCTCCCTGGTTGGGGTCCGAAAGACGATGAACACGTTTGGTTGGACACACTTGCTGATATGGCTAGGCGCAGACCTCAGTGGCGTTGGTGCTGTGAGTTTCTTTGTTCCACCCCATCCCTCTTAGCCTCCCCCTCCAACCACGATCTCATGGTTTAGTCTTATATAATTTTGCATAATAATTTTTTGGGGTGCACAGCAGCCGGCTGATAGCTTACCGGAATGATGCCCATCCGTTACCGGTAGCTCAGCTAGTTTTCACCAGTTATTTTTTCTTCTTTTTTTCTTTGTATTGCGGCACAGTAGCTGAGGGGTTTCCCACCTCTAGCTAACGTGTATGATGATGATGATGATGATGATGATGATGATGATGAAGGTTTGTACGTTGCACCTGTGCTTTCGGCCTTCGCACCCGAACAATATCAGGGTCCGCCTTTTGGTTTCCCGGTAACTGTTTGTTCTGCGGTTCCTTGTGAACAAGTATTTGTCATGTAAGAGTGTTCATTTTGCTTTGTGTGGATGACAGACAAAAGCTACCGCAAGACTGTTTAGCTGCAACGCCGTTACTCGAACTATCTGTAGGAGTCAAGTGTTGTTGTCTAGGTATTAATAGTGATCGCGTATTTTGTGCAGAACTCAGCATGCCCTGCAGCGTTTCGTGAGACTCGGGAGTCCGTTCAACCGGCCTGTCGTCACCGCTGTTTGTCACGATTATTGTTCGTTTTTCTCTGGATTGTGTCGCAACGTTGCTAGATTTTTTCTTTTTAACTGGTCTAGGAAGGGGATACGTAATGCAGTAATATGCAACTAGTTCAGAGATTTTCCTTTCCAAGACTTAGACCAGTTCCTTCTGCTCTGCTGACATAACGGTTAACGTTTCACACCTCACCGTAAGCGTTTGAACAATCCTAACTATGGGACTATGAACATGTCACAGAACCACAGACTATTTGTCGGTAGGCTGCTCTTTACGTTGCGTTTTAACTTCCCCTTTGTTGCGTCGTAGAAATTGGCATAGAATGAGCACGTGGTTCCCGAGATGACCTCTGTTGCTAGCTTGTCTGAGGTGCAATTGACCTTGGATTTGTTTTTTCTAGGTTTGTATGCACTTTTAGGTCACGTTGGCCATACCGTTTGAGCTGTCTGTTGTCTGCCCCGGTCATCGGAATCGTCGTCATGTCGGCGGGTTTGGCTGTGGTGCGTCCTTGGCGCATGGGTGGACAAAATTCACTCACGCCTTGTGCGGTAAAATGCACGTAAAACGCAATGGTAAATGTGAGACGACAAAATAGCCCATACATACAACACTTTTATATGTTGTCTGGTAGCCTTAAAGAAGCTCCGCCGAAGAGTATCAAAGGCACTGATGAACCAGAAAGGTGTTCCACGTGTTAGTCTTCGCGAATGAACTGCCGAAGACGTCGTTTGTGGTGTACAAGCGTGCCGTTGGACTTGCCGTATGTTACCTGTTATAAACCCTTCCATAAGCATGCTTTTTCAATATCAAATTTGTCCAATCGTAAATTCCTATGTTAGCCGACCCCTAAAAATCTACGGGCAAGTGATTTTGAGGGTCATTTGAAGTACACGTGTAGATGGATTGTGACACTCACTCAATGTTGACCGCAATTCCAATTGAAGTGAACCTTGGTCTTTCGAGCACAAGGACTGTAGCTGAAGCAGAGATCAATTGGGTGTTGGCTGTCCGAAAACACCGCATTCCTATGACACCCTTTAACGTTATTTCATCTCATCAGATGGACATAGCATGCATCGAACCCGGGACCAAAGTTGTTAGGTGCGACTGCTATCCCTATGCTACCGGGTCACGACGTACTACGCTTGACACAACGGTCAATGATTGATATTGAGGTACATTGAAGCACACGTTGTGTGGACGGATTGCTTCAGCTACGGTCCTCGTGATAGACAGACCAAGCTTCACTTCAATGGAAATAGCGGGCAACATAGAGATTGTGTGTCGCAATCCATTCACACAACGGGTACCTCAAACTGGCCCTCAAAAGCCATCATTAACCGTTGTGTCAAGCTTTGCACGTCGTGACCCGGGGGCTTTCGGGTAACGGTCTCAAGTAACATCCCAATGGTCCCACTTTCGATACCTGCCATCACTATGTCCGTTTAACAACACTGTGACGTGGCGGACGTGACTGGTCACTAAATAAAGTCACTGTCCCTTGCTTCATCTCGGCGAAGCACTGTATTCCAACAAATTTATGCTGTATTTCTGAGGAGCATTTGGCCACTGTTTGATAAAAGAACAAACGAAAGGAATATGAACTGAACAATCAGTCACTGGCTACCAATGGACACGATTCCCTACTTTCGCTCCACCGCCTTGTGGGTAGGCCATTCGGCCAAAGACTCGGGTGGTGTCCCCTAAGTCAACACCCTACTTCGACTTGGGCAACCGGATAATATCTCGCCCTCTGAAGAAACCATAGACTCCTCCATGTTGTGTTGTGTTTTCTAAACATATCTGTACCTTCCTTTGATTTCCATAGTTTTTGATGGCGCCATGCCTATTCGTAGGTTGTGGAAAGTGTATATATCTACCTCCATCTGATGAGATGAAACAACATCAAAACGCATCATAGGAGTGCATCATAGGAGCGCGTTTTTTCCAATTTCAATGTGTGGTGGTTTGTTTCCGCATATTCCTGTATATTTCTATTACTGCTATCCGTCAGGAGGCAGAAAAGTCTAAGGTGCGCTGAGGCTGGTGGTGGCTAGATCCTGACAGATGGTCTACCCACTACTGCTATTAATGTGCCATTGGCTCATGTCCTGGACGCCTCCTCGTGGCGACCACTGCGTGGGAGTTGAGCTACACCCTTCTCCCTGCTAAGATCTAGGATACCAATCCGCATGAGTCAGTGAAATGAACATATGCTAGACCCACTAACTTACGGGTGTTCAGTTTATCGAAGGCTTTGGCTGAGGACCCGAGTCCTTCTACTGTCAGGTGTGGGTGTTCTGCCAGTAGCCTAGTCCATCCTCTTCGGAGGTTAGCAAGTGGCCGATTGCACTCTTCCCGTAAAAACTAGCCATGAGAGACAACGGGATTACAGGATTACAACACCGCCTCAGCACAACGGGAACATGGGATCGGATTTGCAATATCCGATCGCATCGATGGTCAGGTGGTGGGTGAACAAACAGGCATTCGCGCGCGACTGATGACTGTTCGCCTACGAATCGGAAGAGGTAAGTTTGCCACTTTTATAAGCATGTACGGTTCGACCATGTGTTATCCTGATGACACGCGTGATCAATCCTACACTCAGCTATCCTCCCTGATTCGGTCTGTGCCGAGGAGCGACCGACTTTCTGTTGGATGCTTTCAACGCGCGCGTTGGGCGTGATGCATCGGTGTTGACAGATGTCATCGGTCCGCATGACATTGGTTCAGCGAATGCGAACGGTGACAGGCTGTCTCACTGTGCGCAACTCACGGCCTGAAGATTACGAACACTCGGTTTGCACTGAGTGCGAGTGATATAGCAACTTGGACGAACCCACGGAGTGGTCACGCTCACCTGCTCGACTATGTCATCGTACGTCAGGGTGATATGACTGACGTACGCATGACACGTGTACTGCGTGGAGCTGTGTGGCACTGATCACAAATTGGTGCGCACCAAACTAGACAAATATTTTCGTAAATCTACGCATTGCACTCCTGCGTGAATCGGCGTAAATGTAACATTCTCTCCCTTCGTGCACAACGACGCGGAATCTAAAGCACGAGCGCTATATTTGTTTATTTCCATCACTGTGGTTAACTGAAGCAGCGTCCTAGTGGCTCATTATCACGCAGTTCTTTAACGTGTCATTGTCGTTGTAGCAAGTTAGCAGGCATGTCATCAAGCGTAGACCAGCTTGTGATTGTCGATTGCTGTTCTCCTTGCCTTGCGAGTTTGTCTGTGGTGTTGTTAGAGCAGGCATCCTTCATGCGCGTTTTCTCGTCATCTATCTAGTTACCTCAGGCTCGGTTCTCCATCCATAGCTGCGAAAACGCCTGGCGTAAGCCAGGCGTACCATCCATTCAATGGTTGTGATGCAACTGTCCAGCCGCCTACGAAGTGTGCTGTGCTTAACAGCCCCGTCGGTCTATTGCGAGCTCCTCTGAACCGTCGACCGTACACAAACTTCACCGTTGACGCGCTGGTGGCTACTGTTGTCTCACCGCTGCCCCGTTTGCGGCTGATCGGGAATACAGACTGTTGGGATGGCTTCCGCTCACCGTTGTGTAACATTTCGGTTACGTGTACAGACGTAGTCGTAAGTCAGTTAAGCACACTTAAATCTGTTGTTATAGAACCACATTTACGATTCCCGTTACATCGAGTTTTGCTCATTTTTTCCAGGGAATCAAGCTGTGCGTGAGACGGTTGAAGGTGTAATATTTCATGTATTGGTACTTACAGTTTATAGGTAGAAATTCGTCACATCTAGACCCACTCAGACAGTCGTCACATGTCCGGAGAAGCACTGTACACGCATTTCACCCTTTCGGGAATCGCCAGCAGTGAGCATTCCATCGGACCCTGGTAGGGCTCGAATCCGCATCGACTGTTGTTAGTCCGTGGTTAAGCACTGAGCTACGGGGGGGGACGGCAACGACCATCGTGAATAAGTTACTATACCATTTCCCTGTCAAGTTGTCCTCTTGGGCAACAGAAATAATCTGAGGGGGCATTCAACATGAGTCCACTCAATGAATTTGTTCCGTGCGTAGGGGCTGAAGCGTCCCACCTGCACCCATGACTTAGTGCGTCTGAGGTCCAAGTGGCTGAAGGCGACAGGCTATACACGCACACCTACAAACCTGCACAAGTGACTGGCGTACGCACGGAACAAATTAATTGAGTAGACTCATGTTGAATGCCCCTCGGATTATTTCTGCTGCCCAAGAGGACAACTTGGCCGGGAAATGGTATAGATGTGATATAGCGCCGCTCACTACCCACTGACTTATACGTTACTGCCGTGCAGAAGTACAACGTGCAATCCTGATGATTATCTGCTTGTTGTTGAGGTTCTTTCTGGTTCCAATGATCATTTAACTGGACCACTTAGCTGCCGCTGAGATGCGCTTTCGGAAGTTACTGCCAATGTTAGCGAAGACCAATTTGAAGGGTAACGACAGTCAAATTCTCACCCCATACAAGTTGTACGGACGAGGGCCTAGCACCTACCAAACTGAAATAAACGCACGCACATGATGAATCAACTTGGCTTTCGCCTATCTGCGTTGGTGCGCTTGACTTACCCTCCGGCGCGGTGCCTCGCACACGAACAATCAATCCACTTCAGGCGGCATGTGACTGGACACACTATAGTGGGCGTCCGAAACGGGAGGTTTTCCGATTTGTTGGCGACCCAATAAAGTACTGACGTCTAATACGCAGCTTCCAATCTAATCTAATCTAACCTATCTAGCTGAGGAGCCGTCATCCTACGTGACGTACTACTGTGGAAGGGGATTCCAGAGGCTATAGAACCAGAAGAGGGTTTCAGGGATACTCTGGATACGCTTAGGATTTGTCTTGGTCGCCCACACTTCATTGTTCGTACTCATATCAACCGATATTTGGAAGGACGGGTTGTGAAAAAATGTGAGGTGGATGGGCTTAACAAGTTAGCTGGTCAGGTGAAGGCGTCTTCCAATAATTTGAGATGGTTTAACGACGAGGCGGATTTGAACGTCTCGGTGACAATTTCTGCAGTTGTTAAGCATCAACCGTATGCGATACAGCTGGAATGGTTTAAGAGATCAACAACAGTAGTGCGCGCCTCCATAGAACCAACCTTCACTGATCTAGACGAATTGGTGATTAATTCTGCAGACATAGCGGTTACCCAATCGATGCACCTGGAGCAGAATTTCCAGAGGCGTGAACCCCTTCTGAGATGGGTCGGCCGGAATCGCGTGGAGTCCGTACGTATCAGTTTGCAGTACAATGAACGGTGGAACCACGCCGGAGCCGTGCGAAATCTCGTGTAATCAGCTCTACCGACCATTAACTGGATCATTGTCTACAGTTGCCATCTTTAGACGCCACTCAAGTGGCCTCTATATTGTCCACCAATAAGTTGTGTGGTTGTCGCTACTGTCCATAGATCAATGGCCATGTGTAGACTTAACGGCTGTCGTGCAAGTCACCACCCCTTACGGTATTACGCGGAGGCGACCGTTGCCAATTTGCAACATGCCGCAGTTAATTTGACGGGTACTTTCGTTAACCGGAAGGCCCTCAGGATCATTCCGATAGGAATAAAAGGCAACAGCAAGACCATCGTAACCAACGTTGTGCTGGATTAGGGAGCCGATTAGTCGCTCATTGAAGCACACCTTTTAAAATATCTAAAGGTAAACTGTTGTGACGCTGCCCTTCGCCTCTGCCTCTCTGCGTTACCAAGCTGCCAAGGAAAACAAGACGCAGAGCCTGCTAGACCGAAGTCTCTGATTCACAGAACATGGCTACTTTTAGAGGTCACATGCGCTTACCTCGCTGCTATCACTGAGGTGAGTCATACCTCTTGTCTGAACATATTCGAATCTGGTAGCGGCCATCACTCTCTGACTGTAGGTAGGGTAAAATACAGACAAGGGAGAACTGCAAGGATTGAGACGTAAGTTCTATTACGCAACACGTAGGCTAGTCAACTGTTCTCTTCAGATTTTTGCCCTTCTTCAATAATTGCGTAGGAATGTCCTTCTGAGAGGCAGACGGAAAAGAAGGCGCCGGCAGAGCGACAATTTAAATTCAACCACGCGCCAAACTAGTTTCGATCACTCGTTACACCGCACCCCTTCTATGTAGGCAACGTCACCGTTGCCACGCCAAAGCCCCCTTGAGCTGGTATTTCAACTTCGGTGGCTACTTCTGTCGGTGGCTCAATGTGGTGCTCCTCACCCGAATGCTCCGGCTCGATATGGAAAGGTTTAAGCCGATTAAAGTGTATGACCATGTGCCGCCCGACGGCGTTCTTTGGGTCCCTAAGCACGCAAATTAGATCAGATATTATTCGGTCTACCACGTAGGGGCCTGCCCACTCACGATGCAGCTTCGCTGGTATTCCGGAAACTGGTGCCTGATGCAAATATATGAGGTCGCCTGGTTTCAGCGGGACACCGAAGACCTTCTTGTCGTAGTATTCCTTCTGTCGCCGTTGAGCGTTCGCCAAGTGAATGCGTGCCGCTTCGTGTGTGTGTCGAATGGAGTCAAGGAGCTTACTGACGTATTCTGCGGCCGACGGGTACACCTGTTGTGATCTCGGTAATCGGACATCCGAGGGCAACCGAACTTCTCTTCCCGTCCACATAAACGACGGCGTTTGCCCGGTAAAAGAGTGGACCGTACTGCGATAAGCCAATAAGCATTTAGGCAACAACGTGTCCCACTCGTAAATGTTCTGGTCCACGAACGCCTTCAAGAGTGACTTCAACGACCGATTCGTACGTTCAATCTGTCCGTTCCCTTGTGGATGGTAAGCCGTTGTTCGCGTTTTATGGATACCAAGTGCTCTGCACATCTCCTGGACCAATGAGCTTTCGAAACATGATCCCCTATCGGAACGCAGTTGCCCAGGCGCTTCCCATTGACAAACCCAGTGGTTAGTCATCGCTGTTGCCACAGTGAGAGTATCAGCCAGCGCGATTGGCACGGCTTCGCACCACTTGGTGAAGTAGCCAACCATGACTAGGATGTAGCTATTCCCTCTCGGCGTTTCCGGAAGTGGACCAACGAGGTCTACTCCAACTATTTCGTTCGGGTAACCCGCAGTCATGGATTGTAATGGTGCCCTATGAGCAATAGGCGGATTTTTGAACGTCGCGCATCTTTCGCACGTTTGGCAGAAGTTGACAATGTCTCTTCGTTGGTGCGGCCACCAAAATCGTTGACGCGCCGCCCATTCGAGTTTATTGATTCCAGCGTGTCCCAGCTGTTGGTGCAGTTCCGACAGCACTTCGGTAACTAACGCCTGTGGAACAACGATCCTTCTCAGGTACGTGGGGCCGAAATCGAAGACCAACACACCCTCTTCGATTGCGAGTTTATTCCACATCCACAAGCACCGAGCTTCGTAGCTTTTCCCTTCCATTTCTTTCGGAGCTGGTTTGTCCTTTCCCGAACGCCGCTCGTGGAAGATGAGTGATATGTCTGGGTCCGAAGCCTGTGCTTCTTGCCAACGACCATACTCGGCTTTTTGTAGGTTGACTAGCGCTACGTGTTGCGTAATACAGGAAGGACAGTTTCCGTTATCTCGAGACGGAATCCTCGATAGCGCGTCTGCGTTGCCGTGTAGTTTCCCAGGCCGATGGTGACATTCGAACTCATACTCCTGTAGCTGCTCTTGCCATCGAGCAATCTGCCCCTCAGGGTCCCTGAAATTCTGCAACCACCTGAGTGATTGGTGATCAGTCCGTACTAAGAATTTTCTTCCTAAAAGGTAGTGCCGATTTTGTTTTATGAAAAAGACCAACGCCAACATTTCTTTCCTTGTCGTACAGTAATTTCGTTCTCTTGACGTAAGGCTTCTACTACTGTATGAAACCACTCTCTCTATGCCATCGAACCCTTTTTGTGACAAAACCGCCCCAATGGTCTGATCGCTGGCATCCGTGTCCAAAATAAACTGCCCAGCGTATGGCGACAAGTCGGGGAAGATTAACATCGGGGCGGTACACAGGGACTCACGCAATCGATCGAAGCCCGTTTGACATTCGACAGTCCAATCGAAACTGCGATTACTCTGCAACAACGCGTTTAAAGGGGCTGCGACTTCCGAGAACCCTTTGATGAATCGACGGTAGTATGACGCTAGTCTTAAGAAACTGCTTAACTCCTCAACATTAGTGGGGATTTGCTACGACTTTACCTGATCTGTCTCGCGAGGATCTGTCCGGATGCCTGCCCTAGAGATGATGTGTCCGAGATAGGTAACCTCTTCTTGTAGCAAGCGACATATTTTTGGTTGGAGTTTCAAACCTACCTTGATTAGGCACGTTAACACTTCGGCTAGATTGCATAGATGTTCATCCTTCGTTCTCCCGTGTACGATGACATCGTCCAGATAGACGAGACACTTGTGAGGAATTAAATCGTGAAGCACTTTCTGCACAAGGCGTTGAAACGTTGCAGGGGCGTTTGATAGACCGAAAGGCATCGTTTGGAACTCATAAAGGCCTGAAGGAATTACAAAGGCTGTCTTCGCTCGGTCACTCTCTTCAACTTCCACTTGCCAATAGCCAAACACCAAATCTAGCGTGCTGAAATAAGCCGACCCTCTGAGCGCGTCGAAAAGGTCATAAATTCTGGGCAGTGGATATGCATCTTTCCGCGTGACTTCGTTTAGCCGCCTATAATCTACACACAGCCTAAAGCCACCGTCTTTCTTCTTTACCAAGACGACTGGAGCTGCCAATGGGGAAGTAGAGGGTCGTATAACTTCCTTTTTCAACATCTCGTCTATGAGCTTTTGCAGCTCGCCTTGCCAGTGCACTGGGATCCGTCTTGGGTGAGTCTTAATCGTGGTCGTATTCCCAGTGTCGATTACGTGTTTCACGGCGCTGGTGCGGCCCAGGTCTCCAGTCTGCCAGGCGAATGCATCAGAGTGGGCTAGCAACATTTCTTTGAGCTTTTCCAATGTTCCCTCGTCCGTTGGCAATTCGAGTGAGCGGATAAACGTGTCTACCCGGTGTTCCTCGTCAGAGAGGCTCCCACAAATTGTAAACGTTTTAAGACTGTCAGCGTGGCCTTGTCTGAGCAATATAACGCAACTGTCGGTGATCAACTGGCATTTGTCTAAATCTAAGTGACATCTCAGACGTCATAATAGGTCCATTCCAATGATTACAGCAAATGGAAGGTTATCGGCGACAATAAACTCATGGCGGAACTTCACGTTAGCAATGTGCACCTGAGCAGTGATAGAATCCCGAACAGCCAGGGGTTCCCCATTAGCAGCGGTCAGATGACAGTCTAAATTCCGCAGTGGCAGATTTGGAAATTTGGCCTCTGGATGTGTGGAGCCTATCAGAATGAGTCAGTTATGATCAGTGGTGAATGTGCTAAAATGCGAGACGGTTACTTCCTACCCGTGAGCAGCTGCAACGGTGGAGTCAGCTTAGGGTGGTAGGCCTACTGAATGTAGAAAGCTGCAACATCGAACTTCTGCTTGGGCTGAACTCCCCGGGGGCAAACTGGGTTCTAGAACAACGACGCGGGAATCCGATGGAGTCATTCGCTACTCGTTCGTTACTAGTGTGGACGCTGCTCGGTTCGGTGAAGACGAGGAATGTTGGAATGGCGCGTAACAACAGTATAAGTACTGAATTGAACGAAACCTATGTTTTGTTTAAATAAAGTAATAGCTGGAATTTGGCGAAAGCCGTAGTGCCCGCCTCGCTATGTCAGTGGAAGACAGCCAGGCAATGAAATAGATAAAATCTATTCAGAAACAGGGTTCCCGCTATGAAGTTGGTTTACTGTGGAAGAATGGGTGTCCAGATTTTCCGAACAATATTTCCATTCGCTACCAGACGTTGGCGTCACTACGAAAAAGGATAGAGGGGAAGGAATTCATGCGTTGCCTCTACTCCGCAGCCGTCGAGGAATACATTTTAAAAGAGTTTGACGAGCCTGCTGGACGACAAGGTGGCAACAAAAATGCTGTGGTTTGGTGCCTCTCTCAACACGCTCTAATTTACAAAAAACCCAGATGAAGTTCGAGTGGTCTTTGACTGCGCAAGCACATACCTAGGTACGTATACGGTAATTAGCTATTATGACCACTACACTGATAATTCGAAATGAAGTATTTTGTGCTCATCAAACTTGTGATAAGTTAGTAGAAGGAGGATTGACTTGCACAAATTGCCAAGACCGGTGCCATTCGAAATGCATCAACATCTGTAGAACCGACATAGAGAGATGTACTACGCCGGATTCAGTAGCTCTGTCCGAACTACACGACGATTCCAGTAGTAAAGTACGTACTAGCGTTGACACAAAAGTACGACAGCTTAGTCGTCGAAACTGAACCTCATTTGGATGCAAAAATTGCTTCGCTCGAAACGACAATAGCGCAAATTGCACCTCATCCGTCTCCCGCAATTGCCACCTCGAAACCAAGGAAAGGCCAAATGTTCACATGACCACGCAATAGTAGAAACCTTGAGAAGCACAAACCAAGTTGTCATCGCGACTGATAGAAGCATGCCTAGTCCCACCGTCCACATCCTCTTATCCAATCTACCGACTGATGAAACATCGGTAACACTCACTGTTCCGACTAACCAACGAAATCCGAAGCGTTCTAAAAGCCGATCCACCTATGAAACCGTTGCTGCTCGGTATAATCAAAGTGCGCCCTCAGTAGCCCCACCCAGTACAGCCAAAAACGGGTCAATCACCAGGTGCAACCTACAGAGACGTCACGAAACCACTCCATAACTGTGCTTCCAACTTCATCGAAGCCCAGGCGGAACTACAGGGGTTTGACACGTATATGCATCAACGTCCCTGAGTCTAAGGCAAACTCCTTAATGAGTGAACAGCTGGGTGATTTAAAGTAATGGGATTTCCACTGGGATAAAATCGGAGTTCAAGCCAGTCTGACTAATATACGGCGCATTCGTAGACATTCAACCTCGAATCATTATGAGGAGTTGCGGCTAATGGGAGTAAGGTTGGGATCGACAGCTGATGTTAAGACGGCGCTTTTGTCGGCATACTGCCCGCGGATTGGAAACCGTGGAATAGGCATATTTCCGGATGTCCCATGGAGCGAACACCATTGGGACAAAAATAATGCAAACGACCATCACACGGAGAGTAACAACAGAATTATTTTCGTTCATGGTTTGCCCAAGCTACCGATAATTACCAACGAAGAAGCCCACTCTGATGAGCTGGAAGAATGACATTACATCCGTGCAGTGCTCTGTGCGGGCAACGTCATACTTCACTCGAGTACAGGTTACCCGTGTCGCCAAACTACAGAGGGAGTGACCCGAGCATGTTCAACCGAACAGTGCAGTCACAACAGATGGCCGTGAACTTAATCCGTAACTGGCAGTTACTACACAACAGTCTTAGTTCGGAACTATGACTGAAGACAACAGTTAGAGAGCCGCAGCAACTCGCTTCTCTCGCGAAAATGCCCACGACTCAATATAAACACAACCGAATCAGGAACCTGCGCACTAAGACCCATAGCTATCGAGAAGACTGCCGATCTAGCACACACCGCACCAGTTGGTGCGAGCGTGTGGATTGGGGAGGACATACCTCCTGAGCTGAAGGATGCGCTTGTGCTACCACTGTACAAGCGCAAACGGAGCAAGCAATGTTGTATGAACGTATCGTACAAACGTATTGTACGAACATACGTATCAACTTGCTGAGTTATGTGGGCAAGGTGATTGCTCGATTACTGCTCACCCGCCTCGGCCGTCAGGTTGTGGAACCGAAGGTGGCGGAAGAGCAATGCGGATTGCCTTCGGGTCGCAGAACCATCGATAGGTGGCTGCGGTTTGTCAGTTGCAGGAGAAGTACAGAGAACGACAACAGCCATTGTACTCGCTTTTTGTTGAGTTCGCGAAAGTATTTGCTGCAGTGAACCGCGAGGCAGTGTGGCAGCTGTTGGGTAAATTTGGTTGTCCGGGTAATTTGGCAAGTTCAATTGTATACGGGCCATAGTGCAATAGAGTGGATAGACCTCGGATGACTTTGCAGTTGTCTTTGGTGTGCTCTAGTTAATTTGATGCGGCTTGTGTTTACGGTGTCCATGTGTAACATCGTATTGATGGCGGGGTCCTAAACATCCGTCGTTTTGGTGCCAGCACCTTACTCTCTGAGCCATTTATCCGTATATTGCTGTTCCCTGACGACTGTGTCTTGTTTGCACGCAGCGCGGATAAGTTGCAGAACATAACTAGCGCCCTGGCTTCGAAAGCGTCCAAATTCGGGCTCCATCAAGAAAAGCAAGACTGTCTTTTCCAGCCTTCACCCGGAACGGTGTCCGTGTGCCTGTCCCAAACCCAGGTTGCCGACGAAGTGTTGGAAACCACTCCGAGATTTTGTTACGTTGGGAGCGTAATATAAACTGACCTGCAGATGACGAGTGAGCTGTGCAGTCACGTATCGAAGGCGGCTGATGCATTTGGCAAACTGGAGTGCCATGTGTGGAACAACTATCAACTCACTGTTGGGACGAGGCTGTTGGTAAACTAGTCTATGGTGTTCTCTGTTCTTCTAAACGGCAGTGAAACCTGGACACTTTATCGGAAGGATGTCCGTTATCTGGAGCGCTTTCATGAACTATGTCTGCGTCGTATTATGAGCATCGGTTGGAGTGACCGAATTACAGACTCGGAGGTGCTCCGAAGGAGTGACATGTATGCAGTGGAATGCATACTTTTACTGAGGCAACTGAAGTGGCTCGGGCGTATTCGCCGTATGGATGTTATCCGTATACGGAAAGAGCTGCCTTATGGCCAAATGCGTGAAGGGAACCGGCACGTGGGAAAACCCAAGCTATGTTACAAGGACATGACTAAAATGAGCCTATCACGGTCTAATGTTGATTACAGGTCAGGGACTCAAAGGCTGTTGATCGACTTGCATGGCGTGATCTAAGCATGAAGGCAGTTGCCGAGGTGCGGGAGAAACCCCTGGTGCTTACGTAGAAGAGGCGGCCGTGGTGAAAGTGGCAGACGCCGATGGAGTGCGCTCCATCGACCTCGAGCGCATGGTGCTGTAACACGTGCGGTCGCGGGTGCATGAGTCACGCAGGTTTGTGAGCCACGAGCGAGGCCACTCAGGACCAGTATCTAAACGAAGATGCGGGGTGCTGAGAACGTAGGCAGAACCGGCGCAGCGTTTGTAGGTCCACTGGGTTCGAGTTACTAACCGGGTGCGCGCGTGCAGAGTTTCTTTATTTCAGGTGGTGGGTTTCCTAGCTTATCTTAATACTTACTTTTTCACCTCATTTTTACCTCTACGACGAAAGGTCATGCAGGGGACGTAAGCAGAAGCACCGCAACGTTGTTAGGTACGCTGCATTCGATTTACCAACGACTTGCTTGTGTGCTGAGTTTAAGTATTGTAGGCGGTGGGTTTGCTATATTTTGTAAATACTTCCTTTGTTAAGTCATGTGTCCGTCTGTCTGAATAAGCTTCTTTTTACTTACACAAGTCGCTTAAGCAGATTGTGGTTATATTCTTTGACTTCGCCTTTTGGTCAATTTAAAAGAACATCTTTTCCTGAAATCTTGAACTTCTCGCGGATTGTTGATGACCAAATGATTGCATATGGTCATATAGCGAAGAGTTAAGTCTATGTAGCCGGGTGCTTCATTCGACAAATATTATTTGATTTTCGGTTTTTTTTGAAGCACCCGCCGTGTGTCTTGGATTGCGACACGCAATCTCATTAGTGGCGGTGGTTGACTTGGAAGTCAGCCTCTGCCAAAACGGTCACTGGGACCGTCACCGAAGTGGAGGGTTTCGGTGTGGCTCTCTCCTATCCCTGCACTCCACGACCGACGGTTTCGTCTTGATTTAGACTCATCAGGTAGAGATAGCTGAGCTAGGAGTGGAACCCGAGGCATAGTGCTTGGCGGCTATCGCCATGATCATTAGGCCATTGAGTTCCGCGAGCAGTGTTTGATTTTTTGTCACTTCCATTGTTTAACTGTTGCCTGACAAGCCCGATGGGGTTGCGCTTGATGTGCATATTGTCAAAGTGCCCACCAGTCTATTACCCTCTACTTCGTCCATACTGGCTCTAAGAGACAGTTGCTCGTTGCTGGAGGGGACGGGGAGCACGGTCCAGAGGGCCGTGCTAGGCTCGAAGAGTGGTTCCATGCACTCAGTTTGGAGCGGACTACGGTCCAACCACCGTCTTGTGTGCGATTGATTCCCAAGAACAGCGTGCTTGTTTTTACCCGTGAAAGAGTGTGGGCCGGTTCCGTTGATGAAATGTGGCTCCCATCCACATGCTTCCCGGTCTTATTTCTTCTGGTTTACACTGGATATGGGGGGGAGGTTGGAGCTGTGGGTGATTCAGCGCAAGCCACCCACGGTCCCTTCGTAGGCGTAGGTGTCCTGTGGCTGGCCACAGTGACAGGCAAATCCGAAACCGGATGTCGCCAACCATATATTTGCCTGTCACTGTGGCCAGACACAGGACGCCTGCGCCTACAGAGGGACCACGGGTGGCTTGCGCTGAATCACCCACAGCTCCAACCACACACCCCATATCTAGTGTAAACCCGAAGTAATAAGACCGGGAGGCATGTGGATGGGAGCCACGTTTCATCAACGGTGCCGGCACACACTTCCACAGGCAAAAACACGCTGTATTTGGGAATCAATCGCACACAAGGCGGTGGCTGGACCGTAGTCCGCTCTAAACTGAGTGCATGAAACCACTCTTCGAGCCTAGCACGACCACAAGGACCGTGCACCCCGTGCCCTCCAGCAACGATCAACTGTCTCCTGGAGCCAGTATGGACGAGGTAGTGGGTAATAGACAGGTAGGCAGGTTCTCAACATGCATATCAAGCGCAGCCACAACGGGAATATCAAGCAGCAGCCCATCCCTTGAAACGATAAGATGAATTGAAACAAATCAGCTAATGCATTCAGCTACGGCGGCATAAATCTTCAATAAATGCGCGTATACAATGAATTCTTTACGAAAGAATCCGTGACAAGTTCGAGACGACAGAAGATATATATAAAGAAAATGCCGAAATCGCGATAAGGTTATGGAACTTAACTACAATTAGATCCAGCGACGTGTACATGTTTATAGAAGACAGTATAGGCAAACATTAATATGAGAAAGAAAAGCATTAGGACAAAATTATAAACCCAGCATGCAAGCACGTGGTTAGTAAATCGAATGCAGCGTACCTACAATCGCTGCGCCGGTACTGCCTACGTTCTCTGCAGGACCCGTCGGCGCTTCGGTGGTGGTCCCGAGTAGCCTCGCTCATGGCTCACTAAGCCTGCCTGACTCAGGCACTTGCGACCACATGTGTTACAGAACTATGTGTTCAATATCGATGGAGTACAACCCATCGGTGCTTGCCGCTACCGCACCTTGCAACCACCACGCTCACCTGACCGATGTGCGCCGCTCTCAAAGCTGTAAAAGTACAGAACGCTAACCAACCTACTGGTTCGGGTAACGACACCAAATTGAATGGCAGAAATGGGAAACCGAAGAGGCTCCAAGCGAAAGGCATTTGCGAGTTAGGAGAATGTCATCGAATAGGAAAAATCGGTCTAGCTTGTTCGCACTGTTTGGAATGGTATCATACGAAATGTGCAAATGTGTCCCAACAACAGGTACGGGAGCGAAATAGCTCCCAAGATGCATTTTGGTTCTGTACTGCGTGTTCCACCATCCCCCTCGTTAAGTGCTTGCTCATCCTAGCTCAGAAATGCGAACGGTTAACCGCAGAAGCAGAGCAGAGGATAAACGAGAAGATTACTTCAGTGGAAGCGAGTATGCATCACAGAAGCGTAGCGGCTTCTGAGCAACGGAATGCCGAACAATCCGTTTCCCATGAACCGCAATCGCAATCAGCCACTTCTCCATCTCCGTTGTCTTCTCCAACTTTGGTAGAACGCCGGGCGGAAACAGACCGTACCCACGAGAGTCAAACAGTACTCACGTCAACGAAAACTCAAAACATCTGGTTAAGCAAATTCCACTAGACCTGACAACTAGCATTGACAAGGATGAAGCAGCCGAACACCAACCCTCGGTACCTGTAGCTCAACTATCTCTTGTCGAGACTGACTCCCAGAACAGCAGTTACCTATGCAGAGATTGCTGCAAACGTCCACCGAGAGGCCGCCGTTGCGTCCTCTGCCATTGTAAACACCGTTAACACGAATAGAGGGACATACAACAAACAATCAACACTTGTCAGCAGGTCAGGACAAACGAATACCTTATCTTGTAGACCAACGGAAAAGGGATCCAACAACAGTGCCCTGACGGTTGTATGCTCAAATGTCCCTGAATCTATTGCCATCACATTGTGGGATAAGTTATCAGACAACCAAGACCAATGGAACTCATTGTGTATGCAGATGAGTATCAAAGCCAAACACATAAACTTGTTACGAATTACTCGTCATCCGAACTCGCCACACTATGGAGAACCCAGACTTATTCGAGTAACTCTAGAATCCTCCACCGACGTAGAAAATGTTTTGCTCTCCGCAAGCGCGCTAAAACACGGATCCTGTGGGATACGTATCTATCCTGATGTCCCTTGGAGCGCGCGACAATCAAAAAGAAACACCGAAGAGAGGCACAGCAAGCAAGACCGCGTAAACGCAATCTTCATACATGGCGTGCCAGAACATCCTTCTAACGATGTTCAAGAGACCGGAAAGCACGATTTAGAACAGTGGAGATTGATTCGTGAAACACTTTCTTCAGATAATATTGTGGCACTATCGATCACCAGGATATCTCTACCATCGAATTATAGGGGATGCGGCCCTAGAATCCTAAAACTTGTGGTTCAGTCAGAGCAACAAGCAAAGGATGTTTGAGATCGATAGCGGAGAAATGGGAAACACCTTCCTTCTGAAATTCGGTTAAAGGTTGCAAGCACTTTACACAGCTCAAATATTAAAGCAACTGAAGTAGGAAGCATACCGACGAATGTACACAAGTGTAACTTGACTGCTGCTTTAATTGACTCTGACGTAGGTCTAAACGAAGGTTGGGAGGCACCTTGGCCGAATCAAGTTGCAAACGAGGTATCATTGACCCATCAAAAAAACGAGTAACTGCCGATTTCCCATCGTTGGGCATTCTCCCACATTTGACCCCTTCACCTCTCTGTGAGCTCCTAGAGACCGAGAAACTGGCCTGCGTGTATATCAATGCTCAGGATCTTCCTAACAAACTGACCGAACTGAAAAATCACCAAGCTTCCGGGTCATATGATGCCTTTGGTATCTCCCAGACGTGGTTGCACACGGGAATGACGGACGCTGAAGTTTCGCTACGGGCATGTCGCTGATCCGGAACGACAGGCTCACAAAAGGAGGAGGGGTAATCCTGTATTACCGAAACGACTTACATTGCGAAGTCGTGGAATAATGAACAATGATTTATAAGGGGTAAAAAGCAGGTGCTTGACATGCCCCGTAGGGTGCTTAGCATGACAAAAAATGATAGTAAAGGGATAATGGAGTCGTCAGTTCGGGCGCTTACAGATATGACTGCACTGTCGTATAAAGGGAGTTTGAAATGAGAGTGTACGCACACAAAGAAATAGGGGAGTGGTTATTGATTACGTAATAGGCGAGGAAGAAGAAAAAAGATAGCAAGGACAACGCTTACTCGTGTGCAAATATCTTGGGTCCACAGGATACAGAAATCCAGTTTCTATAGTAGTAGCGTTTATCAAAGTAAGTGCAAGACGTTTGGAGTGACTCATTCTCGAGTAGGGTTATGGCACTATCCACTGTCTGTTGTGCATTAGTGCCAGCATCTGGTGATCATGAGCTATAGCACGTAGTGTAAATGTGACAGGGTATCGTCAAGGCGTTTTCTGAAAAGGGATAGGGTGGGTGCATTAATCACATGTTCCGGGAGGGCGTTTAAAGTCTATGACACTCGAAGGGAGAAATAGTTTCGTCGACATTCCAGGCGGCTGTACTGCGTGACTAATTTAAACTGGTGACCTCTTAGAGAGGTGTTTTGACTGAGTATTAGAAGGGAATGGCATGGGTGATTGGGGTTTCTCAGGATCTGGTACACCATTATGAGATCGCCCCTTAGACGCCGATAACGTCCACTGTATATTTTGAGGGTCTTCAGCCTGCGTGGGTAGGGGAGGCTGGTCAAACCTCTGACGCTCTTCGTTGCCCTACGTTGTGCAGTATTGAGCGCAGTGAGATGGTGCTTGAGCCAGGGTTGCCACGCTTAAATAGCGGATTCCGCGTGCGGCCTCATGTAGGCACTAAACATTTTTGGAAAGGTCGAAGGGTCAAATTTCACGAAAGCTCTGCGAAGAAGGCTGAGGTACTGGTTTTCTTTTTTCGTTGGCTTTTCAGTCTGCCTCGAACAACCGAGGTCATCTTGAACTGTCACGCCGAGATCGCACTCGTGAGAAGCCCGCTGTAGAATTTGTGGTCGTAGGCGGTACTTGTGCATACTCTTGTCCCGTATACTGAGAACTTTGCACTTGCTGACGTTGAAATGCAGCATGTTCTCTGGATCATGTGTACGCTTTGTTCAGATCCTCCTGTAAGACTGAGTGATCCTCCACTGCAGCTATAGTGCGCCATACCTTTAGGTCATCAGCAAATAGCAAAAAGTTAGAAGATAGCACACTCGCGAGATCATTTATGAAGACCAGAGATCATTTATGAAGACCAGGATTTAGAATCGCATTTTCCCTACTCTCTTTGGTGCCGGTTGCAGTTATAAGGCAGGGACGCTTGCCATATTGTCTTTGTGTACCGCGCCCCTAACTCAACACCCGAAACCGACTACCACCTAGCTGCTGCTTTAAGATGCAGTTTACAACAAAAGTACACTCACCTTCTCATCATGGGTGATTTCAACGTACATCGTTTAGAAGCACCTGCCACGACCAGAGAACAATTCAAAACCGATTTACAAGATCTAGTAACTACTGTTCCTCTTTACAACCACATCACTTTGCCCACTCGGTTCAAAACTGGTAACAGGCCATCTGTGCTTGATCTTGTGCTTACCAACGAGGAGCATATGATTGATGCGTTGGTTTTAGACTGCCCGTTGGGTCGCAGTGATCACGCAGTCATCAGTTTCAAGTTCGTCTGCTATGCATAATATCTGAATGGGAACGATGAGACTGTGCGAACCATCACAAGCTACAATCGATTAGCCCAAATCGTCAGCGCCACAACTTGGTCGTTCCTCGAAGAAGAACCCCCGGAAGTCGCCTGGCTCGAGTTCGTCAAAAATTTCAGTCAGCTGATTGCAGAGGCTTCAGAGATAAAAGTCTGCAATAAGTGCAAATCAGTTTCTTTCGTTAGGAGCAGAACTCCAAAATGGATGATAGTACGCAACGCAGCATGGTGAGTGTATAGCGAAGCTCCAGCACAAGCAACCTGGGACAACTACGTAGCCCAACGTAACCACTGCACTCAACTGTTAAGAGAAAACAAAACCACCTATCAGCAGAACATCGCGAAAACCTTCAGTGCTAACCACAAACTGCTGTACAAGCACGTTAATAGCCTACGAAAGGTGAGGCAAGGATTTCCTCCACTCAGAACGGCTGATGGCCCAACAAGAACTGCTCTAGAAACAGCTAACGCGCTGCAGATGCAATATGCTCCCACGTTTCAAAGGGCCTTGCCACCAAGCGATCTACCAAGCTTTATATTCTGCTCACCAGGATTAACCCACATCAATTTTACCACAAAGGCTGTGTTGCAAAAGCTGTTGTCTGTACGCAAACACAGCTCCCCGGGTGTCGACACCACTCGTCCAGAGGCACTGGAAACGGCAGCATGCCAACTGGCCGAAATTTTAGCTCAGTTTTTCCAGTGCTGCTTAGAACAGAACCTAGTTCCCGCTATGTGGAAGCTTGGAATAATAACCCCGATTCACAAAGGTGAAAGCAGAACTGATCCCTCCAACTACCGCCCAGTATCCCTTATTCCTATACTCTCCAATATCATGGAATCCGTAGTTGCCGATGCACTGGTGTGCTATCTGGAAAACTGCAACCTCATCACTCCTGAACAGCACGGTTTCCGTCGACAGCGGTCATGTACAACGAATGTACTAATTGCACGCAGTAGTTGGACCGAGGCAGCCGACGCTGGAGAAGGTGTTGATGTGATTTACCTGGATTTTTCCAAGGCTTTCGATCGTCTAGACCATCAGATACTACTATCCAAGCTGCAGCATTACGGGATCGGGGACCCTCTTTTAAGCTGGATCGCCAACTTTCTATTTCAAAGGCAATTAGTGGTCAGAGTTCGGAGCTCTTTATCGGACCCCATACAAGTTGATTGTGGTGTGCCACAAGGTTCAGTTCTGGGTCCACGTTTGTTTTTGGTGTTTATTAATGACCATGCACAGGGAATCGTATCAAATTTCCTAATGTTTGCCGATGATATCAAGAGCTGGCGCAGGATCCAGGCGAACGCCGACCAACATGTGCATCAAAGTGACCTAGATACGGTGTATCAATGGTCGATCCAAAACTTACTGCATTTAAAAGTCAGTAAATGCAAGCTGCTTTCCATCCGACATCAGGGCAGCTACTCATACCGACTCGGAACGGATGTACTGCAACAATCAACTCTCGAACGTGACTTGGGTGTCCTGGTTCAAGATGACTTGGGTTGCTCCAGGCAATCCGAAAACGCCTCGAAGTCTGGAAACCAACACGTCGGGCTGTTGCGACGGGCATTTGGACAGCTAAACAGCTCCATATTTCGACAAATTCTCAGTGCGTATGTTCACCCCCATATCGAATATGTGATCCAAGCCTTACATCCATGGCTGAAACACGACCTTAATGCACTGGAGCAGCCTCAACGCCGGACATCTAAGAACGTAACTGGAATGCGCAATCTTTCCTACCAGGAGAGATTGCAACGACTGGGATTGTTCAGTGGAAGTTATCGCAGACTACGAGGCGACCTGATTATGACATACTTGATTCTGCGAGACTTACATCATGTGTGCCGCCCTTTACTGCAACTCAGCAGCAATACAAACGTGAAGGGTCACTCATTAAAACTCGCAGAACAATACAGTCGTCTGGAGTGCCGCAGAAATTTCTTTTCCATTCGTGTCTGTCACCCGTGGAATGCTCTTCCAGAATCGGTCGTCTCTGCACCGACACTAACAGTATTTAAAAGACTGTTGGACGATGCACTCATGCACTTACACTGTTACTTAAGAATACGTCTCCATCCTACTACTGGAGCATACCATGGAATTATTTGTTGTTAACTGTGGGTGCTGTGAATCTAAGAGGATCGTAGGACTACAGCAAAGTAAACGATAAGTCCTTATTTTCATAGTTAAATTATTAACCATTTTACTATCCTTATCATCATTATTGTTTTGTTGATATCCCCACCAACTATCCAACGGGACTTGTAAAGCAACGCTTCTTAACCAGTATAAATTCATTGTTCATTGTTCTTCTCTGCAAGTATGAGGTCTTTCTCCCGCACTTCAGCAATTGCCTACGTAATCAGATCGCGCTATTCACGCCGATCAACCGCCTTCGATTCCCATGACGTGCAATCTAGATTAGTAGGTGAAAGACTAACTTTCATCATGTCCTGGTAACATAACTTTGGTTTCCCACATGCTGCTTCCCACTACTCAGCTGAGCATTTAGTATTTGCTTCAATATCTGCGTCTAATCCATACGGCTCACATGACCAAGCCACCTCAGGTGTCTCAGCAAGTGTTTGCAGTCCACTGCATGCATTCTACTTCGAAACAACACTTCCTTGTCTGCGAATCTGTCGCACCAATCGGTGCGCAGATTCCGTCACAAACGCTGTTGATGCAACCGCTTGAGATATCGCACATCCCGAAGGTATGTCTTCCAAGTCTCGCTGCCGTATAGAAGGATGGACAGCATCATGGATTTGTATACTATCAGCTTCGTGCCAATGGTAAGCTGATGGTTGTTCCACACTCGGCACTCAAGCTTCCAGAATGCCGCTGCTGCCTTCGACACGCGGATACGCAGCTCACTGTTTAGCTGCTGGTCAGTCGACATCACACTCCCAAGTTAGCAGAAGCGTGAGGTAGTTTCCAATACTTCATCGCCAATACTGATTGGTAGCACCATTGTAGCACCATTGTGGCACCTCTGAAGTCTGGAAGAGACAGACAGTTTTGCTTGTGTAGATGGTGAGCCCGAATTTGACCGCTGTCGAAGCCAGAGCAATAGTTATGTTTTGCCATTTATCCGCGCTGTGCGCAAACAACGTGTAATTGTCAGCGAAGAGCAATGTAAGGATAGTTGTCTCATAGACTAGGGTTCTCGCATCGAAACGACGGTTGTTCAGCAACCCACCATCAATACGGTGCTCCACACGAACACCGTAAGCACAAGCGGCATCAAAAGCACAGGACAACATTGCATGAAGATATATATTAAACAGGGCAGGATCTAAGACACAGCCTTGCTTCACACCAGAGACAACTGCAAAGTCATCCGAGGTCTCTCCACTCAGCTGCACCCTCGCTCGCAAACCACTGTGCAGACATTCAATTAAACTTACAAACTTATGCGGGCAACCAAACTTACCCAACATCATCCACAATGCCTCGCGGTTCACCGTATCAAATGCTTTGGTGAAATCAACAAAAAGCGCGTACAATGGCTGGTGTCGTTCTCTGCACTTCACTTGCAACTGACGAGCCGCAAACACCATATCTATAGTGCTGCGACTCGAACGGAATCCACACTGCTCCTCCGCCACAACCTGATTGACGAGGCGGTTGAGCAGGATTCGGGCAATCACATAGCCCACATAACTCAGCAAGTTGCTGCCACGATAATTCATGCAACAATGCTTGCTCCGTTTGCACTTTTACAGTGGTAACACAAGGGTATCCTTCAGCTCAGCAGGCACCTCCTCCTCAATCCATACGCGTTGCACCAAGTGGTGCAGCGCAGTCCCCAACGCGGGTCCGCCGTGTTTCAATACTTCAGGCGGGTTCTCGTCTGCCCCGGCACATTTGCCGTTTCGCAGCTGAGCAAGTGTTCTCTACGTCTCATTCAGTGTCGACGTGTCTGCCATGTTCGCCTTCTCATCGTCCTGTTTCAGGCTGATGAAAGTAGGCCAGTTAATCTCTGAACGATCGTTCAAGAGACAGCCAAAGTATTTTCGCCAGATCTGCATTATGTTTGCAGTCTGTGTACAGGTAGCTCCTGAGCTATCATTGATCAGCGTCCTCAGGGGCGCCAATCTCGTTCCATACACCGTCTTCGAGGAGCCAAATAATTCCTTATGCTGGCGGCCTTCGGTGTAGCATTCCATCTGCTTCGCCTTCTCCATCCACCATGCAATTTTAATGGGAAGGATCTTTCGGGTCAGTTGCTGTCGAATTCTGCGAAACTGACCTTTCTTATCCAACTCACTGGGTCTGCCACATGTGCAACAAATGTCGCATTCTTCTCCCACACCAGTGCGCTAATCTTCACATGACTGCCATCAAACCAATCGTTCCGCTTACACTTTGCGAGTGCGATGGTCTCCTCGGCAGCAGCTGTCACTGGGTCGCGAATGTGGTGCCACAGTTCGCTCACTGTGGCTGTGCAGTCCACATCGCACAGGCGTGCAGCCATCGCCTTCTCCAGCTTAATACTTTTCCCCAAAGTACCGAGGGAGAGCATGTTACATTTACGCCGATTCACGCAGGAGTGCAATGCGTAGATTTACGAAAATATTTGTCTAGTTTGGTGCGCACCAATTTGTGATCAGTGCCACACAGCTCCACGCAGTACACGTGTCATGCGTACGTCAGTCATATCACCCTGACGTACGATGACATAGTCGAGCAGGTGAGCGTGACCACTCCGTGGGTTCGTCCAAGTTGCTATATCACTCGCACTCAGTGCAAACCGAGTGTTCGTAATCTTCAGGCCGTGAGTTGCGCACAGTGAGACAGCCTGTCACCGTTCGCATTCGCTGAACCAATGTCATGCGGACCGATGACATCTGTCAACACCGATGCATCACGCCCAACGCGCGCGTTGAAAGCATCCAACAGAAAGTCGGTCGCTCCTCGGCACAGACCGAATCAGGGAGGATAGCTGAGTGTAGGATTGATCACGCGTGTCATCAGGATAACACATGGTCGAACCGTACATGCTTATAAAAGTGGCAAACTTACCTCTTCCGATTCGTAGGCGAACAGTCATCAGTCGCGCGCGAATGCCTGTTTGTTCACCCACCACCTGACCATCGATGCGATCGGATATTGCAAATCCGATCCCATGTTCCCGTTGTGCTGAGACGGTGTTGTCCATCCTGTAGGATGTGCAACCAGCACCTGCTTCTTGCAACTTACGTTGCTCAGCGAGCCGGGTTTCACTGAGAGCCGCAATATCGATGTGGTAGCGCGCCAGTTCCATCGCGACCAGTGCAGTGCGTCGCACGGGTGCTCACTTGAGTTCCGGTCCAGTGGTGTGCGCACGTTCTAGCATCGGATAATGAGTGCTTTGTGCTCAAGCATACGATTGCATTGGTGGGCAATCGCATGCGAAATGGTCGTTGTGCTTGTTTAGGTTTGCTTGAGGGACTCCACCCGGAGCCTTTGGTTCAATAGCCTGACCCACAAGGCAGTGGGGAGCAGATCCAGCTCGGGAATGTGATTGTAGAGACAGCTTGGGATCTGCTTGACGGCCGTCATATGCAGCCTTTGGGGTTCTGAATGGATTCATATATGTTTTGTGACAGTAGTAGGATACACCTGCGACCACGGCCAGACGCAGGTGGGTTTTGGCGAGTTTGCACTAATTTGATCAGGGGCTGTCTGGCTTGAGGCGGGCAGTAGCAAACCATTGAACACCCGGAGGTGCTCCCCCACAGTCAGAGACAATACGTGGCGCTCGTGCTCTGCACCAGTTGAGCGGTGAGCTTATAACCCGTAGACTTGTTTTCTCACATTGCTGGGTTTTACGGGAAGAGGGCCATCAACCACTTGCTAACCTCGGAAGAGGATGGAATAGGCTACTGGCAGGACGCCCACTTCTGACAGTAGAACGACTCGAGGTCTCAGCCAAAACCTACGGTAAAATGTACACCCGAGAGTCAGTGGGTCTAGCACATGGTCAGTTAGCTGACTCATGCGGATTGGTATCCTGGATCTTAGCAGGGAGAAGGGTGTACCCCAACTCCCACCCAGTGGTCGCCACGAGGAGGCGTCCAGGACATGAGCCAATGGCACATCGATAGCAGTAGTGGGTAGACCATCTGTCAGGAGCTAGCCACCACCAGCCTCTGTGAACCATAGGTATTCCAGCCTTATACATTTTTAGCAACGAACATGCGCGTAATTGCAAATTCGGCAACGCAGCGTAGTCAGAATCGTTGTCAACTCTCTTTACTGTTAAACCAGGATTCTTCCCAATCACATGACCGATGTTCGGGCAGAGGAAAAATGCAATTGAATTGGTTTTTTCTGAAATGTTATGTGTACCTATTTCGAAAATATATAGACACCATCGATACCGTTTTCGAATGCGTTATCTAGGGACTGTGATGTCCCGAGCATATTTAACTCCTTTTGGACGGTTAAATACTTACTAATCGCAAGGTTTAAACTGCGAAGTGTATGGCGTGTTCTGATATCACTTGAAATTTGTTCGAAAACTTTTAATTGTGGGTTATAAATAAACTTTCTGATTCTCGTAGTAAATTTTGGAATCATGGCATTTCCCTCTTTGTTACGGATTAGATATCTGCTGTGTAAACACTGTTGTCAAGACTGCGAATTTGACAGTTTATGATTCTGTAAAGAAAGCATAGGTTCGTCTTCATTCTCCGAAGCCAAACTGGGTCAAATCCAATTTTATCACACCGCTCTCTGTATGTCAACCTTGAAGGATATCCATATGGCTTTTTGGTGAAGCATCTCTGGCCCCCTCTCAGGTACATATTGGTCAGATTTCCTCAGATTAGACTGGACCATTGAACAGTATTCCATACATGGCGATACTTATCTTTTGTAAAGCGACGGGAGATATTCCGTGAGGTAAAAATGATGGCAGGTGTAACCGATGGTCTTCATGACTTTCGAAACGAAAATCACAATGTTCAGAAAAGTTAAACGTGATTGAATATCACAGTCCAAGTAGCGAACTGCCCTGCATTGCGAGATATATGCGCCTTGTAGTAATAAACTGTCTGGCGGTATTTGGTATTTGTAAGACAAACTATTACACTTGTCCACGGCAAATGACATCTGCCACAGTTGGCATCAGGAGTTGATGGCAGATAGGTCATCCTGAACGAGACGTACGGCTTCCTAGTTCTTTTGCACGGGTTGTTAGTAGACGATTTTGATGTCATCAGCAAAGGTAAATGTCACACCACTTCTTATTCTTTGGAATCTATCATTAATATATATTAGAAGAGGACAAGAGCACTGCCTTGAATCACTTCACTATTGATTGCTTTCGGTTTAGAGAAATGGTCGCCTATGCGCACCACCTGCTATCTGCCAATTAGATATGAAGACAGCCAAGGGAACATCCGTTCTCCAATGCCTATAGCCTTCAGTTTGTTTAGTAACCTTCTGTGAGGAACTGTATCAAAGGCTTTTTGCATATCCAGGAATACTGTTTCCGTCGTCAATGGCGTCCGTTGTGTGGTTTAAAAAGTCTGTCTGGCATGTTGCGCAAGGTCGAACTTGCATGAAGCCGTGTTGCGAACAGCTGATGAGGTTAGCGTTGCTCAACCATATAAATAGTTCATCCTTCACTATTCTTTCCATTGTTCTAGATACACTGGGTGTGTGATTGATGGGACGAAAGTTTTAACCTCGTGGGCAGCGCCACTTTGTGTCGCGGGATAACGACAGAAGTTTTCCATTGAGTAGGGTATAATCCGTTGTTAAAAGAGAGTGTAAAGATGTTAAGCAAAAGCAGAAGGAAGTCACTACCCTGCTTTTTATTAAACAAGGGGATCTCGTCAGAGCCTGCGCACGTAGAGGAGCCTAAGCGATAAAATTGACCAATGATTTTCACTATAGTGAATCCCACTGTGCATAGACCTGCATTGTTGTGCGGCATGATAATTGCTGGTGTGTCTGATGATTCATTGGGTATTGATTCAGGAAAATAAGCACTGTGAAAGCTTCGCAGATATCACCTGGTGCGTCGTAGTATGCTCGATCAGGCGTGGTGATAAAATGGAAATCGTTGCTGCAAAGCGAACCTCGGGCACGGAATAGTTTGGCTAGCTCAGCTGTTTTGCTAGGGACGTTCAGAGGTTCATACTCTTCTAGAAGGAGAGTTTTATCATTTTGATGCATCCGTTCTTCGACGAGCTTGGACTGCTGTAATAATAGCGCAAAGTCAACAGTTAACCTGAATTTCCACCGAATCTTATGTAGCTTTCGTGCTATCTTCAACGCCTTGCGATCGAATATAAATAAATAAATAAATAAATCTCAAAAGTGCTGAAGGGATGCTTGATGTTTGTGGACTTGAAGCGGTTGTCCGGATAAGCAAGGGGTGACCAGTTGGTTGCGAGTCACACCCATCAAGTACTAGGGCTGTTAAACGGCACATGTGGCTTTTCCTAGAGTGAACGCTTGCCTAGCACATATGCACCACATCCCGGAACACTGCTACCGAACTATTTTTTGGAACGGGATAAACCCTAATCACCTATCTGGCACCACAAGGATGTTGTTTGGTTAGCCAGCTGCGTTGCCGGATGGTGCAGAACCACTGTTATCAGAAGGTGATCGAAATCATTAAAATAGCAAAGGACGCCGTTTCAGCTGACAGTTGAAATACAATGCCAACTCTTTGCGAAACCTAACACCTTTCACTGAGCTCGGGGTTCTACGAGAGACGAGCTTCTAGGGTCTCAACCGACGTTTACTGCTGTTGGGGTTGATTATTTTGACCGAATATTTGTCCACCGGAAGTGGTCCACAGCAAAGAGGTACGGATATTGGATTAATACGTTGCATGGACGCAGACTCCTTCCACTGTGTATTCACCAGATTTACCTCTAGCTGTGGAATTCTGATGAGAATCTACAGCGACAACAACTCAAACTTCCGTAGATCTGTAGCCGAGCTAAAAAGTTTAATCAGCTTCTGAAACCGCGATTCAAAAACATAGAAACTGATCAAGAGGAAGTATGAGTGGATTTGAAACCCCCCATACATCGAGTTTCGTTCATTTTGTCCAGGGAATCAAGCGGTGCATGAGATTAGGCTTATGGAGTGCAATATTTTATCTAGTGGTAATCACACCTGTTGCGTCGCCAGGGACGCCTTCGCCGTACTACCGCAAAAACTCCAAAGACGTATCGGGAAAGAATTGTATGCATTGAATCTCGTCTGCTCAAATAGTTTTGAGAATGGGATGAAAGGAAAGTACTAAAAGGCATACAAACCGAACATCTTGCTAAAAACATGCATGGAGTATGAAGCCACTGAAGACTGATCGATAAAGGAACCAAAAAGAGACACACAACGAACGAAAAGTGAGTGCTAACAGCCAAGTAGGACTGTGATTCCAGGACAGAAACAATAATCACCAGCAGCCAATGAAATTAGCGGAATGATGTGTAAACAAATGTCGGTAACAGCGATAGCGGAAGGAGACAAATCGGTAACTGAGTTTGTTTGCCAGAAATGTATGTCCACTAAGTGTCACCTTAACAACACCTGTTTATCAATATTGCAGTACTCTCCTGAAGCAGTAAGCTTTCAAATAAACTGGAAAATGGGCACTGCCAAGTCCATATCGTCAAACCGGTGGATATTTTTTAACGTCAAAAGTTACAGTCATGCAAAGGATTCTCAAGCGGATCTTAATTTCTCACCTTGAGACCCTATATTACGTCTTAGCTTTTCAGCATACCTATCGGAGGGCAGATTATGGAACAGCGGTTTTCTACGGGTAAAAAGCTGAAGCTTAACAGGTTCTGCAGAATGATCATAGTGAAAATGCAAAGTACAAGAAACATTGTCAGCAAATTTAGGCTCAAAGCGGTGGACTCCCCTCGATATTTGTAAGTAGACACAATCTAAATCGAGTTATGTTCGATAACACCCATGTGTATCTGTTTACGTACGCATATATATTTGTTTGCAATTATTTCGTAGGGGCTGGAGAGCACAATGTTTGTCTGCGACTTGTTGTCAATGAGTGAACAAAAATCAAATCAGGTAATGCAGGTATAGTAATGCATCGTCGAGTGGTTTTTAAAAAATGGGCAGCGTGGGAGCCGAAATGACATAAGTCGCAAGGACATTCTAGGGGTGACTAATTCGAAGAGAAAAATAGTTCCAGCGGCATTCCAGTCCACGGTATCGCGTAGCTCTCGATTTTGTGTTGCGGCTTTATTTTAGGAGGTGGCGGCAAGCGTGATCAAGGTTTGCTAAGATCTGCCATGCCAACATGAGGTCGCCCCGTAGATGGCGATAAGTTCCGCTATACACCGCTAAAGTTTTCAGTCGCAAATGGTATGGCAGATGGAGCATTCCCTTTACATTTTTGTTGCTCTTCACTGTGCGGTATCCAGTGCAACCAGATCGCGTTTTAGCCAGGCTTGTCAGGCCTGAATGGCGTACTCCACATGGGGTCTCACATACGCATTGAGCATTTTGGGGAGAAGATGGAGAGGTCCAACCTTCCAAACGCCCTCCGTAAGAGACTAAGGTGTTGCTTCGCGGTTTCGGACGCCTTCAATGACTGCGCTGAACAGCCGAGATCGTCTTGCATCACCACCCCTAGAGCGCGCTCCTGTGAGTCGGTTTTCAGCATGTGCTTTCCAAGCTTACATACATAACATGTAAAGTACGTGTAAAGTCTTGCACTTGTCCGCGTTAAACAGAAGCACCTTTACCTTTGACCAATCAAGCCACGGTCGAAGTCTGGCTGCAGCATATAGTGATCATCCTGACGGCCGATTGCCCACCACACCTTGATTTCATCGGCAAAATG
Organism: Dicrocoelium dendriticum; assembly: GCA_944474145.2. Classification (NCBI taxonomy): domain Eukaryota; kingdom Metazoa; phylum Platyhelminthes; class Trematoda; order Plagiorchiida; family Dicrocoeliidae; genus Dicrocoelium; species Dicrocoelium dendriticum. Next base: position 210,387,919 of record OX104063.1, on the reverse strand, counting down.
CAGGAAAGTCGGATCGATGACACGCAAGGAGTCGTTGATAAAGACCAGAAATAAGCGCGGCCCTAACACCGATCCCTGTGGGACACCGCAATCCACGTCAGTAGGATCAGAAAATGAACCCCCTAGCCCGAACCTGAAGACTCCGCAGAAAAGGGAAGTTTCCGATCCATCCAAGGAGCGGCTTTCCAATTCCGCACGTACGCAGCTTTTGGCGAAGTATACAGTGATCTAAGCGGTCGAAGGATTTAGGAAGCTCGAGGTAGATGACATCAGTACCGGTCCCACTGTCGGCTATTTCAGTCCAACTGTTACGGGCAGTCAGCAGTTTGGCAGTACATGACAGATGCCGACGGAATCCGTGTGGTTCCTGTGTCACGATCTTAGATCTTTAAAAGTAACCCATTAGAGCCTCAGCTATGATCGACTCCATCACTTTGGAGAGCACCGGGAGGATAATCACTGGGCGATAGTTGGCTGGCTCCGGACGGCTACCACCCTGCTTCCACATGTTGGGGACCTTCTGGTCATCCAGGCATTTTTGGAAAAAAGCAAACTAATGAAGCAGTTATCCTCGTAGCTTCCACCTGAAGCGTTTTGGTTGCGATGTTGTCAACACCGGGAAACTATGGGCGCGCAACGAGAGCAGCTTTCTCAAAACGGTCGCTGAATTACGTGTGTGAATATTGGCATCTGAAGGAATGGGACAACTATGCGACATATGCTGGTGGCGCATCGAAATATTGAAGCATATTGTAGCCGTGGAACGTTGACCGCATGCTTGGCAGTTTGAGCACATCCATTTGCTGTTGTAAGTGGGGGAACACCACGCTTCACATTCCGGAGGCTGTTCACATGTCTGTACAGAAGCTTGTCGTTGAGACAAAACGTTTCTGCTAGGTTCTGCTTGTGAACTAATTCGTCCTCACCTACAAGTATGGTACAGTGATTACGATGCATTGCATAATAGCTCTAGTTTTCAGGTTTAGGGTTCAATCTGTACACATGCCACACTGCGTCTCTTCAGGCCATGCGTTTTCGGGTTCTGCTCCTAAGGATTGACGGTGCTCTTGTAGCACAAATGGGCCTGTTTACAGATGCGAATTTTATCAGATCGCTGAACTTGTCAGTAAACTCCGTCTATGCAATATCAATGGATCCGTTGTCCGAAAAATCCCAAATGCCATCCCAGACAAGTTCTGTGAGTGTGTCGTAGTGTGTGACTGCTCGAATCAACTCACTATGTTCTTGTGGATATTCCGCATAACCCACATAGTCATAAAGTATTGTTGCGTGATCACTTCGCCTCAGAAGGCTCTTCATTTTTGATTTCTCGATGATGAGCTCTTCGTTCGTGAGCACTAGATCAAACCCAGAGTGCTTAGTTCCCATTCTGAATCTGGTGAACGAACTGACGTGGCTGAAGAGCGGAATGCTTACAATGAGCTCTTGTAGGTCTGTCTTGAATTGTTCGTGGAGTGAAGCCGGAACTTCCAAATCGTGAACATTGAGGTCGCCGGAGATGAGAACATGGCTGCATCGTCGTCGAAGTACTTTCCCCCATACGAGTGTCATGCTGGAGTCCATCAATGAGGTGGACATTGGGGGAGGTGAAAAGAACGGAGTGAATATCCGTGTGGTTCAAGAACCAGTTGCAAACTGCAAAATGTACCCAATCCGCTTGTGCCATACGAAAATGGATGAAACTGTTAGATGTTAGCGATCGCTTGAACCTTTTATTTCGACTTCAGTAATGCATCTGGTTAGGTCTCACATGAACACCTAGTTCTTTAACCAGAGAGCTGGTGTATGGGGACCACTAAATTTTTGAACAGCAGTAACATGCAAATTAAGGCGCATGACACCTGCTCAGCATCTATGCTCATGACCATTAGAGTTTCATAGTGGGATGCTCTTGCCCCTGAGCATTTTGTGCTATCCACAGACGGTATTTTGTCAAAACGCTACACTGCGTTTTAGCATTATGCCGTCGACCTGAAGACACAGCTGAACGTACCCACCTTTGAGGATGCGGAGCAGCTGTAAGCGAAGCTAGACTTGCATCACTGCTGGTCATTGAAGTGGCAATAACTTGTCATCCGCGATCAGTGGTTCCTTCTTCCAATTTGTTCTCATGATCCATTTGGTGCCTATACTATTAGTGCTTTACTGCCTATTAATGCCAATTGTGACGGGAATTATGGTGCATTGGTTTAACCTCATCATTATTATATCATTATACACGTCAGCTTGAGGTTGGAAACCCCTCAGCTACCGTGCCGCAATACATAAAGGAAAAGGAAAAAAATACAACAGTTGCATGCCAGCTGAGCTACCAGCAACGGATGGGCATCGTTCCGGTAAGCTACCAGCCAGCTATTAGGTAAAAATAAAAAAAGATTATTATGTTTTACACTACGAAATGAGATCGTAGATGGAGGGGGAGGCTAAAAGGGATGGGGAGGGACAAAGAAACTCACAGCACGAACGCCACTGAGGTCGGCTCCTTGCCATGTCAGCAAATGTGTCCAACCAAACGTGTTCATCGTCTTTCGGACCCCAACCAGGGAGCCGTGACGCTCCAACCTAGACAATCTCCGAAGTGATGGCCTTCATTCCTCTGGACCAACTCATTGCTTGGCCACCCCACCTCTTCTTCCATCCACATCCCCGGTGAGCAAACAACGCACGTCGTGGAAGTCGGTGGGCTGGCATGCGCAACACGTGGCAGAGCCATCGGAGCCTGGTGCGTGAAATGATGGTGCTGAGCGGTTCAGTTCCTTTTTCTGTGCCGTAAACAACGCGTCGAACACACTCGTTACTCACGCGGTGTTCCCACCAGATGTGAGCCAAACTGCAAAGGCACCGATGATCGAACGTAACTAGTGTCTTTATGTCCACCGATTTTAGGGGCCAGGTTTCGCAACCATACAGTAAGGTCGGACGTATCGTTGCATTGTACACTCTACTCTTCAGGACAATAGTAATGTCGCGCTGCCGCTATAGGTGGCGAAGGTTAGCAAAAGCACTTCGAGCTTGTGTTATACGGTTCGTGATCTCATCTTCAATCCCAAGGGCGCTGATACAACTTCCCAGGTAGTTGAATTTCCGAACGACTTCTAGCTGATCCCCATCAATGGTCAGCGCAGGAGGCGATCCCTGCCAATCTTGGAGGAACAACTTAGATTTCGATGGTTCAAAGAAAAGCCCGAAACGGCTGACAGCCAGTGCTAATCTGTCCAGCGCGGCGTAGCACGTCTGGGAGCTGTCACAGATGAGGTCAATGTCGCCTGCATACTCTAAGTCAAGAAGTTCTCCTGGGAGTAGCTCTACACCTTCCAAGTCATGTCCTGTAAATGCAATCCCCATGACTTCGTCAATAGCGAAGTTGAAGAGGAAAGGTGACAACGGCCATCCTTGTCTCACACCGCTGGAGATATTGATGGGTGGTGACTGCTTGCCGTAAGCTCTCACTCTGCACGTGCTACCCACGTATAATGCTCGGATAATATTTACATATTTCTCAGGCACACCTTTCCTGAGTAGACCATTTCAAAGGGCACATTGATCAACCGAATCGAAGGCACCTTTGATGTCGAGGAACACGACTACGGTGGACCGCCAATATGTGTGATGGTACTCCACCAACTGACGCAAGGTGAAGATGTGGTCGATGCAGTCATGACCCCGACGAAACCCGGCTTGCTCCTCACGAATCTGGCTTTCACGAACGCCAGTCAGTCTGTTGGTTTAACCTGGTCTGCGTATAAACCAATACCACTTAAAGAATTTGGCATATGTCAACAAAGTGGTCGATGCCGTAAGGAGATCCCTTTCCTGTATTACTCCGGAAATCTTCAGATCGCCTTGCATCCTATATGTGTCCCATCTTTGTACGCTGATTACCAACGGTCTGTCCTCTTGCAAAGGCAGAATGTGCCCTGAAAGTGTTTAACAGCATGGATGGAAATCCATTTCTGCGCCCTGGAATCAGCCTTGTCACCATCCGCTTCTTCGGATGAATCTGTTCTCACTGATTCATCCTCGTCATTATAGTGCTCTGATTCAAATCCAACATCTTCTGTCAAATTAGATGAAGAATGAGCTGCAAGAGTTCTTCCAGCTCTGCGCCAGTAGTCGAATACAGACTCACCATTAGGAATGGTTTAGGTCGAGGAGGTTCCGATATTGCCTTGTCCACTCGTATAGTGGCGCACAAACTCATGGATGCTTTAACTGAATGATTTGAGGGTCATTTGATAGTACTCATTGTCTGACTGGTTTGCGGTACGCAATCGCAGTGTGAACCGTGATTCGCATTAAAGTGAACCGTGTCCAATTCGATCACTGGAGCTGTAACTGATGAAGCAGACAGATATTGGGTGTTGGCCGTCCAAAAACACTGGACTCCACGACCCTTTTTCGAAGTTATTTGATCTCCTCAGGTAGAGATAGCAGGCATCGAAGGCTTAGTGAAGTCGGTTAACACTCCATTGTCCCCTGGTTCGATATCTGCTATCTCTACCTGCTGAGTCATGGAGTTCAGTGTTTCCGAGCGGACAACACCCAATATCTACCTGCTTCAAAAGATTGTTAAAGTCTCATCTGTTAGACAAGCAAGGATCTTTCTGTCTCCGCTACTACGTTAACGGCGGTTCCCTACGGACCACAGTCTTGCAACGGTTCGAGCCATCCCTGCGCTGGGCCGAGATCGAAGAAGCTGACAAAGAATCTCCGTTAGCGCTCCTACAATCTAATGAACCCAACTTTTGTACCAGTTACGCACTTGCTGAAATGGTTAGCAGTTAATGATTGCATAAAGTAGAATAAAATTACATTATTCAACGAAATACGAGGCGTTCTACTGCTATACATGTGAGCTATTTTATTCTCAACTGCTATTTTACTTTTTGCCCGACAGATTTTTTCAACCCCACCGTCGACAACGCTTATGTCTCACGAAACACTCCGTTGCAGACGCACGCAAACCGGTATCTCTCTCCAAGTGCCTGTAGAATTTCGTCACTGGGCTGCAACAATGTAGTTCCGCTCTGTCAATAGGCCTGGACAGTCTGCTGGCTCATGTCCAACCCTGCACATTGTTTTCAGCTATACTGCTGTCAACTGACACTTTACCACCCGAATTTCACCTCTTCGCTCTTAGCTGGGACACCAACATCGAGATAGTCATGGATCCTTCTCGTCAATTTCGTAACACCGTTCAGTGTGAATCAACTGCTTTCTGTCGCAGTACATTTGTGCGTAGACGGGGGCTTGCTGACAAAATAGTCACACCCTTTTCAGTGAACGCCAACTCACATGTGACCAAGTGGAAGACCAACTGGAGGGGTGGGAGACGTAAAGGACACAGACATCACGGTGAGCCTCCGCATGCATGCACAGATGAGGGAAATGTGCGCAGATCTAGCGGAGACCTTACAGAATGGATCGCGACTGCGCGCATTTTCGTTTCAGCGACCATGAATGAATTGCCGATGTGGTTATGCAAGGGATAAGGTGGATCATAGTGCCGACCAACGGCGAAGCAATGCCAATCCATGAAAGGAAAGGAATCTGTTGTGTGCTAGCCGGCGGAGTGAGTGCAACCGTTACAACTTGGCGTGATTCTTTCTTAAAGCTTGTATGGAACAACTGTGTCTACGGTAATTATCCGTGACTCAGGTAACTTGACTGTAACACGATGCCACTGTCAGTAGGACTCCGGCCACCGGAAACGAAGATACGGAATTGGGGTCATTTGCTGGGGTCTAGATGTATCGGTCATTGATGGAGCACTGAGGGGTTTTCTCACCAAAAAACGAGTGAAAACACATTTCTCAGGAGCGTTGCTTATCCATCATTTACACTGGTGCACTCCGCGTTCAAAGATAGAGAAAATTTTTGTTTGTAAACGGTTGAATAGGGTCGGGCCCTATCACACTGCAGTGCAAGGTTATGCCGTTCGTTCCAGGTAGAGCGTAGTTCAACGCGCGAAGACTATACTTTACGTCATACCGCAGCTCATCGCACTGATGCACTCTACAGTCAACCAGTCACGTGCGACCGCAACGGAATGTAACCTAAACTTTCAGATTCCTCAACAGCCGCCTCCTTCCACCCATCCACGAGTCTAATTACCTGATTGATCTCAAGGAAAGAAATAAGGCTAGGGATGGCTTTCACATGCAAGCTAAGCTAACTACCAATACCATGTCCCTCCAATCGGGTTTCAAAACAGTCAGAATTCGTCCCAGACCCCATGTGAGCCGATTCGGTGATTGAAACGAGGAGCATGATCGGTCTTCCACCAACTTTTTCACGTTACTCGAAGCCCACGGTAGTATCTCATCCTCCTCATGCATTTATCAGTTATACGAGCAGAGGAACAAAGTATGGGCAGCTTTCTTCTCCAGAAATTTCTACGAGTGGTTTATAAGGATCCGTCTGTTTAAGATTTGAGTTCTGATTCAGTTGTTTAGCGATCAGTGTCGAGTAAACGTGCTTCTGTGTTACTAAGCCGATTTCGCCTTTCTAATGGTAAATACTGAGAAAGTAAATGAGCTGACCAACCAAATCCGTTGGAGAGTTGGGTGGTCATATGTTCGGAAGCCACCGCTGCCTTCGCAACCCATATATTTAATGATGGTGTGGAGGTATTGGAATACCAGCCATGAGTAGCGTACCCAAAAGTAAACGTACTTAAATTACCCATTCAGTAGTAAGGCACACTCACTGGCGTTTCGGTTAGACGGTGTCAAGGTGCGCTAGGTGTTTTCAATGTGAACTACGCCTGACAATAGCCGAGGAGCACGGTGCAACTATATACGTGTACAACATAGCTGAGCACTTCAGTGCTTCAGTTGATGCTCACCATGTGTATTTGCTGTTGGCACAACCCACGCCTTCTTAATGCAGCCGCTATTCATCTAAATGACTCACTGAACGTGTACTACCGCGTGCGTGACCTGCATTCAAGTGTGCTATTGACCACTGGTTATGAACCATGCTAATGCCCGATGTTGGCACATTGACTGCCTTGCGAGTGCAAGTTGTTGTATGTATAGATGGAGTGCACAATTTTCCAGGCATTTCCATGTGCAGCGGTCCTTTAATGGGATGAACAGGGACCCAAACATTGATCGGTTGCGCATGTCTACCAAGTTTAACCTCACGTCAGTCAGCGAATAACAGGTTGCGCGTTGCAGCTGCAACTCGAGCCATGCCTATTCTCTACGAGCTAATTTACTGCTGCTTATCTTCGAAACAATCTTCTCCCACTCGCATAGCGTATGCAATTTGCGCAGCACAAGCTGTCCACGATGTTCCTGTTGATACACCTGCCTTAAGACTGCTATCACATCGATAGCAATGTCCAAAAAAGAGACCAACGAACAAGTGAACTATGGGAAACGGGGTTCTTGGTGTGATTAATGCTTAGGACCCTGGATGAGCGAAAACTGCCCGATAACACGATTTGCAAGACGACCAAGTCGCTATTTATGTTATAAGTTTTCAAGCGTATGCTTCAACCATACTACATTGGTGCAGATACTGCTTGAGTTGTCTAAATTCCGACCCGTGTTCGGCTTCATAGCCTCACGGTGAGCCAACTGCTAGACACATGGTTCGCGCGTTAGTGCACTGTCCATAAACGAGCATCTCTAATGAGCGAATTTGATATCGATCCTACGTATGCGTCGCTGATTCGACGAAGCGAAGGGATCGAGTAGCAAATTGTGCTCATTGATGGAGAGTTTTGTTCAGGCAGCACAAGATCACGCGCGTATCTTTGTTTGATCCGGATACAGGACATCGAAAGAGCCCACATTTACATATAGCGTTTGCATGATATCACGTGATCTCCGTATCTCTGGAGCATTGTGGCGCAATCATTTGGCTGTATTCGTGGTCTAATCAGAACCATAGTTTGAAAACGGCGCAATGCCACCGCTTGTAACTCTGCGGGACATCTTCTGGCAGCTCATTATATCTGAGTTTCTGAAACTTAACAGGAAACACGTAGGTAATAAGTGAGAGGAATTTCCCGAGTGAGGTTGGTTCGGGCGAGCCGTTGCGCTATTTGTTGCGACCATGATCTTCAAACTAACTCATGGTCACCATCTGCCGTCACCTGCGGCCCAGTGGCATAATCTTCTAGCTTACTGGTGTAAATCGCTAATTTTCTGGGCTTGGAACTTGATGGGGGCGGGGGTGCGCACCACTGACGAGTCCCGATAGGACGAAGCGGAAGTCTGGTGCTTTTCCGGATAGGTGACTGGCCGGCTGACCAGGAAGCTACTGCTATGAACTGCTAACACAATTGCGTTTAATTCGTCTATTTGTCGTTGTAAACTTGGATAAGTAAACATTTCCAATTCTGGGGCTTGCGACCACTGGGAACGCTGGGGCTTGGGGATGGACAAGCACGCGGGGAACGATGGGCTTAGGCTAACTATGGTTTACAGACAACTTGTTGAATGTGTTTATATGGAATGATGAAATTCGTGAACGAGACAACATATGTCCCAAAGCGCGTTCAGTCTATTGGTGCTTACAACTGATATGTTAGTAGAAGGAATGAGTGAAACGGGGTGTCCAAGCATTTCGTTATAGACCCGAATGGAGCTGTAAAATTTATTATTATGAATGGCACGTTTCAAGAGTGGAATGATAAGGCTTGAAGCGTTTAAGACATGTAAACACACAAAGGGAGTTGTAATGGGCTGATCCCATAGCGTCGTTTACAGGCTTCAATACAGCCCACAAGCAGTACACAAAAGTGATCTTGCATCTAGGGCCTAGCGGCTAGGAGATGTGGAACTAAATGGGAGGGTGGGGAAGCTGATCTGAGCTCCACCACCTATCCGCCTACCAGTTCGTACTGCCGTCGATGTGGTGTTACGCCTGTTTTTCCTTTTTAGTTGTGGTGCCGCTAATATCATTGCACCTAGCATCTGGAGAGTGGCTCCAACCCAGCAACCCCGCTTATGGAGCCGAACTAAGACAGCACGTTTGACGCCTAAAGTGCATCACTCTGTGTTAGTGAATTACACAGATGAGATCGAATTGTAATAGTGCCTGAACAAATCGTTTCGCTTGCGTTTTAAGCGACCGGATGTGAAGCAGTGTGATTGCGTATGACCGACCTGCACGTATCGGATCTGTTTTAATATAATCTGCGTTATGCCGAAGAAATTACAAGGCCTCAGGACTATCCTTCTCCAAAGGGAACAGAGAGAACTGAGGTTCAGACTCCGAATGCTGTGGCGCTTCATTAACGGTTGAAAGACTGAGAAAGTCCCTGATCTCTTTATTGAATATGCTTAAAATGGCGTGTTGACCGAATGAAGTATAGAAGAAGTTGCAAAATGTTCACCATGGATACTGTGCGCTGGTAAGGAATATTGTAGTGGAGCGTGAAAGTGAGAACTTTACAACAGAAAGTTCATGGACGAAGACGGATTTACTTCGCCTTCCACGGAGGACTTAAAATGCTTCAGTACGCAAAATGGTTGGATAATTTCGGTCACAAAGGTTTGTATAGTGCTTGCTTCACTCATAAACCTAACAGAAGCCCCATAGTTGTTCAGAGTTGAGACCATCTAATAAATGTACTCACAACGAAATATCTGTAATACCTTGAGGTTGTTTGGAGGTAGGTGCTACTGCATAGGGCAGATTGCCCGATGCAGTGGTGAACTTTACGTCAATAGTTTCGTTTGGATATCACGGAATAAGCAAACGGAAGTCCACATATGCAGGAAATATTGCCAGGTTAAATTCATTCGAAGTTTGTAACCATTGGAAATTGGATCGTTGTCTGTCGAGCTTCATGAGAAAGGCAGACTGGACATTACTTTTGTTAACCAAATAGGGTCAATGAGAAATGGAGTGCACTGTTTATGATGATTGACTGGGTAATTTCGGCAGCTCAGAAGTTCGTTAGGCCCATATTGTTAATGGGATGCTAGCGCACTCGAGAGTAGAGCGCTCGCACGTTTCGTACTTCATTAACCATGCTTTGAGCTGATTGCACGAGCTATGTGAACCTGAGATACCACTACACTGTGACGTGCTAGGTAACTTGGTTCTTGAACTAAACTAAATTCAACTGATGTTTCCGGAGTTCAAGCTTGCTTAGCAACAAAAGTTTTTCGAGGAGAGTACATCCGCTGAAATACTGCTTCGTTAGACTGAAATGCAGACCACGCGGTACGTTTCCCTTCGCACTAACAACTTAGACCAACTTCCATCGGAACGTATAGCCGTCGGTATAGGTACATTCGGGAGGACCTCATCATAGCATAGCAAATTCTGAAGAGCTTCAACGACCTGGTACTCAGTTACGTCACGAACCTGATGAGCCGTCATTTATAGCTGACTATACAGTAGAGCCTGCTGAAATGCAGCCGTAATTTCTTCTCACTTCCACGGTACATTCGTGAAACGCTGTCCTCCTGTTTTTGCTCCCAAATTAATGATATACAAAAACGACTTAACGATGCCTTTCATTTCATAACTCGTGTTCACCCGTAGGCTACATAACGCAATCAAACGGTGTACTCCCAAGTTCCAACCAGGTGATCTTATACTTTTACCGTGTGAGCGTCCCTGTAAGGCTCAGTTCTAGGTCCACGTTTGTTTTTGGTGTTTATTAATGACCTTGCACAAGGAATCGTTTCAAACTTCCTAATGTTTGCCGACGATATCAAGATCTGGCGCAGGATCCAGGCGAACACCGACCATCATCTGCTTCAGAGTGACTTAGATACAGTGGATCAATGGTCGACCCAAAACTCATTGCATTTCAACGTCAGTAAATGCAAGGTGCTTTCCATCCGACATCAGAGCAGCTACTCATACCGACTCGGAGCGGATGTACTGCAACAATCAACTCTCGAACGTGACTTGGGTGTCCTGGTTCAAGATGACTTGAGTTGCTCCAGGCAATCCGAAAAGGCTTCGAAAACCGGGAACCAACACGTCGGGCGGTTGAGGCGGACATTTGGACAAATAAACAGCTCCATATTTCGACAAATGCTCACTACGTATGTTCGTCCCCATGTCGAATACGCAATTCAAGCCTGGCATCCATGGCTGAAACACGACCTTAATGCACTAGAGCAGCCACAACGCCAGACATCTAAGAACGTAATTGGAATGCGCAATATTTCCTACCAGGAGAGGCTGTAACGATTGGGATTGTTCAGTGGAAGCTATCGCAGACTACGAGGTGACCTTATTATGGTATACTTGATTCTGCGAGACCCACATCATGTGTGCCGCCCTTTACTGCAACTCAACAGCAATACAAACCTGAGGGGCCACTCATTAAAACTCGCAGAACAATACAGTCGTCTGAAGGGCCGCAGCAATTTCTTTTCCATCCGTGTCTGTCACCCGTGGAATGCCCTCCCAGCATCGGTCGTCTCTGCACCGACACTAACAGTATTTAAAAGACGGTTGGACGATGTACTCATCCACTTACACTTTGTTACTTAACACTACGTCTCCATCCTACTACTGGAGTTTACCATGGAATTATTTGTTGTTAACTGTGGGTGCTGTGAATCTAAGAGGATCGCAGGACTGCAGCGAAGCAAACGAGAAGTCCTTATTTTCAATTTTAAAATATTAACCATGTTACTAGCTTTATTATCATTATTGTTATTTTGATATCCCCACCAACTATCCCACGGGACTTTGAAAGCAACGCTTCTTAACCCGTATAAATTCACTGTTCATTGTGTGTTCAAAGGTGCACACTCCACTTTATTGATACCCTCTGCGTCATTTCGGTATTCTTATCTCTACCGTCCTGTGGAACTTGTTATGTGTTAACTTATTTACACACTATATAGACCATTGTTACATTGCGCATGTTGGGTATTCAGTGCCGTCCTTACTTCCCCAGTTGGACAGATGATCACGGTAGAAGTAACGTCAATAATGCTACTGAATCTGACACACTGAATTCACTGCGCATATGTCCAGAGGCACGTGTGACCAGATGACCATGTGAAGCTGAATTGGTAACATACCACTTCCGATACCATGCCAAGTCAGTGGACCACATGGAGATATCACTTAAAAGTGGCATGCTTAGGCGCACGTGGATCATGGATACTGTGAATAGACACACTCCATGTGGTAAGGTACATGGTATCAAAATTGAGCCCATCAGAAAAATCCGATTCGCGTTATGGGTCGGATAATCCGGATAGATATCAAAAAGACGCGAATGAGAACAACCACGCGCCACTACAAGCGTCACCGGCATTGAATGCGATGGTATGCCATAGGTGAGAAAATGTTCCACATTGTGCTTCCCTGTCGAGCACATCGCTAGCCAGTTTATATTGTGCACGTCAAACTTGATGAATGTCAGAGAGAACTGTAGTTTACACTGTTGCCTTTGTCCCACGCTGTGTCACGGGCACGATGGTACTTGTGTGTGTGTGTGTGACTCCACCACGCCGCGGCGTAGGTCAGCAGCATCACAACCTCTTTCGGCCTCGGTGGTCGCCGGTCTGCCATGTGCTGACGATGACAGTATGTCGATGTTACTGCTCCACGGAATACCCTTGATAAACTAACGGAGTGTGGCAACGAGTGAACGTGAATCAGCACATTACGACTCGTGGGTGGCCTGACAAAACTGTTTAACCTTGGAGTTGGACGACCGAACGATAACATACTGCAGTGCACTTTTCAGATACCACCGAAGTTAGAATGCAGTGTAGCCCAGTTTTGGCACAGGAACTTTTCAGTGCCGAACCGGGATGTCGTCTTTGTACAGGAACAAGTGTCATGTATGATAGCAGGGATAAAACCTCACCCTAATCGCCTTAGGGCGTACTGAAGGTGATTTTGCGAAGCTTCAGATCATGGATTGCTAAACATTGTTATTTGCACCCAAGGTGTCAGACACTGGGGGTAAAATCGATGGTATGAGGGCTACCCACTAAAGGTTAGACAAAAAAGTTTCCGGTGCACCAACAGGTTAGAAATCACATGGACAATGAACAAGGGTCAAAAAGCTTGAAATTCACAAGCCTCTTGGGATAACCGGGATGATGATTGAAAAGCAAAATTAAAAACTAACTGGAAAGTAAGGCAACAATTTGGGAGTAAAGTGACTCACCAAGTTATTTACATGAAAACAGATGGAGATTCCACCACAGCTACGTTTTGCAGATAGATGGTGAGCACACTGGCTCGTTTACCGATTGAAATGAGCTAAATCAGGTATTTCAAATGGGATGGTGTGCCGCCAGGAAGACTTTTGAAAAGCGTTGATGTAGGGACACCAGAGAGGTGAGTTGGAAGAGCGTTCAGTGTTCGGGGTATACGAAAAGAGCAAACATTTTTCGACGATTAAGTCGTCTGCCGTGCGTTGCAATTCTGAGTTAGCTGAGCTGTAACAGGTGGCGGCAGGCGTGATTGAAGTTCATCAGAGTTGAGTACACCAGGCGTCCACCCGAGAGCTTTCAGTCTATTTTGGTAGGCTTCTAAGTTGTGAAGCTTTAAGCACGTCAATATCATGTTTGCCGCAGGGATGCCACACTTTGGCACCATAATCCACATGAGACCTCTTGTAGACACTCAGCATTCGCGGATAGATGGATGGCTCAAACATCCCGTTAGCCTTCCGTTGAATGCCAAGATACTGACTAACTATTCTCCATGCCTCTTCAGCCTTTTACAAGCAGACAACGACATCCTGCATGATTATCCCGAGGTCACTATCCTGGGAAACACGAGGTAATTGCTGTTCCTCAAGTCGAAAATCTTGGATATGCTGATGGCGTATGCTCAGAACTCTGCATATCACCAAGCGGGAATGGAACCGGTTCTCACATCGCTCTGCAATGCCGCGCGATTTCCCACTGTCTTGATGCCAGATGTTAACATCGTCTGCAAATCGTAGGAAGTCCGACTGGAGTACACTGGCAAAATCATTGATAAAATCTAGGAATATATGTGGTCTCAGTTCCAATCCTCGGGGCGCACCACACAGGAGTACAATTAGGTCGGGAACAGTACTGTTGACGCTCACATTCAGCTGATGTTGAGTGAGAAAGTCGCGTCTACGAGCCAGGACAGTCACCGACTCCACAGCTTCGCAGCTGGTGTAGGAGAATATGGTGGTGCGGGCGATCGAACGTTTTGGAGGACTGCAGGTATACGATGTCAACCACTAATCTAGCAACAAATGATGCCATCTAAGTTGCTTGGACTATACGTACAAAGAGCATTTACAGCGGAACTTATATACTACTTACATCTGAAAACTGTCCATGAGTGTTTTGTGCTTAGCTGTTCGTGTCTCCTCTTACATACTGCTCTACCGTATCTACAGCCCCGAATGTTTAACAAGAGGATTGTCCATCTCACTGCCTTTTACTTTGTCTAGTAGCTGCCCCTTAGTGAGTAGAGAGCTGCCGATAATTTGAACTTGAAATAATTCTCTGGTGATTCCAGCCATCGTCTCCTAGGAGTACATGTTTTCTTTGCTATTAAATTGGAAGGTCGGACTCCTAGGGTTATTAGTCCAAACAGGCAGGTTAATGTGCTTGGCGGCATCCGGTACCGGAGTTGCCTGTCACTACGGCCTCCATAGGACAGCCACAGGACGCCTGTGCATACAGAGAGACCATGGGTGGCTTGCGCTAATTCAACCACAGCTGCCTCCACACACCCCAAATCCATGGTAAATCAGAAGGAATAAGACGGGAGGCAGGTGGATGGGAGCCAGGTTCCATCGACGCAGTCACCTCCCACTCCTGCAACTAGCAGAGCGGAAGCATTCGTGCTAAATGGGAAATCATACGTTCCAAACGTACAAAAGGCGGTGATTGGGCAGTAGCAAGTTTCACATTGGATGTGTGGAACCACTCTTTGAGCCTAGCGATGTCACGAGGATGGTGCACCCCGACCTCTCCAACAACGACCTACTGTCTCCTAGAGCCAGTATAGACTAGGTGGTGCATAGAAAACAGGTAGGCACCTTGTCAACATTCACATGAAGCGCAGCCACACCGAAGATATCAATCAACAACCAACCCCAGAAACACAAGAAATTCAACACGCAGGCAGAAGTACAGACCAACTGGAAAGACGATGCAACGCAAATACCACATCAACCGCCTGATTGACCCCGGTTAGTAAAGTGAATGGAAACGGACGCAGTGTACCCACCAATCGCTGCGCTGATTATGCTTTGACAATCAGTTGACTCGTTGTCTTTTGGACGTTGGCCTCACGTGGAAACGCTCGTGGCTCACCAGGCCCGCTTGGCTGAGGCACTTGCGATCGCATGTGCCACAGCACCATGCGATTGACCTGGTTGATGTAGACTTCATCGGCGTCTGTCAATTCCGTACATGACATTTCTCCTCCGCCTACAACAGCGATTTCTGTTGCATAATGACGACCGCCCTCTTGATCAGCTCACGCCATTCACGACGAGCAACCGCCTTTGACTCCCAACACCTGCCTCTGGCAGAGACCATAAAATGATGAGACATATTTCACATTTAATTGTCACTGACTTTCCTCCTACACCGCCGCGTGCAATTCACAAAATCATATGGGAATTCTCTCAACAGTCATTCCGATTTTCAGACTGCCTTCTTCCTCTTCTTTATCATTGTAATCACCACTGTGGAGCAGCCTTACCAGTAGATCTAGTAGATCCTTCCACGCTTCACCTTGAGAAGGTATTTTTTACGTTCCCCAAGATGCCATCAAACATTCATCGAAATTCAACTTATCCTTCAACTTATACCAATACTAGATGGCGGGGGTAAGACAATCTGTGTTTAATATACCTAATAAAATAGTCACAATGCATGCTAGAGTTTAGCTTTTTGAGCTAGCACACACGCATCACCTCCGAGTACTGTAACATGCTATACGGCAAGAAGATAAATAGCTACAGATTTGCCATAAGACATATGCAGATGTCTTTTGCCAAACATTTTGTTATGAATTACCGAGAGCTGTGCAAGAAAGTTTAACTCGGACTATTTTGAATCCGACGATTAAGAGATGATTTGTTACTGCTTTACAACCTGTAAGACAAAATGACCTATTCCGATCTGTCAACACTCAAACAGCAGCATAGTTCAATTCAAAGCTTTGTAACAAGATTATACACGGGTTATACCAAGGGCTAAAACAAGTATGCACCCCCATCTCTTCTTGCTGGAGCAAACTGCCAATCACACAGGTCAGATGACAATGCAGCGGCAGTTAGCTGAGCACGCAAGTTACCTGACCTGAATACCATAGTGACTAAATTCACATGGGAAAAGTGTCTCGATGAACTATTCCAACATGGACCCAAGAATGTCTCAACATCGAAGTTTCCAAACCTTGGCTTTGGTATCAACCATCGACTAAATCGAACGTAGGTGAGTACCATGCCTTAATATTACATCTATTGCCTATGCAAGAGCTTGACTACTTTAGTACACAAGTGCCTGTGACGCTACAGACTTAATTTTGCGGTTCGTGAGAAATACATGTATGTATATTACTGCATATCGTCCATAGTTCCCAGTACTTGGTTACGTGAACTGTGATATTGTGGAGTGTCTTCTAAAGGTTGCGCTGAATTGGTTTAACTATTCCATGGATACAAGGAAACAGCACATGAATACTTGATTTCACTTTTTGCACGAGGAACCTTAATAATAACAAATACCCACACTTTTTATGCGCCAATTTTCAACTGCAGTTTCGCAATGTTGGCATCTAGAGGAGGCACACTGGTATTTTCGCCACTGCTGTATAATCGATTCACTGTTTCACTGTTCGGCGCTAAAAATGATGACCCGATTATTTTCCATTTGTAATTATCACCACAGCAAACTGCTAGACCAACTTTTGCCATCGATAATAATTGCGCATTGTTAAACAACCTCGCATTCTTGTTAGTGGCGCCCAATATTTAACTTGCTTACGGTAACATTGCGTCCGCAAAGAGTTTGATACTACACCACCCAAGATTGTGGCACATTAAGTGAGCTTTAAAGATTAAGTAGGGGATCAATTATACCAACTGACTTCAGGCAGGTGATAAACAGGAAGTGCAGTCACGTTCTTGTCGCGGGCGATTTCAGCTTATATGCTCTAGGATCCCAGGCCACATCAGAAGAGCAATTCACTGAAGACCTGCGAGCCCTTGTTTCAGACTTTCCGCTTTATGGTCACACCACTTCGCCCACCAGATTCAGGGGAAATAACAAGCCATCCATATTGGACCGGATATTCAATAACGAAGAACTGATGATCGAAAAAGTGACAATCAATACTCCTCTAAGCCGCAGTGATCATGCGAATTTGCCTTTCATGTACACTTGCTATGCTGAATACCCGGAGGAGAGAACTCAAACGACGCGAATCACAACCAGTTGCGACAATTTAACCCGACTCGTTGAAGTAACCAATGGTTTAACTCGGACTGCTAAAGAAGCGTCCAACGTTCTGCAACAACAATATGCATCAACGTTTCATTGCATCCCGTGGTCTTCATACACGCTCTATAGAGCGTGTATGAAGACCAAGGGTAGACGGGACCGTAGGACCGAATCCTGTGCCACACCGCATTCGACGTGAATTGGGTCTGCCATGGATTCACGTACTCCCACCTCCAGACGCCTATGCGAGAGAAAATTGTAGATCCACACGTGGGGAAGTTCCCAAATGGCACATCTTTGAAGTTTGACGAGAAGGACACTATGGTCTAACCGGTCGAATGCCTTCGCGAAATCAAGGTATGCCACATCAACTCCTGCACCAACATCCACCGTTTCGGTCCAACTGTATCGTGCTAACCATAGAGTGGTTGTGTACGACCGATTCTGGCGAAAGCCGTGTTACTGTTGAGCAGTGTGACCAAAGCCGTCCAGGTAACATAAATGCATCGACAATGGTAGTCTGCATAACGTGTGAAAGAACTGGCAGTTGAGTCACTGGTCGATAATTGGCAGGGTCGGAATGACTACCACTTTGTAATTGAGAGTTAGTATCCCACGTTTCCACATTGCAGGAACGTGCCTGTCGTCAAGGCAGTGCTGGAACAGTCACGCCAATGGTGCAGCCAAAACGTTAGCCGCCGCCACTAGCGTCCTTGGGCGGATGTCATCGATTCCTCTACAGGCGAGACGGTGGCTGGATAGCAACTTTCTCATCACGGTGTCTGGTGTAAAATTTAAAGGATTGAGTCCTGGGAGAAACAAATATTCAGGAGACCATGGGATGCAATGAAACGTTGATGCATATTGTTGTTGCAGAACGTTGGACGCTTCTTTAGCAGTCCGAGTTAAACCATTGGTTACTTCAACGAGTCGGGTTAAATTGTCGCAACTGGTTGTGGTTCGCGTCGTTTGAGTTCACTCCTCCGGGTATTCAGCATAGCAAGTGTACGTGAAAGGCAAATTCGCATGATCACTGCGGCTTAGAGGAGTATTGCTTGTCACTTTTTCGACCATCAGTTCTTCGTTATTGAATATCCGGCTCAATATGGATGGCTTGTTATTTCCCCTGAATCTGGTGAGCGAAATGGTGTGACCATAAAGCGGAAAGTCTGAGACAAGAGCTTGCAGGTCTGCATTGAATTACTCTTCGGATGTGGTCTGGGATTCTAGGGCATGTAAGCTGAAATCGCCGGCGACAGGAACGTGACTGCACTACCTGTTTATCACCTGTTTTTGCGCCGCTATCAAGTCCCAGTCCATTTTAGCTTTGGTGATGTTGAGAGTTATAAAGCAGCCTTTATGCCAAGCTTTTTCCCTCTCAGCCGTAAGCTGCATCAAATTTAGTCAGGTACCTCAAATGTTCACACTCGTTATGTGATGTCTAAATCTATGAAGGTTGTCATCATTATGAGGTTACCAATGTGGTGACTCCAAATGTTGAATGCTGTGATTCAATCCAAAGGCATGACCGAACTAACGCTCGGGATGTTTTGCAAGTGTCTAACAAGCACCCATGTGAGATTCGCTTGAAGGCATTTAATACCATACCCCAGTCGACCGGGTTAGAGGGACAACATCTAGGCTTACGAACTACCCCAGCAAGCCTTACTTTTGGATCGTACAGCTGCAGTCCACGACAGGCTCTCACAAAACTACGACTGGCCCATGGACCACTGTAACCGGAATTTCATCACTTGTGCTTTTTCTTAGCCGACATGAAGAGGCTACAATTCCAGTATCTGTAGTTCACCAAAAAATCCATTAGTTACCGACCTAACAAAGGTCGGCTTGAAATCTCACCTGACACCCAGGCCTTGGAACGCGGTTCCGACATTCGAAAACACTATCCTGTTTTACACCAATGCACAAGGCCTTATTAGCACTTTTATGGGGCTTCATTGTCACCAAGCCTCGACGCTCTAGGACAAGATCTTGATAACCGAAACCTGGCTCAACGACGTAGTCGCTGATACCGAGATCGTCTTACCAGGCATGTTCGTCGACGAAATGATTGATCATGTACTTTTGTACCATCGAACTCGTTAATAACCCAGACTCAAGTTGTTGACTGGCTTTGGTGCCGCTTGCAACTCAGACGTGGTGACACATGTTTGGTGGCCATCGTGTACCGTCCCCGGATGTCGACTGTAGTAACGGCAACCGTCCAGCTAAACTCTGTAGACCGTTTTGGCACAGTCCTACAGTCGCCTTCTCTTTGTCCGAGACTCCAACTTGCATGCTGTCGGGGTCCCATACACTCGCGGTGAACAGTTTAAAACCAAACTGCAAGGGCTATTCGCTGGCATACCACTTTATACTCACATTACCTCCCCTAAAATATTCAGAACAGGGAAAAATCCTGGCCGTCCTTGCCCTTTTTTATCAGTGAGGAACCTATGATGGACACAGTAACAGTGAGCCGGCTCTTTGAGATGCAGTGATCATGCGACACTACATTTCCAATACGTCTGTTATGCGGAGCACTCAAACGGGACAAGGAAGAAATTCGTATCGTAACGAACTATGATATGCTATCCGTCTTCTTCAAAGCCACTGACTGGTCAGTCATAACGGACCAAGCCCCCGATATCGCATGGGAGAAATTCGTCATGTTCAGCATGCTGTAACAAACTCATCAGAGACTAAGCAATGCAGCTCAAAAATAGTAAAGTCCTTTCTGGGCAATCGGACGCTGAAACATATACCTTTGAGAGCTTCACTTTGGCAAGCATACGAAGCTCATCCGAAGGCCGGAAACTGGAAGACCTATATAACCGAACGGACTCATTGCGCCGGCCTGATCCGCGAGGACAAATTGAAATAGCAACCGTAGTTGGCGAAGTGGTTCTGCTCCAACCCCAATTACTTTACAGGCATGTCAACAAGTCCGTAAAGTATGGTATGGTATCCTCTATAGACATCACATGCGGACAAGTGCAAACTTCGCAAGAAGCAGCCATCGCCCTTAGACAAGAAGTCAGTAGTAATTGCCAGAACCCACTGATATCCCCTGCAACTTTTACAACAGTCATGCCACCACCAGAACTTAGCCACAACGCATTTACTGCCTCGAACATACTGAAGCGACTGATGTCACTGTGTGTGCAGAGTTCTCCTGTTGCGGATAGCTTACACCAAGGCCATTGAAAGTGGCGGTCAGTAGCCTGGCTGAACCGCTGTCCTGGTTTTTCCAACATTGTCTAGGCAATATACAGGTCCCGGGCATGTGGAAACATGGAATAGCCACTCCCATTTACAAGGGGACAACCGCGCTGAACCGCAAACCACCGCCCGACTTCATCCAGTTCTTTCTAAGGTCGTGGAATCCGCTATTGCAGAAGCCATCATGGAATAGTTGGAAAGATGCAATATCATCGTACCGGAGCAACACGGTTTCCGCCCAAGCCGCTCATGTACCACGAACCTCTTTTTAGTCCGTGCCAGTTGGACGGAATCCGTCGACACTGAGGAGGGAGTTGACGCTGTGTACCTCGATTTCTTGAAAGCATTTGATTGTCTTGATCACAACATCCTCCTTCTCAAGCAGCAGAGCTGTGCTATCGGGGACCTCATCTTGGGTTGGATGCGTACATTTTTACTTCAACGTCGCCTAAATTTGCCAGTCTGTAGAGCCTTATCTGAACCGAGAGAGGTGCAATGTAGCGTCCCACAAGACTCGGTTATAGAACTAAGGCTTTCCTTGTCTTCATTAACGACCAGGTGAGATTGCTCGATTCCAAGGTTTTACTCTTCGCGGACGATCTCATAAGCTGGCGAACTATCAGGATGATAAACGAATACATGACAGTACAAGGTGATCTCGACAGGGCACACGATTGGTCAGTTCAGAACATGCTGGTCTGCAACGCCGCCAAATGTGAAGTACTGAGGCTACACCACCAGCGAACCTGCGCATACCATCTAGGAGAACATCTTTTGCAACATGTCCCCATGAAAATGATCTTGGGGTGCTCCTGTAGGCCGATCTCGGTTGCTCAAAGCAGGCCGAAAAAGCAACAAAGAAAGCCAATAAGCACTTGGGTAGCTTGAGGAGAGCGTTTGGTCGGTTTGAGTCCATCATCTTTTCACAAATGCTCAACGTTTACGTGAAGCCACGTGTTGAATACATCCGTATGATCTTGCTGCTCTTGAGACTCCACAAAGAAGCGCAACAAAAAGTTAATGGACTGACTCATCTCCCTTACCAGCATTGACTACAGACCCTAGGAATTTTCGGTAGTCAATACCGTCACCTGTGCAGTGATCTTATTTTGGTGTTTCAGATCCTAAAGGATCCAAACCAAGCATGTCGACGCTTACCGGAATTAAGATACAACCACACTCCGAAGCCATCACTTGAAGTTAGCCACAAGGTACAGCCGGCTGGAATGCCGCCGCCATTTTTTCTCAGTTCGTGTGCCTAAGGGGTGGAAGGCTCTCTCAATTTGCGTCATCTCCGCTAATACGTTGAATGATCTCAAAACTTAACTTTACCAAACATTACACCACATAAACTACAAGACTTAGTCAATGTTACAGAGACACACCATGACATAAGCAAACTATGGGCACAAGTGAATCTTCAGTGAGTCCACCGATATGCGTTACTTTTGTTTTTGTTGATAAATTCAAATCCTATTTGCACTCTGTCCTGCGGGAATGGTCAAGTTATGCTTATTGCACATGAGAAATCCCTTTACTTATTGACAAAGTAACGCGAACCAAAGTATGTGCTCAACAGCCTTCTCCGCAACCGAGCAGTTAGAAAACCTGTACCAGTGCTTGTGTAAATAGCTTGAATGTACCCAAACTTGATTTAGGTTTCACCTCGGTCCAAAAAAGTGACACACGAGTGATCGGTCATCTCCTTTGGTTTTTTCTCACGGCGTGCGTGAACTATAACTGCTTCCTACATTATTTTGTAGGTACACATTCTATTTCTATTTCAAACTATCGTTGTATAACAATGCAGTTAAATCGGTAGACGCTTAAATTGACAAAGCATTAATCCTTTGATTCGTCTAGTTTTCATCCCAAGCATCCTAGGGGAGTTGTCAAGCATCTGCTTTCTTGCCCGTAGTAGATCATTGTTTATTGTCCACTCCACCACTGGGCTCATGTTTACTTACGAAACTCAGATAAACATGGTTTGACTGACCTTGGAAACATCAAAAACGGTATGCCTGAACGAGAGGGCTACCCGCTTCTGTGGATCATGCATGTCGCAGCGGTCAGAATCTCGGCTTGTGGGCGTACATCAATTGGTTGGATTTGTCCGGGTTCGGACACATGCCATCTCGATCAGGAACATGGTCACATCCAGTACTGGTACTTCGCAAAATATAGGTACTTCCTGACTTTACCAATCCGAACGCCGCATTGCACGACTCGTCTCAGCCTTGAATCGACTAGATGGTGATGTTTGCAAATAGCTTGCTTGATTCCGGTAGTTATGATCTGACACAGTGAACGTGAGCGCGACATTTTTGTGACTACGACGACGGACATGTAGACAGGTATTTAATTGCTTGCCATACGACTGAACTGCGGTGTGAAGCCTGGACTGAACAGCGCATGAGCAATTTGAGTGCTAGACAACGAACGCCCCAGTCAGAAATAGTAGACACCTTTAGGGACCAAGGTGCTGGTACAGTTAGATGAGAAGCGTATTATATCACATTCGCGTATACCGGAGTTGTATCACCTTTGCCCCATTAAATGGACCAGAGTAGATTTGCTTGCCTCAAGTGCAAAGTGGAACGTAATGGTGACCTTCACAATTTTGGCACTCCTAAAGATGTGTTCGTAGCACATGCGTAAACAAAACCACGCGCCACATCGAATACTGTCGGAGGACCGACAAAAGACGCGTCTATTGTCGCTTCCCAGTTGGCAGAAGCGTCGTCCATCATAGCGCCGCCCGCTGCCAAGCCTGGTTCAGTTCGTCCTGCAAATACTGCCGCGGGACCTAGGACGCCATATGTTGTGCAATTAAAGAAATCTATCACACATCCATCTAAAAAGGAGAACTTTGACAATATCATAATTCTCTTACTCTTATATACTCCAGTGTGTCTGAAGCTCAGCCAAACTTCATAAAATACAACTTCCCAGACGATCGGAAACAATGGGACTTTCTGTGTCAAGTAACAGAAGTCCAGGCTAAGCCGGGCAAAATGAAACACCTCGTTTGTCATCGGAACCCGGTACACTACGGTGAACCGCGGTTAGTGCATGCAAAGCTTCAGTTAAGAGATGATGCAGAGGCAGTTCCCTTGTCAGCCACTCGTTTCTTACCACCCATGTGTTGTTCGTACTTTCCTAGGTCTTCCTTGGAGAGAACGCAGAAATGCAAACTAGACCCGGACGACTAGCGTAAGCAAAAATATGTAAAACCGATCCTTTTCCACTGTGTTCCCGAGCCTTAGACTACAGGCAATCTAGAGGCCAAAGCACATTACTGGGATGAATAGCGTTTCATCCGTGAAATGCTGTCACTCGAAAATGTTATTGCTAACACGACATCAAGCTCACCGTTACCACCCAAGTAACATCGCAATCCAAACCGATGGCAGAGAAGCTGATCTAAATGTGGCATAAAATGCGTGAAATGCTGCCATCCGTAATACATAGAAAGGTAATAGATGTCCGGCCACCAATTGAGAAAGTAACACTGAACAAGCAGGTTACATGTTTAACCTCTTCAACAGGCAGCTCAGAACTGGGCCACTGTCAAAACTCCTCTACAGCTGACGAGGGACTAGGTTATCATCCACCTGCTGACACTGAACACTACGTGCCAAACCGGAATTGCCTCGAGGCCTGCGACTATGGTTTAACACAAATGACTAGCAGACCGTTATACAACTACCACATTCACGCGATTTGGAATGGGTGACGAACCATCAGTTTTAGACCTTGTGCTCATCAACCATAGGTGCACCGCTTGACCGTAGCTATTACGCTACGCTACTCATCCGTTACATCTTCTACGCGGAGCACATACGTGAAAACAAAGAGAAATCTCACGTGATAACACATTGTGGCACACTTTTTGGCCTTCTTCAAGCAACCAAACATCCTTCCTAGCTAAGCAGCTTCCTGACGTCGCCTGGATGGCGCTTATCACCCAGTTAACCGTGCTGTTGGCAAGTGTGTCGCAAACCAAAGTCTTTCGCCCGGAGGAAAAGTAGATTGAATGGTCGGACTCAAAAACGCAAGGCCTGGCACGCTATTCAAGTCTGTCCATGTGTGCAGGCATAGGTACCCACATAACACAATGAAACCACTGTCAAGTTAGTCCGTGAAGGCCAATTTCAGCACCAACGGGAATGTGATGAAGGTATTAATCCCAAGTGGTTGTAAACGCACATCAACAAGGTCTGCAGAGTAAATCGCGGAATCCTAGTTCTACTTGCAGTAGATAGTCTGGCGCTTACTACGCAAACCCCGCCAATGCGCTTCGGCAACAATTTACCTGTACTTTTCAAAGTGAATCGCCAAGTCGTCCATTTTAGACAGAGCTCCCATGACCTCAAGGATTACATTACATATTGTTCAAGACAGAAAATGTGAAGAAAAGACTATTGTAATTGCGCGTGCACAACTGTCCTGGCCTTGACAACAAAAGACCGAATGTATTGAAGACAGTCACCATGAATATCGCCGAAAGGTTAGCTCAGTTCACTCACCAACGCCTTGATAAAATGTAGGTACCAACTATGAAGAAACGTGTGATAGTCACTGTTATTTACAAGAATGGTAATCGTGCGGAGCCCTCGAAATACCTCCTCCAGGTGCTATGTAAACTAATGGAGGGTATAGTGGCATAGGCGCTCAGGGGATGACTTGATAGTCACCAACTCACAGCGTCACAGCAGCACAGATTCAGCTGAAATCGGTCCTATACTACAAACTTGCTGCTAGGCGGAACAAGCTGGGGCGAGTTGATCGATTTCAGAGTAGTGGTCAAAGTCAGCTACCTGCAGCTCTCCAAAGCGTTCGATCGCCCGGGCCACCATATTCCCCTAAACCAGCTCCGAAGCTGTGGAGTCGCTGACTGTCCTGGGTTGGAGATGCGACTTTCTCACTCAACATCAGCTGAATGTGAGAGTCAGCAGCACTGTTCCCGACCTAATTGTAGTCCTGTGTCGTGCGCCCCAAGGATTGGAACTGAGACCATGTGTATTCCTAGTTTTTATCAATGATTTTGCTAGTGTACTCCAGTCGGACTTCCTACGATTTGTAGACGGTGTTAACATCTGGCATGACATCAAGACAGTGGGCAATCGCGCGGCATTGCAGAGCGATGCGAGAACCGGTTCCAGTTGCGCTTGGTGATATGCAGAGTTCTGAGCATACGCCATCAGCATATCCAAGATTTTCGACTTGAGGAACAGCAATTACCTCATGTTTCCCAGGATAGTGACCTCGGGATAATCGTGCAGGATGTTGTTGTCTGCTTGTAAAAGACTGAAGAGGCATGGAGAATAGTTAGTCAGTATCTTGGCATTCAACGGAAGGCTAACGGGATGTTTGAGCCATCCATCTATCCGCGAATGCTGTGCCTACATGAGAGCTCATGTGGATTATGGTGCCCAAGTGTGGCGTTCCTGCGGCAAACATGATATTGACGTGCTTATAGCTCCACAATTTAGGGCTACCGAATTCGTTAGAGGCTACTTTCACCTCGCCTACCAACGCGGACTGCAAGGCCTCGGATTATGCAGCGTTGAATATGGGCACAAACTTGCCTGAGAGCCCACCAGCTCAAACTCCTGACGCACGGCAGTCGATTTGTGGACACTCCACCTTACTTGCTTCACGTGATATAGTCCCTTTCACTCGTGGAACGAAATAACTCGAAGCAAACTACCTGCTCGCCAGACCCCACTGCAATTTAGTAGGGTGGAAGCCAACATCAGTGTTCACGTGAATATTTAGGCGGATCACTTATAGCCCGCATTTCGCCCTTTTTGCGTTATTTTTTCCCTTTGCTTTTATAATCCCCACTTCGGTAATCCTACGGTACTTATTGCGCAATCGATTCCCAACTGCTATAAATCCTTGTTCCTTGTTTGTCTCAGTTGTTGGACCTGGTATGGGAAATCTTGAACCGGCCATCACAGGTCGCATTTGGCCTCATAATATCCTCATCTCACCGTACCCATGTTTGATGCAGGCTGGTGAGTTCCTTCTGCACCGTGTTGGGACACCGTTACTCATTCCAGGGCCCTAACAATGAGTGGAATTGATCAGCGTAATTAACTGATATGCACTGATCGGGATATTTGGCCTATCCGTGCCTAACCGCTGTGTGACTTCCAGATACCAGCAGCGTAAGCACTGCGTACTAGGTAGAGCGAGAAAGCATCAAATAAAAAGTTGCGCTTCACACAGGATGATTTTCGGTGTTATGACATGTGCTCGCCAATGTAAGCGAATCACGTTAACTATCCCACTAGTTTACTTGCTTAACAGATGTCCATCCGGCTGCTTATATTTATAATAATTCACCACTTCAGGTAAATATACGCCGGTGTGAAGTTGACGGACCTATTAACCTCGATGGCATACCCCGTTTAAAACTATCACTCAGCGTTCATCTCGTAAGTTCCATTGCTATCAATGTCGCATATGCAATACGTGTATCACCTCGATTTTGCATTCTACTCTTTTCTAGTGCCAGCATATGACACCACACTAGGTTAGCAACCAGAGAGAAAGAACTAATGACTGGAGTACACGAAGGATCCTCTATACGTATGGGCGGTAGGTCTTCAAAGACCAAACATTGACGGATCAGACCGTGACATAGGTGTGATGTTGAAAATTGCATAAGTGTGGCCATTTTCTGTCCTAACTTAAATCACATCCAATTTAGTAAGTGGCACCACACAATGTGACCATCTCGCAGAGTCCGTTTTCTGTGCCCCTAGTTGCCAGACATGCAGTCGATCGTTGACAGCGTCCATCAACGAGATCGGAATGTTCTGTGGACTCACTGGTTCCTCTCGGAACGGAGGATATCTCAAACAATCGCACCGTCAACTTAATCTTCTACACAACATGGATTTGAAAAAGCACTAGTTAATTGAAACTCACAGCGTCCATATGTAACAGTGCAGAAGTCCCTTTTTCCTGGAGCTTATTGGCTTTGGTAGGTACCTAAATACCGCATCCCCGAGCTAATAATGTCACGCACAATGCAAGTGATTTGCTGACTACTGAATATAATTGAGTAGCTGGTGACTCCGGAGCCTTGGATGGAATTGTAACGATGTAACAGTTAATCCCGCCGCGTTAAGCACTTGTCATTTTTACACTAAGATGCCTTCTTATGTTGCACCGTTGAACCCAACTAACTGTGTTTGCACAGTTGGAAACAAGGGGCATACAGTTCGAGTGAATTTGAGTCCTCTAAAGGGAAGCAATGAGTGTTTTTCCGAGCTGGGTTTTCCGACTGCCATTTCTCTGTCACCAAGCCAGATAACACCGTCAGAACAATTTCATACAAGACACAGCAATTAGGCCAAGCCCTAAAATACAGGTCTCTCCAAGAACCACGCGACTTGGGGCTTCATGTAACTAAAGGCTCTTAGTGAGGGGATTTGTAAAGAAAGATGTCAGCGGTTATAAATTGTACCGTTGTGGTCTTGGATGTTGTAACAAATCTGTGTTTGTGCTGCGTAGTGATTAATTTATGAGGATGTAGAAGCACCGTACAGTCTAGAACAGAGTATGTAATACAAGTGCCTTATGACAACAGCACATGAGTGTGCAAATTTTGCTCACTTATTTCCATTAGTATGGTGTTAGCTGTCCTAAACCATCAGAAGTTTATTCTCGATTTCTACATTTACTCTGTGACTTAAAGACCGCATAATTATTCGAAACGCCAAGGAATTTCTTAACATCATGAATCGTATGAATCTGGACAGGAAGCAGTAAATTTGATAGCTTAAGGAGCCTTGTGAAGTTCTTCGAGCTGCAATGTGTACTTGGTTGAGATGAGTTGGAAAATCCATGTAAACGTTAGTCGAAAACACCAAAGACGTAAAATTCCGCGACCTTCTGTGTGACCACAAAATGAGTGGTTCATTGGATTATCTAAGGGAGTGGAATTACACCAACCAGTGTATTTGGTTCGAGTCTGAGGGCACTGAATGAGGATTACAAGAAGGGTAAACTTGTCTATACTCTCTAGGTACTCAAGGGCAAATAAAGAGATTCTAACCAACATTAGTTCAAACGGGGACCGTTTCGTAAGATAGTATTGGGAAAATCGACAAAGAATTGACACAAAATGGCATGATTCGCAAATATCGGCGGAAGACCTCAGTCAAGAAGCAGTACAGTTACAAGCTAGTGGAAGATTTAACTGACGACCGGTGGTGCCCCAAAGGATGTCAGGAATAGTGCTATCAAAATGGGTTACGTGCAAGCGGTTTGCAACATAGGAGCTCAGCAATAGTAAAGGGGACTGCTAATTGCTTCGAGTTTAACCAACTAGTTCTAGTAGGAGTCTTGCAAAAGTTCGGCTGAATGGATAATGGTCAGTGATCTTTTAGTACCCAAAAACCTAGTTTGGACTATTAGTAACCCAAACTAGTTCATCCAGCCGTTTAGAATTAGTAAGTTTCTCTACAGCACTCATTGACAAAAATGCATTAAATCAAAGCAAATTTGGGGATACCTAGTGCTGTGAGGTGCTCATGGACCAACTTTCGCTGTTTCCTGGGATGTCTCCTAGGTGAGAACAAGGGAAGGTCATAGAGAGCGGAGCGAATACTTCGAATTAATTGTGTTTGCAAAAAAAAGTAGTCATGTGGATGGGCAATGGGGAGCATTCAAACCAGTTTAATGGGAGCTTCCGTGAAACGCGCGTGACTGACGGAAGTTGCTACTACAGTGGATACTACGACGAAACTCAACTACACGACACAATGCTGAGCTCACAATTCCATTACAGCAACGGATGACAGAAGTCACGACGTCGAGCAGCCGGTGTGGTATTTATTTATAGACAACACAGGTCACAGAGAGGCTGATATATAAACGTTTGAGACTACTGTACTGTCCTACATAACAGTGTGTCTGTGGCAACCAGTCTCAAACCACTAGACAAAAGTAGGATGAGTTCAATAGGACTGACAAAGAATATTTTGCCCAAGGGTCAAACAGGCCACATACACCCAAACACATTAGCCTCCATCGGACTGTGTTGGAATTTGCGGCGGACTGTTATGGGATATTTTGGTGAAGGAGATACCATCCTGCTGCATTCTGATAACTCCCTTCTGAGGGACTACAACACGGGACATGTCCATGTCTTACGTAAATTTCTAGTACTCGAAACGAGTTGTCACTTTCAAAGCAAACCGTAGCCCAACTCGAGATTAATTGTAGAAATCTACATACCAATCGAACAACCCAAACGCATACGTGAACTTGAAACTTGCCACAAATGTTTCATGTGGGACTTTGTAGACTAATGGTGATTCATTATTCTTGATTCATGATTTTTATTTCGATTCTTTTCCATTACCATATCTACCTGAAGACCTTAAGTGTGAAACTGATCATGAATTGAAGTCTTAAGTGCGAGGAGTATTCACCACTTCGAATTCGGTTTTACAATAAAATTAATTTGTATATTTCTCAGGAAGATGAGCCATGATCCAGTGCACCTGGTCCGACAATAATGGGCAGTTTTCATGCAAAGCTGTTATTGCAAATGACTTCTTGTCAATTGGGAGGAGTTTTATTACAAATGTCCCCAGATGTCAATTGCATGGTTCCACTGAAAAGGTATCCTTCTTCGGTGACAATCATTCCACCATAATGTCCAACAAATTGCGGTTCCGAAAACTGTAAAGAGAAGAAATGTCATAAATATAAGTGGGTTGTAAACCAAACGTTCAATAATGAATGGAAAAAGGGAAGTTGAACGTAGTAATAACAACTATTAGATGCTGTAGCAAAGTGTTAACTCATGGTTCTTGTATACGAAACTAAAGGAGTATGGGTGTAGTTAGTAGGCGGCTTTGGTCACATTACCGAGGGCCGATCAGCGAAAAAGTGTCCACCTAATACCTTGTAATTTTATGGTGGAAATGGTGTTTATAGCAAGTAGACGCGCTGTAGTTTCCTCAAAACGGTTATTGTAGGATAAGAAAAAGAGTGACCATTAACTTGATAACCCGACAGTGCTTGGATATCGGGTTAGGTAGATACTTGAGGTAGGTGGTTAATATGATGACTGAGATATGATAACCTAGGCTTCTGTGACACTCCTATCGATGCCGTCAATGTATCGCTTATCACACTAGCAACTAATAAACCAAACTAAAACCGAAGCATATTACTGAACGACAATCTGGGTTGAAGTCATAATGAGAGGGCCTGGGTGTCTAATCTATCAACACGAATACCAAGTATACACATAGGCAAAACTGAAGTCATGTACTGATTGAAGAGATAACTGGATTTGGGAGTACAACTAATCAATTTCTCGGTGGTTCAGTTGGCACATGGCAGCAGTGGAGACAACTAAAATCAGGAGGAAGTATCGAGGGCCAAGATGGGCTGAAGAGGATAAGACAAAGCCTTTCGATCGAACTGACCAAGGTTGCCTTCTAGATACATCCGGATTCAGACTGAACATACGTGTCACAGACCAAAAACCATCACGCGATTCCCACTCATTGTGAAAACAGCTGCTGCCGGATTTCGGTGACTTGGTGATGGTTTTTACTGACAGTCACCCCGTCCCTCTGGATTGAGCCCGGTCCAACATCATTTACCTGAGCAGCTCGAGTAAAGGTGATAGTGGCTGCTTGGTGCAGCGTTTGGAGCAAACAGCAGTAAAATCTATAGCGATTCTCTTTTTCCAGTGCGCATGATGTTACGGCTGAGTGCATCAAAGTGATGATTAGCTTTTCAATACCCGAGGGTGAACCAGTTGGGAGATATCGTACTGGAATATCTGAAATCTTTCGCCCTTGTTGTTGCCTTTGGGCTCTTTAAGCCGTCATACCTTCGTTACCATTTGACATTCACTGGTTTCTGAGTCGAAGGATCCATAGTGTACTGAAACGATGATTACCATACTAGAACAGGTCATGCACCAAAACGGAACGCATCTGGTATCGCTGCGACTCGAAAACTGCGCTACAAGGCTGAGGTCATAAAAATGGCTAGTACATCTCTCACCCTAATTAGCCTGGTTGTTACTACTTGTGGACAGTAAAACTAAAAACCGGTCCTATGTACAGGTGTACAGGCTACATGTCAATCGATTAGTTGTAGGGTACGACAGCGTGGAGCTGGTCCATGAGTCCTGGTTACATTTTTTAGGGATCCCAAGTGCCTGCAATGACTCGGTTGTGATTGGCGTCAAATTGGGAGGTCAGGCACCATGCGAAACCAGTGCCACTTCTCTCGAAAGTGAAGGATCAAGGCAACTTACTTACATAATGGATGGCTTTCTGTGGGTTGCCAGGACAGTTATAATCTCTGCGACCGGTTTCAAAGGACCCAAAATGTGAGGAAATGTTAGAAAAATGCACGCTTTTTCTACTACGGATGTTGAAAGTAGTTTTAAGTTTTGTTCAAGGAAACCGCAGTATTAGGTTGCAGAAAGCGATCTTCATGGTATATAGAAGCTAAGAAACAGTTACTCGTCAAGTCTCTGGGTCTGTTATTTACCTTGGTGGAAGCTCGATACGGACATCCAAACGTGCTACTACTGCATTGCAGCTTGTGTCCACGCTAACTGAATACGGCTCTTACTGTTATCCCATCAGTCCCAACTGGCATCACAATCACCGGTGTACACATGTTACCGCCGTCCTGTTCGAGCGTTATCCAACTAGTAAATATTGCTAAATAACCCTAAATAAACTTATATCGTCCAGCCACTGGAAGCATTTCTTGCTTGTTCCCCTATCTCTCATGCAATTCAGACGGACATTGATGAGACGGGAAATTGCACTCGAAACATTATGGGCACCGAGTCGCCTTCACAGCAGGATACTGAACTATGGTTGTTCCTTGACATTTCGAAATACAATACCGCCGACAGTTTATGCTCCAAACCCATGTACCTGCGTTTTCATGCCAGTTATGAGCGCTTAAAGCTGTGTGCCTATGTTTACCTTTTGCAACGAATAATGTGGCCTTGGTCGCACCTTAAAACTAAGTGGATTACAGCTGAGATCCGTTGGGTATTAGCTGTCCATTTAGACATGTGTATGAAGTGCTTCGTTTGCTGCAATAGCAAACTTGCAACTGATGATTTGCTATTGGCCGGCTGTTACGATGCGATGTACGGAGGAACTACCAGTCTACACATGGACGGCTACACTCCCGCGAAACTACCGGTCACAACGCTTGGGTATGCCCTATACCTACGAGCACACATAGGCCACTTTCTCATGATTTGAACCTTCAAGAGCTGATTGCAGCATCACACGTAACAATCGTGGTTCCCAATCGAGGTTCGTTAGATCATTCTAGGTGGCCCATCAGTGCTATAGCTGTGTTCTATCAGTATCTTTGAGAGCAACGGAAGGAGAATTACTGCGTGATAGTTGACTGGCTCCGAATGACAAACCTCCTATATAATCGGGGTGGTGATACCCTGTTTCCACACGTTAGGAACCTGCTGTTCATCCATCTTAAATATCCGGTTAATGGCTCGCCTATCCTGACAGCTGCAACCTGCAGTGCTTTCGGGTGCATATCATCAACACCGGAGGAATTATGGGTGCGCAACGATAGCAGCTTCCTCTAGACCAGGGGTGTCCAAACTTTTTGCAAGGGAGCCATATTTTGTGAGGCCATATTCACTCTGACATTAAGCTAAAACAATCGGAGGAAAGTCCAAGCCTGAATTTATTATTTCAGGATGAGGCCGCAGGCCAGTTAAAATGTTAACGCCGGCCGCGTTGGGCCCGCGGGCCAGACTTTTGACATCCCTGCTCTAAACGATCGCTGATACTCATTGGACGTGACCTTGAGAGAAGTTGCGTGCTAATCGCTCACTTGTGCACTCGTGGTTTTTAACTGTGATTCAGTGACATTTTGTCGCACACCTTTGGATCCATACTCATTCATCGTGCTTTTACAAGCTCTACTTTGTGATACCAGTTTCCCGAGTATACCCCAGTGCATTCTACATTTACCCTGATTTTTAAATTACGGGCCG